>JASPKZ010001233.1:1480000-2105000 GCA_030220185.1 Diploptera punctata | reverse complement strand
TATCTACTTCAAATAGTTACTATAACTTTATTGTAAGCTATTTAAGGAAATGCTCTATCGTTTATTAGGTTTATATAAATGAAACCGATAAAGTTTATAAAAATAAAACTTGTCCGAAGCAGACACCATCATGCGCATGCGCCATCAAATCAATGTGAAATCACCCCGGGCCGATGCAAATGGAAGAGAGTGATGCCAGGCCTACTTCTTTCTGCTAACGCCTGGAGCGCTACAGTCGCTATATATCTTATGGCTATATCGTCTGCAGCGAGAATGCAGCCTTTCTGAATTAAATATTTTTTATCATTTGAAATAAGCAGACTTCTTCTTAATTTTAGTAGAAAAAATAATCATGATATAAACGTTTGTTTAAAGTATTTCATAATATTTCATAATATTTGAATAATTTTCATAGTCTTTTTTTTATTTTATACCATAATAAACTTTATATTTTATTATATTATGTTAGCTGCGTATTTTAAAATGTAGTAGGAGCATGGTTAAGAAGCGTGGTGAAATCAGCAACAAATTTTACAGCTTGCCTCATACTTTTGTAAAACAGACGACCGGTTTCGAGAGAAGTTTCCCTTTTGAAACTGGTCCTGCGTTTTTCAATAATATGAGGTGAGTTGTAAAATCTGATTAATTATTATTATTCTAGGAACTATTTTAAATGTTGTATTACAAGCGCCGAAAATGACGACTGAGCCACCCGGATCATCACTGATTAATTACACTTTTATCCATAGATGGTGCAAATTGTTTTACCGATAATACAGCAAGCTGTAATCGGTTAGTTTTTTCTCCAACGCTTGAGGTCTCTGGTGTCTAGGCATCACTGAATAACATTGTCGTCGTTCATCTTTATAGTGGGTTCCCTCTGAATACAATTCTAATCGCGCAATGCTGCCAACATACACAACATTCGTTGCTAATATTGGAATCTTAAAACTAAAAAGCCAACTAAAATACTACACTGTGATTCAACCCAGGAAGTTACTGTGTGTTTGGAATAGGGAACTGGGTTGCAGTATTTTCTTGAGAAAAATACTTATATAAAACTAAAGATTGCAACACAGCAGGTACATAGTTGTAAGTTGTAGCCGTCCAAGCTACCCCCTCTTAAAGAAGAAAAAAAACAGTTACCACTTGTCACTGAGCTCGTGCGGACCATATCCAGTGTGAAAAGTGTCGACTCTCACATTTACGATAAAACTAGTTTGCATGCCGTAAAAGAAAAACTATGTTTTTTTTTTAATTTATAGTACATAGTATGGAAAAGTACTGCTAACCTTGCCCCTCCGCCCCTCCTTAACAAACAAATACCGTTATTATGAGTTTGGCAACATCTACCCTCTGTAGATCGGGGGACACTGGCATAGCCCGTAAGGTCTGTAGTAACTTCCTGGGTTGATTTAGAGTGTAGGTAACAGTTAATCACGTTTATTAAAGAAAATAGAAACTTAAAAAATGGCTATTTAGGCCTGGAAAATAATGATTGTGAATGTATTTTTAAATTTGTAAATTTGCAGAAGTGGATATTTTTCTTACTTTGTAACTGTCGGGCATTTTTAATTTTCACAGAATAACTAACTATATTGGAGAGGTTGTTTACGCACTTAAACACAATTAAAATGCAACCAATATTTGTAGAATTTAATATAAAGTATTTTTAGGCCTAAAATAATAAATGTAAATATTATATTACATTACATTATATTATATTATGTCCACTGCTGTGGTCTCGAGGTAGGGTGCTGCCTTGTCACACAGAGGGCCAGTTTTTCTGGGTGAGGTTTTTATCGGGGATTTTCCTCACCTGTAAGACAAATGTCAGGAAAACTTTAAGGCCCAAACGGTCCCCAAAATCATATGGCCATTATCATCATCCTTCACCGGTGTGGAAAGCAACGGGAAGCTACCACACCTAGAATTCCCTAGTAAAGCTGCAGTGAAGGACCTGCCTTCGGGCAGAATTACTATGGATGGATATTATATTACATTATATTAAAGTAATAATAATAATAATAATAATAATAATAATAATAATAATAATAATAAAAGACATAGAGGAATACAAATATTTGGGAGTAAAAATTACAGAAGATGGGAAGGAGGAAAGGAAATAAGATCGAAGATAAACTCAGTAAAATATGTAATATCTGCCCTGAATGGAATATTACGGGATAAACATATCAAAAAAGAAACTAAAGTTAAAATTTTTAAAACAATAGTTAGAAGTATTATGACTTATAGTCCAGACATTTGGACTCTAAATTATCAGTTGAAAAGAAAATTAATGGTAGCAGAAATAGACGATTGGAGAAGATCTGCTAGGATATCATGGAGAGACAAAATTAGACATGAAGTTATAAAAGGGAACATCAATGTACAAAACTCAATTTTAGAATGTATCCAAGAAAAGCAACTAAAATGGTACAGGCATATTAGGTGAATGGAGGATGAAAGATTACGAAAAAAATAATGGAATGGACACCATCAGGAACGAGAAGGAAAGGATGACCAAATCTTACGTGGATCCAAGGGATTAGAGAAACTTTGAAGGACTAGGAAATAGAGGAAGAAATGTGTTATAATAGAGACGAATGGAGGAAAATTATAAAGCGAAATTGAAGACAAATCATTGATGCCGGAAAAATGTATCAACATTGTTTAAACCGGAAATTAATTATATTATTATTATTATTATTATTATTATTATTATTATTATTATTATTATTATTATTATTATTATTATGTCCATCGCTGTGGTCCCGAGGTAGCGTGCTGCCTTGTCACGCAGCGGGCCCGGGTTCGATTCCCGGTCGGGACAGACTCCTGGGTGAGGTTTTTTCTTGGGGTTTTTCCTCGCCTGTAAGATAAATGTCAGGAAGCTTAGGGCCCAACGGTCCCCGAAAATCATCCGGCCATCATCATCATCATCCTTCACCGGTGTGGAAAGCAACGGGATGCTACCACACCTATAAATCCCTATAAATCTGCAAAGCATAGCTTGAAAATGCTATGATTGCAGTGAAAGACCTGCCCTCGTGCAGAATTACTATGGATGGATTATTATTATTATTATTATTATTATTATTATTATTATTATTATACGTATTGGGCGTCTCATTACTAGATGGAGGGATACGATCTCTTCATGTGGAAACAGGTTTATGGCCTAATTCCATGACGTAGAATAATAATAATAATAATAATAATAATAATAGTGATAGCAACGATAATAATAATGTATTGTTATTATTATTATTACTATTATTATTATTATTATTATTATTATTATTATTATTATTATTATTATTATTATTATTATTTATACAGACTTTCAACGTTTACACATCTTTCTGTGCTTAAATTTTTATTTTCCTTCTCCACCCGTCCCTATCCATCCACTCCATGTCATCCAGTCTTCTTGTTCTCATTCCAGTTCTTACTCGTATTTCTATCATCCACGAATTTCGAGGTCTTCCTTTCTTTCTTCTTCCTGATGGACACCATTACAATGTTTTTTTTTTTTTTGGTAACCTTTCTTCTTGACTTGGTCGTATGTGCACATACCAATTTAATTGCTTATGTATTATCTTGTGGAAAGCAACGGGAAGCTACCACACCTACAATTCCCTAGTAAAGCTGCAAGCATACGAGTAGCATGCAAATGCTATGATTGCAGTGAAAGACCTGCCTTCGGGCAGAATTACTATGGATGGATATTATCTAATCTACTATTGAATATTTAATATTCTTTTTTTTGTATGATAATAATAATAATAATAATAAAAATAGTAATAATAATAATAATAATAATAATATCTATACCCGGACAGCCCCACATGGTGTAAGGATGCTTCCTTGTGGAAGTTATTTAACCAAGCTAATTTAGTTACACTTATTTCCTTACAGACGTTAGCTAGTGACAAGGACAATTAAAATATTAATTGGATGGGAAAGTCCAATTAAATTTTGCTCAGAGGCCTTAATTTAGGCCTAAGACCTTTTTATGAGCCGAAAAATCTTTAGACTCGGGACCAATGGCTTAAAGTCCTTGACGGATGATTTATCTTCCCACAAATTTATGAAAATGGACAAGAGACGTTTTGAAAGTAAGGTCCTCAAAAAAATTATATTGAAAAGTAAGCATTCGTTTCCAAAAATATTTATTTTACTTTGCTATAATTAACAACTGCATCAGTAACATATGAAATAGCGAAAAAATGAGTACATAATATCTTAGATTTTCAGTGAAGTCTTCATACTTAATCAACTATAATTTCTATAGTAAATTCACAATGTGTTGGTAGTCGAAATAAAGAGTCGCGCGACTTCCTGTCCTCTAACTAAGAGCGCCAAACACAGTTCATATGTTTGTTTGTTCTAACGCTGCACTTTACGTGCTAGGGTTCCACGCTGGGCGGGTAGGGAAGTTAATGTGGTATATTTTCAATTTACGCACCACTTCGGAAGACCACTTTACGCATATGATGTATTCTTGAATTGTAAACAGATAGGAGTGTAGGATGAGTGTATGTATAATATAATAATAATAATAATAATAATAATAATAATAATAATAATAATAATAATAATAATAATAATAATAATAATAATAATAATAATAATAATAATTATTATTATTATTATTATTATTATTATTAGTATTATTTATAATAATTATTATTATTTTAATATTATTATTATTATTATTTAAATTAGTGTACACAGAGCTGAATATGTAAAAAAAATCTATTAAAAGAGTCCGGGACAGCATACGAGGGTCACTCAGAAAGTTTTTAGACCTGACTGTACCATTTACGATAGAAATATGAGTGCCAATAGCGTGTTAGATGGTCCTTTGTTAGTCAGCTGACATAGTTTCCGCCCGTCCGCACCCCTCACCCCTTAGCACCTTTGAGTAAAATGGTCGAAGCAACTCTCAGTGTACAGCATGGCAACGCAGTGAAAACATTTTCGAAGAATGATTTTCTATTATATTAAAAGTGGCTTAAACCAGGCGCAATCACTTGTAAGGTTTACACAGGCTTTTGGGGACCTTGCTCCTTCCCGTGCCACCGTTTTCAATTGGTTTGCGGAGTTTAAGGCCGGTATTCAAGAAACAAACTTTCCGCGAAGAGTTATTCTCAGCCCGTCTCTCCGTGGTTAATTATGTGGGTCACGCGGAACCTACTCACTCTATTCAACATCAAATGCTAACAAAATATTTATTTTTAAAAAATCCGGGAACAATTGAGAGAAGAAAGTCTCAGCTTATGGAAGACGGAGATGGCATGGCCTAGAGAGCTTGATTCTTTAATACCGGCCTAAGAGGGTTAGAACCTCTCTTGAAGATGAAGAAAGGGGTATATATTATCATTTACGGATAACTCACAATAACCATTTTTGTCTTTCAGCTCACTGATAACTAGAAGATCGGGATAAGTAGATTTCTGGGCAACGCCGGGCATGCTATGCATTAATGTAGAGCGGAATCATAACTAAATGTGAAATTTATTATCTATCTCATTGAAACGAATATGTATAAAATAATGTGTTATCCATTTAACGTTGGATATGGGATTTGTCTCGAGATACTGTTGGTCAGATAATATATGTTTTAATTGTAGGCCTAATAAATGTAATAGGCCTATTCATTTTCCGGTCTCATGGGATATGAATAAAATGGCCAATAACAATTACAAATAAAGAATTATGGGAAAAAATTACTAGAAAGAAAATAAAATAGAAAACAAAAAGCAAAAATGGAACTGGATAGGACATACATTAAGAAAAGACCATAATTCGATTGAAAGAATTACATTAGATTGGAACCCCCAAGGACACAGGGGAAGAGACAGATCGAAACAGACATGGAAGAGAACCATCCTTGATGAAATTGCAAAGGAGAGAAAATCTGAAAGGAGGGGAAGAAGTTGGCTCAGAATAGGATCCGTTGGCGACGCTTTGCGGATGTCCTATGCTCCTAATAGGAGACAAAGAAGATGATGGGATATGAATTAGGCCCTAAATGGGTTCGTAAACCCGTGCTTTTCAATTTCGTTTCATTTGTTTACTTCCACTACCAACACATCGCGAATTTAATAATTACAATTCCATGATAAAGAAGTACATTATTCAAATTTGTTGAGGAATGGAGATATGGAAGCGACATCTTCACAATCTGGTATCATTTTCCCTTTAAATTTAACGCAAGCATCTGCACATAACTGTCCTTCAAAATAAGGTCCAAACATTTTCTTGCATTGTGCACAGTTCCTGATGCAGACATTTATGGAATATGATGTCGACTCAGAAGAAGTCATTGTACCAAATACAATGAGTAAAGCCAGTGCTACTATTCCGGAAGCTTTGCGTCCTTCCATTTCTGCAAGAGAAGAATAAACATTCGTTTTAAATGAACATAAAATGGACTAATGGAGCTCACAAAAATACAGAGGGAAATATATGAATAATGCTACTTCCAGCCTTCTTTTTAGTTCATTCTGAATCATTCAAACGAATGAATGAATGAATTATTGAAATTAATAACTAAGGCTCAGAAGTTGAATGCCTATAAAAGATCTTTAAAAGACCTAAAAATATCCTAAAAATACCTAAAAACTGGAAAAAGGGCGTAAAAAGTGATTCTGTTGCTGATGAGTAGATTAAGACAACCTCGCTGCCTTCACCCTCTGCTTGAGATTATTTTCATAAAGTGGCGACTTCTTAAAAAATTTGAAGTTGAAATACAAAAGTTCAGGCGGTCTACAGGCTAGTGGTTAAAAATAATGTAATATTTTTTGAAAGTTCAATAGTTTCTCGCGGAACAAAAGTGTTTGGAATATGAAAAGTCTATAGAAAGTAAAAACTAGATAGTATTTTTAAAAGCTGTTGGAATTGAGACTAAA
The DNA here is from genome assembly GCA_030220185.1 of Diploptera punctata. NCBI lineage: Eukaryota > Metazoa > Arthropoda > Insecta > Blattodea > Blaberidae > Diploptera > Diploptera punctata. Next base: position 2,098,080 of record JASPKZ010001233.1, on the reverse strand, counting down.
CTCTGTGGATTCTTGAATTGTACAAATGGTGGATAGTCAAAAGAAGGTAAAGTTGCAAAAAAAAAAAAAAAGAAGCTGTTAAGACCTAAAAAAAATCAACACAATTAAAATTCATATTAAAGCACCGTTGAGGTTATGTAATAAGATATTGAATATAAAATTGGTACCTGGTAAGTCAGTCGTCCTCAACTGAATTATTAAACTTCATCAGGTAGTTCCAATATGGAGGCCTTTCTAAAACAATGTTTCATCTTCTGCATTTTAACTGGTACTGATGCTGTTAAAATGCAAAAGATGAAACATTGCTTTTGAGAGGCCTCCATATTGGAATTACTTGATGAAGTTTAATAATTTAGTTGAGGACGACTGACTTACCAGGTACCAATTTTATATCCAATGCCTAAAAAAAGATTAAAAAGAACCAATACGCCAAAAAACGTAGAAAAAGGACAAATAAAACCCACCATTTTCTTTGCCTACAATGACCCAAAATGTGTATATTAGGGTTATAACTTATTGGACTTTTGTGAAATAAAATATTTCCTGTACAATGGATGGATGAACTTTTAATTAAAACCATTGAAAAGGGCCTTCGTTTTATTGAGCTTCAAGAAAAGGTCACCCCCAAATATATTTATATATCAATATTTAATATTGATTTGGGGTGACCTTTTCTTGAAGCTCAGTAAAATGAAGGCCTTTTACCATAGTTTTAAGTAAAACTTCACCCATTCATTGCACAGGAAATATTTTATTTCAACAAACAGTCCAAAAAGTTATAATCCTCAAGGGTTGTAACTTTTTGGACTTCTGTGAAATAAAATATTTCCTGTGCAATGAATGGGTGTAAAATATTTCCTGTGCAGTGAATGGGTGAACTTGTACTTAAAACCATTTAAAATGGCCTTCATTTCACTGAACTTCAAGAAAAGGTCACCCCCAAATATATTTATATATCAATATTTAATATAGATTTGCGGGTGACCTTTTCTTCAAGATCAGTGAAATGAAGGCCCTTTTCAATGGTTTTAAGCAAAAGTTAACCCAATCATTGCACAGGAAATATTTTATTTCACAAAAGTCCAAAAATAATAACCCTTGTTTATATATTACGTTGGGCCTCGTTTTCAGACATTCTTCCTCAACTTCCGAGCCCTATTAATAACACTTACTATATCCGTGCTAAGTTCCAATTGTACTCTAAACAAACTTGCATAAGATCAAGCACATCACCTCAATGAGACATCTAGTAGGTAACTAAGGTATTACTTGGATGGATGAAAGTCGATTCAATTTTGCACAGAGGTATTTTTATTCAGGGCTTGCGGTCCTTTTGCAAGCATGAACATCTTCAGACTCACGACACACGACTTACAATTCCTTTCGGAGGACTTGCCTCTTGGCATCGACCGCAGCCGGGTTTCATTCCTCGACCTTCGGGACTACAGGCAAGACACATAACTCCTAGTTACTTAGAATTGTATGATCATCATGATTTGATTTAAATCAAGCTATGCAAAACACGTTATCCATGAAGGACATCGCATGTTAAATATTGAAAACACCCTAACAGTAATGCACAGAGAAAATAATCCAGCGAAGATAAACGTACTCGAAGAGATGGAAATCATGAAAGCAGCTCACAACGACAGCCTGATAAACGAAAACGAACCCAATACATGCAACCCCCTCTACCAGATCTTCAGTGAAACACCAGTTTTGAATCCTGCCGATGATGGGACAAGTCCCGAAAGCGCTACAGTTAAATGATAATTAAGTTGAGGAGACGGACCTTTCAGGTGAATATTCTATAATTTTGAATAAACCTCAACGGAACACATCATGAATCTTATACAAGTCAATTTAATGTTGGTCTTTATTTATTTCGAAGTCCTTTAGGTTGATACTGCAATGCTAATTTAGGAAAGCGAAATGGGTTCATTCTTAGCATATGTTGTAACCAATTATTGTTTTGATAATTATAAATTTCTCCAACTATATTTTGAATTATTTGTCCACCGCTATGGTATCGAGATATCGTGCTGCCTTTTCACGCAGTGGTCCCGGGTTCGATCCCCGGTCAGGACAAGTTTCCTGGATGAGGCTTTTTTCCTCACTTGCAAGACAAATGTCTGGAAACTTTAAGGTCCAAACGGTCCTCGATCATTATATGGACACCATAACCATCATTCATATTCATTTTAAATTAAGCTTAGAATTAAGGAATCTCCTGGCGCAACATTATCATCATACCCATCACATCATCGGAGCTCCAACCTCAGAAGTGGGTTACAATTACACCAATGCTAGGAGAGAACACAAGAAAATGTCGAAAATGATAAACCTGGTGCATCGGGCATTGAATAAAAAAAAATTAATTTATAACGTATATATATTTGTTTTGTTGATTTTGTTAAACCCATGTGAAAATGTCATTTGTGGAGCTTGCAATTTTGATTTCATTTTAGAATTTAGTATCCAATCCATTGAAAGATAAATGAAAACCTTTAAAAATGGACGGTGTTATGCATCAACCGGCTATGCGCCATTATGTAAGTTTCGAGACAAATACGTTTAAAGTTTAAGTCAATCTTTACTATTTATTGTTGCACCAAAATAAAAATGCTGGATATTGCAAGTTATTTGTGTTTGACAGATATGCATCAACTATCTCATAGCGGGAACATTTGGTGCTTACCTGCATGATGCAAAATTTAGATTAGCATTTATGAAGCTCTGGTTTCAAAGCCGATTGTTGCAAAACATAAAATCTCTGATAGTACTGATGGCGTTTACACTTTTCTTTAATAATAAGGCTATATTTAAAGATTTGGCGCTAAATGTTTGTGTACACTTACTTCATGCTAAAAAAATTAAGAATAAAATATATGAAAATCAGAATGATTGATAGGTTAACCCTGTTAATATTTAAAATAAATAATGTCATCCTACACAGTACAATGAATTATCATAATTCTAATTACATCTAACTACAAAAAGATTGCAACAGATGGCATCAATATATGTTTTTGTTTTAATGGCGCTTAGCAGATTGATGTGTAACATAGTTCAAATAACATAGCTGAAGATTGATAAAAATAGCAGAGATATTAGCAGCAGCCGAAAGTTTTGGATACCAATCAACTTGAAAATTTAAAATTCGCTTAATAGTTACGTAAAAAAGCACAATACCTTACCTGTTACTTCCAAAAAATGTGAAGTGAAGATCTGAGATGATAGATTCCTTGTTCGCTCGCTACGAGAATGTCATCTTATATATGAGAAGAAATAATTAGCAGACTCCATTAGAGATGTGACTTCATGCTGCTAACATAAATAAGTTACTGGAATCCATTTCTTTCAAGCAGTGCCATTTCCTCGAACACCTTTATTTCTAATACATTTAGTTACGACCATGGACTGCACTGGACTCACTACTGTGACCTTCCTAAGCCTACAAATAACTATATCATAAAGGGGCCTATGTCGCATTTCATGGGCCTCTTTGGTCTAGGGGTTAACCCTTAATTTGACAATGTATTCTTTAAGGCACATTGGTTTAACTAAACACTGGCCCTATCAAACCTATAGGTTCATGGCCTCGCGGACATTAGCTCTTCATGCATTCCTATCCTGAGCTGTTTCCCAATTATCCCCTGTATAATCTACTTCTCTCAAATTGGGGTTAATATTATTCTCCCACCTCACTTTTGGCATATCAACTGGGAGTTTTCCCACGAGAAGTTTTCGTGCCCCTCTTACATTCTCCATTCGTGCCCATCTCAGTCTACGAGATTTAACTGTTCTTATTATATCTGGTTTCAAAGACCATGTAGTCCACTGTTCTGTAGTCTTCTGCATTCGCCTGCCTGTTCAACTCTTCTTCACTTCCTGGTTTAGGCATTAGTTTCCTGTTCCGTCTTCACTAATATATCTAAAACCATCTCTGCAGTTCTTCACGGATATCCTAGTTTCTTATCTGGTCCATTCTAGTGCATCCTTTTACTCTTCTTAATTTCATCTCGGCTGCTTGGATTTTACTTTCTTCTTTGGTTCAAAACGTTTCCTAAGAATTTAATTCTCAAGTACACGTATTTTTCCTTCCTCCCTTAAAGTAAGAGTCCATGTTTCACATCCATAGACTATAATATAACTGGGAAAATAACAGTTTTATATATTTTAGTTTAACATTTTTTTCAGAGAAGTTTGGACGACAAGAGTCCCTGTAATGCATAATAGCATGCATTTCCAGAATTGAATCTACGTTTAATTTCTTTATGTATCTCATTCCTATTAGGTGACTGGAGAAGACTACATAACAATGAACTATATGGTCTTTATAGGAAGCCAGATATAATAAGAACAGTTAAGTCTCGTAGACTGCGATGGGCAGGACATGTTGCACGTATGGGGAATGAAAGACGTGCATGGAAGCTTCTTGTAGGAAAGCCAGAGGGAAAACGCCCAGTTGGTAGACCAAGAATGAGGTGGGAGAATAACATTAACTATGACTTGAGGGAAGTAGATTATACAGGGGATGATTGGAAAGCATTAACTCAGGATAGGGATGTATGGAGAGCTTATGGACCTGCGGGTTTGATAGTGCCAGTGAGTAAGTATCTCATTCCTATTTGTAATTAACCTTAATGAGACATCTAGTAGTAGATACTACTAGGATGAATGAAGGTTGGTCAAATTTTGCACAGAAGCCTTTTCATTCAGGCTTGCGATTCTTTTACGAGCTTGAAAATCTTCAGACTCGAGACCCACGGCTTAAAGTCCCTCCCAGAGGGTTCGTCCCTTAGATTTTTCCATCCTAAAAATCCATCGATCCGGCCGGGTTTGAAACCACGACCTTCGTGACTAGAGGCAAGGAACATAACCACTAGACTACTACGGCCACCGCTAGCACCTCCAGAAAACTGGAATTTTTATACCAAACGCACAATATTTCTTGTGTTTGACGGTATATTTATCAACGAACCCTCGAAAAGGGGGGAGGGGGACCCTGAAACTCCATGCCTCTACTCGTATATGAACTGGCGAGGGAACCATTCTATATTGAAGAACTGCGACAAGATCTACATCTGCAGTCCACAGACGCATACAACATCGCAATAGAGGAACTAAGGTGGAAGAAATACCAAATCTGGATGGAATTCTACTCCACGGACGCTATGATGACAACGGATTGGAGACAAACAGAATACGACCTCGGACATCTGATGACGAGGATAGCAACACATGGGTTCCATCATAGGATCTGTAGGATCAAGAATCATCACGAACCAGACTCCCAGTGCATCTGTGAGCTGTGCGCTGAACACTGCGACCGTTACCATGTTGTGTCGTGTCCCTGAGGGCTTACTGTGGAGGGGACTGAACGGTGGACCATGGTGAATTTAACATTATGCATATTGTGCGTTCTTCATTATTATTAAATTATTAATGCACAATATAAACTCCACATCTGGATGATACTTGTGCCGGTCCCAAGCTCGGATGAAGGAGGGGGGTAAATGACTGGTTGATGGCCTTGGGAGTTGTATCAATGTCGGGTAGATATAAATGTTAAAAACCTAAGAATGCTTTAGCTGTCAGTTTACTGACAGTGCTACTAGCAAATCCTATCCTTTATGAGGAAGGGTGGGGGCGAGTATATGGCACCTAAGGCATGGTAACTCTAACAGAAGAATCCCTGATCCTCCAGATTGGGGTTGTACGTGGGATTGACGATTCCACCACGTAAAAATAAAACTAACCGTTGAGAAGTCGGACTGATCAAATCATGACGACCAAATGCAAGGAAAAAGATAAACATATTGATGGATGGAGTCTCGGAAGATATCCAAAGACTTAAAATTAGAGTGAACACTCGACAGGAATAGGGAATGTCTGGATGAGAGTTCTTAGGGAGGCTGTGACTCAATCCGGGTTGTTTATGCCAAACATGATTATAAAATGCACATATACAATGAAACAGAACAAGGAACACCTGACATGTAAAGCTGAACATGAACAAACAGTTCAGAAAGGAAAATCAAGGTCTCTACAGGATAAAAAAAAAAGTTATTTATGCAGGAACTACATAAATTAAGCAAATTCCTCAGCAAGTCATATTTATGATCAAATTTTGCTCGTTCACAGAATATGTCCGGGGTATGCAGAAGCGTAATTAGTTAAGGCAATGCACTACAAGCCGGGGGGTCGGGGGTTCGAATCCCGGGAGCAGGATTTGTAAACTGTCCCAAACCAGAAGACGACAAAACAGCTGTGCAAAGTTTACTGTACTGCAAGCTACAAGAAAAAAAAAACAGTTCAGCGCACATCAAGAATACCAAAATAGTACTGCGAAAAGTGATCAAAATGCCACACACAGTTCATAAATGAAATATTCAAGACGCTGAAATAAACATTATAAATTAATGGACTAAAGCGAATAAGTACAAAGCAATAACTCCAACACTATAGTAAAGGACCAATATTACATATTTGACTCCATTACTGTATAATAAAATACCAATATTCCATATTAGATCAATAGCTTTTGCAGACTAAATATCCTGTGATAATATACCAACAGCAGTCCACCGCTGTGGTCTCGAGGTAGCGTGCTGTCTTGTCGCGCAGCAGGCCCGGGTTCGATTGCCGGTCAGGGCAGGCTCCTGTGTGAAGATTTCCTCACCTGCAAGACAAATGTCAGGAAGCCTAGGGTCCAACGGTCCCCGAAAATCATCCTTATCATCTTCATCATTTTACCGGTGTGGAAAGCAACGGGAAGCTACCACACCTATAATTCCATAGTAAAACTGCAAAGCATAGCATGAAAATGCTATGGTTGCAGTGAAAGACCTGCCCTTGGGCAGAACACTATAGAATACCCATAGGGTAAAACGTAGGTTGTACGAATTTGTTTAAAAAAAACTTGTAGCGGCTGGGGTCGACTCAGTCTCTAAAGGAAATGAATACCAGACTCCTGTTCTGCGCGGGGCTGACATCACGTGTCGATTGTCTAACTACCCCAAGGGCCTCTTGAGGCCGGTAATGGGACCACTTTATCTTTTTACAGAATATGTATTTATTATGTTAATTAAATCGCAATATCCAGTTTCGTTAGGAGAAAAACATGGCGCCCACTAAAGCGATTTTTTAATTATGGCTTTCAGGTAAATCCTCACTTCTAATGATCAGATTTCATTCATTTTTTGGATAATACTTGTTTTATTTCAATAGCATTTACAGAGTTTTGCTGCACAAATAGAAAATGCGCCGCTAGAGCGAATTACAATTTTTGCCCCATCTCTTATTAATCCAATTTCCTGGTTAATGAAATTGATTTACTTTTATTAATTGATTAATATGGGTCGAGTTTTGTTCCAAAAAGAGAAAAATTGCAGCTGCTAGAACAGCCACTTTCAACTGCAAGTTGAACCCAGAATCCAGCAATGGCAACCCATTGTATGTAGCAGATGGATGCCCTTACTTGTGTAAGAGCAGAGTGGAGTGAGGCAAGATGCAGCACAAACAGCAGGTAGTGAGGGTTATGTAATCTACCAATTCAGGGGTTCTATTATTTCTTTATAGTTTAAATGAGACATTTGGTGCCGGATTTTAATGCCTTACAGTTAAAAGTGGCAGATAACTTTTTTAACATGACCTTGGTACATCATAAAATTCTCTGGAAGAAATTTCAAGCTAGGTTTCAGTGTGCAATGGTTGACAGTTCCCTTGTTAGTAGCTTCATTCCTTTAGAATTTGCTAAAAGAAGTCAGTAACGGCATAAAGAATTACAATAAGAGAATGTGATAAATATTCAGTTTTATTAGTAAATTAACTAACAAAATTCTTCTTCTTCTTCCTCTACGCATGAAAGCTGGAAGGCTTGATGTGTGTATTTTTTCAGGTCCGGAGTATGGTGATGTCGTTCTATCTTAGTTGTGGTCTTCCTAAAGGAGTTTTCTGCTGAGGTGTCCAGTCACATACTTTCTTCACTAATCTACTATTCTATGTGATTGTTTCAATTTAGTCATCTCATTTATCCAGAGGTTTGTTTCCGATCTCTGAGAACGATTTGCCAAGTAGATTGTGATGTTGGAGGGTGAGTCGTCATGACAGGAGTGTGCGAGGTGATCGAATCAGTCAGTGTGCTGCTTCTGTTACACTCGCACGCGTGTTGCACTCATAATGCGTAAGCAGATAGACCCGTTTTGAGAAGGGTATATTATTGCCCTTTCCGACGCTAATTATAGTTATTCCGCCATTATTGAGGCTTGCAAAAAACGTACTTTTGTGGTGTCAAAGTGTGGAATTACCTCAGTGGTTAATAAAATGGGAAAGGGTCGCTTGGGATTAATTCCAAAAGGAAAAAACAGGCAAATCCACGACCTGCTACTATCCGCACCCCAGATGTAATCAGAAAGGTCAAGGCCCTTATCTCTGGTAGTAACCCTGCCACACAAAGAGTGATTGCAAACAGATTGGGAATATCCCTCAAAACTGTAAACACCATAATAAACACAGATTTTAACATGGAGAAGCGCCACAAAAGCAGGGTTCATAAATTGTTGCCACGTCACAATGCCGAACGCCGCACCAACTGCAGGAAACTCTACGAAAAGCACCTGGCAGGAGAAAAATGGACATTTTTGTTCACAGTCGATGAAGCATATGTTTATCTAGGAGACTGCAACAAACCCCGGGCAATTTACTATAGAGAAAGGGGTGACAAAAATTCAAAAATGGTATGCCGAATGCAGAGAAAGTTTCTCCAAGGGATTTATAGTCATCGCGGGATAATGCTACAATAGAAAACTGACCATTCGTAGAGTAGCTAAAAAGGCCAAAATCAACTCCCAGTACTACCAGGAAGAAGTTCTCACCCCAATTCACCGGACCGAAATCCCAGCTCTCTATGTAAGGGAAAAACCAAGTATGGGTGCACCAAGACAAGGCCTCCGGTCACATTTTAGGTTCAACCCTGGCGTTCCTGGAGCAGGAAACTGGAATACATGCTATTCCATTCAGCAACATCCCAGTGAAGTCTCCTGATACATCACCGATGGACTTTTGTGCCTCTGGACTCTTCAAAAGGGCACTGGGAAACAGGCGTCCTCTGGAAAGCGTGTAAAGAGGAGTGGGAACTTCTAGACATGGCTGTGCTGCGCAAGAGTCTTCTGCAGTGGAAACTCCGATGCTGAGCCATAGCTCGGGTGAAGGGCCATCAAATAGAGCATGATCGATAGTGGAGACACGGCTTTTCTTAAGGTAAAACTTAAAAATCATTTGTTATCAGTGATCAGAAACAACCCTCCATATAGGTTCAATTACACATTCTTCTTTAATAACAGAGCTGAAAATTTTCTCTCTCAGCGATTTTCCTTAAAACTTTCATTTTTATAATTTCATTAATTTGTTTTGTTTTTTTTGAGTTTCTGTTCGACATTCACAACCATATTAATAACAACCATATTAACAACAAAATTAATTAAAAAAATGAAAAGATTGATCAGGGAAAAAAATCAGGAATATACCAGACAAAATATGCTGATTGTGATAAGATATACATGGTAAAACAAAGAGAAACTTGACCATTAGAACGAAAGAACATATTATAATATTAAAAAATGGAAATTTTCAAAAAAAAAAAACTGTAGTAGCTGCCCATGTTTGGTCAGAAAAACATAAAATCAATGTAAACACTAAATTATTAAAACAGAAAACACTAAAGAGCTCGCCTTTTGGGATAAGATCTACATCCAAAAGAATAACAATAGGATTATGAATTTTGTAATTTCTGGGGAAAAAGATTTAATTTAAAAGTTATTTGGTCAACCAAAAATGGAGTGGGAGTCGACATTCAGGGCCAACGACATAAAATTCAACAGTTTGGACAAGCTGATGATGATATGGACAGCATATTGAAACATGTCAAATCAAACACAAATATTTATGAGTATGAGATAAAATGTACAAGATTCAACTAATTTATTGAGTTTTTAATTACTAAAACAATTAACACATTGATGTATACGCTTATAAAAATGTGAGATTCTTTAAATAAATGCATATTTTTTACACTTCAAAAAGAGCTTAAAAAAGACTAAAACTTGGATTCAACATTTACACAGATGAGGCATTCAGAATACAATATGATTAGTTTCTTTTCCAAACATTTTTAGATATTCAAAGTTAATTAAACCCGAATTACATATATTTATATACATTCTGATGATCAAAAAATCACTTTTTGAAAATAAATTATTTTTGCCTAAACTGGGATTTGAACCCTATAACCCTTCTGAGCTAAGTTCCAGTTGTAATGTAAACAAACCAGATGTATGGACTGCTTTTTCATTGGTCAAATAATTGCTTGCCTTTAAGTATATAAAAAAATGTAGTTTGCTTTCTAAAACTAAAATAAATAAAAAATATATATTATCAAGCACGTCTATATAAGTTATATGGGAGAATCATAAAATATATAATTACAATTGCTTGAGTCATAATGTCGGTTGAAAATGAGAGAGATCCTTCCCTTGAAAACTAATTCCCATGTTTAAAGAAACATAAAATATGAGGTAAGATGTAAAAAATGACGTATATAATTACAATTTTAATACATTAAATAAATATTTCATTTTTTATATTGTATTTAAAATTAACATATTCCAGAATTGGACACGCTTTATTTTAGAAAGAAAAATTAACGCTTGGACCTGGACTCAAACCCTGGATCTCTGACTCTGTGCATCAGTATACCGATTACACCATCCAAACCCCGATACAAATGTCAACAATTCTTTCCACTTATATAATTCTCTTTCATCAGAAAGCCGGTAGTCCAAGGTTTGAGTCCCGGTGTGAGCATTCATTTTCCTATCTAAAATAAAAGTATTTCATTATTTAATTGTTACGAATTTTAATTGTTTCAAATGGCTACTTCTCCTATACAATTGTTTGAAGTATCAAAAAGGAAAACCTTTGAAAAGTGGAGAGAAACAAATCAATTTGAATATTTCCAAACAGTTTAATGAAAAATATCCCACATTAGCCATTGAGGATGTGGTGAAAATAATAGCAGAATTTACAGGTAAGTCAGCATGGAGCATAAATTCTGCTCGTAATGAAATTGTAAATAAAGGCTATCTATCAACATCATTGAAAAGCATAAACATCTGATTAGGTAGGTTCATATAAATTATTTATTTTAGGAAGTAATATTTTGAGGTTCTTTTTATCGAGTTTTTTTTAAGTCTACAGAAATCTTACCTAAATTGAGGTAAGATATCTCTAGACTCATATATTATTTTGTCATAAATAAATAAGAAATGAAAGTTATTAATTATTGATACCATCTTACCTTGTAGTAAGCCTTATTTTCCATAAAATACAATGTAGCCTAAGAAAAATGTTTATCATTGACACTTCCATAGACAATTCACTCAAATGGCTGGTAAAAGTAGTACTACTGTTCTCCGAATAGATGAAGTAATACATTATGCAAGTTTGTTTACAGTACAACCGGAACATAGCTCGAATACAGTATAGATTAAGTTATGTAGGTACGAAATAACACTATGAGGTCTATTTTAATTTATTTTGACTCACCTCATACTTCTTAACTCCTTTGCAGACTAGAGTTCCTTCACTGCATCTGTGACATTCTCTGAGAATGTCACAGATGCAATGAAGAAACTAGAGTCTGCAAAGGAGTCGAGAAATATGAGGTGAGTCAAAATGCAACTCAAAATAAATTAACAGTATAGATTTCCAGTTATACATACTGGTGTACCGATTTTGGCCAGTATGGGACCTGTACTCACCCAGCATCATGAGGAATTTGGGTAGGTATAATAACTTTAATAGTGAGTGGAGAACATATCTTTAACGACTCACCTCATATAATTTCAAATTTCTTTGATACCAGCGTTTTCAGACAATATCTTGTCCCTCTTCAGTCATGGCTGAAGAGGGACAAGATATTGTCTGAAACCGCCGCTATCAAAAAAATTTGAAATTATATGAGGTGAGTCATTAAAAATATGTTCTCCACTCACTATTAATGATATAACCTCATAATGTTTCTTCCCAATATTAATTTAAATAGGTATAATAAATACTGGCTCCAAGTTCAGCTATAATGGCTGGGGAACCTGACACGCTGAACACATGCCATCCATATATTCTGCTAGCTATAGATTACCTCTGTGATTAACACGTGTGGATGTGAGACCTGCAGTCGGCTGACAGTCCAAGGGCATTCTAGGCCTGTCACATCATAGAGCGGAGGTATGTATAAAGAGTTTGTAACCCACAGCTATAAACCTGTGAGTTTGATAGTGCCAGTAACTTATTATAGGTGAATTCCACGTAAAATTTGACATAACACATGAAAATTAAAATCTCTCCTCTGCTTTCCAAAGTGGTATAGACTATTATAAAGATTTTCAAATGCCTACATCCCAAAATATTGTAGAACATCAACAAACTCATACATAACATAGAATTGTTACGTATATAATAATTAAAACTCTTACATCACGCAAAACTAATAGTTATTATGTCAGTTACTTTTATTTTGTATAATTGGTGACTAAAGTTTATCATAACATAAAATTCAAAACCTGTATTTTTTAACTCCACCTATATATATAGGGTCTTTCATGTAGTCCACCGCTGGGGTCTCGAAGTAGCATGCTGCCTTGTCACGCAGTGGGCCCGGGTTCGATTCCCAGTTGGGGCAGTTTTTCTGGGTGAGGTTTTCATCAGGGTTTTTCCTCACCTGTAAGACAAATGTCAGGAAAACTTCAAGGCCCAAACGGTCCCCGAAATCATATGGCCATCATCATCATCATCCTTATCATTATCATTATCATCATCATCACCATCATCCTCCACCGGTGTGAAAAGCAACAGGAAGCTACCACACCTACAATTCCCTAGTACAGCTGCAAGCATAGCATGAAAATGCTATGATTGCAGTAAAGGACCTGCCTTCGGGTAGAATTACTATGAATGGATATATTATACAATTTTTAAAAATGCACTAATTAAGTCAAAAATGCATCAAAATAAAAAGAAATATTTCTCTTTATTTACATCTACATACACTCCCATTTAAGTGCAGAAAATTATATCAGGGATATGTCCACCTCCACTGTCTTGCCAAGCAGTTACTCGGTCTATGAAGTTCATGATGACCCTTTCGCAGACATCTCTGTTGATGTCATTGAATTTCTTGATTAAGTTGGAGAACTGTTTCTGGTTTCTTTGTACACTTTGGACTTCACATAACATCAGTAAAAGAATTCACATGGAGTAGGTCTTAAGATCTGGGAAGCTATGCAAAGTCGCCAAGAATTTTATTGAGATCACAGACCGAAGGAATTTATCATGGAGTAGGGTTATTGTCTCACGAGATGTGTGACAGGTTCAAAATCTATGTGAACAAACAGTTCTCCAACATAAACAAATTCAATGTGTTATCAATGACATCAACAGAGATTCTGTGAAAGACAATTAATTGCCTGCCGAGACCGTGGAGGTGGACATATGCCAGATATAATTTTCCGCATTTAAACGGGAGTGTTTGTAAACGTAAATAAAAAAAAATTATTTTGATGTACTTTTGACTTAATTATTGCATTTTTTAAATTGCGTAATATATATATAAATAAGACTATTTAACTCATGCCCCAAATGGGAGTCAATGACCAATCACGTTTCAATTAATTTTGTTTTACAACCAATGACAGACTTTCACCTCGCTCTTTATCAAATTCTATTTACCACCTCCTGCTCTTGTGATAAAGAAAGCTCCCCCTTTTTAATATCCTAAACTGCTCAGAGTATTATTTTGCAGTAACTGACTCTCTAACAAATACATTGAATATGGCAAATAATGAACAGATACCTTCAAACTTCACATTTCATAATAATTGTGTATTCAATAGTTGCATTTTTAAATAATGATTTTGCTGAGCTGATTATTAAAAAAATGAATAACCTACAATGTTGGTTATAATATACAGTTTGATGTGTTTAATTTTTTCTCCACTAGGGTGCATTCTTACAATATTGCGATCCTATTTGACAAATAATACAATCAAGTTGCAGTGGATAAACAAATGAAACATAACCATGCATTTCTGATTTGTTTTGAAACATCGCCATTTACATTAAATATATAAGTATTTGAAAATAACTATATTTAAATAATGATCTTTGATTAAACAGCTTAATTTTATTTGTTAAATAGTCCTAACAAATGCCACTCTTGATTTTCAAATCCTCTAGATAAATTCACTCATCACTTCGTGACTCGTAAATTTATTGATGATTTGGAAATCAGTCATGACATTACTTACGAAAAATATCAAGAGAAACTTTATGGCACTACAAATAGAAGCTAACAAAATAGGGTTGAAAAAATTAAGAAAAATCTAAATATATGATTTGGTAACAAAAACAAAAAAGAGATTAACACAATTTTACCTAAATAAACATTAATCAATATAAATTTCAGAGGGTTTCCAGTTCTGTTTATCTTGGCTCCCCAATTAATGATACAAACAACATTAGTGAATAAACTGGAAACAGAATTCAAAATGCCAATGAAGCATACTTTGGATTATTGAAGCACTTTAAGACGAGGCTTCTTACAAGAGAAACAAAATGTAATCTATATAAATATCTGGTAAAACCAATGTTAATATATGGCAGTAAAAGATGTACCTTGTTCAAGACCAATATGTCAAGACTGAGTTCATTTCAAAATAAGATATTAAGAAAAATATATGGTCTAATATGCAACAAGGGAGAATGACATATAAGATATAACTAGAGTCTGGATGTTAGGCACTTAAAAAGTTTAAAATAGGCAGGCAAAAAGGCACTAGAAATCATTAATATAGGCACTAAAAAATAAAAATAGGCTCTTATAAAAATAGACTACAACATACATTTTTACAGCCTTACGTAAAGAATATAAACATAATATGCTATCAATAGCATACAAAGATATCATAGATGATTTTGGAACTTGTTTTGCCTTTTTACAAAAAGCATATTTATGTTTTGCAGTGTGTTCATGCTGTGAAACATGGCACTTCTTCGTGCAATTCACTGAAATTTTACACACTTTGCAAAACAATATTGAACTGTCACTTGAGAATATTTCAGCACCAAATTCTTTCACGAAATTGGTCAGTTTGTCTTTTACTGTTGTCCATTCTTTAGGTATCGTAAAACAACTGTTGTAAAAGTAAAAACAAATAAAAAATAAATAAGCCACATACATTTGTACACCACTTTGTCTTTAAAGCACCTGTCTGTGAACGAGGACTACAGACTGAATTCAGTGTTATCAACATCAAAAATAATATTGCCAGTCACTTAAAGATTTCTACACAATGATATGTGTCATGAAGTTTGTCCATTTCAATTAATTTCATTGAAATACTAAGTTAATTTCGAGAAAAATTGGCAAATAGGCATTTATAGGCATTGTAAGCTGAAATAGGCATTTATAGGCAAAATTAACTTCATGGAAAACAACTCTAGGGTTGTCTGTATGAACTAATATGAAGTCACTTTTACAATATCTATAATAAATAACTGTAGACATTTTCCATAACATCCGGTCTCAATATAACTCTAAGCTCTGTCAGTTGTATAAGTCTGCTGATGTGGTTACATCAATTAAAGTTTCAAGATTGCAATGGGCAGGGCATGTACAAAGAATGACTGAACATGAGATACCCAAGAAAATTATGGAATGTAAATTTGAAGGGGAAAAAAAAGAATGTGGGATGAACAAGTCTATGATGGAAGGAAGGAATTTTGTAGCATCTGAGGAAGCTGAGAATCGAGAGGGATAGTGGCTGGTTTCCGGAGACAGAGATACCTGGAAGAGGGTTCTGAGGGAAGCCACGGCTTGAATCAGGCTTTAGTGCTGCTGCCTATATATATATATATATATATATATATATATATATTACTTTCACAATTGCTTGTTAAAATAAAATAGAAAACTTCACAGAGATTATTATATTACTTTGACTCAACAGGGAACAGTACCTCAATAAAGGACAAATAGTTCTCTGGTTGGGAAATCACAATATGTGCATTGTAAAGAAGGGTATCAGAACAGTTGATATACAAACTTTAAGGTGTAATGGACAACAGGTAGATATGCTATAGTCATATGCATGAGTATTCCTACTTTATTTTTGATTTTAGGATGAGGGTATCAGCCCGAACGGTTACAGGCAGGAATTTACCTTTTATTCTCGATTTCCCTGTACTGGACTTGTGCAACTGGCAGATGTGTACTTCCTGCACCCCTATAAGAACATGGTGAAATTCGTAATGATTGGTGGAATCAGACATTAACTTTTAGCACAGAAACCACCATTTACAGTCTTTTGTCCGTTACCGGTTTTCAGCACCTTGATTTGGCAATCTTATCCTGCTTGCATTTTATCAATGTGGTTATGTAACTACTCATCCTGGAAAGTTCCAAACACCTCTCCAATATTAATTTGAACCGAGTCTCCTTGAGGAATGTTGTAGAGATGTCCTCATTGTGAGAACTACTTTGTTTGAATCATTGTTTACTTACAGACTTGCATATGTTTTGTCTCAACTAAAGCAGAGCAATGTACATAGCTGAGTTTCTATTTTAGTGTTGTTTAATTTCATTTCTCATCCAGTGCACCTGAAACTTGGTGATTCCCTATTATTTCTTGTGTACTTTCAAATGGCATATCAGACATTGTACATGTTATGACAACTGTTCGTACCATTCCCTTGTCAGTAAAATATGATGTCATTCTACAGCTACGTTGGTTTCCGATATAAAACCTAAAATTTTAAGTATAATATAGAAACTCCATATTTTCTATTAAAGAGATTGACACCTATATACAGAGTGTCAGGTTGTCATATGAAGCTGAATTTACCCATAAATTCTGTAAACCAGTCCCAACAAAGACACACACTCGTCTGCTTGTGAACAAATTTAAGCATACCAGCAGTATATGTGATGAGGCACGTCATTGATGACCAAGCATACCAGCAGAAACAGTGCAGCAAGCTCAAATTGCCAGTGATAGTCCAAATGCACCAACCCAAGACCTCAGTAGGGAGTTGAATGCCCCTCGTAACACAGTGTGGAAAATTCTACATTCGACTCCATGAAAACACCCTTATCACGTCTGCATCATATCACAGAAGCAGCAGACTTTTTTACAGTTTAAATGTTAAGATCTACATTTCGTTTCACAGCTGAAAGATGGAGTATGTGTTTTAACCTAGATGGCGGTCATATAGAAAGGCAGTAGAATATGTGTAAAACTTCACAATAATGTTGAGTTTTCAATCATTGCCTCCCTTCATTGAAATGGACAGTGACTTTAGAAACACCATGTATAATTGTTCTGAAGAGAAAACGGAACGTCTTACTATCTGAAGGTAAAAAAAAAATTTATGTTATTTTATTTTGTTGCATTTGTTACACGAGTTACCGTGGAATTCACCTGCATAAATAGCAAATCTAAGTCACAATAATTCTAAAAACATTTAAATTTTTTATGACTAGTGATACAGTTACAACATTAAATATTAGTAAATATATTGATAAATATAGCATTATAAGATTAAGAATAAGGTTTATGAAACACATATAAATGGGAAAATGACAAGTAAAAATAAACATTTCACTTCTTACAAAATTTCAAATACAAAGCATTTCACATAAGGCTCATTCACATAGTGGATATACCCCATACATCCCACATGAAGACATGTGTGCTCCCTAGTGGCAGTTTCTTAAACAAGCTAATTTAGTTATCTTAACATTTAAAGGTTGTGACACTATGAGGTTTATTTTAATTAATACAAAGTTAGAATTTTAATGACTCGCCATATAATTGTACATTTCTTGAAGACTATAGTTTCAATATATGACGTATCATTATCAATTCCTTCTAACTGTTGAATTGGTGGTTGGCAATCCCGTAAGTTGCTTCCTGCTCCCTCTGTTGGCTGACTGATGAACTTCCAAATTAATTTTTTTTTTTTCCCAGGAATTTCAAAATTCATGATTTTCGTTTTATTTTTCTGGATGTGAATTTTCTCCCAAACTGTGAGTTCCTTAGATTTAATTAACTGTTTCAATAATTTGGCTTTGCTTGGATTCTGTGTTTTTCTGACTATGCATGTGCAGCTATTGAACATTTTTCTATTTCCCCATTTTTAACATTTCTAAGGAGTTTTTCAATATTGTATTTAGGTTCCTTCTTGTTTTCCTATGTATAAATATAAAAAATATCTTCAACTCATGTCCAACTCAGGGTCAGGCCAAGGAGCAAGATGAGATGAAGCCCCATATTTTATAGAGATGTGTGAACTTCAAGGGTGCCTGTCAACCATCCCTGATGCACCATCACAGGGTCGAATGAATGAAATGAAACGAATGGATGAGATGAGAATAGAGAAATTGAAAAATGAAATTTGTGGCAGGGGGAAAAAGGAGAAACTTTGACAAAAACTTCCCCAAGCTTCATTTCATCCATCGCAAAACTCACATGGAGTGACCGAGACTTGATCTCGGAACCCTAGCAGTGAGAGGAGAGCTTCTAACCGCTTGCGTTTTCCTATGTATATTTCTTTAAAATCTTTGCAATCAATTTGATAAATTCCTGAAAAAGGCATTAAATCATGAATTTTGAAATTCGTGAAAAAAAATAAAGATTTAATTTGGATAAATTAAAATGTTTCATATCTCTCCTCATAAACTTATGAACTTCGAAATTCCCGAGGATTCTGACCTGATCCGGAGGTTTATCAATCCACCAACAGAGGGAAGAAGTGGTTCTTCCAATCGACATAACATCAGTCGGCATGTACTGAGAATGGGTTCACCATGAACCCAAAATCGCGATCTACTTAGAAGATTGTTTATGAGGAGAGTTATGAAACATTTTAATTTATCTTAAATTAAACCTCATAGTGATTTATTCCTATAAAAGTTCAATTTAATTTGGATGTTCATCAGTCAACCAACAGAGAGAGCAGAAAGCAACCTACAGGATTGCCAAATGCCAATTCAACAGTTAGATGGAATTGATAATGATATGTGGTGTATCAAAACTACAGTCTTCAAGAAATTTATAATCATGAGGTGAGACATAAACATCTAACTCTATTTATGAATTAAAATAAACCTCACTGTCATTTTCTTCAAATATTAATGAAAATAAGAATAAATTACATTCCTATCAAAACATTTTTTCTCCTTTCTTACACATTGAATAAATACTAAGCATAATTAATATTTGGTCCCTCAGTTACATCATCACAGGAACAACTAAGATCTGCATCTAACATCAACTTCACATAATACTCTTTGACTATTATCTTATTTTCTCAAGACAAAAAAAAACTTAATCATTTTTCATACTAAATTTACCAAGCTCACATGAACGAACCAATGCCCATCTCTGCCTACGCTGACGTACATCTGGAACACATATTCTGAAACATTGACAAAACAAAGATTTCAAAATAAGATACAATGGGTAGTACAACCTGCTGTGATGCATGACTGAAGACGTTTCTCACACAGTTGTGCTGAAAAAAATAAGTTGTTTAAAATTACATATCTAGCAGCAGTGAAAGCTTCTTAAAAAAAAGAATATGTGAAAATAAGGAACATCTAAAGGCATTAAAGCAAAAAAGTTCAATCATAACTTTTTTCTCAAGGCCATGACTAAATGTCAGATTCTAGGTTATCGAAATCAAATGAGAAGTATGACATTCTATCACAAGGAAGAACTACACTTCTCTCCATATGGTCAGGGATATTACCTAAAAGGGAACGCAATGAATATGTGATTATAACTAACTCATTAGCCCTATCGCACCTGCAGATTCATGGCCGCACAGACATAAGCTCCCCATATATCCCTATCCTGAGCTAATGTTTACCAATCTTTTTCTTCATCATTAGATACTAAAACTTTGTAGAAATTTTGACCTTATCAACCAGTTTCCCCCATTCATCATGATTTTGGATAAGCCTTAGCCAGTTTCTTATTTCTAGTTTTCTTATATCTTCAATTATTTCATCTCTTCACCTATTCTTAGGTCTACCTCTGGTCCTTGTACTAATGATTTTCCAGTTATACATTTTTCTGACTAATCTATCGTCATTATTGCAGATTGATATATCCAAACCAAGCTAGTCTTTATGCCTTTATATAGTTGATTATGTTCTGTTTTTGTATTAAGATGTTAAGTTCACTGTTATTTTGAATTCTCCAGTTGCCATCTGTTTCTTTAATTCAACCAAATATTCTTCTCAGGATTTTCCTTTCGAATATTAGGAGTTTTTATATTATGTTTTCCTAACATCTCTTGTATAATCTACTTCCCTCAAATCATGGTTACTATTATTCTCCCAACTCATTCTTGGTCTACAAACTGGACACTTTCCTTCTGGTTTTCCTATAAGTAGTTTCCATGTCCTTCTTTCATTCCCCATTCATGCCACATCTGCCCATCGCAGTCTATGAGACTTAAATGTTATTATATATGGTTTCCCATAAAGATCATGGAGCTCACTGTTAAGTAGTCTTCTTCATTCACCTGTCTGTTCATCTCTCTTTGGTCCAAAAATTTTCCTAAGAACTTTATCCTCAAATACTCATAATCTTTTCTTCTCCCTTAAAGTAAGAGTCAATGTTTCGCATCCATATAATATAACTGGGAGGATAACAGTTTTATATATTTTCAGATTTCATTGTACATAGATACAAAATAAAATGTGACAATTTAGTCATGGTCAAGCACACACACACAGGATTGAAACACAGTTTCCCCTTGTTATGTACTTTGTGGAAAATTATGTGTTTCTCTCTTTAATGTTTAATATACTATTTATAAAACTTGAAAGAAAAAATGTCACACAGCAGATAATATATACACATGCTTGGGCAAACCTAGTAAGGAGAAAGGTATCGTACATGATAAAATCCAATGACCAGTATAAATAAAAATAAATGGGGGGGAAAAAATCCATAATAACTTCTTAAAAAGAAAAGTTAAGGCTTCAAATGGGAATCAACTCCGGACCTATGACTCTGTATATCAGTGTGCAGTCCATTACATACTCAAAACCTGATACAACCACTACATTTTCTTTCCACTTACACAATTCTCTTATGTCTGAAGGCAAAAAAATAAATTGGCAAAATTTTACAACCTGTGATGTGATTTTTTTAATTCCTTCTTAAACTCCTGATGATTTTATTTTTAGGGTTTCATTTTTCAAATTATATCCCACCATTTAAAATGATTTTTACATTTTTTCTAACGATTATTTCAATATATTTTTCTCTGATATTTAACTACAACTACTACAACTACTACATGAACATGTGGCAGCCATATTGATTTTAACGAATATTCTATGCAACAACAAAGATGTCCCTCCATGGTATCTTTACCCTGTCGTGGTGGAGTGGCTTGCGTGCTTAAATGATCCTGAGAGCTATGCCGACGGTAGCATTGCTGCCGATAGGATTACGTGAATAGAAATACGTGAAATGGGAAAACTTGGTTGGAAGTGAAGAGGTTGGCAGATGATAGAGGTAAATAGAGAAATTTCATTACAGCCCTATGCTCCAGTTAGGAGCAAAAGGAAATGATAATGATGAATGTAATTTATTAACCCATATCATATAATTATCAAATGTCATCTCCTACAGTGTCCAGCATTAAACACCACAGCAAAACAAATCCTAAGACTTCCATCAGCTTGTACTGGGAGGCACGAGATAAAATGATTTTTAGTGTCATTCTGGCCACTGGAAAATAAATAAATAAAAAAGACAGAGAAACATGGAGGAGAATGACAGTACATTAATGGAAGAGAGGAAGATGATGTGAAACAGTGTGAAATCTGCAAAATAAATAAAGTTAACCAAAAAACATGACAAATTATACAGGTGTATCAAAATTAATAGCACAAATTGAAATGGTTGAAAGTATACGAAAATACAAGCAAAAAAGTTGTAGTAGTAACCATGGGTCTGCAAATGAGTCATGTACGAGATAATGGCAAATGTGTGGTTATAAGCCACCACTGATATCATTAAGAAACATCTTCCTATTTAGTACAAATTAATTTCAAAAATAGATTTTTAGTTTAATTGCCATTCTATGTTGCCTCAAAATTCACTAATAGCTTAACCTGCCCAGGAATACAATTATTATATTTGAAGAGAAAAATTATACGCTCAGACTGGGGTTCGAACCCAGGATCTTTGGCTTTCTAGGCCAATGCTCTTCTACCTGAGCACTCAAATCTAAACGCAAAATTTTCTCTTATATAAACTGTTAATTCCTTTTCTCTTCAAATATTATATTATTTTAAGTCTGTTAATCTTACCTCAATATTAATGTTGATTTGTTCTTGAACATGTTTCGATTGGATCCCAATCTTCTTCAGCATCTTGCCCAGACTGGTTGGATTTATGTTGTAAATACTGGATGTCGATGTCAGCTCCCTCCTGTGGTTGGCCAAATGAGATCACGTTCCGTCGGTATTTCGAAATTCATAACTCTGTTTTTGTTCTTCTGAATAAAGATTTTTTCCCAAATAGCTCTTTTGTATTTTCTAACTGTTTTAATTATTTAGTGTCTGAATTTATATTATGTTTTTCAGACCAAACATGAGCAGCAACTGCAGATTTTTCTATTTCCCCACTTTTAATATTTATGTATTCTTTCGTTCTAATTTGCAGGTTTCTTTTTGTTTTTCCTATATATATATATATATATTTATAGTTTATATTTTATATTTTTGTGGCAAAAAGTAATGGTTTCAATAAACAAATCATAGATAAACTGGTAAGGAAACATAAAAGAAAAAATTACATACATAACATAACTAAACTTGTAAGAGAATCCGTTAACAATAAGACATGGATAACATTAACATACACAGGAAATGAAACCACAAAATTGGCTAGAACTTTGAAAAAAAAAAAAACATAAACATAGCTTATAAAACCAGTAACAAATTAAACAACATAATACATAATGGCATAGAAGGGCATAACAAATTCAATAGTAAGGGAGTTTGTAAAGATTGCAATAGGCAGGACAAAAAGAAACTTCAACATAAGATATAAGGAACACATCAGAGATTTTATGTACGTGGGTGGCAAATCAAGTTATGCTAAACACATAATTAATGCCGGTCACTGCATGCACACAATTGAACACCCTCTATCGATAGTTCACCAGGAAAGAATACCAACTGGAAAAGCTTGAAATCTTAAAACAAGTCGACTACAACTTGCTACTGAATGAGAACACACCCTAAACATACAATCCCTTATGTGAGATACTTAAAAACCAGTCAGTTCCTACTGGAGACACATCAGAACCTGCAACATCTACAGTGTCTTAACTACTAGTAGCACATATTCATCCTGCTGATGATGGAAGTTAACTTCCGAAAGGTCTCCAGTTAATATTTTACATGCGTCATTTTAACACAGTTGAAGACGACACCTGCCAACAGGTACATTTTAATTTTCAATTTTTATCTTATATTATTTTACATGTTACACAGTAAAACTATACACTCGTACCTGTTAAAGGAGGTATTCAGAGTGTCGTCCTAGCATCTAGTTGCAATATTGGACTCATCTCTTCAATGAGTTTCCATATGATGTTTACAACATGGACGTCAGTGGCAGCTCATAACCACATATTGGCAATAATAAATCTCTGACATAGTTTGTTTGCAGACCCATGTTTACTGAACTTTTTTTTTTGCTTCTATTACCATAAACTTTCAACCATTTCAGTTTGTGCTATTAATTTTAATAAACCCTGTATAGTCTAGTATGTATAATACAATAATACAATTTGATAAAAAAAGTGAAAAATGTGTCCTTAAATCCATGCAAGAACTGTAAGCATATTTCTGGAAAAAATATAATAGATTAATAAACTGTAATTTTTGTGCACTTCATTGCCAAAATAAGCAAATGAAATATTGGTCACCTAAGACAGAAATTCTCGGCAGCAAACATCTGTCTGTCTGTGTTTGTTTCTCTAATCTCACTCCAACATCTGAATTAGAAAGACACCAAGAGTCAAAGAATTATGCTTATGTCTTCCCAAAACCAAATATTAAAGAGACAAAGAGTAAAGGTCTCAGAAGAAAGAAGTCAGTTACACAGAAACAGCTTAAACTAAGTGAATACCTCAGCAAATCAAATTTATGGACCAATTTTGCTGGTTTACAGAATATACAAGGTGTCCCATTTATCTTTACCACCCGAAATAACTTTGTAGTTAAGTATAAAACGAAAAATTGTTTTATACAAAAGTTGTCCAACTACGAGGGAGAATAATACTGATCGTTAGTGAACTTCATAGTGTTCAATGTTTTCATTATTCATTTCATACATCTCAATGATTTGCGTTTACATTGGAGTTGCTCAGACAGCTCACCTTGTAGAGCATTCGCCTAGAGTGTGAAAGGTTCTGGGTTCAAATCCCAGTCTGGGCGTATAATTTTTCTCTTCAACTATAATTTATAGCATAATTTATTAACAAGATATGGATAATAATTAAGACATTTTGTCTGTACATTCTTACCTCTTATGGTTGTTTTTGTCGAGAATATGTTTCAAGGCTTCTGAGCCCCATCATCAGTCTGTAATCACTGACAACGGGGCTCAGAAGCCTTGAAACATATGTTCGACAAAAACAACCATAAGAGGTATGAATGAACAGACAAAATGTCTTAATTAAACAAACCTCTTAATGATACTTCCTATTGTATTAAAAAAAAGATATGAATAATTCACTTTTTAGGAATCAACACTACGAAGTATTAACTATGATATTTGGTCTGTGTATTCTTGTTTTTGCTGAACATATGTTTCAAGGCTAGTTAGCACCATCTTCAACTATAGAAACATATGTTCAACAAAAACAACCATTTTTTATTTTACAGTGTTCTGTCCAAGGGCAGGTTTTTCACTGCAATCATAGCATTTTCATGCTATGCTTGCAGCTTTACTAGGGAATTATAGGTGTGGTAGATTCCCATTGCTTTCCACACCGGCAGATGATAAGGATGATGATGATGATGGCAGATGATGTTTGGGGACCATTTGAGCCCTAAAGCTTCCTGACATTGTCTTACAGGTGAGGAAAAACCCCAAAAAAACCTCCCCCAGGAAGCTTGTCCCAACCGGGAATCAAACCCGGGCCCGCTACATGACAAGGCAGCACACTACCCTGAGACCATAGAGGTGGACAAAACAACCATAAAAGGTAAAAAAAAAACACAGACCAAATATCTTAATTATTAAGTAAATTTCTTAATATTACTTCCTATTGTATTAAAAAAAAACTATGAAGTATTTATGTTTTTATTATTGATTTAACATTTCTCACTGAAAGATAAATTATATTTGAAGAGAAAAATTTTCGCCTAGACCGAGACTCAAACCCGGAACCCTTGGTTTTCCGGGCCAAGTGCTCTACCAACTGAGCTACCGAGGCGAGTTACGATCTAGACGCAAATTTTTCTCTTATATACGTTGTAATTCCCTATCGCCAAATGCTTTTGAAACCATTGCTTCTATCTTTGCAAATGGCAGCTTCTTAGTTAAGAACACATTTATTGGGAATTTAACATTACTTTATAAAGATAGTAAGGCTTCTAATTATGTTTTTATTATTGATTTAACATTTCTCACTGAAAGATAAATTATATTTGAAGAGAAAAATTTTCACCTAGACCGAGACTCGAACCATATAAGAGAAAAATTTGTGTCTAGATCGTAACTCGCCTCGGTAGCTCAGTTGGTAGAGCACTTGGCCCGGAAAGCCAAGGGTCCCGGGTTCGAGTCACGGTCTAGGCGAAAATTTTTCTCTTCAAATATAATTTATCTTTCAGTGAGAAATGTTAAATCAATAATAAAAACGTCATTAGAAGCCTTACTAGCTTTATAAAGTAATGTTAAATTCCCAATAAATGTGTTCTTAACTAAGAAGCCGCCATTTGCAAAGATAGAAGCAATGGTTTCAAAAGCATTTGGCGATAGGGAATTACAACGTATATAAGAGAAAAATTTGCATCTAGATCATAACTCGCCTCGGTAGCTCAGTTGGTAGAGCACTTGGCCCGGAAAGCCAAGGGTCCCGGGTTCGAGTCTCGGCCTAGGCAAAAATTTTTCTCTTCAAATATAATTTATCTTTCAGTGAGAAATGTTAAATCAATAATAAAAACATCATTAGAAGCCTTACTATCTTTATAAAGTAATGTTAAATTCCCAATAAATGTGTTCTTAACTAAGAAGCCGCCATTTGCAAAGATAGAAGCAATGGTTTCAAAAGCATTTGGTGATAGGGAATTACAACGTATATAAGAGAAAAATTTGCATCTAGATCGTAACTCGCCTCGGTAGCTCAGTTGGTAGAGCACTTGGCCCGGAAAGCCAAGGGTCCCGGGTTCGAGGCTCGGTCTAGGCGAAAATTTTTCTCTTCAAATATAACTATGAAGTATTATTTATTAAGCAAAATTTTATCACCTTATTTCATATTCTTGAAGTGAGGTGATAAAATTATACTTAAATAAATATATAAATATATTCAAAATTACATTGGGAAGTAAAACTATGAGGTATTTTCAATTTATAAAGGAGTTGGAGAAAATGTTCGTAGTTGGAGTTCAACTGAAAATGAAGGTAAATGACTTTTGAAACCGCTATCATGAAAAGACACAACTTTATAAGGTGAGATATAAAAATATTTTCTCAGACTCATTTATAAAATATAAAAAGGTACGAATACTTTATTTTCTTCAATGGCACTATGTATTTTTTTTTTTCTTTGATCTATTAATTAAGCCCTTCAAGACCTAATTAAGACCTTATTAAGTAAAACCTCATAATGTTACTTCCTATTGTATTTTCAAACTTCAAGACCTAGAGGAAGGTAGAGGTAGCACTTTTGTTAGGGGTAGACCCTACACTGATCCTCACCAAACCCAGGGTTAAGTGGAGGAGATATGCAAGACCTTTATCTCTGATGAAGTTATAACCAAGCCCATCTGTGCGTGGTGAAGAACCACATCCTGCTTTAACAGAATACGGCAGATCTAGACATGACTACCGATAAAAAGCCCCAACACACCTTACCCCAAGTGTGAGTATTGGTAAGAAAACTCCGAAAATAAACCTGGAAAGAGGACTATTGTCAGCCAAGGAGAAAGCAACCTTCAAAGGTAAAGGGACTCCAACAAGAAACCTCCGGTTCTCCAGGTTGGGGGTTGTGCATTGGGCTGAAAACCCACACCGTAAAATTATCTTTCTCAAAAGTCTCACACAACAGATGTGAGATTGGAACTGGCAGAGACCTAATCCGTGAAGTTTGATAATGATGATGATGAACTTCAAGACCTGTTCAAAAATGTATCACATTGTACCATTCTAATAAATAGATATTTAATTTTAGGAAGTGATATTTTGAGGTTATTTTAATAATTATTTTCAGTCTGATCATCTTACCTCAATATTAATGTTGATTTGTTCTTGAACATGTTTCAAAAACAACTGTTTTATCGTCAGCTTGTCCAGACGATAAAACAGAACTGTTTTGAAACATGTTCAAGAACAAATCAACATTAATATTGAGGTAAGATGATCAGACTGAAAATAATTTAACATAATAAATAGAACCTTACATAGAGTGGAAACTGCAATCTGCAATAAAACTACAAATATGTGAGTTTAAAAGAGCCTAACTCATAGTAATTAAAATAAAATCTTATTAATGGAAACATAAAGTGGGATTATTACTGTGATATAACAGTACTAACCATAAAAAATATACAAACAGTAGAACATTCACATTAAGTACTCAAACTGGTGACCACATGTAAAATCGCTGAATGAATAAGGAGATTAATTTCTCCACTGTTACCAGCTGAATGGCATTACAAACATGCACAATACAGTTCTGCATGTTCTCTGAAGTAGTCGGAATATCTCAATAGACAATATCTTTAATAACTCCTCAGAGAAAACAGTACAATGGGGTAAGATCAGGAGTTCGAACAGGCCAATGAACTGCCCCTCCATGACCACTTTACATTTCCATTAATAAGATTCTATTTCCCGGGTTTGAGTCTCGGTCTGGGCAAACATTTTTCTCTTCAAATTTAAGGTTCTATTTATTAGAATGGCATGTTTGTGATACATTTTTGAACAGATATTGGAGTTAACAATGATAATTAATCGGGAATAAACAATGATAAGAGAAAAATTTGCATTTAGATTAGAGTCTCAGGTAGTTCAGTGGTAGAGCATTCGCCTAGAAAGCCAAAGGTCCTTGGGTTCAAACCCCAGTCTGAGCGTATAATTTTTCTCTTCAAATATAATTTATCCTTCAATGAGAAGTGTTAAATTAATAATAAAAACATTGAAAGAAGCCCTATAGGCTTTATAAAATAGTGTTTAAATTCCCAAAAAATGTCTTCTCAAATAAGAAGCCACCATTTGTGAGATCGAGCAAATACTCATAGCATTTGGTGCTCAGGAATTAAAAACGTTTAGAGAAAAATTTGCATTTAGATTGGAGTTTCTCAGGTAGCTTAGTGGTAGACCATTGGCCTAGAAAGCCAAAGATCATGGGTTCGAACTCTAGTCTGAGCATATAATTTTTCTCTTCAAATATAGGTATTGGAGTGCTCAATTA
Source organism: Diploptera punctata (assembly GCA_030220185.1). Lineage (NCBI taxonomy): Eukaryota > Metazoa > Arthropoda > Insecta > Blattodea > Blaberidae > Diploptera > Diploptera punctata. The sequence goes on along the minus strand of JASPKZ010001233.1, from coordinate 2,069,286 downwards.
ACGCATCTAAGAAAAAATACATTGTGCCATTGAAGAAAATAAAGTTAGTATTCATATCATAACGCTACAAAGTTCACTAACCATCAGTATTATTTCCCTCTTGTAGTTAGACAACTTTTGTATAAAACAATTTTTCATTTTGTACTTAGGTACACAGTTATTTCGGGTGGTCAAGATACATGGGACACTATGTATATATATATTTTTTTTTTGTTAAATTGGAGAAGCTCAAATTCTTATGCTAGCTTATTTAAAGGAGTCAGACCAGAGTGAAAACAAATCATGCATAACCATAAGTTATTACTTATTTGCATATAGTTGTTTAATATGTACCAATTTAAATAATATCTACTGATTCATTTTTCCATTACCTTATTAAAAATATTAAATAAATTAAACTTATGTACCTCATGGGATATATTGACAATTTAAGGTTTAATTATATAGTACAGTATACATTGTGAACAACCAAATAAGCCATGACTACAGTCAATTTTTAATATATGATAAAATAAAATGTTTCATACCTCTCCTCATAACCAATATGGAGATGAGGAGAGGTATAAAACATTTTAATTTATCTTAAATTAAACCTCATAATGATTTACTCCTATAAAAGTTCAATCAATTTTTAATATTAAATTAAAATGTTTCATACCTCACCTCATATCCAGTCTTCTAACTAGACCAATTTCAAAGTCCGGGCAGCTTTATCTTCAGAAATTTCTAGTCAACTGATGTTATGTTGACTTTGAAACCAGTCTAGTTAGAAGACTGGATATGAAGTGAGGTATGAAACATTTTAATTCAATCTTAAATTAAACCTCATACTGATTTTTTCCTATAAAAGTTCAATTTTTAATATTGGGTTTCAGTTAAATCCCCACTTCTAATGATCAGATTTTGCAATTTTTGGAAAATACTTTCCTGGGTTTATTTTAATACTATATACTGGGCTTCATTGCAAAACATTAAAAATTGTGATCGCTAGAGAGATTTTTCATTTTAAGTGAACTCCTACACCTAATGATCTGATTTTGCTCATTAATGAATCTGACCTTACTTTTTTTTTAATTAATTGCTATATGCCAAGTTTGTTTTGATTAAATTAAAACTGGGACCACTAATGCATTAATGAACATACATATAGGAGCCGCCATTTGCAAAGATAGAAGCAAAGGCTTCAAAGCATTTGGTGGGCGGGAATTACAACGTATATAGAGAAAGATTTGCGTTTAGATCGGTACTTGCTCAGGTAGCTCAAATGGTAGAGCACTTGGACTAGAAAACCAAGGGTCCCGGGTTCAAGTCCTGGTCTGAGCGTATAATTTTTCTCTTTAAATATGATTTATACATATGGTATTTAAAAATACTAGCTAATGCCCGGCATGTGCTGCTACGCCTAAATAAATTAAATGTGTTTTTATGTTTAGTTGAATAAGTAAAAAGAAAAATAACTATAAATTTTATATCATAATTATTTTTAGATAACCCGTACTGATTACCCGACCTTGCCCGATCTTCTTGGCAACAATAAGCTAAAAGACAAAAATGGTTATTGTGAGTTATCCATAAAAGATAGATAACATGGTGTTAAGACTCAATTGTAGAATTTTTTGACATATTCAATTCTGCGTACATTAATTTGATGTATATGTTATGGTTCAGGCAGCATAAGCCATTTAAGTGTCCAAAAAGCTATTTTTTTTAGTGCACTGATACACTTTTTTTTTTAGCTCCAGCCCTATAGTAAGTATGGTAATATATAAATTATGATAAAAGTCCCAAAAAAATTCTCTAAATGATGGTAAAAGCCCCATTCAAATCAGTCAAGTAGTTTTTGAGTCCAAAAAGGACAGACTCATAGACATTCATTTTTATATACATATTTTAGATTATTTACATAACCTATATACCGTTTTTCTTTTTGTTACTTACTTATCAGGTACTGAAGAGATCAGGAATCTCCAAATGGTCCATCCAACAAGACATGATAAACCAATCAACCAAAGAAGAGCAATATGACTGCAAAAAGCAAAATATTTTATCATTTATCAAAACTGACAGGAATTAACACTATGAATGTCGGAATGAAAAAACAGCTTAGAACAGGAAACTAGTAAAGAACAGTATACTAGTAATGATGAACAATTCTATTATTTTACAAAATGAAAAACACACAAATTAGGTCATAAAATTGGAATATGTTAATTTAAAATATAACATCAAAATATAAAATTTAATATTTGCAGGAAATAACACTATTAGGTTTCTTTTAATTATAATTAAACATACTATAAATATAATTATAGTTAATTAATTCTTAGTTAAATATGGAAAATATACATAGGAAAAACAAAAAGGAATTTGGACACTGGCACAAAGGAACACTTTAGAAATATTAAAAATGGTGAAATTAAAAGATCAGCTATTGAAGCATATAGTTTGTTGGAGAGTCATAAAATTGAAAAAAAAAAAAAAAAAAAAAAAGAGGCCAAATTTCTAAAACATTTGGAAAAACCTTTAGAATTGACAGTTTGGGAGAAGATATATTCAGAAGAACAAATTTAGATCCATGAATTTTAAAATTTCCGATGAACAGGACCTGATCTCAAAATTCATCAAATCAACACCAGATGGCAACATTATAGATAGAGATTCCAACGAAAATCCTGTAGTCATGATATCGGTTGAAAATAGGAGGGATGTCCTCTTGAAAACTGCAGTTACCGTGTTTGAGAAAAGGTAAATAAGAAATGACTCATTCATTCATTCATAGGTAATTAGGTTATAAGAACTTATTAATTACCTCAAGATTGTATATATGTGTTATTTTTCTCAAGAGAAATTTTCAATATGCAGATTAAATCATTACATTTATTTTTAACACTATGTTTCTTTTAATTATTATGAGTTAAGACATATTTTCTATATATAAGAATAAGAAGAAAACCATTCATTCTTCATTACGTGTATCCAGCTGTAGCTGATGACACGAGTCCTTTGAATACTTATGCTATAAGTTGCAATGGGGCTGCATTTGAACATGCAGCTTATGTGGGCATTCAAGGTGAGTGTCCATGAGGTTGAAAGAAAGAGATATAGGAAAGACAGAAATGAACCCTTCGGCCTTGAATACTCTAATACCAACAGGGTAGAAGAAAACAAGAGGTCAGGCAAGGGAGACTGGATAGGAAAGTAAAAAAAGAGGAATCTGGTACTAGAAAAGGAAGAAATACTACATCAGTTAAATATAAAAGGAGCAAAACACAAGAAAGTGGAAGCAATGTTTTGCTCAACTTGGGCACCTTGTGGTCACCATCTACATATCCCCTAGATGGGGACTCCTCTGAGGAGAAGAAGAAAACTATGAATTTTGAAATTTGGAAGTTCACCGGTCAGCCAACTGAGAGAATGAAAATCAACATACAGGATCGACAACTGCAAATTTGGCAGTTCGGAGGCATTGACAATGTCACACAAGTGTGAAGAAACTAGTCTGCAAGAAATATAAAAAATATGAGGTGAGTCTAAAACCCTAATTCATAATAATTAAATCATTACAATTCATTGTTTTCTTTTTATTTAAAAAAGTTTTCATGTATAGTAGATTCAAACTCTTCTTCTTTTGTGTATACATTCTTTTATTAGTTTTAATTTAATTTTTAAATTTATTGTATTATTAAAACTTATTTTTATTATTGTTCAGTTTGGCCAGATAATCGTTTAGTATCTAATATTATTGTGATTTTTTATTCAATGTCACCACGTCATTTTGACATTCTGGTGGTATTCTCCTCTGGCATGGTGTTATTGTAACCCACTTCTGAGGTTGGAGCGCCTGGAAGGCGGAGTTACGCTGCCCCGATGATATATATATCCATTCCACCATGACAAGGTAAAGATACCATACATTTAACTTTTATAGGAATTAATCACTATGAGGTTTAATTTATGGTGAAATTAAATGTTTCTTACCTCTCCTCATATAAATTTTCTAAGTAGATCGTGATTTCAAGACCACAAAGGTCTCATCTTCAGCACTTTCTTGGCGACTGATGTTATGTCGATTGGAAGAAACTCTTCTTCTTCCCTCTGTGACAGGCACTTTCTTGGCGACTGATGTTATGTCGATCGGAAGAAACTCTTCTTCTTCCCTCTGTGCTGAAGATGAGACCTTTGTGGTCTCGAAATCGCGATCTACTTAGAAAATTTATATGAGGAGAGGTAAGAAACATTTAATTTCACCATACATTACTAAATGGAAATGGACAGTTAACAACAAATGAGAAAAATTTTGAAGAAGTGGGTGAATTCAAATACCTAGGAACAATAATTACAAATAGAGACTGCAGAAAGAAATTAAACATAAATTATTAAAATTCATCGGAGAACATATTATTTAAACAACTCACCTCATAGGATTCATGCTTCCATGATATCGCGATTTCAAACATAGTCATGTTCATCGTCAGCCTACATGACTATGTTTGAAATCGCGATATCATGGAAGCATGAATCCTATGAGGTGAGTTGTTTAAACAATATGTTCTCCAATGAATTTTAATGATTATACCTCATAATGTTTACTTCCCAACATTAATTAAATATAAAAAAAAATTAAATTAAACATAGTCTCAACACTAGAAAGACATGCTATTATGCATTACAGGGCTCTTGTCATCCCAACTTCTCTCAAATAATATTAAATTAAAAATACATAAAAGCTGATTTTTCCAGTTATGTTATAAGTATCCAAAACATTATCTCTTACTCACCTCGGAATGGGTTTGGTTATGGTCTCCCAATCAAACTTAGCAACAATAAGAAATTCAGATGAGATTATTGCTAATGTTATCCAAGACTGTCGACCTATTTTAGTACAGTCCCTGTAAAAACAAAATATTTATGTTAGACAACTATGGCAACAATCAACTTTCTAAAATTGGACAGTGTTATGCATCATCCGGCTATGTGCCATTAAGTAAGTTCCTAGAAAAATACGTTTAAAGTTTAAGTCAATCTTCACTATTTATTGTAGCACCAAACTAACAATACTGGATATTGCAAGTTATTTTCCTTGTTTGACAATTATGCATCAATAAACTAAGAGCAGGAACATTTGGTGCTTAGCTGCATGATGCAAAATTTAGATTAGCATTTATGAAGATCTAATTTCATAGCCATTTGTTGTAAAACACAGAATCTTTGATAGGACTGATGGAGTTTACATTTTTCTTTAATAATAAGGCTATATTTAAAGATTTGGCACTAAAAGTGTGTGTACACATACTTCATGAGCCAGTGTAACAGATGGCATCAAAATATATATTTTTAATGGCACTTAGCTGGTTGATGCATAACATTCTCCAATTTAGAGTACACTTTTCATATAAAATAATAATAATAATAATAATTATTATTATTATTATTATTATTATTATTACAATGGCATAATAGCCACATGTTGGGCCTTGGAATTACTAGACCAAGTTAATTTAAATATGGTTTAACTTTTACAGGAATTAATAACTATGAGGTTTAATTTATGGTAAAATCAAATGTTTCCTACCTCTCCTCATACAAATCTTCTAAGCAAGTTTTGAATATCTCAGAAGATTTGTATGAGGAGAGGTAGGAAACATTTGATTTTACCATTAGTTATGCTTATTTCCCTGAAGATATCATGAATGGTATACGGTCAACATACCGACCCAATGAGAACATTTAGTAGGCAACTGAGGTATTACTAGGATGAAGAAGGTTGGTAAATGGTTTATTTTAGGAAGTAATATTTTGAGGTTCTTTTAATCAAGTTTTTTTTTGAGACTGGAAACATCTTACATTAATTTGAGGTAAGACGTTTCCAGTCTCAAAAAAAGGTTGGTAAATTTTGCTTAGAGACCTCTTTATTCAGGCTTAAGGATCTTTTACGAGCCTGAAAATCTTCAGACTGGAGACCCACGGCTTAAAATCTCTCCTGGAGGACTTGCTCTTTGGATTTTTCTATCCTAAAAAAAAAGTGAAACCCGGTATTGCCTACTCCTAACAAAAAGCACCAAGTGGGCCGTCAAGCTTAAACATCCCCATTCGATGGAATAATCGTTATCAACAATACCACATGCCTTTTCAACATATGTACTGCTGAGAGGTTTGCAATTTGATGCAGAAATCTGGTGCACAATCTAGCTATTAAAAATTGTACACCACCGTCTCACCAGGCCAGAAAGCAGTCATTTTAAAACAATAGAAATCCCCACATATTCTGCATTCACGTGTGTAGGAATTAAACAATTGAATGCATGGATAAATCATATTTGAAGAGAAAAATTATACACTCATACCGGGACTTGAACCCAGGACCCTTGGTTCTCTAGACCCAAGTGCTCTACCACCTGACTACCTGAGCAAGTATCGACCTAAATGCAAATTTTTCTCTATATACGTTGTAATTCCCACCCACCAAATGCTATGAAGCCTTTGCTTCTATCTTTGCAAGTGGCAGCTCCTTTATTAAGAAGACATATTTGGGAATTATACATTACATTATAAATGCCAGTATGGCTTTTTTCAATGTTTTTATTATTGATTTCATACATCTCAATGATGGATAAATCATATTTGAAGAGAAAAATTATACGCTCAGACCGGGACTTGAACCCGGGACCCTTGGTTCTCTAGACCAAGTGCTCTACCACCTGAGCTACCTAAGCAAGTACCGATCTAAACACAAATTTTTCTCTATATACATTGTAATTCCCGCCCACCAAATGCTATGAAGCCTTTGCTTCTATATTTGCAAATGGCATCTCCTTTATTAAAAAGACATATTTGGGAATTATACATTACATTATAAATGCTTTTTTCAATGTTTTTATTATTAATTTCATACATCTCAATGATGGATAAATCATATTTATAATGTAATGTATAATTCCCAAATATGTCTTCTTAATAAAGGAGCTGCCATTTGCAAATATAGAAGCAAAGGCTTCATTGCATTTGGTGGGTGGGAATTACAATGTACATAGAGAAAAATTTGCGTTTAGATCGGTACTTGCTTAGGTAGCTCAGGTGGTAAAGCACTTGGTCTACAGAACCAAGAGCCCGGGTTCAAGTCCCGGTCTGAGCGTATAATTTTTCTCTTCAAATATGATTTATCCATCATTGAGATGTATGAAATTAATAAAAAAATGGAATGCACATTTACTTAATGTATTAAAATTGTAATTACATATTTTAAGATTCTCTCATATAACTTATATAAACATGTACTAGATAATATATATTTGTATTTGCTTTATTTTGAGTGTTAGAAAGTGAACTACATTTTGTTACATGCTTAAAGGTAAAACCATTATTCAACCAATGAAAAGTAGTCACATATCAGGTTTGTTTACATTATAACAAACTTCGTTTGAAAGAGATATATCATAAATACCCAGGTTTGATAGTTAGATCATCAAAGTCTGGCTTTGACTACAATAATTAAGGATGAGTCTATTGGATTAACATCCCAAATTGTAAGAAAGCTACTGTATATAGTGAATATATTAAACTTACGGATCGTCAAGGTACTGGAATACTTCTCTCATTGAAACTGCACCCCAAAATAACAAAAGTATCAAACGTAGTAAATTAAGATAATGTTCTGGAGGCACCCACATCACAAACTTGAGGTAGAACGTGTTGAGCTCGGCCACCAGAAACTGTTCAAACAAAAATGTTGTTACATTGTCACCAGTTATCATTTTAAATATACGTAGGAAATAACACTGAGGTTCATTTTAATTAATTTGAGTTGTGTTTTTGACTCACCTCTTATTTCTTGATTTTTATGCAGATCTAAGGTTTCGTCAATACTTAGAAACATTCTCGATGTCACACAACTGCCGTCTTATGGTTGTCCCTCCTGCAAATTGATTTCTGCGCTCTCTGTTGGCTGACCGATGAACTTCCAAATCAAACACCTGTCCTTTTCACTAGGAATTTGAAATTCATGGTTTTCTTTTTCTTCTTTTTCTTCTTCCTCCCAAGTATTAGGCCAAGGCCTGTTACGATCCTATATTCTTGCATATGTAAATTTTCCCCCAAATTGTAAGTTCCTTAGATTCTTCTAGGGGTTGATTTGGGAGGGGTCTGATTTGGAAGTTCATCGGTCAGTCAACAGAGAGCGCAGAAATCAATTAGCAGGAGGGACAACCGCAAGACGGCAGTTGTGGTAGCAACAAGATTATCGCGAAGTATAGCGATGAAATCTAGGTCTGCATAAAAATCAAGAAATATGAGGTGAGTCAAAAACACAACTCAAATTAATTAGTTATCCTATTTTATGTTGTATGTCTATTTTTTCCCAAATAAATAAATAAAAAACTTCATGCAGAAACATAACATACACGCAAACGCATATGCACAAACACACAAATATATTTAATTAATGTTGGGAAGTAAACATTATGAGGTATAATCATTAAAATTCATAGGAGAACATATTGTTTAAACAACTCACCTCATAGGAATAATGCTTCCATGATATCGCGATATCATGGAAGCATGAATCCTATGAGGTGAGTTGTTTAAACAATATGTTCTCCGATGAATTTTAACACAAATATATTGTTTATTTTTTATTTCACTCACCTCATACTTCATAATTCCTCGCAAACCCAGGGTTTCGTTACATCATTTGTGACATTCTCAATGCTGTGTCACGTTCACAACTGACGTCCGACTGCCTTCTATCGGACGTCAGTTGTGAACGTGACACAGCATTGAGAATGTCACAAATGATGTGACGAAACCCTGGGTTTGCGAGGAGTTATGAAGTATGAGGTGAGTGAAATAAAAAATAAACAATATTAAAAAACCTCATAGTGTTATTTCCTATCTACATAACTTAACACAAATATATATATATATATATATATATATATATGATGTTTTTATTATTGATTTAACATTTCTCAATGAAAGATAAATTTAATTTGAAAAGAAAAATTTTCGCCTAGACCGGGACTCGAACCCGGGACCCTTGGCTTTCCGGGCCAAGTGCTCTACCAACTGAGCTACCGAGGCGAGTTACGATCTAGATGCAAATTTTTCTCTTATATACGTTGTAATTCGTCTAGATCGTAACTCGCCTCGGTAGCTCAGTTGGTAGAGCACTTGGCCCGGAAAGCTAAGGGTCCCGGGTTCGAGTCCCGGTCTAGGCGAAAATTTTTCTCTTCAAATTAAATATATATATATATATATTTAGTTGCTTCTTGACTCACCTCATACTTCTTAACTCCCTTGTATATCTAGATTTCGTCACTGTATTTGTGACATTCTCAAAGCTGTTCACATTCACAACTTGTGAATGTCACAAATACGGTGACGAAATCTAGATATGCAAGGGAGTTAAGAAGTTGTGAACATGAACAGCAATGAGAGTGTCACAAATACAGTGACGAAATCTAGATATGCGAGGGAGTTAAGAAGTATGAGGTGAGTCAAGAAACAACTAAACAAAATTAAAATAAACCTCATAGTGTTACTTCCTACCTACATAACACAAAAATATCCCCGCACTATCAACAATGTCCTCTTATGACTTCTATTCAGAAGTATTTTTATTGAGAATTTATACATACTTTTAAGTGATAAAGCTTAATATTTTGATGTTACATTTAGTTTAATTTTAGGAAAATCGCTGAGAGAGAAAATTTGCAGCTCTGTTATTAGAGAAGAATGTGAAATTGAACCTGTAAACCTCTGGATAAATGATAGAAGACTAATATTGTTTATTTTTTATTATTTCACTCACCTCATACTTCATAATTCATAGCAGACCCTGGGTTCCTTCACATCTTTTGTGACATTCTCAATGCTGTGTCACGTTCACAACTGACGTCCAACGCCTTTCTATCCTGCCAGACTGTCCCGCCCCTCCGCGCGCAGTCTGGTGGCCGCCCCGAAGAATTTCCAAATCAGTCCTCTCTCCTTATAACCGAGTATTTCAGTTTTCAAAATTCATAGTTGTATTTTCATTCTCGCATATGTAAATTCTTTCCCAAATTGTGAGTTCCTTCGGTTTTTCCAATTGTTTAAGTAATTTTGTTTTGGTTTCTATTCTATGTTTTTCTGACCAGGCATGTGCAGCTATTGCAGATTTTTCGGTTTCTCCATTTTTAACATTTCTGAGGTGTTCTTTAATCTTGTATTCAGATTCCTTTTTGTTTTTCCTATGTATATCTTTTCACAATCTTTACAATTAATTTGATAAATTCCCGATTTTTTGCAGTCTTCAATCTTTTCATTTTTGTTGGTTTTTATTAAATTACCTAAGCTGTAATCATTTTTCGGTGCTAATTTAATGTTGAATTTGTTGAAAATTTTTTTGAAACTTGACAAATACTAAAGGATGGTATTGTGAACTTCTTGAACTTTTTGCCTATATTTTTATCTGTCTGAAGAGTACTTTCATTAATGATTTTTTGTTTTTTGAATTTATTTATTTTCTTGTGTATCATCTTCTCTTGAAAACCATTATCCTTCACAATTTTTATGATGTGTTCTTTCTCTTTATTGTAATTTTCTTTGCTCATGGGGATATTCACAAGTCTGTGTGTTAAACTATTAAATACTGCCTGTTTGTGTGAAAAATGGTTAAATCCAGTAGCTTTTATATAATTGTCGATGTGAGTTTCTTTTCTGGTATGGAAAAATTTGAAAATTTAGCAGTAGAAAATTCTTACCAATTAGTTGAGAAATTAGAAAATGTAGAAATAGAACCTTCAGAAAGATTGGTCTCATTTGACGTTACTTCATTGTTCACAAACATCCCGACTGACACAACTTTGAAAATTTTAGAAAAATGGTTGAAAGAAAACAAATTAGATGATGATAGCGTTAAAGAATACATAAAACTAACAAAATTATGCTTAAATCAAATGTTCTTCACCTTTAGAGGAAAATACTTTAGACAAAAATCAGGACTTGCAATGGGAAATCCATTATCACCATTCTTAGCAAACATGTTTATGGGGAACTTTGAATGTCATGTAACCAAAGCACATCCTTTGATGTTTAAATTTTGGAGAAGATATGTAGATGATATCATAGCAATAGTAAAACAGAAACAATTAGAAGATGCCATTAAACTGTTAAATATTCAAAATAAAACAATCAAATTTACAATGGAAATAGAAAATAATCATGAAATACCATTTTTAGACCTTAAATTGATTAGGAATGAAGAAAAAAAGAAAATAGAATTTGGAATCTACAGAAAAGAAACTCACATCGACAATTATATAAAAGCTACTGGATTTAACCATTTTTCACACAAACAGGCAGTATTTAATAGTTTAACACACAGACTTGTGAATGTCCCCATGAGCAAAGAAAATTACAATAAAGAGAAAGAACACATCATAAAAATTGCGAAGGATAATGGTTTTCAAGAGAAGATGATACACAAGAAAATAAATAAATTCAAAGAACAAAAAATCATTAATGAAAGTACTCTTCAGACAGATAAAAATATAGGCAAAAAATTCAAGAAGTTCACATACCATCCTTTAGTATTTGACAAGTTTCAAAAAATTTTCAACAAATTCAACATTAAATTAGCACCGAAAAATGATTACAGCTTAGGTAATTTAATAAAAACCAACAAAAATGAAAAGATTGAAGACTGCAAAAAATCGGGAATTTATCAAATTAATTGTAAAGATTGTGAAAAGATATACATAGGAAAAACAAAAAGGAATCTAAATACAAGATTAAAAGAACACCTCAGAAATGTTAAAAATGGAGAAACCGAAAAATCTGCAATAGCTGCACATGCCTGGTCAGAAAAACATAGAATAGAAACCAAAACAAAATTACTTAAACAATTGGAAAAACCGAAGGAACTCACAATTTGGGAAAAAATTTACATATGCAAGAATGAAAATACAACTATGAATTTTGAAATACCCGGTTATAAGGAGAGAGGACTGATTTGGAAATTCTTCGGTCGGCCACCAGATGGCGCAGAGGTCAGTCTGCAGGATAGAAAGCCGTTGGACTTCAGTTGTGAACGTGACACAGCATTGAGAATGTCACAAAAGATGTGAAGAAACCCAGGGTCTGCTATGAATTATGAAGTATGAGGTGAGTGAAATAATAAAAAATAAACAATATTAAAAAACCTCATAGTGCTATTTCCTATCTACATAACTTGATAGAAGACTAAATTGGAACAATCAAATAGATAGAATGGAGAACAGTAGATTAGTGAAGAAAGTATGTGATGGACACAGCAGAAAAAGTCTTTAGGAAGACCACAACTATGATGGAAGGACATCACCATACCCCAGACCTGTAGTGAATGAATATGCAACAAGCTACCAGCTTTCATGTGTAGAGGAAGAAGAAGAAGAAGAAGAAATGAAAAACATTTAGTTTAACATTTTCCAGTCCTGGACAGAATTGTATTTTAGAAAGAAAAATTAATGCTCAAACCTAATTAAATGCTTGAACAATCTTCAATAATTAGAAGATACTAAAAATTAAAGAACCAAAAATATAATAGAAACACTCACTCTTACACTCCATCACTTCTATTTGAATTAAGTGTATTTCTTCTTCACAGCAATATACATAAAATGAAAATAATAACTTGAAGATGTGAAACTGTCAAGATTTCAAATGATATGTAGAACTATACATAAAACATTAAAGAATAAAACAAGAAGAGATGCTAGATTGAAGTTTTATAAAACATTGGCAGTTCCTGCATTACTTTATGGGAGTGAAACTTGGGTAATGACCAAAAAATTACAAAGTAGAATGCAAAGTGTAGAAATGAACTTCCTTAGAAGAACAAAATGCTGCACAAGAATGGATTGGTTAAAGAATGAAGATATAAGAACAGAGTTAAATATATATCCATTAAATGATAAAATCAAAGGATATAGAGAAAAAATTGTTAGACATGTAGAAAGAATGAACATAACAAGATTACCAAAAGCAGCATTTAACTACAAGCCAAGAGGTTCAAGGAATGTAGGAAGGCCAGTGAAAAGATGGACAGAACAACTGTGAGGCAGAACAGGTATTCTGCCTAGCCCATGAAGTGAAGAAGAAGAAGAACTTGAAGATGGTCCAGGGAATTGGATTGACTCCCAGACCCAACCCACAAAATAACAAACAAGATTGTTGCCTGTGCTTAATGCTGAGTTGTTTAAATAAGATGTCCATACCATTCTTTGCACATGGAATGATGTAATAATTCGGAAACAAGGAAATGGAAATATTAAAGGTAGGAAATTAAACAAAGAGGAAGGAGCTATACAACATAGAAATAAAGTATATGCACGGCATATTATGTATGGATAGTTCACTACTGCTAATGATCTGCCTATATAACACAAGCTTACCACTAATATAATTAAAAGTGTTGCAATCCAACGTCCCAGACTAGAAGTTGATCGCCAGTCATAATCAATCCATGTATATGGTCCAAACTGAGCCAATAGTCTCTTCAGCTTGCCTCTGAAAAAGAAAAAAAGCACTAATAAGGAAAAACAACAATACCACAAAACACAAGGTGTCCACAAATGATATACACAGATAACATGCAAAGTTAAACTATGCTATAGAACAAAAAACAAATAATATGATTTCCTGGGCTTCCTGCAAATATCTCCTGCACCTCTTCAATAAGTTCATTTGAAACATAAGGTCTGCCAGTGTTCTTGTTCTTTAAAACACTCCCTGTCTATTTAAGTTTATTCATCCATTGGTAGATGCTCCTTCGTATTGGAGGTTCTTATTGGTATACTGTTCTGAATTTTCGTTGCACTTGTACTTTGGATTTGAACTCTGTTACCCATAAGCAACTCACAATTTTTTTCCTGCGGAAATGCCATTTTCTGTTTATTGAGCTAACTAGCACTACTACACACTCACCGTCCAAACTATTGGAACATTAAGATTTAAATTTAAATGCTTTAAACCTTGCCTCATAACTAGTCTTCTAACTACAGCAAACTCCTCATTATCTGTGCGCATATTATCCGGGCATGACTCTTTTTATGTTTTATTATTGATTTAACACTTCTCACTGAAGGATAAATTATATTTGAAGAGAAAAATTCTTGCCTAGACCGAGACTCGAACCCGGGACCTTTGGCTTGCCCGGCCAAATGCTCTACCAACTGAGCTACCGAGGCGAGTTGCAATCAAGATGCAAATTTTTCTCTTATATACGTTGTAATTCCCTCGCGCCAAATGCTTTGCTTCTATCTTTGCAAACGGCGGCTTCTTAGTTAAGAAGACATTCATCCTTCAGTGAGAAGTGTTAAATCAATAATAAAAACATCAATAGAAGCCCTACTGGCTTTATAAAGTAATGTTAAATTCCCAATAAATGTCTTCTTAACTAAGACGCCGCCATTTGCAAAGATAGAAGCAAAGGTTTGAAAGCATTTGGCGCAAGGGAATTACAACGTATATAAGAGAAAAATTTGCATCTAGATCGCAACTCGCCTCAGTACCTCAGTTGGTAGAGCATTTGGCCCGGCAAGCCAAAGGTCCCAGGATCGAGTCTCGGTCTAGGCCAGAATTTTTCTCTTCAAATATAATTTATGACTCTTTTTACTGTATTTTTTAAAAATGAAGATAAATACTGTATTGTATTTTGTATTGTTATGAAAAAATTATTTATTTTTAAACATACTACTGTGAACTGCTCTTAGAAACTAGCACAATAGAGTAACCTTCACTCACAACCCCCTCCCCTGATGCATTTAACAGTACTAACCAACATTCTGAGAATACAATACTATTTTGGAAATTACCATTGTGTGAGTCACTGAAAGTTTGTTGTTACAGATTGAAACCACAGATATGCTTTGGCAATGGGTTTATCACCGATTAGTAGTGTGGTTATTGCTGATTATTTATGTCATCAGTGGTTACTAGTGTAGTTATCGCTGGTTAAGATGGCCATTTCGAATAACTGTTGTAATTGGAGTGATCATGACAGCAAATAGTCCCACTTTTTTTTTTTAAATTTACGAGTAAAATAAATTAATGATAATTAATCCTACCTAAATACATTTAATATTACATTTTATGAATATTTGTTGCATTTAAGTAGCGTTAAAATGGGTAAATAAATTTCTGGTCAACTTCCAAGACACCGAATAACTTAATTGGATTATCAGTGTTTATCAATTTTCTGTGCATATCTCAGTCCCAATTAACATGGATAGTCGGGAGCTTGCTGTTTACCAGTTTCAAAACCTAGGTGGTTTCATATGACATGAGGGAAAAGCATTTTAATTTAAATCTTAAATTAAACCTCATAATAGTGATTTTTCCTATAAAAGTTCAATCCTGGAAACTTCTAAACTTTGAAATTAGAACAGTTGAAGTTAGATGTCCTTTGTTATTGTTTATTTTTTATTATTTCACTCACCTCATACTTCATAATTCATAGCAGACCCTGGGTTTCTTCACATAATTTGTGACATTGTTAATGCTGCGTCACGTTCACAACTGACGTCCAACGGCCTTCTATCCTGCAGACTGACCTCTTGCATATGCAAGAATGAAAATACAACTATGAATTTTGAAATACCCGGTTATAAAGAAAGAGGACTGATTTGGAAATTCTTCGGTCGGCCACCAGATGGCGCGGAGGTCAGTCTGCAGGATAGAAGGCCGTTGGACGTCAGTTGTGAACGTGACGCAGCATTGACAATGTCACAAATTATGTGAAGAAACCCAGGGTCTGCTATGAATTATGAAGTATGAGGTGAGTGAAATAATAAAAAATAAACAATATTAAATAACCTCATAGTGTTATTTCCTATCTACATAACTTAGATGTCCTTTAATAATGAGGAGATCCATCCATAGTAATTCTGCCCGAGGGCAGGTCTTATTGCAATCATAGCATTATCATGCTATGCTTTGCAGCTTTACTAGGAAGTTATAGGTGTGGTAGCTTCCCATTGCTTTCCACTCCAGTGAAGGATGATAATGATAAGGATGATGATGATGATGATGGCTGGATGATTTTCGGGGACAGTTGGGCACTACGCTTCCTGACATTTGTCTTATAGGTGAGGCAAAATCCTGAAGAAAAACCTCACCCAGGAGCCTGTCCAGACCGAGAATCGAACCCGGGCCAACTGCATGACAAGGCAGCATGCTACCTCGACACCACAGTGGTGGACATATTGAGGAGATAATATAGTTATATGTTAATGTTGGGAATTTTACATCATAAGGTTTTCTTAATAAAAATCAATTGAATTGTGAATTCTTCTTACCTCATATATCTACGTTATTTAACACAGAACAGTGGTATCGAGAGTCATCACTTCCAACCTCGATGTTGTCATGAATGTCGAATCTTCTTCATGCCGATCATGAATTTTTATAGATCCATGAATTTTGAGCTTCTGGACGAACAAAATTTGATTACAAAGTTCTTCAAATCAACACTAGATGGCAGTTTAGAAAATGATCAGCATGAAGAAGAATCGACAGTCGTGACAACAGCTGAGGATGGGAGTGATGACTTTCAATATCACGGTTCTGTGTTAAACAACATAGATGTATGAGGTTAAGAAAATTACACAATTTAATTGATTTTTATTAGATAGTATAGTGTAGTTTTTATTTTATAGAGGCATGAAGTTGTATACATCATTTGTAGACATGGTGTATAACTAGAGAAAAAAGTCTGCATCTGTGCTGGGATTTGAACCCAAGATCTCGACTTTATGTGCTTGTGCTATATCAATGAGCTACTTAGCACATCTCCAGGACCAAAGTGGAATTTTCTATCTCTAGTCCCCCATACATAATGAAAGTTTTTTTACAAGAATGTAAAGACATTGGTATATTTTCTTACGTGTATGATGGTATGGTCCAAAGTCCTCTCCAATGGTAAGTCTTCATAGAGAAATACTGAAGCGTTTTAAGCCCAAGGTAAATTCCAAGGCCATTACAAATTAGTGCATCCATTATCCACTGCATAAACAAAATTGTTAGTTATTAATTTAATATTGAGAAGCTAAAGCTATTACTATGATAGAAATAAGTAAATTAATGAACACAATTAAATTATTGTAAATCAATGGTAAAGAGAAAAATTTCTGCCTGAACCAGGAATCGAACCCTGAACCTTCAGCTTTCCATGCTAATGCTCTGACCACTGAGCTAATCCAGGCTTCATTCCCATCCAAGCAGAAATTCTTCCTTTACCTTGCTCTACTGGTCCCACATTCAATTGCAATGAATCATCATTCACAAATACACAATAAATGGCTTCTACCTGAAGAAGACATGAAGGGACTCCACACAGCTATAGCATTATTTATTAAATTAATATTGAGAAGCTAAACCTATTACTATGATAGAAATAAGTAAATTAATGAACACAATTAAATTATTGTCTTCTTCAGGTAGAAGCCATTCATTGTGTATTTGTGATGATGATTCATTGCAATTGAATGAGGGGCCAGTAGAGTAAGGTAAAGGAAGGATTTCTGCTTGGATGGGAATGAAGCCTGGATTAGCTCAGTGGTCAGAGCATTAGCACGGGAAGCTAAAAGTTTGGGGTTCGATTCCCAGTTCAGGCAGAACTTTTTCTCTTTACCATTGATTTGCAATAATTTAATTATGTTCATTAATTTACTTATTTCTATCATAGTAATAGCTTTAGCTTCTCAATATATAGCTATAGCTGTGTGGAGTCCCTTCATGTCTTCTTCAGGTAGAAGCCATTCATTGTTTATTTGTGAATGATGATTCATTGCAATTGAATGTGGGACCAGTAGCAAGGTAAAGGAAGGATTTCTGCTTGGATGGGAATGAGCCTGGATTAGCTCAGTGGTCAGAGCATTAGCATGGAAAGCTAAAGGTTCGGGGTTCGATTCCCAGTTCAGGCAGAAATTTTTCTCTTTACCATTGATTTACAAAATTGTTAGTATTAAGATGCATGTCAAATTAATTGTTACATACTATGAAATCTACAGGGTGATCAAAAATAATTCAAAGACATTACCTTCTAAACACAATAGTAACAAACATGCGCAAATTCTAATTTAAAATTAATGTTGGGAAGTAAACATTATGAGGTAATCATATTTGAAGAGAAAAATCATATGCTCAGATTGGGGTTTGAACCCAGGACCTTTGGCTTTCTAGGCCAATGCTCTACCATTGAGCTACCTGAGAAACTCCAACCTAAACACAAATTATTCTCTTATACACTGTTAATTTCCGATCGCCGAATGCTACGTATATTTGCTCAATCACACAAATAGCAGCTTCTTTTTTAAGAAGACATTTATTGGGAATTTAAACACTACTCTATAAAGCCAGTAGGGCTTCTTTTGATGTTTTTTTATTATGAGGTAATATTCACATGGTCAGAGTAATATTTAAAATCTCACCTCTCAAATCTCGTGTTTTTCACAATACCAAGTTTCAAGCGGAATCCCATCCACCTTAGATTTGACTGAAGATGGACGGGAACGGACAATATGACTATGAATTATAATGTCAGCTGAAAATAAGAGGGACTCTTCTTGAAAACTGCAGTTCCCATGTTTAAAAAAACATGTAAGAAGTAAGGGGTAAAATAAGAAGTGACTCATTCTTTCATTGAATTAAGAACCTCATGTTATTTCCGCACATTTAACCAAAAATTATACTTAATTACAAACCAAAAGGAGGTAGGAATGTTGGTGGACCAAAAAAGAAATGGATTCAATTTTTTGAACAAGAATCTATGAGACCAGAACAAGCCACATGGGCTTAATCCGTAAATGATGATGAAGATACTTTGACTGATACCTCAACAGCAATTTTATCATGCATTTTAATGACATCTAATATATAAAAATCAATTACTTATTTTAGGAATTCACACTATGCGGTATATTCATTTAGGTGGAAATTAAAATCAATGTTTGTTTGTTCGTATTCTATGCGCGGCCATACCGTTGATCCAATTTTGATGGGGTTTTTGCAAAATGTTCAGGAGATTCCCGGGATGAACATAGGCTATAAGGGAATTGTAATACTCAACCCCTTCACCCCTAAAAATCACCCTTTGTAACAAAAAATGTGAAATAAAAGTCCCTATTTTGGTGCTTAAATGGCTTATGCTGCCTAAACCATAACAAATACACCAAACTAATGTACACAGAATTTAATATCTCAAAAAACTTCACAAAAAGTCTGCGACTGCATATGTTTATCTTTTACGTATAATTCACAATAACCATTTTTGTCTTTCATTGATGCCAAGAAGATCAGGATAAGTAATTTCCCGGGCAAGCGTGCTCCACCCGTTCATCCGATTGTAATGGGGATTTTTGAAAAATGTTCAGGAAATTCTGGGGATGAACATAGGCTATAAGAGAGTTGTAATACTAAACCCCTTCAACCCTAAAAATCACTCTTTGTAGTGAAAAACATAAAATAATGTCCCTATTTAGATACTTAAATGGCTTATGCTGCCTAAACCATAACAATACATCAAATTATTGTACAAGGAATTGAATATCTCAAAAAACTCTACAAAAAAGTCTGCAACAGCATATGTTTATCTTTTACGGATAATTCACAATAACCATTTTTGTCTATAAGCTGATTCCTGGGCAAACATAGCAGCTGAAGGCTGGTGGTAAAAACACATTAACATTTATTTAGGAGTAGCAGTGCACGCCGGGTATTAGCTAGTAGATAATATAACATAACTTACATGGTCCCACCAACATTCACTGAAATTTGGCAACTGATGTTCGAGTGTATACTCCAGTATTTCAAACATAATTGACAATACCATACACAGCCACCAATCTCTTAAGACAAGTGTTTTCAGCCACCATCCAAAAAAATGTGTTGCAACAAATAAATCCAGCTTATCCTGTAATCAAAAATAACTATTATAAATAAAATGTTAAAATCCAGATTCTATGAGATGGCATTCGTTGAAGATGGGCTTTCCAGTTGTTCTGGTAGTTTTGTATATAATGATTTCACAAAAACAATGGGGATATGATAAAATCAAATGTTTCCTACCTCTCCTCATATGATTTATATGAGGAGAGGTAGGAAACATATTTTATCATAAATTAAACCTCATAGTGATTAATTCCTGTGAAAGTTAAACAATGGACATAATTGGACGATGTTATGCATCAACTGGCTAAGTGCCATTTTTTAAAAAAAAATTATATTTTGATGCCATCTGTTGCACACTTTTAGCATCAAATCTTTAAATGTAGTCTTCATTATTAAAGAAAAATGTGAACATCATCAGTCCAATTATGAACCATCAATCCTATCAGAGATTCTCTGTTTTGCAACAAACGGCTGTGAAACCAGATCTTCATAAATGCTAATCTAAATTTTGCATCATGCAGCTAAGCGCCAAATGTTCCCGCTCTTATATTATTGATTCATAACTGTCAAACAAGGAAAATAACTTGCAATATCCAGTATTGTTAGTTTGGCGCTACTATAAATATGTAGATTGACTTAAAAAGTTTAAACGTGTTTTTCTCAATACTTACATATTTGTGCACAGCCAGTTTATGCATAACGCCGTCCAATTAATAGTATTATGAAACCATCTTCAGTACAAAAGAACACAAGATTATACTTTATAAGGTTCTTGCATGACCAGTATTAATTTTATATAGTGAACAAATAATTTATTTCAGCTTACCCATATATTATGGAACGGATCATCAGGTTCATCTTCGTCATATATACGACAATTTCCTCCATAACTCTTTTCTTCTAGAGGAACTCCAAGTTTTGAATCAATATGCTTCAGTAAATTAATTGCATCTTTCTTTGTCTGCAAAATCATTTAACAGATCAGATTATTGTATTGATATAATTTTGAAGAATAAATATTTAAAAAAAGAAAATTAAATTAAATTATTTTTAGTCTGTTCATCTTACCTCAATCTTAATGTTGATTTGTTTTTGAACATGTTTTTATTATATCATAATCATCGTCAGCATCTTGCCCAAACTGGTTAGATTTATGTTGTACACCCTGGATGTCGATATCAGCTCCATCCTGTAGTTAGCCAAAGAACCTCCAAACATGGTCACGCTCAGTCGGTATTTCAAAATTCATAACTCTGTTTTTGTTCTTCTGAATATAGATTTTTTCCCAAATAGTCACTCTTTTGTATTTTCTAACTGTTTTAATGATTTAGTGTCCGAACTAAACTTAGTGTCCAGATACTACATTATTAAAACAGTTAAAAAATACAAAAGAGCTGACTATTTGGGAAAAAATCTAGTTTCAGAAGAACAAAAACAGAGTTATTAATTTTGAAATACCGACTGAGCGTGACCTTGTTTGGAGGTTCTTTGGCCAACAACAGGATGGAGCTGACATCGACATCCAGGGTGTACAACATAAATCTAATCAGTCTGGGCAAGATGCTGACTGTCCGAACTAAACTTAGTGTCCAGACACTAAATTATTAAAACATTTAGAAAATACAAAAGAGCTGACTATTTGGGGAAAAAATCTATATTCGAAGAACAAAAACAGAGTTATGAATTTTGAAATACCAACTGAGCGTGACCTTGTTTGGAGGTTCTTTGGCCAACAACAGGATGGAGCTGACATCGACATAAATCTAACCAGTCTGGGCAAGATGCTGACGATGATGATATAATCGAAACATGTTCAAGAACAAATCAACATTAAGATTGAGGTAAGATGAACAGACTAAAAATAATTTAATTAAAATAACGTCAAAATATCACTTCCTAAAATAAAATATTAAGGAAATGAAAATTATAATTTATAAAGCAGTGATACGGTGTATTCTGAGCTATACCTCAGAGACTAGGACTGATACTTTTAAGAATGAAACAGTTCTTAAACAGAACTGTCAACCATTGCATGCTGAAACCTACCTTGAAATTTCTCCCAGAGAAGCATTGTGATATACCAAGGCCGTGTCCAAAAAATTATCTGCTGTTTTTTCAACTGCAAGATACTAAAAATTCAGACCCAAAGCTCTCATTTAAACTACGGGGAAGTAATACAACTCCTGAATTGGTGAAATGGACAACCTGCCTGCATGATGCATCCTGCCACACTACATTCTGCTTTACTCACACAAGGGAGTCCATCTGCTTCGCACAGTGGGTTGCCATTACGGATTCAGGCTTCAGTTTCTATGCCTTGTAGTTAAAAATGGCAGATAATTTTTTGGACATGGCCTTGGTACAACATAATGCTTCTCTGGGAGAAATTTCAAGGTAGATTTTGACATGCAATGGTTAACAGTTCCCTTGCTAGAAACGCATTAGATGAATACACTAAGGAAAATCCTACATAAAAACAAGGGAGGATAAAATTATAAATGAGGAAATAAGGTAATAGCTGGACATTCAAGTAATAAATGAATGGGTAAATAAGAGATGATCTGAAAGGAATTTGCACATATCTAGAATGACATCAGACAGGATCATATATTAAGAAATAATCTACCAACAGATGGAATGAGGTCACCTGGAAGAGCAAAGAAACGGAAAAAATTTTGGTTTCTGGATTGAACAGGCGATAAACCTAGCATAACTATAAAGAAAATAATTTTTTTTAAATATAATTGAGGTAGCAAAAGTAAATGGTTTCAGTGAAAAAATGATACACAAAAAAAAACTGAGAAGTACAAAAAACAAAAATTGAGTAATGAAAGCACTCTTCAGATAGAAAAACCAAAAGATAAGAAATACAGGAAATTCACATTTACCCTTGGGCACACAATAAATTTCTAAATATTTTTGAAAAATGTAATATTAGTTTAGTTCCAAAGAATGATTATAGTTTAAATAAACTAATGAAAACCAACAAAAATGTAGACTGTTGATAGTAAAAAGTCAGGAATACATCAAATAATAAAATGTGCAGACTGTGACAAGATTACATAGGGAAAACAAAAAGAAATTTAACCATTAGAACTAAAGAACACATAAGAAATGTAAAGAAAGGGGAAGTGGAAAAATCTGCAGTGGCTGCTCATGTTTGGTCAGAAAAACACAAAATAGATGTAAACACAAAATTATTAAAACAGTTAGAAAACAAAAATGAACTCACCATATGGGAAAAAATCTACATACAGAAGAACAAGGAAAAAATTATGAATTTTGAAATTCCCGGAGAGAGGAACCTCATTAGCAAGTTCATTGGACCACAGGCAGAGGGAGCAGGGGACAAGAATCAGGGCTGACAACTTGAGAAAAATCAGTCTATAATCGCTGAAGATGGGGCTAAGAAGCCTTGAAACATACGTTCAACAAAAACAACCATAAGAGGTAAAAATGCATAGACCAAATATCTTAATTAAGAAGAAGATTATTAATAAATGAGTTAGAATTTAACACCTCACCTCATAATTGTAGATTTCTCGAAGATTAATTTTGATACTTCTGTGTACTATTTTCAGTTATAGGGTTTTTCATCTCTAGAAAATAGTATTGCTCTTATGGGAATGCTGTTGCCACTTGATGCTGCAGACTGAGTGACAGAGATAGAAATAAATCTCCCTCTTCTCCTTCTAAAGGCTACCTGCTCTTAAAGTGATCCTCATCAAAACAAAACCATGTGACCTGCTCGCTTTTCATTGGTTATGGACACTGACTTACAAAGTAGAAGCAATAAGTATTCGAAAAAGTAGTTCCCTTCATTAAATTAAAAATATATCATCTGAATATTATTGTTATTCTTCATGAACAAAAATAATAATTCTAAACTTAGAAAATATTCTAAAATATACCTAGTCAATAATTACGACTTAAAATAGTTTATTAAATATGGATGATGCATTTGAGTCATGATTTAGTTGATTCTCAAGCAACAAAATGGCTGAAAGGGTCGAGTATTCTGTTGCTGTGCTGCCATTTAAATTTTTAAAACAGAAGTCTGGCAAACCTTTAACTAGTGGTAAAAAAACAGTTATTTTAAATGTAAAAATTTAGAAGTTTAAAATTTGTTAACCTTAGCAACTGTATAAAATCTATCATAATTTACAGAAGATTTTATAAACAAATTAATGTTTTTGTGGCCTATACTGTGTTTGATGGAAATATTAGTGATCAATTTAGAAGGAAGCATAATTGTATTTATTTTTTTCATTATGTTTATGACTGTTTTGGTAGCTGTGAAATTGATGTGTTTAATGTGGTATTTGACCAAACTGATATTTCTTCCTATTTCTATTTCAGTTGTCTCTTTCAATGTTCCTATCTAGCCTCTCTTGGCTAAACTCTTGTTTTCTTCTCAACCTAATGATATTAGAGTACTCGAGAATTTAGGGTTCTTTTCATTCTCTGTCCTATTTCTATATTACTCTAAAAATCTACGGCAAAGTTGTTCGCGTCCGTAGAACTCTTTAATCTACACGTGCCTTTGGGTAGTGCAAAATGAACAACACATAAGCCCCTTTATACATCATGGTATCGTTTCTATCTGTAAATGATAAGTATATCACCTGAAAAAGGACGAATATAAGCCCCAGAACATACACAATACTGCAGCAAAAGGTGAATCTCCAAACAACAGGATGAGGGCGTTTAAATACACCATCGGGTGTGACTGTTACTCCTAAGAGGATGAAAGACAATACACAAGCCACGAGACCTCTGAAACATAAAATTAAACACCTCCATCATACATGCTTGTGTACCTCAAAGAGAAGTCATAAATTAAAATATTGAAATAAATTATTAATGAGTTGGTTATTTTGACTCACCTCATATTTCTTGATTTTTATGCAGATCTGGTTTTGTCGCTTTTGTGCAACATGTCAATGCATTCCAACTGTTATTTTGCAGTTGTCCATCCTGTAGGTTGATTTCTGTTCCCTCTGCTGGCTGACCAACAAACTTCCAAATCAATTTTTTTTTTCTTTTTTTTTCCAGGTATTTCAAAATTCGTGGTTTTCTTCTTATTCTTGCAGATGCAAATTTTCTCCCAAATTGTAAGTTCCTTCAATTTCTTTTTATTATATACAACTTTCCTCATTAGAGGATTGTCTCAAGGACAAAGTGATACAGACAATTAATTTTTTTGAATTGATGAAATACATTTTAAAAAATTCAAACTGTAGGCCTTATTGAAGTATACATACTATAAAGAAGAAATTTTGTAAATATGGTTTCTTAAAATTGAAATTGGTCCTCTAATGGCAGTGATGGCAATTTTAGAAAGATACACCCTGTCCAAATCTAAGGAATTCCAAAATTTGGCTAAGAATCCTGGTATAGTACCACTTGCCCCGATCATCAATCCTGTGACAGTTATACTACAGTAGATACAAATATAAAGTTTATTTAAAGAGAAGGTTAAGTTAAAACTCGAAAAGAGAGAGTTGCTAAATCTAATTTTGTATCGTTTTGGGTAAAATATTTTATATACCTTTCATTTTATTACATAAAACTTTCCTCATTAGAGGATTGCCTCAAGGACAACTGTTTTAGTAATTTGGTCTTAGTTTCAATTCTGTGTTTTTTGACCAGGCATGTGACCATCTGACCACACAGAATTGAAACTAAGGCCAAATTACTAAAATGGTTAGAAAAATCTAAGGAACTCACAATTTGGAAGAAAATTTACATCTGCAAGAAGAAGAAGAAAATCATGAATTTTGAAATTCCTGGAGAAAAATAAAAAAAAAGTTGATTTGGAAGTTCTCGGTCAGTCAGCAGAGGGAGCAGAAATCAACCTACAGGATGGACAACCGCAAAATAACAGTTGGAATGCATTGACAATGTCGCGCAAAAGCAACAAAACCTGGTCTGCATAAAAATCAAGAAATATGAGGTGAGTCAAAATAACCAACTCAGTAATAATTAAAAGAAACCTCATAGTGTTATTTCCTACATATATTAAATTGAAATAAATATTTTGGCAGGTGCTGTAGATTAAATTGTTTTTAAACTGTAGGCCTTTCAGAAAACATTGATTAGATCAACTGTTACATTTAAGCTAGTTCTGAAACTTGGGTACTTAACTCTTATAACTGTAATCATTTAAATATTTTTTAAAGAAAGGTACTAAGAGGAATATTGGGAGCGATTTGAGTAGATTACATCTGGAGAAGAAGATATAATAGTGAATTAATACAATTATTAGAAAATCTTGATAATGTCTCACACATAAGGCTTGGCCATTTGAGATGGATTGGACATATTAATAGAATCCCAAATAATAGAAAGGTGAAACAAATCTTACGTTCACAAACTCAAGGAACCAGATTAAGAGGAAGGCCTAAGAATAGATGGTGGGATTGTGTGCGCCAGGATCTTAAAAAATGTCAAATAAGCCATTGGGAAAGGCTTTCTAGGGAGAGGGATGTCTTGAGGAGGCAAAGGTCCTTAATGAAATGTGTGCACATCCTTCTGCTGAAGATGGAAGCTGGTTTCAGAAAGGCCTACAGTTTCAAACAAAAATTTAACCTAGTTGAAGATGATGGCACCTGCCAAGATATTTCTTTTAATATTTTAATTTATGACTATTCACCTCAATGGAATTTTAATATGAATTTTATTAATATCAGCTCAAAGAGAAGTCTTAATAACACACATTGAAATATTAGACCAACCTTTTTGTATTATAAGAAGTGTCTTGTTTAACTGGTTCAAATACTGCTACATAAATCAGGACCACCACTAGCACGACCAGCACAGTGAGAGTATGAGCTCGCCTGCAATAGTTTCACATTTCTCAATTCTACAACATTAATCATTTTTAAAGGAACAATGTATACTTGTGTAAAAGGATACAATTTGCATATGTGACAGAAACATTTTTCTATACCAATTACAAGCTGAGTTCCAGTTGTACTGTAAACAAACTTACATAAGATATTACTCCACTGACTCCATCTATTGGGGAAACTGTGGTAATACTTCTAACTGCCATATGACTGATTTGTGTACAGTATGAACATTGTTTTTAGGCAACATCATGTATGTATGTATGAATGTATCTTCTTGTAAACCCATGTTTCTCTTAACAGAGATTTAGGCGCTCTCCCCCTACAGGGAAGAATTTGAACCATACTAATTTAGTTACACTTGTTTTCGTATAGATGTCATTTGAATGGTCCATGGTCAGCGTTCCGCCTCATACTGACATCTAGGAAACCAAGGTAGTACTAGGACGGGAAAATTCGGTAAATTTTGCTTAGAGGTCTTTTCATTCAGGCTTAAGGATCTTTTACGAGCCTAAAAATCTTCAGACTCGGGACCCATGGCGTAAAGTCCCTCCTGGAGGACTTGCTCCTTGGATTTTTCCATCCTAAAAAAATCCATCGACCCCAGCCGGGTTTGAACCCACGACCCTCGGAACCAGAGGCAAGGAGCATAACCACTAGTCCACTGCGGCCGATATGTATGTATGTAGCTAATGCTATGGAGTTAACAACAAAGTTATTCTCCTTCTTGCTTACCAATACTTGGATGTCACATCTTGATAATTTCGAAGAGATACACAGTTTGTTAAATGTTCTCTGTCCATTTCCACACCTTGAGAACACAATATACACTCAGGACATACACCAATTCTATGAAGTTCCTAAACAGACATGTCCTGTAGTAAGCTTCAGTATAGCAACTGCAGATTTTCATGATAGTTTCGGAATTATGGATGGATTTTCTAACAGTATTTTTATATTTCTGTTTCCTGCTTTTTCAATTATTGGAATTGTAATTATCATTAGGTAACATGATATTTTATGGGAAATAAGACAATACAAGATAAGAAGGTATCAACAATTAGAACTTCCTCTATTTCTTATTTATTTATGACAAAAATTATATATGAGCCTGCATGCCGTAGCGTAGTGGTTAAGGCACTGCGCTACAAGCCGGAAGGTCGAGGGTTCAAGTCCCGTGGGGTCAGGAGTTTTAATCTGACCCAAACCTTCTGGCGGCACTATGGCCCTGGGGTCGACTCAGCCTCTAACGGAAATGAGTACCAGACGCTTGTTCTGGGGTAAAGGCGGCCGTCACGCAGGGCTGACAACCCGGCTGACATCAAGTGCCGATTGTCCAGAAAAAAGTGGGAGCCTTAACCTCCCACTACCCCAAGGGCCTCCTGAGGCCTGTAGTGGGAATACTTTACTTTACTTTACCTAATTAGACATTTATGCTTTTTTCCATGATGCCAATACATAACCTTTATTTACTGGTATAATTTCATTATGAGCAGAATTTATGTTACATGCTGACCACTTGTAAATTCTGCGGCTCATGTTTCCATTAAGCGCAGTGTGAATTTTTTCTAAGTCCGAGGCAGACACCACACACATGCACCAACAGGGTTTTATTTTCAAATTATTTCCCACCATTTACAACAAATTTTAAATTTTTTCTAACAATTATTTGAACATATTTTTCTATGATATATAACTATATACATAACATGAAGATGTGGCAGCCATATTGGTTTTTAAGAATATTCTATACAACAACATAGGGTATGTACTTCAGAATTTGAGAACTTACTATTTATGTTTGGGCATTGCATTCTTTCACAGGTTAGAGTGCTAAAATTGCATTAGGTTAGCTTTTAGGTTGGTCTTTCACAGGTTAGAGTACTTAAATTGCATTAGGTTAGCTTTTAGGTTCCTTAAATAGTATTATAATGTTGGCTGCATCGCGATATTCCATAGAGTAAACCGCATCGCATTTGTTAGCGCATGCACGTGGGTCTACCTCGAACTTAGAAAAAATTCTCACTGCGCTTAATGGAAAGATTATCCAATTCTGCTGTTATTTTCACCACATCCTCAATGGCTAATGTGGGATACTTTTCATTAAACTGTTTGAAAACATACAAAATAATTTCTTTCTCTCCCTTTTTCAAATTATTTGCTTTCCAATGTTTAAGAAATTTTACAGAAATTCTGCCATTTTGAAACAATCAAAATTCCAATGTATTCTGCATTGCGCATGCATAAGAATAAAACAATGTTCTTTAATATATAAAAATTGTAATTATATATTTTAAGATTCTCCCATATAACTTACATACACATGAGCTACATAATATATATATATATATATATATATATATATATTTAAATTAATATTGGGAAGTAAACATTATGAGGTTATATCATTAATAGTGAGTGGAGAACATATTTTAATCGACTCACCTCATACATTTTCAAACTTCTTTGATACCGACGGTTTCAGACAATATCATGTCCTTCTTCAGTCATGGCGTCCACTGATGAAATTCCGTGATTGTTGATTTCTTTAGTGACATCTTCTCTTGTGCTGCCATCTTTCGTTGGGATTATAAACTTTGTAATTAAATTTTTATCCACCGGAATATCGAAATTCATAGATCGATATTTGTTCTTCTGAATGAAAATCATTTCCCAAATTGTCAATTCCAACGGTTTATCCAATTGTTTCAAAAGTTTTGTTTCTTTTTCAATTTTATGATGTTCTAGTAAACTATGTGCAGCAATTGGTGATTTTTCAATTTCACAATTTTTAATATTTCTAAAATGTTCTTTAGTGCGTGTTTCCAAATTCCTTTTTGTTTTTCCTATGTATACTTTGCTACAATCATTACAATTAATTTGATAAATTCCAGATTTCTTACTGTCTGGGATGTTGATTTTTTTATTGGTATTTAAAAGTTTTTCCAGACTAAATTTATTAATTGGTGCCAAAGTAATGCTGTATTTGTCAAATATTTTTTTTAATTTCCCATGTACTATTGGATGGTAATTAATTTTCTTGAATTTTTTCTTTTCTTTACTAACCATTTGTAGGGTAGAGCATTCTTTAAGTTGTTTTATCTTTCTGAATTTCTTTAATTTGTTAGATATTATATTCTTATTAAAACCATTTAATCTGGCTATATTTAGGATATTTTCGTATTCTTTCTTAAAATCTTCTCCTCTTAATGGGACCTTTTTCAATCATAATATATAGCCTATTTTTATTGTTTTTATTTCCTTTATTCCAATTGTTAGAAAATGAACTACTTTTCTTACATGGTTGTAGGTAAAACCATTATATGACCAATGAAAATGCAATTGTAAATCCGATTTGATAATACTATAACTGGAAGTTAACTCGGAAGAAAGTCCAATGCAGACACCATGCACATGTGCCAGCAGATCAAAGTTTACTTTATTCATCAAAATTTAAAGCTCTTTTAAATGAAATTTAAAATAGATTATTTATCACCTTGCCCCATACCCTGTCTTCTAATTAGATTGGATTTGAAGCCTTATGGGCTTTATCTTCTATAATTCCATGACTGTTGTTCTGTCGTCCAGGAGCTCTGCTTCTTACTACATCTGTTGGTAGACTGATGAACCTTCCAATAAAATCAACTTCCCCAAGAATTTCCAAATTCATTAATTTTTCTTTCTTATTTTCTTTTTATGTGGATTTTTTCCCAAACTATAAGCTGTTTAAGTTTTTCTATTTGTTTAATTAATTTTGCCTTTCTTTCAATTTAATGTTTTTTTTTTCTGACCAAGCATGAGCAGCTACTACAGATTTTCCCACTGAGGTAAAAGATTCCATTATAACTGAGATGAGCACATTTTCGAAACATAACTATTGTTAACCTAAGAAACCTAATTTAACATAATCTACACTCAGACTAACGGATCTGTGCCCCTATAGTGCTGACATCGTTCTTAGAAATGTACTCATCCATACTTACACCATTTCATTACACTTCCCTCGCACTATGTCAAACAGCAGCCACAGTAACTTATTGAGTAGGGATGTTGCCAAACTTCCCCCAGTGTCATGGCTCTTGAATATTGAATAATGTAAGGTTGGAGTTGAGTTGACAACACTGGAGTGCAAGTGCAAATAATGTCCCATAAGGATCAAAATTGCGAGTAGTGGGAGGAGAGAAAGAGGGAGATAGAAAAGAGAGAGAGATAGGAATGCAGGGAGGGAAATGATTTACCGAGGCAGAAAAGGAGGTGGCTTTAGTTTGCATATCTTATGGGAGCACAGATCCATTGGACAGACAATAGTAGTCTAAATATTAATTTCGGCTCAACTGCACTTCTACTACCGCTTAATTTTTCAGTTATATTGTTGTAAACTATAGCTCTTCTTCTGTATTTACTAACATTATTTAATATTTGTCCACCGCTGTGGTCTCGAGGTAGCGTGCTGCCTTGTCACGCAGCGGGCCCGGGTTCGATCCTCGGTCAGGGTAGTTTTTCTGGGTGAGATTTTTATCGGGGTTTTTCCTCACCTGTAAGACAAATGTCAGGAAAACTTTAAGGCCCAAACGGTCCCCGAAATCATATGGCCATCATCCTTATCATTATCATCCTTACCATTATCATCATCATCCTTCACCGGTGTGGAAAGCAACGGGAAGCTACCACACCTACACAATTCCCTAGTAAAGCTGCAAGCATAGCATGAAAATGCTATGATTGCAGTGAAGGACCTGCCTTTGGGCAGAATTACTATGGATGGATGGATTTAATATTTTAAACTTTTTCAAACAATTTTATAACATTATTAGACAATTTTGAAGTATTTATTTACATATGCAAATCACAATATTATGACACTGTTAGACAATATTGTGATGCTAACTGCTATTCCACAGAGTATATTACTTAGTCTATGACTTTTCTATCGCTGTTTTGGGTTGTCGCTGGTTGGATCAGCGTTAGGGAGTGACAAGTAAGTGTACAACCATTTTAATAAACGTTTGGTAATTTTAATATTATTAATATTTTTTTAACATAGATTTGGGGATTTATTGCAAATATTGGTCAGTTAAATTTCATAGCAATGGATAGTAATCGAGGATGATAATCAATATGTCATCCGATTGTGGGTTATTACTGGCTCTATAAAAACTGGTGCATGCACATTTTTGTTCTATAGGACTTTGAAAATATTTCACGCTAGTTTAAGTGTAGTTTTTCCTTAATTTCTAAAAAAAGTGCTTAATACAACACAATAATCTACAATAATTATGAAGTGAGTCGTTAAAATTCTAACTTGCTATTAATCTAAAAAATATGACTGAATAATATAGGATGTAGTGCAAAATTATGTCAATAGACGTCGCAATATAAAAATAAAACTTTTGGCTGCATGAGATGAAATTGAGTAATCCCATACTTTAGCACTCCTAACTTATAATTTTGAAAGCTTACCTACGTACCTAAACTAAGGTAACAGTCAAATTAATAATGTAGCACCGGTAATATGATTGTTAGCTGTTAGTCATTTAGTTAGCTTCTGTTTCATTACATTATGAAAGTATATTGAAATTATAGGTTAGGAGCACTAAACTACGAAATTACCGCCTAGTTATTTGCATTACAATAGCCTATTCTAGTCATTCTATTTTAAAAATCAACGGCTGAAGTCCCTGTTTGTCTCACACAATTTTCCATACAACATCCTTATGCTACAGTTGCACTACACACTTTTAAACACTTTTGTACTATTTTAAACCATTTTATGAATATTTCTTACTATTTTTAAATATTGAAAATATTTATATAATTACGCGAATATTGTGAATCAAATTATACAGAATAACTATTTTGGTTGGGGGACTCGACATGCTGACCAGATGTCACCCCTACACTGGCTGATGATCATCTACCTATGTGATTGACATATGTGGATGTGAGGCCAGCAGCCAGCTGGTAGGCTAAGGGCCTTCTAGGCCTGTTGTGCCAAGACTTAATAACATCTGCTAGATGGCTCTCAAATCAGTGTTACCAAGATTTGCAAATAATTCCAAATCATATTTCAAGAAATTAACTTCATTTTGTTAGATTCCAATGGGACAAGTTAGTGTACATAAAATTAGTTTATTAAATAATATGCACGTAATTTGTTTTGTTAGGTTAGGAAATGGGAAGTTAGTTTACGTCCATTTCTTCATTTCTTTTTTAGCATTTGGGAATTTATTCCAAAAGTTGTTAATGTCGACTTTGGAGCCATTTATTAGAAGCTACATTAACCATTACAGCAACTCCCACATGTGCACTGCTATTCTGAAGAATGAAGAATTCATGTGAGACAAACAGTACACTTTATCCAAAATCAACTTATATAAAAACTATACATAGTTAAAAAAGAATGTCCTATTTCCTCGGGTCATGGTTTTTTTTACTACTGCCCATAGAAATGACTCCTTGGTGACTATACACTGAATATTTAAAATTCAAAGACTTCATGCAATAAAAGAACAACATAGCTATTGGCCTGAAATACATTGTCACAGAGATACAATTATATGCATAAGAATATAGTTAGTAATTGCCAAAAATTATAAACACCTTATCCTAATAAGTAGGTCTATCTTTTGCTTCAAATTGTATGCAAATCACATATCAGATTATAATAAATTATCTGTTCAACATGATAAACTCATGTAACGTTTTATATCAACAAGATATAACCTATTGTCATTTACGAAATTCTTTCAAAACTTACCAAAAATAAGTCAGTGTACCATCATCTGAAAATTTTTCTTCGGGCTCACGAAGTATTACATTTTTTGTGCCTTCATTATTACTTCTCTTTTTATTCGCCATTCAAAAAATATTCTACTAAAAATTTGAAGAAACATTAATTAGAACAAATGCCATTAATAGCTTAACAAAATTTGTAGAACTGCCAACATACCTAATATTTAAGAAACTCTAAGAAATACCGGTACCATTCGTGCAAACTTTTGGATCCTAGATAGAGTTTCAGAAGTTTTATTAAATATTAGATTTCTCAACATTATTATGCGTTTACATCATAATATAGTATAAAATAAAATCACAATGTTGTAATATAGAACACCGGATAGAGGTGCCTCTCAATGTTAAATTTTAGATGCAAGTTTATACTACTGCGCCATCTGGATTTGACCAACAAAATATTTCAACTACTTTAGCCGAATACGGTGAATCAATCGCATGAAAAGTACCCTATCCTGTCATGGAAAAGTATCCTATCGTTCTCTATGATCTCATTCATTTAAAAATAAAATTGAAATTTCAACACAAACTATGCTACTTTGTGAACAATTTTCGCATGTTTTTATTCTTACTCTGTTCAGAAGAAAATTACAAGGACTTTTCAGATGTCTACCTATAAATTATTTTCATTTTTTTTTTCAAAATTCATCAATTAATAAACTGACTATATAATTTCCTAAGTGTTTATTAAAAAACAATCCCACTTTTAGATGAATATAGTAAATACGGGAAATCACTATTTATTAGAAAGCAATTGAAAATATTGGGCCTATACAACAAAAATATTGATAATTTTTTGTAATAATTTTCTAAAGTACTGGTAACAATAAAAAATGTGTTATTTCATTTAAGAAATATCAAACAGGATCTGGGTAATGTAGTATGAAGATGCTATGGTAGCACCATTTGACGAGCCTGATCTAATGAGAAATTATATGCTATTTGTTTTTGTGTGTTTAAAGGGTACCCTATACTTATTTGGGTTTAAAAATTTTTATTATTTTTTTTTTGCTTCAAAAAATTCAGTAAGGCCCATTTTATCGATGTGTAATATTATTTTGTTGATTTTGGACATTTAAACTCATAAACAATTTATTTTTAGAAATAGTGTCTCTGCATTTTGCCAATGTGAACCTTTTTTTTTGTTTTTTGCATTTTCCCATAACTTGCATTTTTTCATATTTTGGTACACTTTTCTCTGAAACTATGAAAGATACAAGAATAATTTTTGGCATGGATATGCAGTTTAAAAAGCTCTATAATAATAAGGTAAATTTATCTTTGTGCGATTGATAGTGTTTGAAATTATAAAAAAAAGTATGCAAACAAAAAAAATGTTTGAATTTTTTTTGATAAATCACAATCCATATCTAAACACAAGCAAACCTTGGTATTGTCAAATGAACTACGGACAATAACATACTAAATTTTGGAAACAATTAGATAAGTAATGTTTGAGAAAATTGTACCAAGACAATACTTTTAAGAAGTTGGAGTTTTTATTTTAATTTTTTGTATTTTAAATTGCTCATGAAGAAATACGTCTAAAATGTTAACCAGAGTGCCATTATGTTCATGAAAACTTGTTTAATTGGTGACATAATTTTCATATACGTAACTTAAGAATAAGCTGAAAAAATGATTTTTGTATGTTGCAATTTTTAAACCAATTTGCAAGGAAATTAGTACCAGGTGCCCTTAAGAACTGAAATCAATGAAGTAATTTAAGTACAAGTAATTAAATGCTCTTAAAATGAAAATTTAAAAATACCTTAGTTTACTTCAAGCATAGCCACAGAGAAGTATGGCAAAGACATTTTTACAGCATCAAGCTTACACCTTAACAAGGGGATTTTATAGTTAGTACCTTAGTTTTAAGAGTTTTAGTTCTATTTTTATTCAAATACATGTTGATAATATTCTAGCAACTTTCTATTTATTAAATTAATATTGAGAAGCTAAAGCTATGACTATGATAGAAATAAGTAAATTCCATCCATTCATAGTAATTCTGCCCGAGGACAAGTCTTTGACTACAATCATAGCATTTTCATGCTATGCTTTGCAGCTTTACCAGGGAATTAACCCTTAAATTGGCAAAACACAAATTTCTTCTGTTAGTTATTTGAATTTGGCGGACCGCAGTGAAAACGGAATATTGTGTAACTGTTATTATTAGGTATATTTTATAAATATACACATATTTAAATGGGTTATTTATGTTCGTTTTCTTCTGATTTATTTAAAATATTAAATTAGTTGAACCAACTGATGTGTCCAAAAGGATACATTACGAATTTAAGGGTTAATGAACACAATTATATTATTGTAATCAATGGTAAAGAGAAACATTTTTGCCTGAACCGGGAATCGAACCCTGAACCTTTAGCTTTCCATGCTAACGCTCTGACCACAATTTTTCTCTTTATTATTAATTACAATAATTTGTTAAGGTAGAATTTTTTTTTATCACTCACCTCATATTGTTCTGTGAGAATTCCTAAAATAACTAACAATAATTTGTGTTAATTAATTTACTTATTTCTATCATAGTAACATCTTTAGCTTCGCAATAATTTAATAAATAATGCTATAGCTGTGTGGAGTCCCTTATGTCTTCTTAATGTGGAAGCCATTCATTGTGTATTTGTAAATGATGATTCATTGCATTTGAATGTGGCACCAATAAGGTAAAGGAAGGATTTATGCTTGGATGTGAATGAAGCCTGAATTATTGTATAGCTGGCTTAACTTGGCAAAGAGAGACAGAGATGGAAATACAAGGGCAGATCGTTGACCACTTTAGTCCAGATAGAAAAGAAAGAACCCACCCTGTTGTCAGTTTTCCTCTTCCCCCTTTACCCTATTAATATCTGGTGAAGAAACTCTGTCATCACTGATGCGAGTGAGAGAGGTGAGTACTGTTGTCTCATTCTACAAATTTCTCATAAAGTTAAACCAGAGAGACTATAGTTCAGTGATCAGAGTGTTAGCATGGAAAGCTAAAGGTTCGATTCCTGGTTCAGGGAAAAATTTTTCTCTTTACCATTGATTACAACTTTCTATTTGTTTAATATATTTAAAAATGGTTGTGTAAAAGTATTTAAATTAATTAATAATTTTATTGCAATGATGAAAAGAAGGATACATTTAAATTTACATTTTTGCATATTCACATAATGTCTTTGTTCTTTTTTGTGCATAGCTCAATGTGATATCAGTCACCTGTCTTTTCACATAGCATACATTTACACTCTATATTTGGTTCATGGAATTTTGAGTTCTTGCATATCAGGTGGTGGCATCTGTGGACTGCCAACAGTCCATTTTTATATAAACTTGATGTGATGATGTGTCTCATTTGGAAATTTTCCTTTGTCAATGCACGGTCTACAATGGCCCCATTGCTGTAGAATTCTGGTTGTATTTCTTCTCTTTTCTTATTCAGTGTTGCTAGCAGCTACTGCGATGTGCCAGTGTTGGGTAGGAGTGTTTGTCCTGAGATGGTCAATAAGGAAAGTTTCCTTCGCCAGTAGGTATGAGAGTCTTGCCTGTGTTACTTTTGATCCTTCTAAAACTTTCTTTATATATCTCGCTTTCCAGGGAGGATATATTTTTCATTGTTAAATGTGTCCAGATGATTTCTATGCCATATGTCGGTATTGGTAGAATTTTTACTTTAAACAGCAGCATTGCCGTCTCTACGGTGAGGGTTCTAATATTTATTTCATGTATTGCCATTATTGCTTGGGTTGTCTTTTCTGTGATATGTTTTGTAAAACATTTTGCGCTCATTTTTAACATGATTTATAATGTAATTAAAATATTTAAAGTGCATTAGTAAATAAGTGCTGAAATTTGAGTCTTCTATCTCCAATAGTTACAAAGAAAAATATACCTTCCTGTCAAATAACATTAATTTTGAGAAACAAGCTTTGAAGAATACACTACCTTATTAATACATTCCAGGATCATATCAAGGAATATTGGGGTCTTCTTCCATTTCATCTTCCTTTTTGCACCCCTCCTCCGTTGTCTTGCACATTTTTCCCAGTCACTTTGAGCCCTTTATGTATTTCTTATACATTCACAGTCAATTTGATAGTACATTGACCTGGCTTTAAACCCAGCCTTCTCAACACATCATACTTTGTAATGTCTTCTTCTTCTTCTTCCTTCCAAGTATTAGGCCAATGTCTGTTACGATCCTATAGAAAATTTTCCCTCCAGTGTTTCATAGGACGGCCCAGAGATCTTCGTCCTCTTGGTATATAATTATAAACAGCTTTGGGAATCCAATTTGAACTCATTCTTTCAAGATGGTGTTTCCAATTTAGTTGGTACTGTTTAATATATTCCAAAATTGGCGTAGTCTTCAATTCTTTTAAGATATCGGTGTTCCTTTATCGATCCCATCTGGTGTAACCCGCTGTTCTGCGCATGAATCTTTCACAAGCCGTTATTCTGCTTTCATGTTGTCTTTTTAGTGTCCATGCTTCACTACCATAGGTCAACACTGGTCTAGCCAAAGTGTTATATAAACGTAATCTGGTTTTTTTTGTACAAGGGATGGTTTCATAACTTGATTAATAATTCCCAAACTTTCATTATAACTAGTAATTTTTTTGGGGATATCCTTTTCATCCCAGATAGAGAGATAATATCCAATATATTTAAATTGATTAGTTCTCTCTAAAATTTTATTCTGGAGACAGATATTACTTCGTATGGGGTCCTTCCCATGAAATGCCATAATTTTAGTTTTGTTAATTGATCTATCTCTATCTATCTTCGGGTTTTTACAGCTGCTGCCGTCTTCCCGTGCCAAACCTCCAAAGCCTACGGTTAGCCCTCTAGCTTGCATTACTGTCTTCATGTTTTCCTTCCATGTTAACCTTGGTCTTCCTCTTTTCTTCTTTCTGTTCAGATGCCATTCATATAGTTGCTTCGGCCATCGCTCATCTTCCATTCTTAAAACATGTCCTAACCACTTTAATTCCTTCTCCTCAATTCTTTTGTTAATTGATATTTCCATATTAATTTAGACAGCTATTTTTTGTAAATTATAAATTGATGGTTGCAAATAATTTTTGGAAAGTGCCAGAAGAGCTAAATCGTCTGCAAAAAGAATAGCATAAAATTTGAGGTTCCTATTGATGGGTATATATCCTCGTGTTTTCCTCCATTCGTTTATTAATCTATTCATATATATATAATGAAAAGCACCGGTGAAAGTCCACATCCCTGTCTTACTCCAGTGTTGATCTTTTTCCAAGAAGATAGTTTGCCATCTTATTTAACAGAGATTACATTATCCTTATAGAATGTTGTAATGTTTCCCTTGTTATATGTGGCTATAGTATCATACACCCCAAAATATCATTATCATCAGGGATTATACCTTAAGGTGTACTCCAATCTCATGTTAGAATATAATTTGTTTTGAAGTGTTTAAGGACAAGTTGCCAAAGATAAAGCCACCTAGGTTTTGAAACCGATGTAATTAGAAGACTGGATATGAGGTGAGGTAAAAGAATTTTAATTTAAATCTTATATGGTTTTGTCTGCTAACATGAAGACTTGTAAGAAGTATGTGTATTAATTTTAAAACAAAATAATCAGAATTAAAACAAATCATATATCATCCATATTATTGTATTATGGCACAAATTAAAACACTAAACAATTATTACAAGAATGCAAATTATATATCACCAATAATACAGTGACTTGCGACTAACATAACAAAATAAAGGTACATAAATGCAATTAAGGCTTCCATCCATTCTTTACAAATACATTCTCTCATTAGGCCATTTCAATAACAAAAAACATAACCTCAACTTATTTCTTGGGGGACATATTATGTGAAGATTCTATTTAATTATATATACCTAAAATGAGAAATAAAAATAAGTTACAAAATTTTGAAATGTGATTTTTAAATGCAATGTAAAATCTGGAATGTGCCAACATTTTCTAATAAAAAAAACATGTATAAAAAAGCTCAGTTGCAGTTTTAGTATGGATGTCATCAACACTGAAAGAATGTTATACAAATTCTAGAAATATAAAAATTGTAACATATCAATAATAATCATTCAAACTCAAAATAATTTGAATTTAATTAATGAATAAAGTAGTGTTCATAAATTGCAAATAAATGTCTTTTTAAATAAGAAGCCGCAATTTGCATAATGAAGCAAATGTGCATAGCATTCGGCGCTCGGGAATTAACAATGCATAAGAGAAAACTTTGTGTTTAGATTGAAATGGTCAGGCAGCTCAGTGGTAGAACATTGGCTTACAAAGCCAAAGGTCCAGGGTTTAAATCCCGCTCTGAGCATATAATTTTTCTCTTCAAATATAAATTTAATTAATGGATTTTAATCTGTGAAGTTAGTATTATCAAATCATATTTTCCTTTAACATTATGCATCTATCTCTACAAAAAGTAATTGTAATTGAGCATGATTGAGGGCATAAATTACATGGCATGATATGCTTATAAGCCCCTTGCTTTACCATCTGCTGCTAGCATCACATCCATATGGGTTAAGAGCTTAAGATAGTATAAAGTCATGCATAAGTTGTTACTATAGCTTCCTGGGTGACAGATTGAACATTATCCTATGTTAGCCAGTAAAAGCTCCCTACAACTGAGCTAAATTTTATAAATTAAGCAACATTCCAAAGTAATATATTTTAAAAGGAAGCCTTACTGTGGAGTAGAATCTTACAATATTATTTTCAGTTAATTTTGAACATTGAACATTTTTTTATTATGGTAATCTGAATATGAAATATTATTTCTTCTTAATATTTACATGCCAATAATATTACAGTCTACATAACTTATTCATTACACAATATCCAAATCCTTTGGTCAAACCAATCTGTTAGTGCCTTAATTGAGATAAGATACAAACTAGATACAATGAGCCATTAAACAATTATTATGATACCAATTAACTTTCATAAAAGCACATTATACATTACTCAATTGATGACAAGATTGTCCCAACAATTTGGTTTCCTAACAAACCTCAATTAAATAAATCCTAATATGATTTATACATTTAATTTGTTTTGAAATTAAGCTATTATTTTGATAAGTTTCTCACAAGTAATATGAACAAATATCTTAATTGTTTTTAACCTTTACACTGCTACGAGCGGGTATATGCGTTGGCAAAGAAAATGCTTGCTGTGCTATGGGTGTGTAAATCCATTCTCAACTTCAAACGCCTGCTAGTTATATATTACGTATTGCATTGCTTTCAAATTAAGCAGGCATACACTGCCATCTCTTCCGATCCGATTGAGGGTCTTTCCACTTTTCAGCGGTTGCCCTTTTACCAGCCGGCTGCTGGCCCTTCACATCCACATGTGTCAATCACAGAGGTGATGATCAACAGCCAGTGTAGGGGTGACATGTGGTTAGCATGTCGAGTCCCCCAGCCGTTATAGCTGGTTCCTCAACCTGGAGCCGCTACTTATTGTAGCTACCCAATTGCCTCACGATGCTGGGTGGGCACCGGTCCCATACTGGCCGAAATACCATGAGAAAATTTCTTCCCCCATGGAGACTCGAACCAGCACAAGTCCCGTAGCTCTGCACCAAGGCTTCCTACCTTAACCGCTCGGCTACGGCGCGGGACCTAAATAAACGTTTTCCATATTTCTCCCTGCATTGAGCAAGGAGGGTTTTAAAGGCTGGAAATATCTCAGCAGTGAAAAGGTTAAGAAGCTTTTAACAAGAAGAGAAGCATTTTCTGCGAACCTTTCGCAAAATAATTACAGAAGAGGCTAGTGAAGTGCTGTGTGGAATGTAGCATTGTATGGTGCAGAGACTTGGACTTACGACGGAATGAGGAAAAGTGACTGGAAGCTTTTGAAATGTGGATATGGAGAAAGATGGAATGTATAAAATGGATACACAAAATTAAAAATAAAGATGTGCTAAACAGAGTGGATGAAGGAAGAACAATGCTGGAACTCATAAAAAAGAGAAAAAGAAATTGGATTGGCCAATAGCTAAGAAAAAACTGCCTGCTGATGGATGCCCAAGAAGTAATGGTCAACAGAAAGAAAATTAGAAGCAAAAAAAGACATGAGATGATAACAATATTAAAATAAATGGTTTGTATGCTGATACAAAAAGGAAGGCTGAGATAAGGAAAGAGTGGAAAATGCTGAGTTTGGAGTGAAAGACCTGCTCTTGGGCAGAACACTATGAATGAATGAATGAATCTTAATGTTCTATTAGATTATTTTCAATCAATATAATTAAAAAAAAAGGCAAACAATATTTTAGGTATTTTGCAATTTTCATCCTGATTTCAAACAGTTTCAATATTACACCCAAAATATTCTTTGTTTCTTCCCTCTGCATTTAAGAATATTTAAACTACATTTTTATCTATATTAAATTACCTTTTTGGGATTCTTGGCCGTGTCTTATAGTATTGTCTTCTTGATGTGTCATCACCTCCTGTGGGTGACATCTTTAGGAGATTTTGTTTGTATAGATTTTCGTAGTAACTGTTAATCTCCTGAAGACACAAGCAAAATCTCCTGAAGATGTCACCCACAGGTGATGAAATGTCGAGAAGACAATACTATAAGACATGGCCAAGAATCCCGAAAAGGTATTTTAATATACATAAAACGATAGCCGTGAAAGCCTTAACCAATATATATTTTTATCATATATCAAATGAAATTATTAAAATTGTAATATGAGAGATTCAAATTCAGAGGAAACAAAGTTCAAATTCCATATCTAGACAACCTGATTTTGGTTCTTTCATTTGGTGAATACTGGGTTTGAGTTACTATGATTTATTTTATTTTTATGTAATTCCACCAGGTTCTCTTTTACAACATTTCTGGTTTTCTCCTCTAGCATTGTCGGAATTGTAATCCATTTCTTAGGTTGGGGCACCTGGAAGGTGGAGTTATGTTACCCTGATGATATGATGGATGATAAATGATAATGAAGTACCAGGAGAGTTGTTAACCTAAACTCCAGACCATGGGCAACCACAGGAATAATTCCCTTTAAGGAAAAATTCCTATGGTTTGAACGGGAATCTAATCCGGGACCTCATGAACTGTAGTCAGAAATGCTGA
The DNA here is from genome assembly GCA_030220185.1 of Diploptera punctata. Classification (NCBI taxonomy): domain Eukaryota; kingdom Metazoa; phylum Arthropoda; class Insecta; order Blattodea; family Blaberidae; genus Diploptera; species Diploptera punctata. Next base: position 2,026,606 of record JASPKZ010001233.1, on the reverse strand, counting down.
CCACTAGCCCATGAGGCTGATCATATTTAATTAAAAATCAGAATCAATAAAGTTGTACAAGCCACATAAATGTTGCAAAACAATAAAATACACATTTTTCAAGTATATATGTAAATATCATACCAAAAAAAAAAAAACTTGAAACGTTGAAGCATCTCTAAATAATAAAAATAAAATAAAATAAATTATTATTGATATAAATCATATTTTTCCTCAGTCCCAAGTTGAATTTAAGTCACAAAATTTATTTTACTTAATTCTAGTAGTTCTAAGCTAAAAAATATATAACTTTAAAAGAAGATTTATGTAAAATCTTTTTCTTTTTTTTTTGTCAAATGACCTTTTTGAGTGCTTCTAGCTCATTAAGAATGTACAATTTGGCAATATTGCTTTTTTTTTATGTTATCTAGCTTCCTAAATTTGAGATGGTCAGTATTCATAGGTGATCCTGGTGTTTTGCATATTGTGAATTCATCTGAGCTACAAATTTAAATTTCATAAAGATGGACAGCCAATCAGTCATTCTCTGGTTCTAATCTGGATCTTGACACTGCTCCCTTCTGTGATATTGTAGACGAATATCAGATCACTGTTTATCTGTGAAGGTGTTAAAACCGGATATTTATCCCCATATAATAATAATAAGGGTTTTTGTTTTGTTTATAATTATATTTATTTATATGAAGAATGGTCATAAGATTTATTTAAAGAATTCATATTTTTTATAAGTATATAAAAAAAAAATAACCAGTCAATATAAACTGTTAATACAGTTAGATGTTTTTATAACTGATGCAGTATGTAAAATACTTCAAATATTCAAATTGATAATTTTTATAAAGAAATAAATGGGATTGGTGGAATTGGATAGAAGTTAGCTTGAAAATACTCCTTCCTTTTCTGTTGGACCAATCAGAACCTAGAGGTTATTACATAATAAAAAAGATGGCTACAATACTTGAAGATGGTCGGTCATGTTCAGCGACTGCTCCTTAAAGAATAAGGAAATAATTGTTTATTTTATTGATGTTGGTTGAAAGAAATAGTGTTAAAAGTATGAAAGATTATATAGTGATATAATAGTCATCCATCTTGGTAAAAAAACAGTTTCTAAGTGAAAATAATGGATAATAATGACTGGATTGACCGTTAGCATTCGTCATCCATTAAATACATAAAATGGTAATCTTCTAGAAGTGAAAAATATCAACCTAAGCCGGAATCTTTTGGAACTTTTAAATTACAAGATTCATCTTGACCAAAGTGAGAGTTTTAAATAAACTAACTTATCGTTCAACTGTTAATAAAGTGTTGTTATTTGTGTAAGAAACTTTTCCTCATTCCCCTGAAGAGAGTTATTAGTGCCGTGGCAGATTTAAAGTGGTTTAAATTATATCACAAATCTTCAACTTCGAATATCTCACCGAGAAACCCAACTTTAAATGTCTCCACAACGAGGGGTATAAAATAAACACAGCTTCAAATGGCGCATCAACGAGGGCTCGAATGGGAATCGAACCAGGGACCTGTAAACCTGAATCGAACCAAGGACCACGAGAATGAGGAAAGTAATGAAAATCTTCAAAAGTGAGTACAGTTAAAATTTATATGTGAAAAGTGAATTAGTGATAATAACAATTAATGCTTTTAAGAAATAAGAAAATATTAAAATACCCAACAATGGCCAATAACGAAAATATAACTTGTAAAACTGTTAATATTGAAAACGAACAAATTAGTGAAGGCCAAGAAAATTTAATTTTGTGTAACAATGAAAATAATCAAACTAATGATACACCTCCTTGGGTAGCATTATTAATAAATAAATTAGAGAAGAATAGTGCAGAATTAAAAGAAATTAGGAATGACAATTCAATTCTCAGTAGTAAATTAGAAGCTAATGTAACTAATCTTAGCAATAAATTAGAAAAGAACAGTGTAGAGTTAAGAGAAATTAAAACTGACAATTTAAACCTAATTTCCAATCTCAGTAAAGATATAAAGAAAGAAATTAAAGAAAATAACTTGAAACTAGATGAAAAATTAGAAAGCATTAGGTTAGAATGCAAACAAAACAATTCTAAACTGGAAAAGAGAATAGTAAATATAGCCAAAGATTGTAAAAATGAGATAGAAAAATGTAATGAAAAGATTGATGAAACTCATAATCAAATAGAAACATCTTTGATTGAGGTAAGGCAAAGTTGCCAAGATAAAATCGAAGAATTAGGAACTAAAGTCGAAGATAGACTAAAAATTTCCGAAGAAAGTGTTATCTTAGGTAATGAAGAACTTCAATCAAAGATAACAAATGAAGTAATTATTATAAAAGAACAAGTTGAAGGATGGATAACTAAGATTGTTGAACTTGAAAACAAATATGTGTCAAAAACTAGTGAAAAGGAGATTGAGGTTATGTCAGGACATTCTAGTAATGTTAATAATGATCCTCCTTCTAGTAGTAGTAGTAAAAATGTATGTAAAATTCCTGCTAATCTTTTAGGGGAAATTAACTTACCTAATTTTGGTGATACTGTAGGCCAAAGCCCTACTGATTTCATTAGGGAAATTGAAGAATACTTCGAAATCAAAGGAATAGAAGACAAGTTCAGAATGTTCTTCATAAGAAAAAGTTTAAAAGACAATGCAGAGTCTTGGTTTAAGATAGCTTGCCATGATTCAATGACTTATCAAACATTTAAAAATTCTTTCTTAGGTTACTACTGGGGACCAGAAAGACAAAACAAACTAAGGTTAGACCTAACTAGTGGAAAATTCTCCAACAATGGTAAACAAGGTTATCTTAATTATTTCTTGGAGAAGGCAAAAATGGCATCATTGTTACAGCCTCCAATAGATGAGAGAACTTTAATTTCTATGTTATCGCATCACTTCCCAGATGAGATTAGATATCATTTGATAGTAGCCAGACCACAAAATGTTTCTGAAATGTTAGAGTTGTTAGCTCTACTAGAGAATAAAAGAGAAGTAGATAAATGTAGTAAAAGAAATTTATTTGGGGAAGGGGCAGAGCCCTATAATAAGAAAGGTAATTTTGTAACTAAAAGAAGTGATGAATATCATAATGAGAATAGAGAAAGAAATTTCAAACAGGGCAACAATAATAATAGGTTTGTTCAAAATAGAAACAGCCCAAATAAAAATAGGATGACTAATAATTATAGTAACAATAACCAGAATGGATGGTTCAAACGTAATGAAAATAGGAATGACAGACAAATTAATTATATGGATGTTAACAGAGTAGGAGAAAATAGAAATAGGTATTGGACTTCTCCCTGTAGAGGTAAAAGAAGAAGGAATACCTATGGTAATGAAAATAAAGGGTATTTCCAACGACAACAAAATTGTCAAATTAATGAAACTAGTGATAGGACAGAGCAAAATAGAATAGACTCTGTAACTATTCACAACCAAAGTCAAGATATACCTAGTAATGAAAATGACCACGAAGTAAATCACAGGATACCTCATGCTTTAAACGCATAGAAGGTACATTAAAGACTCCGCAATGTACCTCAATCGTTATGAACTTAGGGGTCCAAAATAGATGCTTTGATAGGTTTCAAAATTTAGAAATTGTACCAGCAAATATGAGAGGAGATAGTAAGTTATGTACCTCAAGACAGCGAGATAGCATAATATTGAATAATCATTTGAATGTTTCTAAGAATCAGGATACTATGCCTGTTACTAATAAAGAATTAAATATCATAGGACGACCACCCAAAATTAAAGTAAATATTTTTAACAATGATGTTACTTGCATAGCGGATAGTGGCTGCTCAAACACAACAATAGATCAGAAATTTTATAATTTCTTAGTCAACAAAGGGAATAAGATAATGACTGTAAGAATATGTGGAGTGTATTGTACTCTTGCGATAGGCAAGAAGAAACTGCCAATTAAGCTTCAGTGCCTTCTAGATTTACATATCGGAGGATATTACTTCAGTGCAATATGTTTAATTTCTCCATACTTGTCTTGTGATATGTTAATAGGCTGCGACCTGTTGGAGCAATATAATGCCATAATAAATTTTGAGTGTAAGAATATTTCCTTGTATAATGAAGATAATGTGAGAGTCGTCATCCCATTTGATAATGAATATGAGGAGAACAAGAATTTAAGTAAGAAGGAGAGTGACATTGCTGAAGAACACATTTTTATAGAGAATATTGTTGTTCATGAGGAGAGGGAATTGGTAAATGGCCGTGGATGCCAAATGCAAGATAATATTGCAGTTAATTGTACTTCCGACAAAAGTGTCGAGGGCGAAGATAGCCTTAATAATGAAAATGGTTGTGCTGACGATTATGTCGCATGTAAATGTTGTGATTTAGAATGTGTCTCTTGCAATACTGAGTATGATGAAATTCCTCTATTATATTGTGTGAGTGACGAACTTGAAAAAGACATCTGTGAAATGATAAAGGAAAAAGTTAAAGACACTCATGGCATAAACAATGAACAGAAAGGCATGTTGTATGACATCTTAATGAAAAATAAGAGTTCTTTTTCTTCGAAGCCGGGATTGTGCAACTGTTTTAAATATTCCTTTAAAGTGATGGAACATCCACCTATAAATATTAAAAGTAGACCCATCCCTATTGCTATCAGAGAGCAGGCAGATCAAATGATAGATGACATGTTAATGCAAGGAATAATACAGAAATCTGATTCTCCTTACGCCAACCATATTTGCTGGGTGTTAAAACCTAATGGCAAAATTCGCCTGTGTTTAGACAGTCGTAGGACTAATTCTTTCACTGTCCGGGATAATTATAGGCCCGAGACAATTGAAGCATCTATAGCAAATATGAAAACTGGTAGATTTATTAGTTCTATTGATTTAACTTCTTCATTTTGGCAGATAGAACTAGACCCCAAAGTTCGGCCCTATACAGCTTTTATACATAATGGAAAAGTATATGAATTTACCAGGTGTGCATTCGGTCTAAGAAATAGCGGAAGTGCGCTTCTTAGAGCCCTAGATATTGTACTATCTGATGATGTTAAAAGACATTGTACTATATATGTTGACGATGCAATTATTATTGATAATGTTTTTGAGAATCATATATCTCATATTGATTTAATGTTGTCTCAATTAAAGAATAGTGGAATGACAGTCAGCCTAGAAAAGTCTGTGTTTGTTAGGTCGGAGGTTCAATTCCTAGGATATAGGATCTCTAATAAAGGGATTACTCCTGACCCAGACAAGGTTCAAGGAATCTTAGAAATTCCTTCACCAAAGAACATAAAACAACTTCGTAGATTTTTAGGAATCTTAAATTACTATTCGAAGTTTGTCATCAACTATGCCTCAGCGGTTAGTAAGCTGAGAGGGCTGCTGAAGAAAGATAGTAAATGGAGATGGACAGAGGACCATCAATCTACTTTTGAATATGTTAAGAAGTTATTTGCAAATAGTATTTCACTACAGAGACCAAAAATGGACAGAGAATTCCATTTATACACAGACGCGAGTAAAACTGGCCTCGGTGCTGTTTTAACTCAATTTGACGATGATGGGCAACAGTATGTTGTGTCGACAGCTTCTCGCTCGACTACCATCATTGAAGGAAATTACACTGTTTCAGAGTTGGAACTTACAGCAATATTTTATGCTCTAAATAAATTTAGAATTTATGTTTATAAAAACAAAGTTATTGTTCATAGTGACCACATTTCACTAAGTTTTATAAGTAAATGTAGATTATCCAATAATAAACTGAGTAGGATGATCATGGAAATAATTTCCTATGATATTGAAATAAAACACATAGAAGGAGAACAGAATGTGTTTGCTGACCTCCTGTCTAGATTGAAAAGTGTTGGGAAAATACCTGAAACTGTACATACTCCTAAACACGAAGTAGTAATGTTTAATGTAAAACTGTATAGAGACAAAGGATTTTCATTGTTGATGAAAAACATTGTTGAGCATCAAAAATCTGATATAGAGTTACAACGATTGAAGTATAGTGCGAGAGATATAAATAATGATGACAAAAATGGAATTGATTGTAATAAGAAAATCGGTATAAAGGATGACATTCTTTACAAATTACATGGGAGAAATGTGAAAAAATGGAAAGTTATAATTCCTAATAATATGGAAGTTCCACTATTTAGAACTTTTCATGTCGGCTTAAATCATGCAGGTTGTGAAAAATTAGCTCTCAACATAAGTGAATTTTTTTATGTTAAACATTTAGATAAAAAGTTGAGAAAGTTTACTTCTTCATGCATAACTTGTCAAAAAGCCAAATGTATGAACGTAAAATATGATATAGTTCCACAAAACATATTAAGGAACAAAGTAAATAGCTTAGTAGTAATGGATACTCATGGAGAAATGCCTACTACTCAATTTGGTTACAAGCATATTCTTGTATTATCTGATGTATTCTCAAAATTTGTAAAAATATATCCATTAAGAAGTGTAAATAGCAGAGCTTGCCTAGGTAAAATTGTGAGAGATTATTTACCTAATTATGGACCTATTGATGCACTACTTAGTGATAATGCTTCAGTGTTCTCAAGTCCTAAGTTTAAAGATAAACTTACTGCGATAGGAATTAAATTGTACCATTGTAGTAAATATCACCCAAAAAGTAATCCCTGTGAGAGAGTTAATAGGGAAATTACTACAAGTTTAAGAATTTTGACCCATCATAAACATTCTGACTGGTTTAAACATATCAGTGTTATAGAGAATGTTATGAATCATTCAATTAATGTCAATACTGGGGAAGCACCCATATTCCTAATGACAGGTAAACAACCTGACAGGTTAATTGCTAATTTACCATTACCTATCATTGATAAAAGTCAAATCCCGGAGACATCCGAGGAAATATGTAAAAGAGTTATTGAAAGGTTAGAATGTCGCGCAGAAAAGCGCAACAATAAGGTTAAAAGACATAAAAGGAAGTGGAATCCCAAAGTTGGAGACAAAGTTCTCATAAGGGATATTTCATTATCCAATGCTTTAAAGAAACAATATCATAGGATGAACCTATTGTATAAAGGTCCCTATGAAATATTTAAAAATTTCAATGATACCACGTACGAGTTAATAGAAATAGACACTAGAAAAGAAATTGGAAAATATTCCAAAGAACTGTTGAAACCATTTCAGACTCCTATTAATTAGTTGTAGCTGGTGACTTCAAATAGTTCAAAGTGTATTTAAAATATTGTATGTAAATTTTGTAAAATTAATACTTCTATTTCATTATGTAACATGTATTTATTATAATTGTGATGTATTACATTGTATTGATTCTAATACAGATGAATCTTGTATAGAAAGAAACTTGATATTTGGGGAAAGTGATTTATTTTAATTTAGCCTCACACTTAGTTGTAGCTAAGATTAAAATAAATCAGGGGCAATTTAAAACCGGATATTTATCCCCATATAATAATAATAAGGGTTTTTGTTTTGTTTATAATTATATTTATTTATATGAAGAATGGACATCAGATTGATTTATAGAATTCAAATTTTTTTATAAGTATATAAAAAAAAATAACCAGTCAATATAAACTGTTAATACAGTTAGATGTTTTTATAACTGATGCAGTATGTAAAATACTTCAAATATTCAAATTGATAATTTTTATAAAGAAATAAATGGGATTGGTGGAATTGGATAGAAGTTAGCTTGAAAATACTCCTTCCTTTTCTGTTGGACCAATCAGAACCTAGAGGTTATTACATAATAAAAAGATGGCTACAATACTTGAAGATGGTCGGTCATGTTCAGCGACTGCTCCTTAAAGAATAAGGAAATAATTGTTTATTTTATTGATGTTGGTTGAAAGAAATAGTGTTAAAAGTATGAAAGATTATATAGTGATATAATAGTCATCCATCTTGGTAAAAAAACAGTTTCTAAGTGAAAATAATGGATAATAATGACTGGATTGACCGTTAGCATTCGTCATCCATTAAATACATAAAATGGTAATCTTCTAGAAGTGAAAAATATCAACCTAAGCCGGAATCTTTTGGAACTTTTAAATTACAAGATTCATCTTGACCAAAGTGAGAGTTTTAAATAAACTAACTTATCGTTCAACTGTTAATAAAGTGTTGTTATTTGTGTAAGAAACTTTTCCTCATTCCCCTGAAGAGAGTTATTAGTGCCGTGGCAGATTTAAAGTGGTTTAAATTATATCACAAATCTTCAACTTCGAATATCTCACCGAGAAACCAAACTTTAAATGTCTCCACAACGAGGGGTATAAAATAAACACAGCTTCAGTGTTTATTTTATTTTAATTCATTAATGTTTTAAATCCTTGTGCTTCCACCATGAGATTTGTTTTATGTAAGATGGTTTCTATTTTTTTCTAGAAGATTACCATCAATCCTATACAGGAAGGTACCCATTATATTGCTACTCGTTTTAATTCTAGCTAAATGTTGTAATGCTTTTTAATTTTTAAAATAGCGTGTACTCTGGTATTTTATTGGCACAATTGTCCGAATAATCAATTTAGAAAGAAATATAAATTTGGAATAAGAATGTCAGAAAATAGAAAATTAAACACCCTATTGTTTGCAGATGACCAAATAATAATAGCAAATTCAGAAGATAATCTACACAAAGGTCTCTATGAACTTAACAAAATTACAGAAGAATATGGATTGAAGATATCTACAGAAAAAAAACAAAAATTATGGCATTTCAAGGTGTAGATCCTGTCAGAAGTAAAATTGTACTGGACAATAAAATTTTGGAGCAGGTGAATAATTTTACATATCTAGGATGCAATATCTCATATGAAGAAGAAAAGGATGTAAATGCAAAAATATCTAAATTTTTAAGAATTTTAGGGTTAATAAATTCTATCTTCAAGCCGCAGTTAGTCCAAAAGCATTCAAGACTAAAAGTGTATAAAACACTGGCTCTTCCAACTCTTTTGTATGGTAGCGAAGTATGGACGTTGAAACAAAAGGATATACAGAGACTTAGATCTGCTGAAATGAGATACCTTTGGAGGACTGCAGGATACACACTACTAGATCACAAAAAAAAATGAAGATATCTTAGAAGAATTACACATGGAACCTTTAGAAAACAAAATTTCTGACAAGATGGATGCAACATGTTCATCGAATGGAAGGTCACAGGATACCCAAACAAATGTTAAGATATCAACCTGCAGGAAGAAGAAGACCAGGATGTCCACTCAAAAGACTTCTGGATGGTGTTTCTCTTGAGGCCGAAACAGGTCAACAAATGTCCTAAATTCGTGAATGTACTATGATGATGATGAATTTAGAATCCATCAAAATCGCTACGTAAATAGTAAAAAGAATGGCACTAATTAAAAAAAAAATTAGAACTATAAATTCTCCCTAATATGGAGACATTTAAAAATTTTACTAATGGAAATGGGCAGATGGGGTTCGTTAGTTCTGTAAGACAACCCATCTAGGAGAGACAACTCCGAAATAAAATGGGGCAGGCTGAACTCTGAAGCTCGGTGAAGGCAATCGGCCCAGGGAGGAAACCCCGAATATAAACGGACTAGCAACCCACTTCAAGGTGTACCTTACACATTGCTCGCAGTCCCAAGGATCAAGCCTTGGATCAAAGATGGAACAGTAAATGCACATCCAATACATCTTCCTCCAAGGAGTGATTTGGGAAATAAAAAAGGATGAAAATCCTACAACTAAAGAAGAAGAAGACTAATAATGAATATCCATAGATATTGGGATAGTTAATCAAATAGTTTATAAAAAAAAATGTTAGTCTATTTATCAAGATACAAATTGTTTCTTTGGCAACAAATAAACTAAAAGAGTCCATAATCAAAACCTAACATTCCTATTTTCAATAAGAGAAAGTAAAAATTGTTAAATATTAACGCTGATCTGAAACAAATTGTAATATCATCTAAAAGGATATATTAACAAGAATAACAAAATGTAAATCAATGATTAAGAATTCAATTTTGGTTTGTTTCATGAAACCACAATCTTTGGGACAAAACATAATTATATAAAATATTCATTATTAGGAAACACTTTTAAGTTATATCCATGAGAAACTAATTCAAAATTAAGGAACTTGTTATTTACAAAGCAGAATTTTCAAGTGCAAAAACAATTCCATTGTTTCAAAAAACATTATACATACAGATAAAAAACATTGTTAATTTCAAATGAGCTTTATAAACTTTGCGCAATTACATACTGCAAGTGATTTTAAATTTTATCATGTCTGGGGATTCTTGTGCAAATAACAGACTACTGTAACTACTGTAAATAGAAGAAAAAATATAAATTATAAAAAAAACACAAATTAATGCATTAATATGTGAACAATGTCATAAAAATTGAATGAGAAGTTGAGAAAGAATAACCTAATAACACTATAATGTGTCATAATTAATAAATTGAGTTAAATTTTATGACTCGCCTCATAATTGTATATTTTTTAAAGACTAGTTTCGATATACTATGTATCATTTTCAAATCCATTTAAATATTTATGAAAATAATATGTAATGTTGAAAGATGGCTATGAATTATGGGTACAACTTACAGGAATATGGTAAAAACTAAAATAATAACCAACATCAGTCTTAAACTTAAAAATCTAACCAAAATAATTCACCCTAACCTTGTATTTGTCCATTTTGTGTTCCATTATGTTACTTTTAGGTATTATTCCAAGACTTCATTTGCACTGTCATATTTATTTTTACAATTAATTTATATATTTTCTTGAAGAAGATTTTCTGTTATCTTTAATTAATTATTTGGATGGTAAATATGCATCAACCAGCTATGTTCCATTATGCAAGTTTCGAGAAAATATATTTAAAGTTTAAGTCAATCATCACTATTTATCGTAGTGCCAAATTAACAATAATGGATATTGTAAGTTATTTTCCATGTTTTTGACAGTTATGCATCAACAATCTAATGCTTCGGTTTATTATACAGCGTGTCGCGCCCGACGTGACGCAAACTCGCGTTTCACTCGGCGTGATACTGGTTTTGCATGGAGCACATACGGTACAGCGCTTATGTTTATGGAATTATTGCCAGATGGCACCACATATATGGGAAATCAAAATGACCAACGTTCATAATAAATTCCCAAATGTGTTTACAAAAATTAATGTGTACAAACCTGTCCCTGCATAACCTAATGAAATAAATTACATACATACTATTTAGCAAACTATAAACTAATCTGATGTACACTAAACTGACTCATCGGAACCTAACAAAATGAATTCATTGAACATTTATTTCTTAAAATATGGTTTGGAATTAAATGCAAATGTTGGTCATTCACACACATGCCCTGCCATCTGGTGGATTTAATTTTATAAGCGTTCACGTATGCCAACTTCAATTCTAATAAAGAAATTTGAAAATAAATTGAGAGGAAAAGTCATAATTTGTGTATATAGATAAACATATTAAAACTCTTTATAAAAAAAAGTTTTAAAGTATCGTTGCAAAACGTTTAAAATAGTACGAAATATTAGTAAAGACAGAAAAAGTACCTAGAGCAACAGAATCATATGAATGTTGTATGGAAAATTATAGAATAAATTATTCTTTAGTTCTTAAATAAACATATGGTTGATGAAAATACAAAATTTTAGAATACTTCAGATATTTGCCTGAGCAGTATTATCAGATATTGAATTTAATAGAAGACGAAATTTATGTACATCCATAATATCCCTAAGATACAATACAATATTTACAGCTTTTATTTATCTCTTTACTAAGTTCAAGCCACCATAACTCTTTTTTCTGTACATCTCTGTACTCCTTCATGCTCATATTGTATAGAACATGTATAGAACTCAATGATTTGCAACAAAACTATCTAACTTTCGTATTTAAAATTGGAAAGTTATAAAACAAGTACTGTATTTCCGACATTTTGTCATAAAATCTTACTTTATTTTTAACAATTACACCAATGAGTACGGGTAATATCTTCTATATTCTTTGTTTGCGCTGGCAAATTGCATCCCGGATTCAAGTGATTCAAATACACGACGCGACATGCCAGCACAAAATTTTTCGCATCAGCAATTTTCGTTGTAGATAAACCACATCCATTTAAATACATGGGGAGCAATTTTTGCACTGGCGCTTTGCGTCGTAGATAAACCTTAGCATAAGAGCAGGAACATTTGATGCTTAGCTGCACGATGCAAAATTTACATTAGTATTTGTGAAGATCTGGGTTCATAGCCATTTGTTGCAAAACATAGAATCTCTAATTGGACAGATGGCATTTATATTTTTCTTTAATAATAGGACTATATTTAAAGATTTGGTGCTAAAAGTGTATGTACACTTACTTCATGAGCCAGAGAAACAGATGACATCAAAATCTCAATTTTTTTTTAAAATGGCGCTTAGTTAGTTGATGCATAACATCGTCCATTTATTTTTTTAAAAAAACTTGATTCATAAGCACTATAATCATGGATTATTTAGAAAAATTATTGTATATTAACATATAGTCACATAATATTTAAAATACATACACTAAAAATAATATTGACTATTGTTCAATGTACTGTTAATCTTCCTAAGAAATCCACAACTGTAGTTTTACAGAACAAAATAATAATTTTAACTGTATTTAAAATCATCTATAGAAAGTGTTTTGGATGAAATTTTAATCATAATAGAGCAATAGACATTAAAAATTCAGTTACAGTAATTGATAAACAATGGAAATGTTCTGCATTCTTTAACATAGAACATGACAGTCTGTTTTAACAAAATTTGTACTCAAATAAATAAAAGAAAAACAGGAACATAATCAGTATGTATGTAAGTAATTATAGGTGAGATTCAATACTATTCCTAAGCTAATATTTTCCCATAATTTTGAAATATGAACTTTGTATAAAATTGGGGAATTTAATCAACATAATTTTTTTGTAAAATAAAACATTCAGAAATATAAAAATAACGGTTATTTAGCAGATAAATATAACAAATGTAAGTAGAGGGGAAGATGGGGGAATGTGAAAAAAATTAAAAGTTTTCAGGAAACATTTTTTTAAATTCTTGCATCTCTTCTTCACCGAACTGGAATTTACAGAAGTCCTCATTGCCCACTGTGCTTCATGAACACTAGCATGGACAGAAACCACCTGCTACAGTGTCAGGCACTTAACTCTGCTACACTGAAGGATAGATACTGGGAAGCTAGAGCCAAACTTTCTGTTTTACTGTTTTAATTTATTATTATGTTATTTGTTTACTCATAATTATGGACAATGACTTCTGTCAAGTCCCCTGCATTTGTATAAATAAATAAAATTGTTTAATTTAGAGTACTCTACCTTCTTAACCTGTATGGTGATAATTGCAATTATTTCATTAACTATCCACTACTTTGCCTGTTTTCAATTACACATTTAAAAACTTGCTCAATTATCTAATAGATGGTTCCAATCTCAATTTCCGATTTTGATTGACCTTCCCCTTTCTTCCCCTGTACCCTTCAAATGATATTTCAATCCAGAACTCACAAATCATCATAAAATTCACAGTTTCATATTGTGAAATCCATATGAAGAAAAGTATGCAAACTATATACCAGTTTCATTTTATGCAGATTCGTTACAAAGTTGAATTCATTAAGAATTTAATATCTCCTTCAAATAAAATTATACCTAGAAAGAAAAATGAAGAAAAAATGAACTGCAGATTTTATGTAAAACTTGAGATAACCAAATTATCTTCCTAGAAAAATTAAAATATGCTAGTATTAAGTTATGTAGGTAGGAAATAACACCATGAGGTTTATTTTAATATTGTTTAGTTGTTTCTCGACTCACCTCACACTTCTTAACTTCTAAGCAGACTCGAGTTTCTTCACTTCATTTGTGACATTCTCAATGCTGTATTACATTCACAACTCAACATAATACAGCATTGAGAATGTCACAAATTGTGAGTTCTTGAACTCACAATTTGGGAAAAAATTTACATATGCAAGAATAAAAACACAACTATGAATTTTGAAATACCGGTGATAAGGAGAGGGGATTGATTTGGAAGTTCGTCGGTCAGCCATCAGATGGCGCGGAGGTCAGTCTGCAGGAGAGGAGACCATTGGACGTCAGTTGTGAACGTGAATAGCATTGAGAATGTCATAAATAGTGACAAAATCTAGATGTGCAAGGGAGTTAAGAAGTATGAGGTGAGTCAAGAAACAACTAAACAAAATTAAAAATTCCAATTTCATACTTGTATTCTATAATATTTGGATATATTAATTTCACTGGAATGTAGCTTTAAAGCAAGCTATATTCTTTCAATAAGTTTAAATGATGAGAAAATAATTTCCTGTATTTTTCTAAGAGCTCTCCTGTATATTTCAGGTAAATGATTTGTTCTTACCCTTGACCCTTTCTTAATTTTGACAATACTGAACTTTTTTTCTCCATTTTAATTTACATACACAGCATAATTACAATTACTATATTACACAGGACTTCACTCCAATTTGAATAAACTTTCCATATTCAACACAGTATAAAATTGACTGGCAATTTTGAAATTTGAATGTGATACTTGTGTGTTACAATGCTACCCACTGCATTTTTTATCCTTTGGGTTCTGTGTTAGATGGGTAAATTACGTTAATGTGGTATATTTTCAATTTTTGCATCACTTCACATACATGTATACTTGTGAGATTTAAATTAAAATTCTTTACATTTCACCTCTTGAAAACATGGAACTTTATAATGTGAAATGTAAAAACATTTTATCTAACTCATTTATAAATTGAAAATATCTCATACCAGTAGTGTTACTTCCCATTGTAATTTGATTCATTGAACACTTAGAAAACAACGTTGCCCAGGGTTATGCTTCTTGCCTCTAGTTCCGAGGGTCACAGGTTCAAACCAGCCGGAGTCGAAGGATTTTTTTAGGATGGAAAAAATCCGATTCCGATTGAGGGTCTTTCCACTTTTCAGCGGTTGCCCTTTTACCAGCCGGCTGCTGACCCTTCACATCCACATGTGTCAATCACAGAGGTAGATGATCAACAGCCAGTGTAGGGGTGACATGTGGTTAGCATGTCGGGTCCCCCAGCCGTTATAGCTGGTTCCTCAACCTGGAGCCGCTACTTACTGTAGCTACCCAATTGCCTCACGATGCTGGGTGGGCACCGGTCCCATACTGGCCGAAATACCATGAGAAAATTTCTTCCCCCATGGAGACTCGAACCAGCGCAAGTCCCGTAGCTCTGCGCCAAGGCTTCCTACCTTACCGCTCGGCTACGGCGCGGGACCGGAAAAATCCAAGAAGCAAATTCTCCAGGAGAGACTTTAAGCCATATTAACAATAATTCAATAATGAGACATTGTACGAGGAGGTACTTATCAAGGGCTACATACTAAGTTTCTTATAAGTTTGGGTCTTGAGTCTGAAGGTTTTCAGACTCGTAAAAGATCCTTAAGCCTGAATAAAGAGGTCTCTAAGTAAAATTTACAGACATCAACGTCCTAGTAATATCTTAGTTGCCTGTTAGATGTCGCATTTGGTCAGTGTGTTGACCACATGACATCCATGAGCAAATAAGATAACTAAAAATTAATTTTGTCTCGTAACTCCTTACAAAGGAGAGGCTATGGCTTAACAATGGGCTATGCCATTATAGATAGATACTTATTAAACAACATCTACATGCAAGAAGCAAAAATCTTTACAGGAGACTTTGTGTCATTGGAGAATAATCTGGGAATATTAAGAAATATAAGTAGATTTTGACTTCAACAAGTACCTTTTAAATTGCAGCTGATGGAACATATTCCAAAAGGGCTTCAGTGTTTTTTTTAACTGAAATTTGACTTTATTGAGGATAACTGAGATATCAGGTACATATTTTATATGGTTGGTTGGTATCTAATGTCGAGCACTTGATAATGAAATCATTCGCTCTCTTGCACTCCAATATTTAGCAGAAAGGCTGGTCTCTTCTACAAAAGCTGGACAACGGAGGAGATGGTTTCTTTCCATATCTTCATTTAAATTGCAAAAAGGGCATTTAGGTGAATCTGTTATGCCAATTCTGTGTAGGTGTTTATTCAAGCAGTCATGTCCCATTAGCAGTCTGAATGTTGCTACTGCGGATTTTCTTTGTAATGTAGTAATGTCATAAGCTTGTAGATTTTCCCATTCCTTTCCAGATGTTTTGGTGGTGTATTCTTCTCTAAGTTTATTGATGTATTTATTTGAGATAATTCTTTTGATAGAGTGAAAGGAAACTGGAGCAGAAGTTGGGTTTGAAACAATTTTGCTACCCTTCTTGGCTAGAAAATCGGCTATTTCATTGCCTGTCACTCCACAATGGGCCGGAATCCATTGAAGTACAACTTTTTTTGTAGACGGGATAACTGTTTTATCATTTTGTGACATTCGATAATTTTGATGCTTTTGGGTGTTGTGTCTCGTGTTAACATATTTTATATAAAACCCATTATATATTAACCTCAATGGTGATTCATAATGACTTTCAAAAGAAAATTTCTTCCATCAGCCAAAAATCAGTTGGTTATCTGCCGTGTTCTCAGGTGGTAGCATGCCTACTTCTTGACTAGTGGGCCTGGGTTCAATACCCAGCAAAGTTGAAAATTTTAATTACAAAATTAATTTAATTAATGTCGGAAGGGTAGTGATGTACAATTTTTAACTGCTAGAATTTGTAAATCTCACCATAATACATATGTTGAGAAGATATTTTGTTCTGTTGATAACAGTAGTAGAAGTAGTAGTCCTGGTTACTGCATTGGAAAGCATTAGGGCCTTGATAAAAGCTCGCCAACACACTCTGTTGTTTGCCAATGTCTTAATTTCATTCCAACTTATCCCTGCTTGTTCAGCTTCATTCCTGATGGTATTACTCCTTGTTGCCCTAGGTCTTCCTCTTTGCCTTCTCAATCCTTGAGGGTTCCAATCAAATGCCATTTTTGCAATGTTACCATTCTCTCATGACCAACCCCTTTCCATCTTCTAAATTTTATTTCTTTACAATTTCATTTTGATTCCTTCTACTCCAAAGATCTTAATTTGTTATAATCTCTGGCCACCATATACCCAAGGTATTTCTCAGGCAATGTTCTGTTGACATTGGATGGGGACATTAAACCTGGTGACCCTTTTGGTGTTTTTCAACAGGAGTAGGCTTCTTCTTCATCTCTCAAACAACACACAAAGCGCTCTTCTAAAATAAAAAGAAGAAAATGTAAAATTCACACATCATCCATTGAAGCACCACAAATTTCAAAATTTAAAAAAAAAATTTCAACATAAGGCTGGCACCCAAAAATGACTATAGCATCAGTAGATTGATTAGACCTAACAAAAATGAGAAAATAGAAGAAGAAAACAAATCAGGGATTTATTAGATTAAATGTAAAGAATGTGAGAAAGTCTACATAGGAAAAAGTAATAAAAATTTGAAAACTAGAGTGAAAGAACATCTCAGGAACATCAAGAAAAGGGAAGTAGAAAAATCTGCAGTGGCTGCCCATGCATAGTCCGAAAAAACATCTTATCGAAAAGAAAGCTAAATTATTAAAACAAATAGAGAAATCAAAAGAACTCACTGTTTGGGAAAAGATCTACATTCAAAGGAGCAAAAAGGAAAAATTGATGAACTTTGAAATTCCTGGCGAGAAAGACCTGATTTCAAGGTTTTCAGTCTGCCAACAGAGGGAGCAAAAGATGGCTCTTCAAGACGACAGAACAATGGTCGCGAGGATACTGATGATGGTACTGAAGTGTAAAGTTCTAAAACTAGTTTAAATTAAAAAAAGAATAAAAATATGAGGTGAGTGATAAAATTTTACCTAAACTCATCCTATTCTCCTCTCTACACAATACAAGAATACATCATCTATGTAAATTAGTCTGCCGAAGTGGTGCATATATTGAATATAGATCACATTAATGCCAATCTATCTGCCCAATGCAGAACCCGAAGCATGAAAACTGCAGTGGGTGGCATTAGAAACCACACATTAAATAATATTGGTCATCTTTCACAATAAACAAGAAATTTTATAAAGCTCCTCATTTCATAATGGCGTAAATGAATAAATCCTTGGTACTGAAGAGTTTTGAAATGGTTGTCAGTGGCCATCAGATGATAGAACAGAGAGTCACGTGTTTACCATGATGCAGCACTAACCCTAAATATTTGTCATACTGATTTTAAAATCTAATCCATACTGAGTCTCAGTTACATAGTGTTACCAACATAGAAAGCAAATTCAAATCAATTTGAGTTCATCTCATAAACATAGTAAAAGTATTCCTACAAAACTGTTCACAGTCATTAAACAAATTATTGAATAAACAACTACAAAATTACAACATAAACAACAAAAATGTCATGAATGACTATCAGTTTACATGACAAATTTACAAATATACAACATATCACACTATTTACACATTTAATTACCATAAGAAAACTTTTAACATAATATTTCAGTGAGCTTTTCAATGGCCATTAACTGTAAACAACTATTTGCGTGACTTCAAATGTAATTTATCCTTCAGTGAGAAGTGTTAAATTAATTATAAAAATATCAAAAGAAGCCCTACTGGCTTTATAAAGTAGTGTTTAAATTCCTAATAAATGTCTTCTTAAACAAGAAGCGCCATTTGCCGTCATGAAGCAAATGCTCGTAGCATTCGATGATTGGGAATTAATAGTGTATAAGAGAAAAATTTGCATTTAGATTGGAATTTCTCAGGTAGCTCAGTGGTAGAGCATTGGCCTAAAAAGCCAAAGGTCCTGGATTCAAACCCCAGTCTGAGCATATAATTTTTCCCTTCAAATTTAACTATATTTAATTTCAATTGACAAAATATTTTCTGAGATATAAATTTCTCATGATAATCTACTTTGGTTACTTTATGGGGTGATAAAGGTTTACTGATATAAAAATTACCAATACATAGTAGGAGTCAATAAAACATCTTATCAAAAGAAAGACTAAATTATTAAAACAAATAGAAAAACCCAAAGAACTCACTGTTTGGGAAAAAATCTACATAAAAAAAACAAAAAGGAGAAATTAATCCCCAGGGAAAATGACTTGGTTTCAAGTCTACCAACAGAGGGAGCAAGAGGCAGCTCTTCACGATGGCAAAACAACAGTCGTGAAAATACTAACAATGGAACCGAAGAAGGTTTTGAAACTAGTCTAAGAAGAAAAAGAATATTAACTGAGTGATAAAAATTTACCTAAAAAAATACCCATACATTTTTAATTCTTCATCAAATGCAACACAGTGAAACAAAGACAAGCAAAATATCAGAATTTCTTCATTTAATAAATAATAATAAATAGTTATATTATTTGGAGGGAGTCTGTTTATTTACCTCAATATTAATGTTGATTTATTCTTGAACATGTTTCGATTGGATATCAATCATCTTCAGCATCTTGCCCAGACCGGTTGGATTTATGTTGTAAACTCTGGATGCCGATGTTATGGGTTTACAACATAAATCCAACCAGTCTGGGCAAGATGCTGAAGATGATTGATATCCAATCGAAACATGTTCAAGAATAAATCAACATTAATATTGAGGTAAGATGAACAGACTCCAAATAATATAATTAAAAGAACCTCAAAATATTACTTCCTAAAATAAAACATTAAAAATAAATAGATTATTAAAAATAATAAATCTAAACTTCTTCAGGTTTCTAATTAATGATTTTGAAAACATAATAATTTTAAACAAAATTTTGTAAAAATTTAATATATTCTTGTCTTAACGTATTTTAATTTCACAACTTATTCCTATAATTTTCTGTGAAGCCAAGTTCGATCATCCTTGAGGAATTAAATATAATGCCCATAATTGATTACATTTTCAACAGAACTGCTATCAGTATGTAGCCCAGTCTGTCTGTACATCCAAATCCAAGATTCTTAAGGCAATTTTGAAGTATGAACCAAATTTAATCAAAATTACAGTGGGAAGTAATATTGTGCAGTAATATTCAATTTATAATTGAGTTGGATAAAATGTTAATAAATTAATGAGTCATTTTAACATCTTACCTCATATTTCATGTTTTATCAAACACGGTAACTATTCTTGGACATGTTTCAAAACAATTCTCTGTTTTATCTTCAGCTTTCCCAGACTGGTTTTATTTATGTTGCATTATGTTGCACCACCTGGATGTCGATGTCAGCTCCATCCTGTGGTTGGCCAAAGAACCTCCAAACAAGGTCACCCTCCATCGGAATATCAAAATTCATAACTCTGTTTCTGTTCTTCTGAATATAAATTTTTTCCCAAATAGTCAGCTCGTTTGTATTTTCTAACTGTTTTAATAATTTAGTGTCTGAATTTATATTATGTTTTTCAGACCAAACATGAGCAGCAACTGCAGATTTTTCAATCTTTCTCCATTTTTAATATTTCTTATGTGTTCTTTGGTTCTAATTTTTAGGTTTCTTTTTGTTTTCCCTATATATATCTTTTCACAACCCATGCATTCAATTTGATATATTCCTGACTTTTTATTTTTATCAGTTTTTTCATTTTTGTTGGTTTTTATTAGTTTATTTAAACTGTAGTTATTTTTTGGTGCTAATTTAATATTAAACTTCTCAAATATATTTTGAAATTTATTATGTACCCAGGGGTGATATGTGAATTTCCTATATTTTTTCATAGGTGGTTCTTCTTTTTCAAGATTACTTCTGTTTATCATTTTTTGTTAAAGAAAAACATGTAGAAGATTCCCTAAAACTATTAAATTTACAGAGTACAAACATTAAATTCACCAAAGAAATAGAAGACAATAAACAAATACCTTTTTTGGATCTTAAATTGGTCAGAAACGAAGAAAAAAGAAAAATTGAATTCAGGATTCATAGGAAAGAAACTCATACGGAAAATTTTATAAAATCAACAGGGTTCAATCCAATTGGACATAAATTAGCAGCATTTAATAGTTTAACTCATAGATTGGTAAACTTACCCTTAAACGAAGAAGATTTCAAACATGAGAAAAAGCACATAATCAAAGTAGCAAGAGAAAATGGGTTTGATGAAAAAATGGTACATAAAAGGATAGAAAAGTATAAAAAACAAAAAATGATAAACAGAAGTAATCTTGAAAAAGAAGAACCACCTATGAAAAAATATAGGAAATTCACATATCACCCCTGGGTACATAATAAATTTCAAAATATATTTGAGAAGTTTAATATTAAATTAGCACCAAAAATAACTACAGTTTAAATAAACTAATAAAAACCAACAAAAATGAAAAAACTGATAAAAATAAAAAGTCAGGAATATATCAAATTGAATGCATGGGTTGTGAAAAGATATATATAGGGAAAACAAAAAGAAACCTAAAAATTAGAACCAAAGAACACATAAGAAATATTAAAAATGGAGAAATTGAAAAATCTGCAGTTGCTGCTCATGTTTGGTCTGAAAAAACATAATATAAATTCAGACACTAAATTATTTAAAACAGTTAGAAAATACAAACGAGCTGACTATTTGGGAAAAAATTTATATTCAGAAGAACAGAAACAGAGTTATGAATTTTGATATTCCGATGGAGGGTGACCTTGTTTGGAGGTTCTTTGGCCAACCACAGGATGGAGCTGACATCGACATCCAGGTGGTGCAACATAATGCAACATAAATAAAACCAGTCTGGGAAAGCTGAAGATAAAACAGAGAATTGTTTTGAAACATGTCCAAGAACAAATCAACATTAATATTGAGGTAAGATGTCCAGACCAAAAATAATATAATTAAAATAACCTCAAAATATAACTTCCTAAAATTAAATATTACGGTAACTATAGTTTTCAAATGATCTTGTCATTCATTTTCAACATATAAAATGTTAAATGATAAAATGTTTTTTACATCTCACCTCATTAACTTCCATTTTTTCATGATACCAGTTTCAGAGGCCTTTGACTTATGATGAAGGCAAAGATCTTTGAAACCAGTATCGTGAAAACACGAACTTTATGAGGCGAGATGTAAAAATATTTTATCTAACTCAATTATGAACCAAATGCTAAAAGATCACTGGGACTGCCTAGGAAGAAATTATGAGATGAAGTCTTTTTTTATATGAATCAAGATTTGAACCCGATGTCTGTGGTTCTATCCACCAGCACTCTGACCACTGAGCTACCAGGCTTCTAAAACAAAGTATATTAATTATCTCCTTTATATGAAATCTCACACGCTGAGACTATGAACTTTTTGTTTTTCATGCTATCTGCAGTTTAACGAAAAATTCATAGCCTCGGCATGTGGGGATTTAATATAATGAAGAGAATTAATATGCATTTGAATCGGAAGCCTGGTAGTTCAGTGGTCAGAGCGCTGGTGTACAGAACCTCAGACATCGGGTTCAAATCTCGATTCAGGTGTATATTTTTCTCTTCAAATAAAAATTTGTCTTTCGGTGAAAAGTGATAAATTTAATATGTAATATTGGAAATGAAATCTTATTTTTCAGTGACATTATGTCAGTAGCATGCATTCAACCCCAGCTACCCCAGCACTGCTGGGATAATTAGTATATTAATAATTCTGAATTAAAAAAATAATATATTTGCCAAATTCCATTCAAATCAATTACGCGTGAACATAAAAATTCAAAATTCCCGCCACGCGAACAGACATGTATCGCATTCAGTTTGACGGAGCCATCTGCGTATTCACATTATCACCATAGAGAAACACATAGTGTGTTTCCTCTATGTTATCCCCACCAACACCAGCTATTGCGCTACAGAGGAATCCATGCAAGCCTGGGGCAAGCGAATTGCATCACTGCCTGCTAACATCATGCTACATCCAGCGATAATCCACTAGACAAGCTTGTGTCTTATTCCATTTTTCCATTGGCTTTTTTGTTGAATACTAGCTAGATGTACCCAGTTAACATCACAACTCGAATAAGACTACATTTGATGAAAAAAGTGATTGGCTTATTTTGGAAGCGCCAATTCCTCAATATTTCTTAATTTAAAATATTTAATTTATGCTAGTTACATTTTTACAAAATACAAAAAATAAATAAATAAAATTATGTGGTATGTTTTGTCAACTATAGCAATCTGTTAATTTAAGAAGCTTTATTTATATTGTATAACTGAACAACAACATTTGGATTATTATGAACATGTATATATTATTTGTGGAAAGCAACAGTTGGATTTAATATCAACACTGAGTTCGTTCAAACGCATTATTATTACATTTTTACGAGTTACTGATGAATGTGATTTGTCAATTTAGTAAAAAATGAATGTAAGTAACTGTATAATTTACAAACAAGACCATTTTCATGCAGCAGACTTTTCAACAAGCAAAATGACCTCATACAACAAGGTAGGCCAACTCCAGATTTACCAGATCTAAAGAAAAAAAAATACAAGGCATTTTAGTATCATGCCATTGGTAAACTGAATAATTCAGAATGAAAGTTTTTATAAACTATAAGTCACATTTTCTCGACATACAGCTGGGGTAATTGCTCTGATCACCGCATGCCACTGCATTATATAGTTAATAATATTTATGTTAAATTCATTAATCAATAATTGTGAACTTTCAGTTGTAACATCACATGACATCACAGTGCTTTTAAATGAACCCAATTAATAAACTCTAGAATAACTGATGTCATCCATTCTGATAAACTAGATGCATATTTTTAAATACTTCGTGTTATCAATTCTCATCACAGTTGTTTTCAGTTAAAGGTCATGGTTTTCCTATCATATATGTAAGTAGAGATAAAGAAGGCAAATTTTACACAAATTTGAACAATTGTTGAGGTGAAAAAGTAGAAAAACAATATTGGTTCTAGATACAGACAGAATATAAAAACTAGCTTAATACATTCATTGTTGATATTACATTAACAAAAGAGCATTTTTAACAATCTTTATACAAAACAAATCAGAAGATGTGAATACCTAATGAATCCAAATCTATTTTAATTTACAAAACTGTATACCTTAGATAATTCTACTCCAATTCTCTGAATCTTTATACTAATTATGCTACGATATAAATTAAAAAACTCATGCTCCTCTAAATTTTACTGTATGTTTCCAGAGTTTAGATAACAGACATTACATACACAGACTCAATTATTTCAAGACAAAAGATCTTATACATTAATACAATCCACTTTTGCTATATTTCTTTTTTATGGCATAGAAACAAACAGTAATTTAATTTTGGCTGACCAGAATGTGACCTAAATACAATGAAATTAATAGATTACAATAGAAAGTAACATTATGAGGTTTTTCTTAATAAATTAGGTGAATCTGGAATCATCTTACCTCATAACTTGTGTTCTATTTGAACATGTTTTAATATGCCATACTTTTTATGTTGTCGGCCCGGAATGTCAACTCCCACTCCATCTTTTGGGTGACCAAAGAACTTGTAAATCAAATCTTTTTCCCTGAGAATTTCCAAATTCAATTCCGGGCAAAAAAATTTGATTCACTTACATTTATAAATGTTCCTTTGTTGCAGTTGGTAAGTTTATAAAATTTATTATGGAACAATAGACTTTTAAGTTCTTTGGTCACCCAAAAGATGGAGTGGGAGCCAACAACATAAAATTCAACAGTCTGGAAAAGCTGATGATGATATGCATGGCATATTGAAACATGTTCAAATAGAACACAACAAGTTATGAGGTAAAATGACTCCAGATTCACCTTATTTATTAATGAAATTAATGGATCTTTGAACTTTGGACAGTTCAGCATTTGAGGATAGTGGATTTGTATTGTGACAGCAATGGATTCAACCTTCACAATACCCAAACACTGCATCGTCATTCCTTATTCTGCTGACACAAACACAATCCTGCAAATATTTTGAAATGTTGCAAGTTCTTCAGAATGTAAGTATATTGTTTGTTCATCGTGTAAGGTATTAATTTTTATTGTAAATATTAGTATTCAGGTAATTAGCAAGTGTCTGTTGTAATTAATAATGTGTATTTTTACTATTCATGCCGAGGTGTTGTATCTGAATTACAAATTCTGGGAGCTTGTGCTTCTCCACTATCATTATCACTCCACGTATGAGTGGAAACATTATACCCCTTCTCTAAACTCCTCCAGTTTTAGCTTTCAGAAGTTCTAAAGTATATTAATTTCAATATAATAATCTAAGTTAAATATAAGGCAAGGTGAATAGTTTGTTGGTCTTTTAAGTTTATAAAACTGATCAATTTTACTATTCTCAGTTGGTGAAAATCTTCAATTTCATTTTTGGTTTTTGTTTTATTAACATTCTATAGAATTTTCCCTTTCCATATATATATATATATATATACATGATAAACAAACATTACTGTCCCCATAAATTGTTTATGAACTCTTGCGGGGATGTGACAATAGTGTTTTCAAAACTTTCAAGCCTGTTTCCCATAAAGTTTTTTTTTCATACAAAATTTTCTATTTGTCAGAATTGGTTGTAACTTTCAGGGTATATCATTAAAGTAGATATTTTAACATGGCATTTTTTTTTTACTTTTTTGTATATCTGAGAAGTCAGGGCTTTACAAGCATTGCAAAATTATGTAAAAATTTTTAAGTAAAGAAAATTTTTTTTTGGAAAAAATTAATATTTTTTAAAAATCCTTGAGTTAAAGTTTATCAATAATATTCAATATGTAAATTGAGTTAGATGTTTTTTTTTTTCATCTCTCCTCATAAAGCTCCGTGTTTTCACAGTACTGGTTTCAAAAGCCTTCACCACCATCATCAGCCAAAACTCCAATTGATGATGAAGGCAAAGGCCTTTGAAATTGATACCGTGAAAACAATGAGCTTTATCAAGTGAGATGAAAAAACATTTATCTGATTCAGTTTGTAAACTTTAAATTACCTCACATGTTACTTACCCACTGTAATTTTGATAAAACTATTCAATATAACTATTTATTTTTCAACACTGTAGTACTTATGGTCTTTGAGAAATAAAAAAACTAAAAGAATGCATTTTAACATTGTTAATCTAGGAACAGTCCAGAATAAGAAAATGAGAATTTGTTTTGAAGAGAAAAATATACGCTCAGATTGGGGTTTGAACCCAGAACCTTTGGCTTTCTATGCCAATGCTGTACCAACTGAGCTACTGAGCACTACAACCTAAACTCATTTTTTTCTCTTATACACTGTTAATTATATTTCACCTTCAACAAAATAAAAAGGTGTTCAATTAGTTTCGGCTAAGTAAGAGGTAAAGGGGTATACTTATTAATTTGATTTAGTTCATATTTTGGAGATTGATTAAATATCTTCCTTTTAGTAAAATGGCATAATGGAGTAAAGTCCTCTAGTAAATTACCAAATATGCCATATTCTAGTAAAGTATTAATTAAAACAAAATACCTTTTGGCAGATCCCATCGTCCTCAACTGTATTAAAAATTATTTAAAATTAGTAGCTGTAGACCTTTCGGAAGTCAACTTCCATCATCAGCAGAAGAAATATGTGCTACTAACTGTTCGTTGTTGTTGTGCGATGCTTTAGATGTTGACGGTCTTCAGGCATCATCGGTAGCTGTTAGTAGAACAAATTTATTCTGCTGATGATGGAAGTCGACTTCTGAAAGGCGTACAGTTACTAATTTTAAACAACTTTTAACACAGTTGAAGACGACGGCATCTGCCAAAAGATATATATTTTAACATTTTAATATTTTGTGACTACTACCTCGACAGAATTTAGTATGAATCCTATTAGTATTGAATCAATTAAACATATTACTTGACTTTTAGAGAAAAATTTAAATGTGCCAACCATATGCTATAGAAATATAGAAATTTGGAAATGAACTGAGAGAATCATATAATTATTTAATAACTCCTTAAAAAATTAAAACATGTAATTAATATGACTAATATTGTACAATAATATACATGTAACATGTATTCAGTCCATTTAGTTAATTATCAGTTTGCCTTTTTTTCCATTTACTTACATATCGTAAAGCATAGCTACATTTATATAAACTACATACATACATATATATAGACTTGCTAGTAAGGCACTTGAGTGAGTTTAACTACACAATTAACAACTACATTATTGTACAAAAACACAATCATCACACACATTACATTTCTCTCAGATTTAGTTCCAAATGCAAATAGTTATCACATGTATTTCTGTGAATCATTCAATTCCATAATGTTTCAAAGGTTCTGGGATATGTTTTAGAAGTACCGGAATGTGTATTTTAACTGTCAAGATGTTTATAAAAAGTTTTTCAGGATTCATATTTATAAGTCATGAATATATTAAAACTTAGGGACTTTTAAACTATAGGACTGCTTTTTTGTACTGTGCCGTTTCCGAGCGATCTAACACAACACGTCTTGATGCAGAGCTAAAACACACACACTGGTTCAAGTCCCCATGGAAGATGTCATAGAAGCAAAAAATAATTATAAAACCATGTTTTTATTTAAAATTCATCGGAGAAAAATTTATGAGGTGAGTTTTCAAAAAAAAATTCTCAGATGAATTTTAAAAGAAAAATATACGCTCAGATTGGTGTTTCAACTCAGCACCTTTCACTTTCTATACAAATGCTCTACCAATTGAGCTATCTGAGAAACTCCAAACTAAATGCAAATTTTTCTGTATATAATATATATAAGTGTATATTGGGGTTATAACTTTTTTGAAATAAAATATTTCCTGTGCAACAGATGGGTGAACTTCTGCTTAAAACCATTGAAAAAGGCCTTCATTTCACCGAGCTTCAAGAAAAGGTCACCCCTAAATCAATATTAAATATTGATATAATAAATATATTTGGGGGTGACCTTTTCTTGAATCTCAGTGAAATTAAGGCCCTTTTCAATGTTTTAAGTAAAAACTCACCCATTCTTTACACAGGAAATATTTTACACCCATTTATTACACAGGAAATATTTTATAATTCACAAAATTGCAAAAAGTTTTAACCCTCTAGGGTTATAACTTTTTGGACTTTTGTGAAATAAAATATTTCCTGTGCAATGAATGGGTAAACTTTTACTTAAAACCATTGAAAAAGGTCTTCATTTCACTGAGCTTCAAGAAAAGGTCACCCCCAAATCAATATTAAATATTGATTCATTGCACAGGAAATATTCTATTTCACAAAAGTCCAAAAAGTTATAACCCTAGAGTGTATATAAGAGAAAAATTTGCATTTATATTGGAGTTTCTCAGACAGCTCAGTTGATAGAAAGTGAAAGGTCCTGGGTTCAAACTCCAGTCTGAGCATATATTTTTCTCTTCAAATATAAATTATAAAACCATGTTCGTGATTTAGACACTATTTTAGCAATTTATTGACAGATGTTTCTCACAAGTTACAAGATATACTCCATGGTATGACAGGTCTATAAGGCCCTTGGCCTACCAACCAGCTGCTGGCCTCATATCCACATGTGATAATCACAGAGATAGACGATCATCCAGCCAGTGTATGGGTGACATATGTTCAGCACGTCGGGTCCCCTAGCCGTTATAGCTGGTTTTCTTAACCTGGAGCCACTACTTATTGTAGCTACCCAAATGCCTCATGATGCTGGGTGGGCACCGGTCTCATATTGGCAGAAATTCCGTGAGAAAATTTCTTCCTCCATGGAGACTTGAACCTGTGTAAGTCCCGTAGCTCTGTGCCAAGACATCTTAATAGCTAATACAACCAAAGAGAAAAATTTGTTAATAAGAATCAAATGAATTGTGAATTCTTCTTACCTCATACATCTATGTTTTTTTAAACACAGCACCACAGTATTGGGAAATACATAATTCCCATCTTGAGCTGTTTTCACGACTGTCAATTTTTTTATTACGCCGGTAATTTTCTAAACTGCAGCTCAAGATGGGAATTATATATTTCCCAACACTGCAGTTATGTGTTAAAAAAACATATATGTAAGAAGAATTCACAATTCATTTGATTTTTATTAAGAAAACCTCATAATGTAAAAATTCCCAAATTTATTATATTAGGAAAAATTTGTGCTCATCTGGGATTTAAACCCAAGCTGGAGATCTTGGGTTCAAATACTAGTTCAGGCAGACATTTTACTTTTTAGTTATCCAGAATATATAAATTCCGTGATATCTGTAAAGATACTGGCCTATGTTTTAAAAAAGTCCTATGACATGTTGAATATTATTATAAACATAAACAAGACCTTTTGAAACACACCACTTTTACTATGTGATTCTAACAACAAATTTCCATTCATAACATTCAACTCAATTCCTTAAAGTGAAATACAACTAAATAAAGAAGTGAAAAATTAAAGACAACTTATTACGCTCTTCTATTATCACATATCAAGCTCTTATTTATGGTATATTAACACAATTATGCAGACTACAATTATTGTAATATATATAAAAAGCAATAATTAATGCAATTATCTCCAAAAAAACATAGTGATGCCTCACAGGTAGTGAAACATTGTTGAAAACACTACAAATAATTTTTTTTTTACTTTCATATAGATGATTTCCATAATTTTCTAAAACAATATTCACAAAACAACTGACTACTGAAAATATCGTTAAAAGCTTATCACTAGGGTTCGGAAGTTGAGGACCTATAAAAGACCTTTAAAAAGACCTAAAGATATCCCAAAAAAAAGACCTAAAAACTGAAAAAAAAGGACAAAAAAGGGCAATTCAAATTAGATAGTAATTTTAGATTCAACTGCATTTTTAATTAATATAATAAAAAATTAAAATTCATCGGAGAACATTTTGTTTAAACAACTCACCTCATAGGATTCATGCTTCCATGATACCGTGGTTTCAAACACAGTCATGTTCATCCTCAGCCATAACTCCGACTGACGAGAGTTATGGCTGAGGATGAACACGACTGTGTTTGAAACCGCGGTATCATGGAGCATGAATCCTATGAGGTGAGTTGTTTAAACAAAATGTTCTCCGATGAATTTTAATACCTCATAATGTTTACTTCCCAACATTAATTTAATATAATAAAAAATGTTTAAAAAGTTCAAAATTCTAGTGAAATGCAACATACTCGTACATTGCAGAAATGAAATGATGATTGAAAATGCTTCTTCTTTCATACTTTCTTTTTTTTAATCCAACATAGTTTGAAAAAATGGAATTCTGTGTTCGTTAAAAGAAAGTTCTTGAAGAATTTAGAATGATCGATTTTTCCCATATATAATGAATTCAACGGACCCACAATGGATATCAAGCAGTCAGTAGGCTGGTTAAAAATAACAGGATATTTTGTGAGGGTTCAATAGTTTCTCGCGGAACAAAAGTGTTTGCAATGTGAAAGTAAATCTATATAGTGATTTTATTATGCTTTCAAGTCTTATACGAGAATTTTCCGGAAGAAGCTGGAGGGAAAATTTTCTATAGGATCGTAACAGGCCTTGGCCTAATACTTGGAAGGAAGAAGAAGAAATTGAGACTAAACTCTGCAGATTCTTAAATTATACAAACGGTATAAATGTCAAAAGAAGGTAAAGTTGCAATAAAGCCATTAAGACCTAAAAAAGTACCAATAAACTAAAAAAGTTGAAAAAGAACAAATAATACCCACCATTTTCTGGCCTACAATGACCCAAAATGTATATATATTAAGTTGGGTCTTGTCTTCAGACATAAAATGAAAAAAATAATTTTTCCTCAACTTCTGCGCCCTACTTATCACTGTTGTGGTAAAACGTAAACCAACAAACAGTAACTGCAAAAATGGACAAAGTCTTTGGTTACCATTTATAACAATGACATTAAAAAATCCATGTGTAAATACATAAAACATCATCAATGTTAATGGTTCAATTTTCTCCGTATATGACATTTTGTTTCTGTAGTTCCAATTTTTAAGCACTGTGCCATATTAAATTCTCTCATCGATCAACAATATACTAAAGAAATAATCTGAGATGTAAAATACTTGACTTAATTATGTAACATACTAAACTCTAATATACTAAAATTTAATCCTTGTACTTTGTATGCAAGTCTCATATCTTAATAAAATTCTACATTGTAGCAGAGCCTTGGTGCATAGCTATGGGATTTGGGTTTACAAAATAATTCTTCCTTACAGTTGAGCCATTCTAAAATACGGCATGGTCACACCTACCTTATTTTTTTGCAGAACCGCTGCACGTGGTTTACAAAACAAAGCGGCATTGTGAAGTCAGTACGGTTTTGTGTAGTGAAAATAAGATGGAATATTATTAGTGTGGTGTATCTGTGAATTTAAGTCATGACACCACGGAAGAGTCAGAAGACTGTCAATTCGCAAACCAGATGTTAGATTATTTTGAAAAAGAATGTGAGAACTATTATGCATTGCAGCGACTTTTGATGTCCCAACTCCTTTCGAAAAACGTTAAGCTGAAAATATATAAAACTATTATTCTACCAGTTATATTATATGGGTGCGAAACATGGACTCTTACTTTAAGGGAGGAATTTAAATGAAGATATAGAAAGAAACCATCTCCTCCGTTGTCCAGCTTTTGTAGAAGAGACCAGCCTTTCTGCTAAATATTGGAGTGCAAGAGAGCGAATGATTTCATTATCAAGTGCTCGACATTAGATACCAACCAACCAACTTTAAGGGAGGAAAGGAGATTACGAGTATTTGAGAATAAAGTTCTTAGGAAAATTTTTGGACCAAAGAGAGATGAACAGACAGGTGAATGGAGAAGACTACATAACAATGAACTACATGGTCTTTATAGGAAGCCAGATATAATAAGAACAGTTAAGTCCCGTAGACTGCAATGGGCAGGACATGTTGCGCGTATGGGGAATGAAAGACGTGCATGGAAACTTCTTGTAGGAAAGCCAGAAGGAAAACGCCCAGTTGGTAGACCAAGAATGAGGTGGGAGAACAACATTAACTATGATTTGAGGGAAGTAGATTATACAGGGAATGATTGGAAAGCATTAGCTCAGGATAGGGATGTATGGAGAGCTTATGTCCACGCGGCCATGAACCTACGGGTTCGATAGTGCCAGTGAGTAAGTAAGTAAGTATGTGAGAACTGGTAGTAGTACAAGGGTAGACTTGTAACATCCTCTGTGTGTCTGTTGTCCTGTAACCTTGACGACAACCACTGTTAGTGAAGCAACTAGTCAGCTGATCAAAAGCCGTCATGTGATTCGCTACTGGTTTTTACACTGACTCTACTGTAGTGTGCAAGAAAGATTAAAACTGAAAATTCAAATGTCACCAAATCTGAGTAATTTACTTACTGCCATGATAGAATAAATCATTAAAATCCACAGTTTTAAGATTAAGAAGAATGATGTGTGTGCAGAAATGAGTTACAAACAAGACAGACTAAAAAAGTCTAAGATAAATACTGATAGACAACGTTAAAATGAGTGGAGGGAAGTGGCCTATAGCAAAGAATGAATTTGGGTCAATTTATGTCAGACTTTGCTAACAGCATAGATTTTGACAGTTTACAATAGGGAGAACAAAAGTAGATAGTAATTTGTGTTGTTGTTGTTTTCAAATGCTGGGCCTTGGCACCGAAGCCATTAGCGTTCTTGCTCTCCAATATTTCTCTATTGTGGATCCAACAGGTAATACTTCACAGGTTTGTAGGTGTTCTTCATTCATTTCTTCGTCTTTATTGCATAGAGGACAATTTGGATTCGTGTAGATTCCTATTTTATATAAATGTTTGGCTAAATAGTCATGTTCTGTAAGCAGTCTAAATTTTGCTACTGTAGTTTTACGTGGAAATTCTGGATAATATCTGGCTTCTTTACTAAAATATTCCATTTTTTGTCTTTGGCTTTATTACATAGGTCTTGGTTTTGTTTGATTTTATATTTGTTTTTAACTATTCTTTTTATGGATGTGAAAGGTAAGCTTTTAGTAGTATTCTGAATTAAATTGGAGCCTTTTTTGGCAAGAAAATCAGCAGTGTCATTTCCAGCAATTCCACAATGTGCAGGTATCCATTGCAATTGAATTCTTTTCTGTAGTTTTTGGAGTTGTTGAATCATTTTGTAGCACTCTTTAATTTGTATTGACTTAATTTTCTGTGAATTTATTGCATACATTGCTGCCTTAGAATCAGAGAGTATGACCGCATTTTGAAATTTATTTATTCTGTATAGTAATTGTTGGAGTGAAATATGAATAGCCGTTACTTCTGCATCAAAATTTGTTGTGTGGTATCCTGCTGGTTGATAAAATGAAAATAATGCACATGTAATTCCTGATCCTGAGTTGTTATCAATAGTAGATCCATCTGTGTAGACATGTAACCATTCTTCTGGTGGATATCTCTTATTCACAACTTCTAATGCTAGAGCTTTTAGTACAAGTGTGGGAGTTTCAGATTTTGTAACTGGTTCTTCTAGATTTAGCGGAATGTTAATTGGTTCAAAAGTAAGAGGGTCATCTCTGATCAAAATATTTAGTAAAATATCAAAATATATAGTAATTTGTTATTATGTTTAAATAGGGTACGTGGGAACAGAATACAATATTACTAGAGATAGCAAGATAAAACAATGAGCATGTAGTATGTCCTACTTTTTTTAGAAATGGAACATGTTTTCTACCAAGGACTATAAAATTAAAAAAAAAACGGGACTTGGACTGGTTTAAGTCTCCATGGAGGAAGAAATGTTCTCATGGAATTTCGATCAATATGGGACCAAAGCCCACACAATATCAAGAAGAATTTGGGTAGCTACCATGAGTAGCAGTTCCAGGTTGACAAAACCAGGCTGCAGTGCTAGGGGAGCAGCTATTTATAGATCATGGGCCTTCTAGGCCTATAACGCCATGGAGTTTAAAATATTATAAACATTATTAATTATTTGTGTTTTTATTTATACTTAACACTCGCAATGATGAGTTTTTCTTTTCAAAATGACTGTTATATTACTGATTTCTTCAAAGATATACAAAACAGAGAATGATAAATTTCATAATGTGAATAATTTTTTTTAAATCAAAAGAACTGGAAACATATGATATAATTAACAAAATAAAGATCTATTCCACAAACCAGCAAAATTTGTCTATAAATTTGACTAGCTGAGGAATTTGTTTAGTTTAAGAAGTTCCTGCATGATGGACTATATATATATATATATATATATATTTGTCAACAGCATCCAAAAATAATATTCAATATTTTTTTTTATAATATAATTTTTAAAAAATTTCAAAAAAGGTACAATATAGAAATTAATACAAGAAAAACTAAAGTGATGGTATTTTGCAGGAAATACCCTATACCTGGCAAAATTGTTTTGGATGATGAAACGAATATATGAATTTAATTGTGTTATAATTTAACATTTCAATATGAAGCTGATATAGGAAAGAAAATCACAAATTTCACAAAAACAATAGGGATAATTAATAGTATTATGAAACCATCTTTAGTCAAAAGAACTGAAGTTTACAGCTTTATAATGTTCTCGCAAGACCAGTATTAAGATATGAATGCCAAATTACAGGCAATGAGATGTGATTTATGCACCGTACAGCAGGCTGTACAGAGTGGGACCATAAAATAAATGAGGAAATTATGGAAAAGTTGGATATAGAAGCCATTCTCCATCATATACAAAAGTACCAGAACAACTGGAAAGCCCATCTTCCACGAATGCCATCGAACAGAATTTCAAAAGCTATGCTTCGTTACTACTCCCAAGGGAAAAGATCGCTGGGATGTCCAAAAAAGTGCTAGATGGAAAAATCTTCTTTGAGATCATAACAGGCACATGGCCTACATACTTGAATGGATGATGATGATGATGACTGTTAGGTAATATTTCACTTCTTCAATATTTTTATTTGAATTAACATTTTCCAATCCTGGATAGAATCTAATTTAAGAAAGAAAAATTAATGCTAAAAAATTAATAATTAAATCCTGGTTCAAGTATTAAATTTTCTTTCTTAAATTAAATATTTCACTTCTTTAGGGAGAGAAATACTATATCTTCTCCCTATTTTGCTAGAAACGACATTTAGTCACATACTTAAAAAAAGAATTCTATACCTATTGTTTGCAAATACAAAAAAAAAAAGTTAAACTAATCCATTGAAGGATGTTATTAAGAGATGCACAAAAGTTGCAAGGAATCATTTTAAGTACATTAGATACAGTAACAATTTTGGCACATTTAACACACACAACTTAATGTCATCCAATGAATCTCATACCACACATTGCTTAAGATAAGATCCTACAGAAACACTGTTGCCACGCATTTCAAATACATGATATCATTATATGATAAGTAAATTAATATACTCAGATTAAAATTTTTATGTATGTGTATATATATATATATATATATATTTTTTTTTAAAATTATACTCAGATAAGTTCTATAAAATTAATTTCAAAGAGAATTTTGTTTCTCCCTAAATCGGGACTTGAACCCAAGAACTCCAGCTTTATACACTGGGACTCTATTGACTTGAGCTACTGAGGTAACTCCCACCCGACACAAATTTTTCTCTTATAATCCTGCATCCAAGTAGCAGCAAAATTCAATCACAATGCAATTGGATTGCTTCTAAATTAAAAAGACATAAATTATTATAAAATTGATAACCGAGTAGAATTTTTACACTATTTTAAGCTAAAATTTGTAATTTTAACTTAAAATAGTGTATAGAAATTCCATCAAAGTATCTATGATGGGATGCTTCTAAATCAAGAAGACCATTATACATTAATAGGAAGAGAGGTTGTTCTTAAAAAATAAGGTAAATCCTGAGTTACCTTGCGTCATAACTTTTTGTGTTCTTTTGAACTAGTTTCAATAAAGACTCATAACATTCGGCGCTTGGAAAATAGTAATGTATAAGAGAAAAATTTGTGTTTAGATTGGAGTACTCAGATAGAGCATTGGCTTAGAAATCCAGAGGTCCTGGGTTCATATCCCGGTCTGAGCGTATAACTTTTCTCTTCAAATATAGTTTTGGTACATTTGTATATCATCGTTAGCTTTTGCAGACTGTTGAAATTCATGTTTTTGGCCCATTCCATCTTTTGGCTGACCAAAGAGCTTGTAAATCAAATCTTTTTCCCTGGGAATTTAAAAAAAAAAATATGAATTTTGAAATTCATTTACAAGTTTTTCAGTCAGTTAAAAGATAGAGTGGGAGCTGAAATCCAGGGCTGACAATGTAAATTTCAACACTCTAGAAAAGCTGACAATGTTATACAGATATGGCGAAACTAGTTCAAAAGAACACAAGTTATAAGGTATGATGACTCCTGATTCAACTTATTTATTACTATTATACATTATAAAATTAGTAATTAGTGTAAATATCCTACCATAGTGTCTTCTTGATTTAAACCCAACCGAATTCCATTATGAATGAAGTTTTATTGCTATTGAGATGTGGGATTATAAGAGAGAAAAAATTATATCAAGGCAGGGTGTTGTCTGAGTAGCTCCAGTAGAGGTCTTGGGTTCAAGTCCTCATTCAGGCAAAAAATGTTCTCTTTAAAATATGATGTAATGTTTTAATTACAAATTACAATTTCACAAGAATCTTTATATTAAAAAATGTCTAATAACTAAAAAAAATCATATAACTGAAAGAAAAATACTGAACTCCGAAGTTACATAAAGGCTGTCAATTATTCTTCAATACCTGTGACATATTTTGA
This sequence comes from Diploptera punctata, assembly GCA_030220185.1. Lineage (NCBI taxonomy): Eukaryota > Metazoa > Arthropoda > Insecta > Blattodea > Blaberidae > Diploptera > Diploptera punctata. Next base: position 1,989,792 of record JASPKZ010001233.1, on the reverse strand, counting down.
ATTAGATGATCTCACAATATTTACAAAACCTTTGTCTTTACTGTGATATCATTGGTTAAGCTTGGTATAAAATTGCCTCCTGTAAAAACATTTAGAAAATAATATAATAGATACGAAAAACATTCAGAAGATTCCCACGGATGTTAGGTCAATGTTTTCATTTAAAGAAAACTATTGTTTATAGAAACATAAAAATCAACAAAATCTTATATAACCTAAGCATAATGAATTTCAAATGAGCCCATAATTTTCTTTAAAAGTGTAGGTAAGTTTCCTCGGTATCCTTAAGCACCAGTCACAAGAATTTCAAACGAAAAATTCTGATTTTTTTTTCATAAATCATTAGATATCAATTATTAAGACAAAGCGAAATTAACTGCCTTCTATGACATAAATTTTGATATGTACTATGGTTTGAATTTAATCACTAATTATGCATTTTCATTTCATTATGCAAGAAAATAATTATCTTATTTAATAACTATCAATCAAACCTTTTTAATAAATAAAAAATATATTAAACATTTATTTACTCAATTTTTTTGATGACCTTACAACTGATAACAATGACTGATCAGTATGAGCTATATAAATATGTCTATAATAAATTCAAGATGTCTCAGAGGTGGAAGCAAACAGATGTCTGTCCTCTCACTGATAAATAGCATCAAACACTTCCATGTACAGTTCACACATTTGCATTCTGGTATCTAATACTCATCAGCTCGTGAATGCAGCATGGTTTACTATTTTGTTTAATTTTTAAAATTATTTTATAATGTATCTTCAATCCATATTCTTATGTAATTTTGTGAAGTCCATACAGATCTTTCTGCAGATTATGTTCTGAATTTGCAAATATTATGACCAAATAATAATTGGAAATTCAGAAGAAAATGTGCAGAAAGGTCTGTATGGACTTAACAAAATTACAGAAGAATATGGATTGAAGATATCTACAGAGAAAACAAAAATGATGGCATTTCAAGGTGTAGATCCTATCAGAAGTAAAATTTTACTTGACAATAAAAGGATAATATTGGATTCCTCGGAAGTTGGAATTAAAAAAAGGAAGGATGAATAGGATGGCAATAGACATTTTAGAGCAGGTGAATAATTTTACATATCAAGGATGCAATATCTCATATGAAGAAGAAAAGGATGTAAATGTAAAAATATCAAATTTATAAGGATTTTAGGGTTAATAAATTGTATCTTCAAGCCACAGTTAGTCCAAAATCATTCAAGATTAAAAGTGTATAATACATTGGCTATTCCAACTCTTTTATATGGTAGCGAAGTATGGACACTGAAACAGAAGGATATAAAGACTAAGATCTGCTGAAATGAGGTACCTTTGGAGGACTGCAGGATACACACTACTAGATATTAAAAAATGAAGACATCTTAGAAGGATTACACATGGAACCTTTAGAAAACTTTTTTCAAATAAACCAAGGAGTACAACAAGGGTGTTCACTCTCACCTATATTATTTAATATTTATATGGACGATATCCTAAAAGAATGGAAGAAGGTTTTAACTAATGAAGGAATATTAATTGATAATTAAGATAAAATAAATGCTTTATTAAATTTGAAGAGAAAAATTTTCGCCTAGACCGGGACTCGAACCCGGGACCCTTGGCTTTCCGGGCCAAGTGCTCTACCAACTGAGCTACCGAGGCGAGTTACGATCTAGACGCAAATTTTTCTCTTATATACGTTGTAATTCCCTATCGCCAAATAAGAGAAAAATTTGCGTCTAGATCGTAACTCGCCTCGGTAGCTCAGTTGGTAGAGCACTTGGCCCGGAAAGCCAAGGGTCCCGGGTTCGAGTCCCGGTCTAGGCGAAAATTTTTCTCTTCAAATTTAATTTATCTTTCATTGAGAAATGTTAAATTAATAATAAAAACATCATTAAATGCTTTATTATTCGCTGACGATGTTGTACTTTTAGCAGAATCTGAAAATGAGCTCCAAATGTTAGCATATAAATTTAAATTAATAGCCAATAGATATAATTGTAAAATATCAATAAACAAGTCAAAAGTAATGGTATTTATTGGTAAATATGGAATTAGATCAAAAATTGTACTGGATAACAAAATAATAGAACAAGTATCACATTTCCAATATTTAGGATGTGATATAACTTATAGAGAAAATAAAGATATGGAAAATAAAGTAAATAAATTTCAGGCTATTTGTGGAACCATAAAAAGAACCTTAGGTCGGAAAACAAGGAAAGATACGAAACTTAAATTATATAAAACAATAGCTGTTCCTTTGTTGTTGTGAAAATTGGATAATGAAATCAAGGGATAAAAGCAGGATACAGACTGCGGAAATGCTATTTTTACGTAATGTGAAAGGATGCACAAGAGCGGATAGAATAAGGAATGAAACTATACGAGAAGAATTAAATATATATAAAATTGAAGATAAAATCAGCGAAAATAATAAGAAATGGACAGAACACTTAATGAGAATGAACAACGAAAGAAAACCAAAAAGAATCTTCCTGTATAATCCCAGAGGAACAAGAGATGTTGGCCGACAATGTAGAAGATGGACTCCACTTTTAACTTCGCCGGAACAGGCTGCATAGCCTAAACCTTGTAGTAGAAGAAGAAGACCTTTAGAAAACAAAATTTCTGATTATAGGTCAAGATGGATGCAACATGTTCATCGAATTGAAGATCACAGGATACCAAAACAAATGTTAAGCTATCAACCTGCAGGAAAAAGAAGACCAGGATGTCCACTAAAAAGGCTTTTGGATGGTATTTCTGTTGAGGCCAAAACAGATTAACAAATGGACTAAATTCGTGATTGCACTACGATGAGATGATTTTATAACATTGTGCAAAGAAGAAAATATTTTATTTATTTATCAAATGGCAGGAATTGACAATACCATTTTCCCTCTGGCCTCCCAGAACGAGCCGATAAAATCCTGTCTTCTTTGGGCTTCTCAGCTCAGCGGTAAGTAGGCAGTGGAGCATATGATGTTGGTTCATTTCCTGCTGAGGATCATCACAAATTTGGCATCTGGTAGATGGATACACTCCCAATTAGTGGAAGTGATGGGGGATATAATCGTGTCTTTTACCACATCTCATATCCTGTCTTCTAATTAAATCGGTTTCTTAACCTTAGTGGTTACATCTTCAGTAGATGTTCTGTCGTTCAGGAACACTACTACCACCCATTGATTGAACAGATGGAGTAAATAGCAGTGCTCCTAGATGACAGAACATCGGTTGTGTAACTACTACTGAAGATGTAATAATTAAGGTTATGAAATTGGTCTAATTAGAAAACAGGATATCATCATATATGGCATGATAGCATATTTTGGGCCATAGCCTTCTTCAGAATATCTTTACAGATTTTTCTATTTGCTGCTACATTCTTCCAATTTCTAATTTTACTAATTCTAATATCCTGCAAAACATCATCTTCCCATCTTAATTTTAGTCTTCCAACTTTTCTGGTTTGTAATGGTTGTGCCATATAGATCTTTTTAACAGTTTTATTGTTGTCCATACATATCAAATGTCCAGCCCAGCCCAATCTATTAATTTTTATATACTTCACTAAATCGGGTTCCTTTTATAATTCATACAAATCACTATTTCTCCTTCTTCTCCAAATATCACCTTCTTTCACAGCTCCAAAAATAGCTCTTAATATCTTTCTTTCAAAAGTAGCCAGAGACTGGATATGTGGTCAGGTAAAAAAGAATTTTATTTTTAATTTTTTAATTAAACCTCACAGTGATATTTCCTATAACAGTTCAAGAATTTTAATTTTTAATTATCAATTTTTCTTCAGGTATTGATTAAAGGTATGTTTTTTAAGGTGGGGTTGTACAAGACCAGCTTTTTACTTATGCAACTTATGACATTTTTGATATAATTTAAAGTAATACAATGTGTTAATGATACCATTTATCTTCGAGAAATTACCTTCGTCAAAATATGTAAACCCTATCATGAAATGAACTAGTGGAAATATGATTTTACATTGTAACCGTCAGACATGTTGAATTTTACATAGAATAACAGTTAGAAAGAGGTAATTTATTTTACGTATTAAATCACATTTAAAATGCAAGGAAACTAAAAGCTAACCTAACCTAATTCAATTACTGTAACCTAAATCAATTACTCTAACCTAGGTGAATTCCAGGGAACGTCCTTTTTATTATTTTATGCGGTTAAATAAGTAAAAGGTAAATTCGGACATAATTTGTTGAAACCACAGATATGCTCTAGCAGTGGGTTTATCGCTAGTCATCGGTGGTGTATCGCTGGTTAAAAGTGTGATAATCGGTGGTTTATCGCTGGCTAGAAATAAGAACTGTTGTAATCTTTGTGGTCATGACAGGAAATAGTCCCACTTTATTTTCATATTTAAGAGTAAAATAAAGATATGATAATTACTTCTTCGAAAGTAAATACGTTTAATATAATGTTTTATTAATATTTCCTGCAATTAGGTACTCTTAAAGTGCGTAAATAAAAAGCTGCTCTTCTCCCACCCAGCCGTTTTTAATAGTGATACATGTTTTTTGTCTATTGAACTTTTATACGAATAAATTACTATGAGGTTCAATTTACTTAATGTATTGTCTATTTTTTTTCTCTCTCTCTCTCTCTCTCTCTCTCATGGAATATTACTGAAAAAGCATTGTGTAAACCTTGCTTTTCATATATAGTTTCACTTGTTTACTTCCATCACAAACACATCGTGAATTTAGTATAACAGCATAGCTTATAATGATAGATGTTTTGTTTGCTTTTCATTAAGTGAATTGCATTAAAACAAATTCTCAATTTTAAATCTTTTGAGTATATTAACTTTCAAGCAATATTAAAGAACATCAAATGAAATATTAACTAACAAAGATAGGAGAAGACTAGTTCACAAGGTGATACATTTCTTGGTGGGTCATCTTAATGCAGTTCATACACTGTAATTCTAGTCTTGGGTTCAGATTTAACAGCCATATCTTCATCCAAATGATGCCTGACTGTCATTTTCTTCCTGTTAAATTCACAAAAAAATACAATTTGTCAGTAAACTATTATTTCAATTACTACAGTAAAGATGCAGTGAAAACTACTGAACAAGAAGAGAAACTAGAGGATGACTTCTGTATACAATATATTTTTTTCCTAATTATGATGTAATGCAATGTTGAATTGCATATGCAGTATTAACCATTATTCTGCAGTATTAGTTAAGTAACTTATTAAATTAATTAAAGATTATACTAACAAAAGAAACATTTTAAACTAATATTTAAGATGAATAATATTCATGTCTATTACATCTTTGGAAAAAATACGCTCAGGCATTTTTTCAAAATGAGTAATTAGTGATATCTGTGATGTTTTTATTATTAATTTAATACTTCTCACTGAAGGACAAATTAAATTTGAAGAGAAAAATATATGCTCAGATTGGGGATTGACCCAGTCAGGACCTTTCGCTTTCTATGCCAATGTTCTACCAACTGAGCTACCTGAGCACTCTAATCTAAATGCAAATTTTCTCTTATACATTGTTAGTTCCCAAGCGCCAAATACTATTTTAATTAAAAGCCAAACGTTATGTTTGTAACATTTGGCACTTGGGAATTAACAATGTATAAGAGAAAAATTGTGTTTAGATTGCAGTGCTCAAGTAGCTCAATTGGTAGAGCATTGGCATAGAAACCCAAAGGTTCAAAACCCAGTCTGAGCGTATACTTTTCTCTTCAAATATAATTTGTCCTTCAGTGAGAAGTATTAAATTAATAACAAAAACATCAAAAGAAGCCCTACTGACTTTATAAAGTAATGTTTAAATTCCAAATAAAAGTCTTCTTAAAAAAGGAGCTGTCATTTGCATGTCGAGTAATGGTTCGTAGCCTTTGGCACTCTCGGGAATTGTACAAGAGAAAAATTTGCCTTTTGATTGGAGGCCTAGAATAGCTAAGTGGCAGAGCGCTAGTGTATATAACTAGAGATCCTGGGTTCAAATTCCAACTAGGCATAAAATTTCTCTCTGCAAATACTATTTTCTTGACTTTCCAAAATATAAATATAAGCAATAAGGACAGAAAAATAAAAATAGTATATATATATCCACAGTAATTCTGCCCAAGGGCAGGTCTTCACTGCAATCACAGCATTTTCATGCTATGCTTTACTAGGAAATTATAGGTGTGGTAGCTTCCCATTGCTTTCCACACCAGTGAAGGATGATGATGATGATAAGGATGATGATGGCCAGATTATTTTTGAGGACCGTTGGGCAACTTTAATTTCCACGTGTTATGTCAAATTTTATGTGGAATTTACCTATATTCAAAAATACAAAGACAAAATAATTAGAAGACTGGATATGAGGTGAGGTGTAGAGAATTTTATTTTAAATATTAAATTAAACCTCACAGTTTAAGGAAAACATGAAGACAGTAATGCAAGCTAGAGGGCTAAGCATCGAAGATGCACAAGACCGTAGGCTTTGGAGGTTTGGCACGGGAAGACGGCAGCAGCTGTAAAAACCCGAAGATAGATAGATAGATAGAAACCTCACAGTGATATTTCCCATTATAGTTCAATAAAATAATGAATTCTGAAATTTCCAGAGGAAAAGATATTATTTGGAAGTTCATTAGTCCACCAACAGAGGAAGCAGAAGCACAGGAATGCCAACTGTCAAATCCACATTCAGCTATAAGTTGAAGATAATGAAAAATTCCTCAAAACTAGTTCTGGAGAGGATTCAAAATATGAGGTGAGGTATAATCTGATTCATTTATTGCTTGTTTAAATGAAACCTCATAGTATTATTTCCTAATTGATGTCAAAATACCGTATAATCATCTGAAGTGATGTAGCACATAGTTTCAAAAATCGTAAGCCTCAGAAAGATTTTATAAACTTTAAATGATGATGCAAAGGACAAAATATACTGAAAGGGACAATCAATAACATTACTCTCAACAAAATTAAGCTAAGGTTAAGGAGGGAAAATATGTTTTTAAGTAAATAAATGATGGATTAAAAAATTAAACCAACAAAGAAAGATTGGAAGTAATCTCATTATACATTATTCAAAAATGTCAATGTTAAATTATGTGAGAAATAATTCCTTTTTAGCCATATAAAACGTGCTTCACTTCAAACTGCCATACCTCGAACAGCGCAGATCACTCAAACTACAATATAAAACGAATTAACATGATATGGTTCTTATTAATAAATAAAGTGAATCTGGAGTCATTTTACCTCATAACTTGTATTCTATTAAATTAGTTTCGGTATATTCATATTTGAGAATAAAGTACTTAGGACAATTTTTGGACCAAAGAGAGATGAACAGACAGGTGAATGGAGAAGACTACATCACAATGAACTACTTGGTCATTTATAGGAAGCCATATATAGAAAGACATTAAGTCTCGTAGACGGTGAATGGGCAGTACATGTTGCATAGTAATGGGGACTGAAAGACTTGCAATGGGAAGCTTCTTGTAGGAAGCCAGAAGCCAGAAACTGCACGCCCAGTTGGTAGACCAAGACTGAGGTGGGGCAAGGGGGGGGTAAGTCATTAACTATGATTTGAGGGAAGTAGATTATACAGGGAATGATTGGAAAGCATTAGCTCAGGATAGGGATGTATGAAGAGCTTATGGCTGCGCGGCCATGAACCTATGGGTTCGATAGTGCCAGTGAGTAAGTAAGTAAGTATATTCATGTATACCACCATCAGCTTTTCCAGACTGTTGAATTTTACTTTGTTGGCCCTGGATATTGGCTTCCACTCCAACTTGTAAATCAAATCTTTTTCCCCTGGAATTTCAAAATTCATAATCTTGTATTTGTTCTTCTGTATGTAGATTTTCTCCCAATGGTGAGTTATTTTGTATTATACAATTGTTTTAATAATGAAGTACAAAAAAGACTGAAAGTGGCCAACAAAGCTTATTATTCACTTGATTAAATAATGAAGAGTAATAACATGCACTCAGCAACTAAGTTTAATATAATAAATCTGAGAATTATAACATTATGAGGTTTCCTTAATAAGAATCAAATGAATTGTGAATTCTTTTTACCTCATATATCTATGTTTTCTAAACACAGCACCGCAGTATCAGACGACTCAGTCGTGAAAACAGCTGATGATGGAGAAGATGTTTCTCCGATACTGCGGTGCTGTGTTTAAAAAAACATAGATATATGAGGTAAGAAGAATTCACAATTCATTTTATTCTTATTAACTAAAATAAGGCTATATAAAGTTTTAATAAGAACAGTTTTGACTTATGGTAGTGAGACATGGAGCCTCACTAAAAGATCAGAGGTAGCCTTAAATAATTTTGAAAAAAAAGTAGGCCTACTCAGGAAAATATTTGGACCGATAAATATTAATGGTCAGTGGAGAATACGATACAACAAAGAATTATACGACAAATACAACGAACCTGATAATTAAGTTATTTGATCTGAATATTCTTACCTCTTATGGTTGTAAAAGAGGTAAAAATATACAGACCAAATAACTAAATTATTAAGTAAACCTCTTAATGTTACTTCCTATTATATTTTTAAAACAACGAGCCTGACCTTGTCACTTTTACTTATTTTAGGAATCCTCACTATGAGCTATATTCATTAAGGTAGAATTTTTTATCACTCACCTCATACTGTTCTTCTTATTTGACTATAAAACTAGTTTCGGAATATAGTTTCTGTTCCATCCTCAGTATCGTCATGACCGTTGTTCAAGACGACAGAACAACGGTCGTGACAATACTGAGGATGGAACAGAAACTATGTTCCAAAACTAGTTTATAGTCAAATAAGAACAACAGTATGAGGTGTAAAAAGTAAAAAAAAAGTAAAGTGATCGCACAACAGGCCCGGAGGCCCTTGGGGGAGTAGGAGGTTAAGGCTCCCACTTTTTCTAGACAATCGGCACTTTATGTCAGCCGAGTTGCCAGCCCTGCGTGACGGCGGCCGCCTTTACCCCCAGAACAAGTGTCTGGTACTCATTTCCATTAGAGGCTGAGTCGACCCCAGGGCCATAGTGCCGCCAGAGTGTTTGGGTCAGTTTAAAAATCGTGAACCCAATGGGACTTGAACCCTCGACCCTCCGGCTTGTAGCTCAGTGCTTTAACCACTATGCTTACGGCATGCCCCCACAGTATGAGGTGAGTGATAAAAAATTCTACCTTGTCACTTTTATTAAATTAAAGAAATTGGAATGGGCTGGCCATGTACAAAGGCTCTCAACAGACCGAGCATCAAAAAAGGTGCTTACAGCAAGTTTTATTTATTTATTTTTATTTTATTTATTTATATATTTATTTATTTTACCTGATGGAGTTAAGACCATAAGATCTTCTCTTCCACTTCACCAGGGTTAAATTATACATACAATAAGAATTTTGATAAATAATACATAATAGATAATTATAGACTATACAATATAAAGTTGACAAGGGAAAGAAAGAAAAATAATATGGGGAAATAGACAAGTTGGAAGACCGAAAAACGATGGGAGGATGGTATTAAAGAAGATGCTGCAAACCTACTTAGGTGTTGCAACTGAGGGCTTACCGCAATTATTGGAGGCAGAGGTTAAGGGAGGCCAAAGCTCGACTTTGAACCAATCAGGTATTGGATGAGTGATGGAACTGTTTTAATACAAAATAAATCACCATTTGGGAGAAAATCTACATACAGAAGAACAAAAACAAGATTATGAATTCTGAAATTCCCAGGGGAAAAGATTTGATTTACAAGTTCTTCAGTCAACCAAATGATGGAGTGGGAGCCGATATCTAGGGCAAACAATGTAAAATTCAACATTATGGAAAAGCTGATGATGGTATACATGATACAACAAAACATGTTCAAATAGAACACAACAAATTATGAGATAAGATGACTCTAGATTCACTTTATTTATTAATAACTTTTCATGGTGAAATTAAACTTCATAGTGATTAACTCCTATAAAAGTTAAATAACTTTTCATATTTAAATTTTGACTTTGAAATGATGGAAGGAATTCAAGGTGACATCTTAATACCGAATTGTGGCATACGAGTTGATGCCACCAATAGTAACTAAAAAATATTAACAATCTAATTATCCATATTTTTATAAAACTATTCATATCAGAGCTAGTAAGTCATCAAATTTCTGCTGAACACTGATTTTTTAAAGATACATACCATAATTTGATATCATGTGATTTTGAAATGCACACAATCCAGAGTTATTAGGGAGAAGAATGAAGTAAAATTTAAAATTGACTGTTTACAGCTGAACCATTCACTAGCGTTCACTCCAAAAATATATATTACAATTGTATAAGAACTGTAAACATGAACTACATTCAATTATTTATACATAATCATTACCTATACACTTTTACAAATAGAATCAAGTTCATCCAAGGTCCTAGAAGTGACATGGACAAAAACAAATAGCCATAAATTAAAGTATAAGGAAGCATACTACTTATTCTACTATACTTAAGGCCAATTCTCATAGAATTATTAACTTTAACACAATGACAAACATATAACATTTACACAATATTTGCACTGCTATTCACAATGACATCACAATAAAACAATCAATGATCGAAAACAAATAAAATGGAGGCTATGATGAATGGGGACAATGTGGCAGTACAGTTTTTGCTTCTACAAATTTTATTAGCTTGTGTGATTAGTTTTATATTCTTATTTGGTTTATTTTAATTGTGAATTATATTTAGAATTGTATTTTGGACGTTTTCTGTATGTGAAAGTGTATTAATTATATTTGAAGAGAACAGTTATACGCTCAGACTGGGGTTTGAACCCAGGATCTTTGGCTTTCTAGGCCAATGCTCTACCACTGAGCTACCTGAGAAACTCCAATCTAAATGCAAATTTTTATCTTATACATTGATAATTCCCAATCGCCAAATGCTACACGTATTTGCTCGATCATACAAATGGCGGCTTCTTATTTAAGACATTTATTGGGAATTTAAACATTACTTTATAAGGCCAATAGGGCTTCTTTTTATGTTTTATTATTAATTTAACACTTCTCACTGAAGGTGAAGAACAAAATTATATGCTCAGACTGGGGGTTTGAACCCAGGACCTTTGGCATTAATTATTTTGGGAATGTCTTTATAGGTATGGTTGTTATATTATTATTGTTATTAGTTTGTACTTTTAGAAGTTTAAATTTATTTTCTTTCTACATTTAAAATCAAAGAAATCTAGGTACAGATGGTGAATTAATCCATTAAATCAGCAGGAATTATTTAAGGGGACTTTCATAACCTTCTCAGTGAAATGAGAAACAACGGCTCAAAATATATATCCCCCCCCCCCAAATCCCAGTAACATGAACATGAAAGCTTGAAATAAGCAAGCTATGGATTTAGGGTGTAGGAATAGAGTTCATGTTAATGAAAATATGAAGAATGGCTCCACTAAATAAAGTGAATGCAGGCTAATGTGTTTTCATTGCATTAATGTCAATGTTTCTATGTGAATGGTCCTTCAGTCCAGAACTTGATCACAATACAAAATGTATGTCTTTTTATCATAAGAAGTATTCCAGAATTTTAAGCATTTTGCTGGACTCAGTATCTAATTTTTTAATATATTCAAAAAAAAAATATATATATATATATTCAAAAATTAATAGAATGAAAATATCAATCAGAAACTACCTCAACTCGAAAAAAAAAAAAGGTAAACTTCTGCAAACAAATAAGAAAATAAAAACCCCCGATGGTAAAAAATCAGGAATTTATCAAATTAGTTGCAAGGACTATAATAAAGTACTCATAGAAAAAAAAAACAAAAAGAAAGTTGGATACTCATATTAAAGAGCATTTCAGATATATTAAAAATTGTGAGTAAGTTATTTTGACTCACCTCATATTTCTTTGATATTCTGCAGACTATAAATTTGTTGCATCTATGTGACATTGTCGATGCATTCTAACTGTTGTGTTTGCGGTTGTCATCCTGTAGGTTGATTCCTACTCCCTCTGTTGGCTGACCATAGAACTTTCAAATCAAATTTTGTTCCCTATCCCTGGGAATTTCAATTCCTTATTCTTGTGGATGTAAATTTTCTCCCAAATTGTGAGTTCCTTAGATTTATCTAACTGTTTCAGTAATTTGGCTTTTGTTTTGATTCTGTGTTTTTCTGACCATGCATGTGCAGCTATTGCAGACTTTTCTATTTCTCCATTTTTAACATTTCTAAGGCGTTCTTTCAATCTTGTATTCAAGTTCCTTTTTATTTTTTCTATGTATATTTTTTCACAATCTTTACAATCAATTTGACAAATCCCTGATTTGTCGCCATCATGTATCTTTTCATTTTTGTTGGTTTTAATTAATTTATTCAAACTATAATCATTTTTCGGTGCTAATTTAATGTTAAATTTGCTGAACATTTTTTTTAAATTGTTTAAATACTAAAGGATGGTAAGTATTTAATAAATTTAAAAAACATTTTAAATTGAAAGAACACTTCAGAAATGTTAAAAATGGGAAAATTGAAAAATCTGTAATAGCTATATGGATTAATGATTAATATATTTATTAAAATTTATATAAATACATGAATATTAATTAATTATTCCACAACATTATTTAATAAATTAAGGTAGAATATACCTCATAGTGAGAATTCCTAAAATAAGTAATTATTTAATGTTAATATTATTCGTTTTTAAACATCTTAATGATGGAAAAATTATATTTGAAAAGAAAAATATACCCCAGTCTAGGCATATATTTTTCTTTTCAAATATAATTTGTCCATCATTAGGATGTTTAAAAATGAATAATATTAACATTGAAAGAAGCACTACTGGCTTTATAAGTAATGTTAAAATTCCCAATAAAAAGTCTTCTTGATAAAAGAAGCTGCCATTTGCAAAAATCGTAGCATTTGGGGTTATGGAATTAACTATGTATAAGAGAAAAATACGCGTTTAGATTGGAGGCCTAGGTAGCTCAGATGGAAGAGCATTGACATAGATAGTCAAAGGTCCTGGGTTCAAACCCCAGTCTAGGCGTATATTTTTCTTTTCAAATATAACATTATTTAAGTTCACATGCATGGTCAGAAAAATAAGAACTGAAGCAAAGACCAAATTACTAAAACAGATAAATCTAAATTCACATCCAGAAAAATAAAAAGAGGAAAAAGATTTAATTTGGAAGTTCATCAGTCAGCCAACAGAGAGAGCAGGAAGCAACTTACAGGATCGCCAACCACCAATTCAACAGTTAGATAGAATGATGTTTTTATTATTGATTTAACATTTCTCACTGAAAGATAAATTATATTTGAAGAGAAAAATTTTCGCCTAGACCGAGACTCGAACCCGGGACCCTTGGCTTTCCGGGCCAAGTGCTCTACCAACTGAGCTACCGAGGCGTGTTACGATCTAGACGCAAATTTTTCTCTTATATACGTTGTAATTCCCTATCGCCAAATGCTTTTGAAACCATTGCTTCTATCTTTGCAAATGGCGGCTTCTTAGTTAAGAAGACATTTATTGGGAATTTAACATTACTTTATAAAGCTAGTAAGGCTTCTAATGATGTTTTTATTATTGATTTAACAGTCTCAGTCTAGGCGAAAATTTTTCTCTTCAAATATAATTTATCTTTCAGTGAGAAATGTTAAATCAATAATAAAAACATCATTAGAAGCCTTACTAGCTTTATAAAGTAATGTTAAATTCCCAATAAATGTCTTCTTAACTAAGAAGCTGCCATTTGCAAAGATAGAAGCAATGGTTTCAAAAGCATTTGGCGATAGGGAATTACAATGTATATAAGAGAAAAATTTGTGTCTAGATCGTAACTCGCCTCGGTAGCACAGTTGGTAGAGCACTTGGCCCGGAAAGCCAAGGGTCCCGGGTTCGAGTCTCGGTCTAGGCAAAAATTTTTCTCTTCAAATATAATTTATCTTTCAGTGAGAAATGTTAAATCAATAATAAAAACATCATTAGAAGCCTTACTAGCTTTATAAAGTAATGTTAAATTCCCAATAAATGTCTTCTTAACTAAGAAGCCGCCATTTGCAAAGATAGAAGCAACGGTTTCAAAAGCATTTGGCGATAGGGAATTACAACGTATATAAGAGAAAATTTGCGTCTAGATCGTAACTCGCCTCGGTAGCTCAGTTCGTAGAGCACTTGGCCCGGAAAGCCAAGGGTCCCGGGTTCGAGTCTCGGTCTAGGCGAAAATTTTTCTCTTCAAATATAAGTTAGATAGAAATCAAAATGATAGAAAAAAGTATTGAAACTAGATTTAAATTAAATCTCATAGTGATTTTTTCTTATAGAAGTTCAATAATTTAAACTAGTCTTCAAGAAATCTATAATTACGAGGTGAGCTGTTAAATCTAACTCCTATATTTGAAAAGAAAATTATACGCCTAGACTGGGGTTTGAACCCAGGACCTTTGACTTTCTATGTCAATGCTCTTCCATCTGAGCCACCTAGGCCTCCAATCTAAACGCGTCTTTTTTTTCTCTTACACATAGTTAATTCCCTAACCCCAAACGCTACGAGCCGTTGCTACGATTTTTGCAAATGGCGGCTTCTTTGTTAAGAAGACTTTTTATTGGGAATTTAAACATTACTTATAAAGCCAGTAGTGCTTCTTTCAATGTTAATATTATTCGTTTTTAAACACCTTAATGATGGACAAATTATATTTGAAAAGAAAAATATACGCCTAGACTGGGGTTTGAACCCAGGACCTTTGACTTTCTATGTCAATGCTCTAGGTGGTTAATTACTTAATTTATTTTTATATATTAAATTTGGGAATTTTTAACATTATGAAGTTCAATTCATAAGATTTAAATGAATCGTGATTTCTTCTTACCTCATACTTCTATGTTTTTTTAAACACAGCACTGCAGTATCGGCGACCCATTGTCACCATCGTCAGCTGTTTTCACGACTGTCAATTTTTTCTTTTGCCGGTAATTATCCAAACTGCCATCTGGTGTTCTTTTGAAGGAATTATTTTCTAAACTGCCATCTGGTGTTCTTTGAAGGAATTATTTTCTAAACTGCCATGTGGTGTTCTTTTGAACTGATTAAAAAATGATTCATTGAAAAGAACACCAGATGGCAGTTTAGAAAATAATTCCTTCAAAAGACCACCAGATGGCAGTTTGGATAATTACCGGCAAAAGAAAAAATTGACAGTTGTGAAAACAGCTGACGATGGTGACAATGGGTCGCCGATACTGCAGTGCTGTGTTTAAAAAAACATAGAAGTATGAGGTATGAAGAAATCACGATTCATTTAAATCTTATAGTTAATTTATTCCCAGATTTCTTATCTTTGATACAAAAATTGTGGATGATGTATGCATATTTAATCTTTATAAAATTACTTTGAAATCTCACCTCATAACGCTCCAAGTATATGAGAAAGTTTATCCAACTAAGGTGCACTTTTCAATAAGTAATGAACACGGTTTCATTAAAGAATAAGAAATGACCAATAACTTAGTTATCAAATAAATATATCATGATAATAATTTCACATACACTATCTGTAGTATGATCACATTCCAAATCAAAGTATATCAAAATGACTTATATTTTCAATAATACATACAAAAGTAACTTAAAAAAATGCTTCTTTTCTAACAATCCCATGTCACCTCTCATGCAATATTATTCAACATGCTTCATTCTTGACTACTCAATTACTTTTCTTGTTCAGTGTCGGATTTCTTTGCTTTAGACTGAGGTTTCTCATTGCTGAAAGCCAACGATGATTCTGAAGATCCTTTGTTGACTTTAGAAGTCTGAGTCTTTTCTATTGACTCGGAAGGCTCAGACTTCTCACTTGTGTTTATCGTTGAAGCAGCTTCACCGTCCATAACTTCCATAACTTCGTCATCAATCACTTCTTCTACAGGAGGGTTGGTATGCGACTTATCCATCTTCATTACTAGCCTCGACAGTTGTTTCTTCTCAGACTCCTTGGGTTCACCTCCCTGTTGCGGCATTACAACATATGGGGATGATTCGTTCACATCACCCATGAATACCTAAAACAAATCATGTCAGTTTATCATGAAATTTAACTTTCCTAACAACAAATTAAGCATATTGTTTTATAAAAATCAAAATTATGATTTCTCAGCTTAAAATTTTAAATGGATCTATGTGCTCAGTCAATAAATTACAGAAGGGTCTATGGGCCACTGAAAGCCTTATTACTAGGGCTCGGAAGTTGAGGAAATATCCTTTTTTTATTTTATGTCTAAAAACGAGGTCCAACACACACACACACACATATATATATTGACGATTTTATTATTAATTTAACACTTCTCATTGAAGGATAAATTATATTTGAAGAGAAAAATTTTCTCTTCAAATATAATATATATATACACATTTTGGGTCATTGTAGGCCAGAAAATGGTGGGTTTATTCTTCCTTTTTCGACATTTTTTTTATTGGTCCTTTTTTAGGTCTTTACAGCTTTTTTTTATAAATTTACCTTCTTTTGACTACATTTGTACAATTTGTATAATATAAGAATCCGCAGAGTCTAGTCTTAATTCCAACTTCTTTTAAAAACACTATTTAGTTTTAATTGGGGCACGCCGTAGCGTAGTGGTTAAGGCACTGAGCTACAAGCCAGAGGGTCGAGGGTTCAAGTCCTGTTGGGGTCAGGATTTTTAAACTGACTCAAACCTTCTGGCGGCACTATGGCCCTGGGGTCGACTCAGCCTCTAACTGAAATGAGTACCAGTGCTGGGGGTAAAGGCGGCCGTCACGCAGGGCTGACAACCCAGCTGACATAAAGTGCCAATTGTCTAGAAAAAGTGGGAGCCTTAACCTCCTACTAGCCCAAGGGCCTCCGGGCCTGTTGTGGGATCACCTTACGTTATTTAGTTTTAATTTCCAAAAACTTTTCATACTTCAAACACTTTTGTTCCACGAGAAACTACCGAACCCTCACAAGATATCCCGTTATTTTAACCAGTCTACTGACCACCTGAACTATTGTATTTCGACTTCAAATTTTCTAAGAAGTGCCACTTTGTGACAATGAGATGACTGGAGATGACTATTGTACTGCCAGCTGAGGTAAGTTTTCCCAAGTTAAATTTTTGTTATTCTAGTGTAGTTAAGTCAAATATACTTCTAGTTATACCAATATAAAATTAAATTTATTTCTGCAGGATATCCATTGCGGGTTTGCTGAATTCATTCTATGCAGGAAAAATCAATCATTCTAAATTCTCAAAGAACTTTTGTTTTAATGAACATAGAATTTTTATTCAAAGTTAAAATTGGGAGTCATAATGGCGGCTGAAAATGAATGACAAGATCATTTGAAAACTATAGTTACCGTGTTTGAAAAACATGAAATATGAGGTAAGATGTTAAAATGACTCATTAATTTATTAATAGAATTTTTAATTAAACAAACCTCTTAATATTTAATTTTAGGAAGTTATATTTTGAGGTTATTTTAATTTATTTTTGGTCTGGACATCTTACCTCAATATTAATGTTGATTTGATCTTGGACATGTTTCAAAACAATTCTGTTTTATCTGGGACTGACGATAAAACAGAATTGTTTTGAAACATGTCCAAGAACAAATCAACATTAATATTGAGGTAAGATGTCCAGACCAAAAATAAATTAAAACCTCTTAATGTTACTTCCTATTGTATTTTAAAATAGAATTCTTTTTCAAACTATGTTGAATTAAAAACATATAAAGTATGAAAGAAGAAGCATTTTCAGTTTTTTTTTGTGGCAATGTATGTTGCACTTCACTAGAATGTTGTCCTTTTTAAACATAATTTTATTATTATATTTGGAAAGAAAAATATATGCCTAGACTGGGGTTTGACCGAGGACCTTTGACTTTCTATGTCAATGCTCTTCCATCTGAGCTACTTAGGCCTCCAATCTAAACGCGTATTTTTTCTCTTATACATAGTTAATTCCCTAACACCAAATGCTAAGAGCCGTTGCTACGATTTGGCTTCTTTATTAAGAAGACTTTTTTATTGGGAATTTAAACATTACTTATAAAGCCAGTAGTGCTTCTTTCAATATTAATATTATTCGTTTTTAAACATCTTGATGATGGACAAATTATATTTGAAAAGAAAAATATACGCCTAGACTAGGGTTTGAACCCAGGACCTTTGACTTTCTATGTCAATGCTCTTCCATCTGAGCTACCTAGGCCTCCAATCTAAACGCATATTTTTCTCTTATACATAGTTAATTCCCTAACCCCAAATGCTACGAGCCGTTGCTAAGATTTTGCAAATGGCGGCTTCTTTATTAAGAAGACAGTCTAGGCGTATATTTTTCTTTTCAAATATAATTTGTCCGTCAGTAAGATGTTTAAAAAGAATAATATTAATATTATAATTTTATTTTATTCATTAAAACGCAGTTGAAACTAAAATTGTTTAATTTGAAATGCTTCTTTACAGATTTAGGGTTTCTTTTTGGGATATCTTTAGATCTTTTATAGTCATTTTGTGGAAAGCAATGGGAAGCTACCACACCTATAATTCCCTAGTAAAACTGCAAAGCATAGCATGAAAATGCTATGATTACAGTGAAAGACCTGTCCTCGGGCAGAATTACTATGGAATGGAATGGAGTAGTAATTTTATAGGTCCTCAACTTCTGAGCCCTATCTATTAGTATCAATAAATTCTAAGAGAGAGCACTGGGACTGTCTCCAGCAGCTGAAAAACTGAGGGACCTCAAAAATATGCTCCCATACATTCTGAATCAACAAAACATTTTTTTATTTGGACGTTATTAATAGTGCACGCTCCAGCTGAAAACTTATTTTGGTTCTTTTTTTTATTCAAGTTAGATTTTATCACCTCACCTCATATTCTTCTTCTTCTTAGACCGGTTTCAGAACTTTCTTCTTCAGTTCCATCCTCAGTATTTTCACGACTGTTGTTTTGTTGTCTTGAAGACCTGCCTCCTGGCGACAAAACAACAGTCATGAAAATACTGAGGATGGAACTGAAGAAGAAAGTTCCAAAACTGGCTTAAGAAGAAGAAGAAGAATATGAGGTGAGGCGATAAAATTTTACTGAAATAAATAATACTTCATAGTGTTAATTCCTAAAAAAATAATTAAAAACGGATTATTTTATCATGTGTAATTTACATTAGGATGCATACAATATTCTATTTGATTTTCATTAATCCAGATGACATCCGGTCCCAGCTAAGGAGGGTTGTTTCCGATCTCTGATAATGATTTGCCAAGTAGATTGTGACGGAGTGTGAGTCATCACGACAGGAGCGTGCGAGGTGATCAAACCAGTCAGTGTGCTGCTTCCGTTACACTCGCACGCGTGTTGCTCTCATAATGCCTAAGATGATAGACCTGTTTTGAGAAAGGTACATTATTGCCCTTTCTGATGCTAATTATAGTTATTCTGCGATTATTGAGGCTTGCAAAAACATAATTTTATTTTGTCAAAGTGTGGAATTAGCTCAGAGCTTAATAAAAAGGGAAAGGGTCGCTTGGGATTAATTCCAAAAGGAAAAAAACGGGCAAACCCAAGTCCTGCTACTACCCGCACCCCAGATGTAATCAGAAAGGTCAAGGTCCTTATCTCTGGTGGTAACCCTGCCACACAAAGGGTGATTGCGAACAGATTGGGAATATCCCTTAAAACTGTAAACACCATAATAAACAAAGATTTAAACATGGAGAAGCGCCACAAAAGCAGGGTTCATAAATTGTTGCCAGGTCACATTTCCGAATGTTGCACCAACAGCAGGAAACTATGAAAAGCACCTGGCAGGAGAAAACTGGAAATTTTTGGTCACACTTGATGAAGCATATGTTTATCTAGGAGACTGCAACAAATCCTGGACAATTTACTATAGAGAAAGGGGTGAAAAAAATTTTCAAAAGTGGTATGCCGAATGCAGAGAAAGTTTCTCCAAAAGATTTATGGTCATCACGGGATATTGCTACAATGAAAAACTGACCATTCGTAGAGTAGCTAAAAAGGCCAAAATCAACTCCCAGTACTACCAGGAAGAAGTTCTCACCCCAATTTACCCGACTGAAATCCCAGCTCTCTATGATACAGACAAAAACCAAGTCTGGGTGCACCAAGACAAGGCCTCCAGTCACACTTTGGGTTTAACCCTGACATTCCTGGAGAAATGGAGCAGGAAACTGGAATACATGCTATTCCATTCAGCAACATCCCAGTGAAGTCTCCTGATGCATCACCGATGGACTTTGTGTCTTTGGACTCTTCAAAAGGGCACTGGGAAACAGGCGTCCTCTGGAAAGCATATAAAGAGGAGTGGGAACTTCTAGACATGTATGTGCTGCGTAAGAGTCCTCTGCAGCGGAAACTCCGATGTCGAACTATAGCTTGGGTGAAGTGCCATCAATTAGTGCATGCTTGATGGTGGAGACACAGCTTTTCTTAAGGTAAAACTTAAAAATCATTTGTTATCAGAGATCAGAAACAACCCTCCATAGTCCAGATAAACAAGGTACTATGGTGATTACGATTAGGTATGAATAAGCAAACACACTACAAACTACTATTTATCATCTTGTTAATATACCAACATCATTCACTATCTATTAGAGAAAAAATAATGAAAACTACTTTCTCAAATTAAGTTATGTAGGTAGGAAATAACACTATGAGGTTTATATTTAAATTAATATTGGGAAGTAAACATTATGAGGTTATATCATTAATAGTGAGTATAGAATATATTTTTAATGACTCACTTCATATGATTTCAAATTTCTTTGATACCGGTGGTTTCAGACAATATCTTGTCCCTCTTCAGTCATGGCTTCCACTGATGAAATTCTGTGGTTGTTGATCTCTCTAAGGACATCACCTCTTGTGCTGCCATCTTTCGTTGGAATTATAAACTTTGTAATTTTATTTTATCCACCGGAATATTGAAATTCATAGATTGATATTCATTCAGAAGAATAAATATCAATCTATGAATTTCGATATTCCGGTGGATACAAATTTAATTACAAAGTTTATAATTCCAACAAAAGATGGCAGCACAAGAGATGATGTCCTTAGAGAAATCAACAATCACAGAATTTCATCAGTGGAAGCCATGACTGAAGAGGGACAAGATATTGTCCGAAACCGCCGGTATCAAAGAAATTTGAAATCATATGAGGTGAGTTGTTAAAAATATATTCTACACTCACTATTAACTACGAGGTTTATTTAAATTTTGTTGAGTTGTTTCTTGACTCACCTCATACTTCTTTAACTCCCTTGCAGATCCAGATTTCGTCATTGTATTTGTGACATTCTCAATGCTGTTCATGTTAACAACTGACATCCAATGGTCTCCTCTCCTGCAGACTGACCTCCGCGCCATCTGATGGCTGACCGACGAACTTCCAAATCAATCCCCTCTCCTTATCACCAGGTATTTCAAAATTCATAGTTGTTAATTAAATTAATGTTTTTATTACCTCACCTCATATCCTTTTTCTTCTATACTGCAGTTTCGGAGCTTATCTCCATCGTCAGTAGCCTCTGGTCGACCAGTGTTATGTCGTTTCTTGGCGGTTTCCTTCTTACTTCTATCGGTGGACCGATGAATCTCTGGATCAGGTCAAAATTTGCGGGAGTTTCAAAATTCATGAGTTTGTCTTTTTTGTTTTTTTGGATATGGATTTTTTCCCAGACTGTGAGTTCCTTTAGTTTATCTGTTTGTTTGATTAGGCTAGCTTCTGTATCAATTAAATGCTTTTCAGACCAAGCATGGGCTGCTACAGCTGACTTGTCCACTTCACCCTTTTTTACATTTCTAAGGTGTTCCTTCAATCTAGTTTTTAAATTTCTTTTTGTTTTTCCTATATAGATTTTGTCGCAATCTTGACATTTGATCTGATATATTCCTGATTTATATTCTTCTCCAATTTTTTCATTTTTGTTGGTTTTAATTATCTTGTTTAGGCTGTATTCATTCTTTGGGGCCAATCGAATGTTAAACTTATTGAAAATTTTCTGGAACTTGTGGTGTTTTACAGGATGGTAAGTGAATTTTTTGAATCTTATGTTCTCTTCTGTTTGTTTTTTAAGTGTGCTTTCATTAATTAGTTTTTGCCTTTTAAACTTATTTATTTTCTTGTGTACCATGTTCTCTTCATAACCATTTTCTATTGCTACTTTAATTATGTATTCTTTTTCTTTTTCATATTTTTCACGGTTCAGGGTACATTCACCAATCTGTGTGTTAGGCTATTGAATACAGCTTCTTTGTGAGCGAAATGGTTGAATCCTGATGCCTTAATGTAGTTATCTTTATGTGTGTTCTTTCTGTATATTCCAAATTCTATTTTGTTTTTTTCTTTCTAGTTAGGGTTAGATCCAAAAATGAGATTTGTCTGTCAGTTTCAGTTTCCATTGGTGAATTTTACAGTTTTGCTCTGAAGGTTCAGGAGTTTTAAGGCATCTTCTATTTGTTTATGGTTTATAATGGCTATTATATCGTCAACGTATCTGCGCCAAAATTTGAAAGTTAATGGGTGTCCCCTTGTGATTTTCTGTTCAAAACTACCCATGAATAAATTGGCCAGAAAGGGAGATAGGGGGTTCCCCATGGAAAGTCCAAAATTTTGTTTGTAGTATTTCCCATTGTATGTAAAGAACATTTGTTCGATGCATAATTTTGTCAAAATTATGTATTCTTCTATCTTTTCCTTTTCCAAATTACTGTTCGTTAACCATTTTTCCAGAATATCAATGGTGGTTTCTCTTGTGAAACAATAATTTGGAAAAGGAAAAGATAGAAGAATACATCATTTTGACACCCATTAACTTTCAAATTTTGGCGCAGATACGTTGACGATATAATAGCCATTATAAACCATAAACAAATAGAAGATGCCTTAAAACTCCTGAACCTTCAGAGCAAAACTAAAATTCACAATGGAAACTGAAACTGACAGACAAATCTCATTTTTGGATCTAACCCTAACTAGAAACGAAAAAAACAAAATAGAATTTGGAATATACAGAAAGAACACACATAAAGATAACTACATTAAGGCATCAGGATTCAACCATTTCGCTCACAAAGAAGCTGTATTCAATAGCCTAACACACAGATTGGTGAATGTACCCCTGAACCGTGAAAAATATGAAAAAGAAAAAATAATACATAATTAAAGTAGCAATAGAAAATGGTTATGAAGAGAACATGGTACACAAGAAAATAAATAAGTTTAAAAGGCAAAAACTAATTAATGAAAGCACACTTAAAAAAACAAACAGAAGAGAACATAAGATTCAAAAAATTCACTTACCATCCTGTA
Source organism: Diploptera punctata (assembly GCA_030220185.1). NCBI lineage: Eukaryota > Metazoa > Arthropoda > Insecta > Blattodea > Blaberidae > Diploptera > Diploptera punctata. Next base: position 1,966,355 of record JASPKZ010001233.1, on the reverse strand, counting down.
AAACACCACAAGTTCCAGAAAATTTTCAATAAGTTTAACATTCGATTGGCCCCAAAGAATGAATACAGCCTAAACAAGATAATTAAAACCAACAAAAATGAAAAAATTGGAGAAGAATATAAATCAGGAATATATCAGATCAAATGTCAAGATTGCGACAAAATCTATATAGGAAAAACAAAAGAAATTTAAAAACTAGATTGAAGGAACACCTTAGAAATGTAAAAAAGGGTGAAGTGGACAAGTCAGCTGTAGCAGCCCATGCTTGGTCTGAAAAACATTTAATTGATACAGAAGCTAGCCTAATCAAACAAACAGATAAACTAAAGGAACTCACAGTCTGGGAAAAAATCCATATCCAAAAAAACAAGAAAGACAAACTCATGAATTTTGAAACTCCCGCAAATTTTGACCTGATCCAGAGGTTCATCGGTCCACCGATAGAAGTAAGAAGGAAACCGCCAAGAAACGACATAACACCGGTCGACCAGAGGCTACTGACGATGGAGATAAGCTCCGAAACTGCAGTATAGAAGAAAAAGGATATGAGGTGAGGTAATAAAAACATTAATTTAATTATTAAATTAAACCTCATAGTGTTCTTTCCCTGTGAAAGTTAAATTCATAGTTGTGTTTCTATTCTTGCACATGTAAATTTTTTCCCAAATTGTGAGTTCCTTCGGTTTTTCCAATTGTTTAAGTAATTTTGTTTTGGTTTCTATTGTATGTTTTTCTGAACAGGCATGTGCAGCTATTACAGATTTTTCTGTTTCTTCATTTTTAACATTTTAATAGCTGCACATGCCTGGTCAGAAAAACATAGAATAGAAACCAAAACAAAATTACTTAAACAATTGGAAAAACTGAAGGAACTCACAATTTGGGAAAAAATTTACATATGCAAGAATAAAAACACAACTATGAATTTTGAAACACCCGGTGATAAGGAGAGGGGATTGATTTGGAAGTTCGTTGGTCAGCCATCAGATGGCACGGAGGTCAGTCTGCAGGAGAGGAGACCATTGGACGTCAGTTGTGAACGTGAACAGTATTAAGAATGTCACAAATGCAGTGACGAAATCTGAATATGCGAGGTAGTTAAGAAGTATGAGGTGAGTCAAGAAACAACTCAAAAAAAAAAACTTTCTCAAAATTAGAATAAAGTTAGGAAAATCTGAAAAAGTTATATCAATACAAGATTATACTTGACTATTATTAGTTAGTTATTTTGACTGATCTCATGTTTTTTTATAGTCTGCAGAATATAAAAAAAATATGAGGTGAGTCAAAATAACTAACTAATAATAATTAAAAGAAACCTCATAGTGTTATTTCCTACAAATATAAAAAAAAAATTATATTTGACTTTTTTAAGAATCTGAGAGTGTATACATAGGGAAAACAAAGAGAAATTTGAAAACCAGAGTGAAAGAAAATCCCAGGAATGCCAAGAATGCGGAAGTAGAAAAATCTGTGGGAGCAGCCCATGTCAGAAAAACATCAAATTGAAAGAAAGATAAATAAATAAAGCAAATAAAAAACCCAAGAGCTCATGGTTTGGAAAAAAAATCTAAAAGAAGAAGATGAAATGAAGAAATGAACTAGGTATGGGAGTGTTTTACAAGTCCACAATAAAAAATTTTCAAATTTCCGGACCGATATTCCTAAATCAAGTCTAGCTGTTGCTATATCCCTAGGAATGATGATTTCAAGGCATCTTCAGGTTGGTTGTGGACAGTTTTAAAAGACGACACAATGTAGTGTGGAATGAAATTTACAGGGAATCAAAGGATGTGGACTAAAGTATAGTTAGTGAGTGGAAACCAAAACTGCATATTTTAATTTCAGGATATGTGCTTAGGAGACTTTTTAACATTGATGAAATAGGACTGTTTTTTTTTCGCGTGTTACTGTTGAAGTCGCTCGTACATATATACTTCACTTTCCAACGGCAACGGAACTACAAATAATCCAGGTATATAAAAAGACATATACAGTGCTCTATAATCAAAGATTTGTTAATTTTTTTAAATGCGGAATGTTGTAGAATGTGGGAAAAAAATTGGTCCCATGCAATTCTGCTTTGAACAAGTTTTACTGTATGTATGTATGTATGTATGTATGTATGTATGTATGTATGTATGTATGTATATATATATATATATATATACACACACACAACTTATACAAATTTTTGTCATAGTCATTTTTGGTGTCTACTAGGAAGGATCGATTAAGATTCGTAAAAGATTTGGTTAAGACAACACATTTTAAGCTGGAATATACCCTGCTTCAAGTTCCGATAAGGGTCAGGATTTTTAAACTTGCATTATTCTTCTGGTGGAACCATGGCCCTGGAGTTGACTCAGCACTTATCAGAAATATGTACCAGCCTTTGTTCAGTGGGTAAAATATAAATACTATGAATGTATAATGTTATATAATCCAACCTCAGGAACAAGGACACAAGACTAGATGAAGATTCATAATATAGTGAATGATTTTTTTTTTCTCTCAGGTGGCAGCATTAACATATTCTTATTACTTGTTCTCACCCTCTGCCTAATTAAAAACCAACCATTTGAAAATAAACACGGCAAGATTATCTAAATGGACTACATTTTATTAATAGCTAGACAAAATGCTATGAAAATAAGAAGAAAATTTGCAATTTTCTTATTAATTAAACCAATAACGTCTTAAGAACCCTAGTATTACACCCTTGGATGTAAAAAAAATAATCAAGACAGGCAAACAGAAATTTTTTTTTACAATGCCACCATGTCATTTTGACATTCTGGTATTCTGGTCCTGGCATGGCATTATTGTAACCCACTTCTGACTGAGGATGGGGCACCTGGAAGGAAGATGTATGATAGGTGACAATGATGGTAATGATGCACCAGGAGAGGCCTTAATCCTAAACTTAAAGAATATGTTAAAGATGATAATGATGGCTAGCTGATGTTCGGGGACCGTTTGGGCTTTAAAGTTTCCTGACATTTGTCTTACAGGTGAGGAAAACCCCCTCCCCCTAAAAAAAAATCACTCAGGAAATTTGTACTGACTGGGGATCGAACCCGTGCCTGCTGCATGACAAGACAGCACACTACCTTGAGACCACAGCAGTAGACTAAACTAATTTCATGAATTTTTTGTGAAAGAACATTCAAATTAAAATGATATAATATTTGTACAGACTTTATAAAAAAATTAATGGGGAGTGACAATATGAGGTAAACATCTACGAAATAAAAATGTAATTCAGAATGAATGCATGCCACTGCAACTCATGTTGAAAAACCTATTTATGATTAAAAATGTTAAAATTTGATAATCATACAGGTTGAATGCTTGAAAAAATTATATCTTATAAATTAAACAACCATTTGTTGCAAGTTTGAAAAATAAAAGAGGGACATTTGACATATTGTTAAAAAGGACAGTACCATTAAAGTTCAAGAAAAAACAAACCTGACACAAACAAATGAAACAAAATATCTAGGGACAATTTTTTATTCAAAATTATCTTGGAGAAAACATATTGAAGCAGTAGTAAACAAAGCAACGAAAAGATTTTCAATCTTAAAAAGATCAGCTGGAGCAAAGAGGGGTAGTAATCACCAGATTCTGAACACCACATATAAAACATTCATCAAGCCAATACTTCTATACAACGGGAGGTAATAATCACAGCAAATAAATCGAACCTAAATTGCTTAGAAGTATGCCAAAATCAGGCTTTATGGCTTATAACTGGCGCAGCTAAATCAACCCCGATCACAGCAATCCAAGCACTAACTCAGAACCCTCCGATATGTCTAACTTTAGAGGAACAGGCAATTACACAACATGAAAAAATGTTACGGTTAACAACATCAAAATGGGAAAAAAGACAGTTACAACCAACCAAGTTGAAAACACAAACAAGTTTCTTGTCCAAAGTAACTGAAATAAAAACAGATTTGAATCTTCCTAAATCTAAAGAAAATATTTTGATCAGAGAAAACCCTCTTGCTTTTGAACCAATTAACATTCAGCTAAATCTAGAAGAACCAGTTACAAAATCTAAAACTCCCACACCTGTACTAAAAGCTCTAGCATTAGAAGCTGTGAATAAGAGATATCCATCAGAAGAATGGTTACATGTCTACACAGTTGGATCTACTATTGATAACAACTCAGGATCAGGAATTACATGTGCATTATTTTCATTTTATCAACCAGCAGGATACCACACAACAAATGTTGATGCGGAAGTAACGGCTATTCATATTTCACTCCAACAATTACTATATAGAATAAATAAATTTCAAAATGCTGTCATACTCTCTGATTCTAAGGCAGCAATATATGCAATAAATTCACACAAAATGAAGTCAATACAAATTAAAGAGTGCTACTAAATGATTCAACAACTTCAAAACTACAAAAAATAATTCAATTGCAATGGATACCTGCACATTGTGGAATTGCTAGAAATGACACTGTTTATTTTCTTGCCAAAAGAGGCTCCAATCTAATTCAGAATACTACTAAAAGCTTACCTTTCACATCCATAAAAAGAATAATTAAAAACAAATATAAAATCAAACAAAACCAAGACCTATGTAATAATGCCAAAGACAAAAAATTTAATATTTTAGTAAAGAAGCCAGATATTATTCCAGAAATTCCATGTTAAACTACAGTAGCAAAATTTAGACTGCTTACAGAACATGACTATTTGGCCAAACATTTATATAAAATAGGAATCTACACGAATCCAAATTGTCCTCTATGCAACAAAGACGAAGAAATGAACAAAGAACATCTACAAACCTGTGAAGTATTACCTTTATATATTAAATTTGGGAATTTTTAACATTATGAGTTGTGAAAACAGCTGACGATGGTGACAATGGGTCGCCGATACTGCAGTGCTGTGTTTAAAAAAACATAGAAGTATGAGGTAAGAAGAAAGTATTACCTGTTGGATCCACCATAGAGAAATATTGGAGAGCAAGAAAACTAATGGCTTCATTGCCAAGGCCCAGCATTTGAAAACAACAACAGTACCATTAAAAAAAAGATGTCTGGTCATCCCATTATACAGTAAATATTGCTACAACAACTAAAATTATAACAATAATTATTAAGGCATGATCATGAAAATAAATTAACTGTTCTAAAATATATGTCTCTCACAAGTAGGTGCTTCCATCTAGATGTAAGTTATAAAATAACTTACTGACAATTCTGGTTTGGTATTCAATTCCATACGAGTTAAAACCAAAAATAAGATTGCTCTCCTGTAACTCTTCTTTTTTCAAAACTTAGGAGTGAAAACTCGAGGGGGGAAATTATGCGATGACTATGAAAATATCAATATGCTTTCACAATGTAGAACACTATCACATGGAAGATGTTGGGCTAGAGTTGTTCATCATCTCAAACTCAGTCCATTTCTCCTCATAAAATGAACAGCCCACCTTCTGCTCGCCTTGGAATCAGTATCTGTAATATCACACTTTGTTGCAGCTTCCCTTGCTTTCACAATGTAGCACACTATCACATGGAAGATGTTGGGCTAGAGTTGTTCATCATCTCAAACTCAGTCCATTTCTCCTCATAAAATGAACAGCCCACCTTCTGCTCGCCTTGGAATCAGTATCTGTAATATCACACTTTGTTGCAGCTTCCCTTGCTTTCACAATGTAGCACACTATCACATGGAAGATGTTGGGCTAGAGTTGTTCATCATCTCAAACTCAGTCCATTTCTCCTCATAAAATGAACAGCCCACCTTCTGCTCGCCTTGGAATCAGTATCTGTAATATCACACTTTGTTGCAGCTTCCCTTGCTTTCACAATGTAGCACACTATCACATGGAAGATGTTGGGCTAGAGTTGTTCATCATCTCAAACTCAGTCCATTTCTCCTCATAAAATGAACAGCCCACCTTCTGCTCGCCTTGGAATCAGTATCTGTAATATCACACTTTGTTGCAGCTTCCCTTGCTTTGAATTGTATTATCTCATATATTACAGCAAGACCATCGTTTCTAAGTTCTGTTATGTAATCCAGAACTTCGCAGTCAACCTCAGGATATTTGCCACACTTTGGGCCACGAATCGAATGACACATCGATTTTGCTTTTTCTAATTGTTCTTTTTGAGACTTTCAATACTGCATTAATCTCGGTTGTAGATCGAACTTTCTTCCCGTATGTTTCACTCCATTTTCATTGGTGAAATTTACCACTTGTAACTTAAAATGTGCAGTGTAGGTATTATACATTCTACCCATAGTTGAGTTTAACAAACTGATGCTGTGACAGAATAACACTGTTACTAATGCACAATGATACCTAACTCTATTCAGACTTCTGTTCTCTATGATTCAGACTGACAATGACAGATGTGTGGGTGACAAGAGACTGCAGGTATCGTTAGGTCTTTGTAGAAGGGGATGGATTTGACCTTGGGTTTGCCATGAATTCCTTTGTGCTGTACTTGAAATCTTCACAAGAGTGCCCAAAGTTGTAACTAAAAATGTTTGGCCTAGATAATGCACAACGTATCAGAAGTGGATTTATAAATATATATGTATACATATATGAAAAACCTAGGGAAAAATTACGTGAGGGGGTCAATTATGCGACTGAATACAGTATTATATTTGAAAAGAAAAATATATGCCCAGACTGGGGTTTGAACCCAGGACCTTTGACTTTCTATGTCAATGCTCTTCCATCTGAGCCACCTAGGCCTCCAATCTAAATGCATATTTTTCTCTTACACATAGTTAATTCCCTAACCCCAAATGCTACGAGCCATTGCTACGATTTTTGCAAATGGCGGCTTCCTTATTAAGAAGACTTTTTATTGGGAATTTAAACATTACTTATAAAGCCAGTAGTGCTTCTTTCAATGTTAATATTATTCGTTTGTTTAAACATATTAATGATGGACAAATTATATTTGAAAAGAAAAAATGTACGCCTAAACTGGGGTTTGAACCCAGGACAGTATGTTGTCAGTGAAAAAACAAAGGATGCTATTCAAAAAGAGTACTAATTTATATATTAAATTTGGGAATTTTTAACATTATGAGGTTCAATTAATAATAATTAAATGAATCGTGATTTTTTCTTACCTCATACATCTATGTTTCTTTAAACACAGCACTGCAGTATCGGCGACACTTTGTCGTCATCGTCAGCTGTTTTCACGTCGTGAAAACAGCTGACGATGACGACAAAGTGTCGCCGATACTGCAGTGCTGTGTTTAAAGAAACATAGATGTATGAGGTAAGAAAAAATCACGATTCATTTAATTATTAAGAGTACTAATGTTGAAGTTGAATTTCATAGATGTTTTGTTGAAACTTCTGCCTTAGACATTTAAGAAACAAGGAGTGTCAAACACACAATCCCTCATGTGAACCTTGTTATAAATACTAAAAGAAACAGGAAATAGAAAAATCAGCCATACACAATAGTTACAAAATTTAACTACAAAATTAGAAATACTACAGCATTCTCAACATGTATTAAGATTGACTGGAAAGGTGACAAATATAAACATATAAAAAGGCAGTGAGACAAAGTGGAAAGGAAGCATATGTTTACTGGAGTTGCACATATTCAAATAATGTTTGCAAGATCTTAAACTATTAAGCCTAACTTCAAAGATAAAACGTAAGATAACAATCAAAACTTTCTATAATCAATTGAGTTGGTATATTGACTTAGGCTTTCATGGCCGGAGTTACTATGATGATCTTGTAGACGATTTCTGGGCTGTTAGCCGTGGTCTTGAGGCTTGTAGTTCCCCAACGTTTCGCCAGAGACTGCATCCGGCATCTTCAAGGGTTGTCTTGAGTCCTGCTCTATTTATACATTTATCCGCGATGTATTCTCTGCGCGGTCCGTTACTTCGTAAATTGTATCTGCCTTCTGGTTGGTTAGCATTAGGGTCTTCCATTGCACCAAAGAGGTTGCTGTCTGATGTTCTAGTAGATTGTTCTCGTAGGGGTTTACATCTGGCTTTTGTTAAGACTGGTATCCATGCTTTATTGACAACGAGAAGCCATTGAAATATTCAAACATCAAAATAGTTACAATAGAAAGGAAGAATCATTAAAGGTCAACAAAGCATGGATACCAGTCTTAACAAAAGCCAGATGTAAACCCCTACAAGAACAATCTACTAGAACATCAGACAGCAACCTCATTGGTGCAATGGAAGACCCTAAAGCTAACCAACCAGAAGGCAGATACAATTTACGAAGTAACGGACGACGCAGAGAACACGTCGCGGATAAATGTATAAATAGAGCAGGTAGTCGACAAAACTGCCAGTCTCAAGACAACCCTTGAGGATGCCGGACGCAGTCTCTGGCGAAACGTTGGGGAACTACAGGCCTCAAGACCACGGCCAACAGCCTGGAAATCGTCTACAAGATCATCATAATTGAGTTGGTGTTTACTTGATGAAAATCCATATATATTAATTAAATAAAAATAAAACTTAGTTTTATTTGATTTTCATATTTATTATATAATTCATTGACAGCTGTTTCGGTACACTGTACCTTCTTCAGACATGTTAACAAATTATGAATTGTGTTCCAACTGATCTAAGCAACAATACAACAATATTTATTTAAATTTTTTTAATTTAACAAACGGGATTCATTCAAATCAAGTTGAGAATTTAACAGTTTGTTACTACTAAAACTAATAATACTTTACAAAATATAATAAAAAACAATAAAACCAAAATAAAAAAAAATTATCAGGTGTATATAAATTGAAGTGTGGCACATGTGACAATGTCTATATAGGACAAACTGGTAGACCTTTTATCTCTCGGATAAAGGAACACATGAGAGCATATAACAGAAATTTAGAATATTCAAAATATGCTAACCACCTATTCCAATTTAATCATTGTTTCAATCCAAATTTTGAAATTTTACATGTTTGTGATAAGGGTAAGAAGTTAAGATCTTTTGGAGGCTGTAGAAATAAATAAATTGAATAGTAGTAACAACTTGATTTGAATGAATCCCCTTTGTTAAATTAAAACATTTTAATAAATATTGTTGTATTGTTGCTTAGATCAGTTGGAACACATTTTCATAATTTGTTAGCATGTCTGAAGAAGGTACAGTGTACCGAAACAGCTGTCACTGAATTATATAATAAATATGAAAATCAAATAAAACTGTTTTATTTTTATTTAATTAATAAAAATTTCTATGTTTTTATATTAATTTAATACTTCTCACTGAAAGGCAAATTATATTTGAAGAGAAAAATTATATGCTCAGACCGAGGTTTGAACCCAGGACGAGAGATAACAGAACAACAGTCACGAAATTACTGAAGATGGAACTGAAGTGTAAAGTTCCGAAACTAGTATAAAAAAGAAGAAGAAAATGAGGTGAGTGATCAAAGTTCACCTAAATAAATAATACTTCATAGTGTGAATTCCTAAAAAAGTAAAATAATAAAGTATTTTAATTTAAATCTCTATGGCAGTTCCTATTATTACTTAAGGATCCGAAACATGGACAGTAACATCACAACAATCTACCAGAATACAAGCTGCTGAAATGAAATTCTTCAGACCAATAGCAGGATATCAAAGAACAGAAAAAAAAAATACAACATGGAAATAAATCAGCAACTAAAAGTAGAGGGATTAAACATAACAATAGTGAAATACAGAACAAACTGGAAAGAACACTTGAGAATAGAATACCAAAATCAGCATACAACTATTCACCACGAGAAAGAATAAACTTGGGAAGACCACAGAAAAGAAGGAAACAGCAGCAATTTGGAGCCGGAACAATCTAGTAAATAAGCCTAAACTGTGATGAAGAAGATTTTAAATCTTAAATTAAACCTCATAGTGAATTTTCCTACAAAAGTTCATTTCATTTATTAACTTAACTATTAACAATTTTAATATAATTGCAAAAAGGTACAATATGGAAATCAATACAAAAAAAACTAAAGTGATGGCCTTTTGTGGGAAATACCCTATACCTAGCAAAATTGTTTTGGATGATGAAATTTTAGAACGAATAAATGAATTTAATTATTTGGGTTATAATTTAACATTTCAAGATGATAGTAAAAAATCTGGAATTTATCAAATTGATTGTCGAGATTGCAATAAAGTATACATAGGAAAAACAAAAAGAAATTTGGACACTCGCACAAAGGAACACTTTAGAAATATTAAAAATGGTGAAATTGAAAAATCAGCTATTGCAGCACATAGTTTGTTGGAAGGTCATAGAATTGAAAAAGAAGCTAAACTTCTAAAACATTTGGAAAAACCTTTGGATTTGACAGTTTGGGAGAAAATATTTATACAGAAGAACAAATTTAAATCTATGAATTTCGACATTCCGGATGAACGTGACCTCATCTCGAAGTTCATCGAATCAACACCAGATGGCAACGATATCTCGAAGTTCGTCAAATCAACACCAGATGGCAACGTTATAGAGGGAGATTCCAACGAATATCCGGTAGTCATAATGGCGGTTGAAAATGAATGACAAGATCATTTGAAAACTATAGTTACCATGTTTGAAAAACATGAAATATGAGGTAAGATGTTAAAATGACTCATTAATTTATTAATTTCAAGATGAAGCTGATATATAAAAGAAAATCACAAATTTCACAAAATCAAGGGGATAATTAACAGTATAATGAAACCATCTTTAGTACAGAAGAAAACAAGATTACGGCTTTATAAGTTTCTCGCAAGACCAGTATTAAGATATGGTAGTGAAGCATGGACAATACGAAGAAGATATGAAAGCCAAATAACAGCAAATGAGATGCAATTTATGCGCCGTACAGCAGGCTATACAAAGTGGGACCATAAAAGAAATGAGGAAATTATGGAAGAGTTGGATGTAGAACCCATTCTTCACCATATACAAAACTACCAGAACAACTAAAAAGCCATCTTCAACGAATGCCATACCATAGAATTCCAAAAGCAATGCTTCGTTACTGCAAAAGATTGCTGGGATGTCAAAAAAAGCACTGGATGGAAAATTCCTCTTTGAGACAGTAACAGGCCACGCGGCTAATACTTGCATGGATGATGATAATGAAATCCTCATAATGTTATTCCTATAATAAATTTAATGTATTAAGAAACATAATATCATACATCTCCAGTAAGCTCCACAATTATTTCCCTTCCTTTTCATATGAATATACAATACAGCGATCACTAACCTTAACGAGATGTAGTGCATCGACAGGTTTGTTGCCTTTCCTAGCAAGAGCTAGATTGTGTTTATGCATCTTGTTCATGCGTGCCTCTTTAGGACTGTAGTAGTATCCAGGGTACTTGCGCTTGTGCTCCTCATCAGCCTGTCGACTAGCCGTGTAGTATCCCTCCTTCGTGTCTGCAGGTAGATTCTTCCACATTACACCCAGCCTCACTGATATCTCCTTATTGCTTTCCGCTAAAAAACAACACTTCATTTATGTCACATATAACTAAGATAGACATGATCTCCCAAAGGGGACAAGATAAAGCTATAGAAGAAGATACATAAAGACTGATTATTCATTGTTAAATATGGGAAATATTTACAGGAAGAATATTCATACAGACAATTACATGGAGTATTTAACTTTCACAAGGAAAGAACACTATGAGGTTTAATTTAAGAATTAAATTAATGTTTTTATTACCTCACCTCATATCCTTTTTCTTCTATACTGCAGTTTCGAAGCTTATCTCCATCTTCAGTAGCCTCTGGTCGACCAGTGTTATGTCGTTTCTTGGCGGTTTTCTTCTTACTTCTATTGGTGGACCGATGAACCTCTGGATCAGGTCAAAATTTGCAGGAGTTTCGAAATTCATGATCCAGAGGTTCATCGGTCCACCGATAGAAGTAAGAAGAAAACTGCCAAGAAACGACATAACACCGGTCGACCAGAGACTACTGAAGATGGATATAAGCTCCAAAACTGCAGTATAGAAAAAAAAGGATATGAGGTGAGGTAATAAAAACATTAATTTAATTCTTAAATTACATAGAGTCTTCAGGTTTCAATCACATTGTGCATAAACATGCAATTTTCAACAGTTTGATATATAGGTTATTAAATATATTAAAATTAATGTTGGGAAGTAAACATTATGAGGTTATATCATTAATATTGAGTGGAGAACATATTTTTAATAACTCTTTTTTTTTAATCTTCAACACTGAGTAACTAATACAAGTTTTTAAATATGTTAAATTAATGTTGGGAAGTAAACATTATGAGGTATTAAGGAAGAATTTTTATCACTCACCTCATATTGTTCTTCTTATTTGGCTATAAACTAGTTTCGGAACATAGTTTCTGTTCCATCCTCAGTATCGTCACGACCGTTGTTCTGTCGACAGAACAATATGAGGTGAGTGATAAAAATTCTACCTTAATGAATATACCTCATAGTGAGAATTCCTAAAATAAGTAATTATGAGGTATAATCATTAAAATTCATCAGAGAACATTTTGTTTAAACAACTCACCTCATAGGATTCATGCTTCCATGATATCGCGATTTCAAACACAGTCGTGTTCATCCTCAGACATAACTCCAACTGACGAAATTCTTCGGCCGTCAACTGTTCTATCGTCACCATCTTGTAAACTGCTATCTAGTGTTCATTTGATGAACTGTGAGATCAAATCAACACTAGATAGCAGTTCAGATGATGGTGAGGACAAAAATTCAAGAGTTATAAAGATGGCTGAAGATAGGAATAATGTTTCCTGAAACTGGTCTTATGCTTTAAAAAAACATGGAGTGTATGAGTTGAGATAATCACGACTCATTTTATTTATTAAATTTAAGGAGTTTCCTGGTGCTTCGTTATCATTTATCACCCACCATAACATTAACTCTGACTTCAAGGCCCCCCAACCTCACAAGTGGATAACAATTCTGCCAGTACCAGATGAAAATTTCCAAAAATTCATAATACAACCTGATGGCATTAGAAAATAAATAAATACATAATATATATGAAACTGCAGGAATGAACTTACTTGGATGCTGGAAGGCAAGTTTCCGACGCCATTCATTGGCAAAGATCATGAAAGCATTAGGTGGCCTAGGAATTTTACCAGCTCGACGTTTGTGCCACGCATTGCTCTTTTTCTCTCTTGGACTGGTCAACAACTGAGGTAACAGCATGTCCTTGCTCGAGCTTGCTGAAGTGCCACCAGTTTGCGGAAAGTCCATTAGGAACCGAGCCCGAGCCTTGCCAAACTCTGAAGGCGATCCAACTGTTCAAACAAATTTAAATTATGTCAGAATATGACAAGAAATCAAAATATAAAATGCTGTCATGCATAAACTAAGTGAATTCCTCAGCAAGTCAAATGGTCCAATTTTTTTGGTTTATGGAATATAGCAAACTCGGCTAATTTCATGATATTAAGATTTTAGACTATTATACCTTACTATTATGAAAATGGAGTCTTAGCAATATTACAGTTAAGGATATTTGAATGAAATATATATATGCTGAGTTGTTGAATACATAATATTTAATTTTAGGAAGTGATATTTTGAGGTTATTTTAATTATATTATTTTTAGTCTGATCATCTTACCTCAATATTAATATTGATTTGTTCTTGAACATGTTTCAAAACAATTCTGTTTTATCGTCAGCTTGTCCAGACTGGTTTGATTTATGTTGCACAACCTGGATGTCAATGTCAGCTCCATCTTGTGGTTGGCCAAAGAACCTCCAAACAAGGTCACGCTCCATCGGTATTTCAAAATTCATAACTCTGTTTTTATTCTTCTGAATATAAATTTTTTCTTTTGTATTTTCTAACTGTTTTAATAATTTAGGGTCTGAATTTATATTATGTTTTTCAGACCAAACATGAGCAGCAACTGCAGATTTTTCTATTTCCCCATTTTTAATATTTCTTATGTATTCTTTGGTTCTAATTTTTGGGTTTCTTTTTGTTTTCCTACATATATCTTTTCACAACCCATGCATTCAATTTGATATACTCCTGACTTTTTATTTTTATCAGTTTTTTCATTTTTGTTGGTTTTTATTAGTTTATTTAGACTGTAGTTATTTTTCGGTGCTAATTTAATATTAAACTTCTCAAATATCTTTTGGAATTTATTGTATACCCAAGGGTGATATGTGAATTTCCTATATTTTTTCATAGGTGGTTCTTCTTTTTCAAGAGTATTTCTGTTTATCATTTTTTTGTTTTTTATACTTTTCTATCCTTTTATGTACCATGTACATATTTTATTTTATTACCAATATGTAGAGATCCGTAAAAGTGGTTTTATATTTAGGGAAAATTTGTTTTAAAATTCCAAGATTTCAATGTTATTGGGAATTTGGCAGTGTTATTAAAAAAATGTAAATTTAGTCTTTTTAATCCTAGTTTAGTATATTAAACCCAATAAGAATGATATATCCAGTGAGTTTAAGGTCAATATGATATAATTACTCATGGTCCATTGTTGGCTTATTCAAATTTGGCAGTGCTTGCATTATTGTCAGGTTACTGCTTATACTTCAAGAAATGTTTTCTTCAGATTTCAACATACCATTACTTAATAATGATTGATATAAAATTGATAATTATGCCTGCAAAAACTTATCTTACACATTAATATAATTTGTATTTCTTGGAATTCATATTGGCCGTAGAACTTAAAATCTATGGAGAGACCATATTTGAGCATGAGGAGGACAGAAAATATTACCTCTATGTTGTGAACTGTGTTGCAACCATTTCCCTTTGCAAGACTGCATAGAGGAAGCAGATATGGCAGTTAAAAAGAAGATGAATTTCGAAAAGTGTTTAAAAATGCATTATGAAAATTTTGCAAATAGAACAAAAAATCTCCGGAATTCGTTGAAAATTTTTTATTTCAGCGTTATTTCATGTTATCGTAGGATTTTGTAATTCATAAATGCTTTTTTTGAGGTTATGGGAAGTGGAGTTAAGAAATGATACAAGAAAATGACAAAATTAGAGCATTTTGTATTATCGCGACTCGTGAATTCCATGGATCTCTACCTATATGACATGAATTTTATATCTACTTTTTCCACTCATTTTTTTAACAATACCTACCTCAGTTTATTTTAATACATTAAGGAAACTGCTTGATTTTTTAATTCATCGGAGATTTTTTTTAAAACTCACCTCATAAATTTTGTGCTTTTCATGATAATGCAGTTTCAGATGACTTCTCGTCCATCCTCAGTCACAACTCTGATTGCTTGATGCTCATGAGTCAGAGTTGTGACTGATGATGGACAAGATGTCGTCTGAAACGACAGTATCATGAAAAGCACAAAATTTATGAGTTGAGTTTTTCAAAAAAAATTTCTCCGATGAATTTAAATGCTTGATGCTCATTTATGGGAGGTTATGAAGTTCCTAGAGTCTGAGATATCAGCTCCATTAAATCATCTTTTATAAGATTCATGATATGTTCCGTTGAGGTATTGTTCAAAATTAAAATATAAAATTATGGAATATTCCATTAAATCATTCTTGATTTCTAATATCCTTCTCAAATTAAAAACTTACCTTTCATTGGTTTGTTTATTCTTATTGGTGATTTTTGAGGTACTGAATTCATCTTTGGCTGTTCATTAGTTTCAGGCTGCAACATAGAATTTAACAAATATTATAAATATTATAATAAAATAAATAAAAACCAATATTATTTTACAAAAATTAATAAACATTATTTTGCAAATTATACTGGGTAATAACAACTGCTATTTATAAATATTATACTTCAGAATCCTGTTAATACTATATTTATTGAATGAAATTTTTTTACCAGATCAATGACTAATTTTGGAGATTCCCAACCAGATGGCTCTTCTTCATCAATGTCACGTATATCTGGAGGTTCTACTTTAATCTGAAATATTAAATATAATTATAAAGTTAAGAATGGAACAGAAAGTTAAGTTTTGCTTCAGATCCATGTGGCAGTGCTGGGAATACAGACAATGCCACTTTAGGGGGAGTCAGTTATGAAGACAGATAAATAGTAACTCATAATCTAAAAATTATTCTGATACTAATTACCTGATATTAAATTTTTTTGAGTTAATTAAAAATTAAATATATGTATATATATACACACATATTTGAGCTAGGATACCTGGTAGCGCACTGAAGTATCAATTCAGAGGTCTGAGTTCAAATCCTGGTTCACATGTTTATTTTTCTTTTCATGTCATATATATATATGTATGTGTTTTTTTAGATCTCAAACCATTCAGTCTACTATAATTTTTAAATAACTGAAGTTTGGCTATTGCATACCTATATTGAGGTACAGCTTTCTAATCTTCTACAATAAATAAGAAAGTGAAATTTTAACTACATATAGCTATTATATATAAAAATCTTCACTATAGGGTTTTTCATCTCTAGAAAATAGTATTGCTCTTATGGGAAAGTTATTGCCACTTGACGGTGCAGACTGAGAGACAGAGATGGAAATATATCTCCCTCATCTCCTTCTAGCAAAGTACAGCAGCAATATAAGTTTACAGAACAATTATCTTGACTTCTGCTATTAATCTAAATCGTAATCATTACAATGTGGTTCACAATATTAACATTTGGAATTTTATAGATTGTGACCAGAGAGATGTCAGTAAGTTCAGAATATTCTCGCTGAGTAAACCACACATGATATATTAGTTATGTATTCTTTTTTGACCACGGCTGTACCTACAGTTTCGTTGGAAGGGGATGATTCAGTGGCTCCTCCATTAGCCACTATTTAGGTTCACTCCCTTAACTTTATTAAATAATTGTGTGATAATTATATGTTCCTTAATGGTATTTTTTCATAAATCGGACATGCATTTTCTTGGCAAAGTTATAAGTGAAATTAATTGAATTAATTATTTATTTCAAATGAATTAACTACCAAATATGAATAATGGTAGATAATAGCTACCAAAATTTACAATATATATATATATATGTACAGTCCTCCATGTTACAGCTAAACATATTTTCAACTAGCGGAGGGCAGACATCCTGCCCAACCGTTCAGTTCTCGTGTCATGACTAGACGATAAAAATATAAGTTACTTTTTTACCATAAAATTCACTAAGTAGGACATAATTCGATATTATTAAATAAGCTCCTAAGTAGGACATAATTTGATATTATTAAATAAGCTCACAAAAAAAAACTCCTGTCATTGTGGCTGAAAAAGCATACATATCACATTGTTGTCATGCAGAATATGTCAATAATGCAGATGACTATTCACCTGACATAAAAAAAAATCCTATATCCTGATCGCAGCACTACCTTCAGAGTCCAATTGTGAATCTAAACCATCCAGAGTCCCACTCAAACACATACGAAACATTTCATCAAAATCGGTCCAGTCGTTTAGGCAGTTTTTACTTTTGGATTTCAAGTAAATCTCCACTTCTAATTGTCAGATTTCGCTCATTTTTAACAATATCTACTTTGGTTTATTTTAATAGGATATACTGAATTTCGTTGTGAAACATCGAAAAATATGACCGCTAGAGCGATTTTTCACTTTAGGTGAATTCCTACACCTAATGGTTTTAGAGGGTCCAATTGTGAATCTAAACCATCAAGGGACTCAATCAGACACACACAAGAAATGTCATCAAAATTGGTCCAGTCATTTAGGAGGATTTCAGTTACAAACACACATAGAGAAGAATTATATATATATATATATTTGCACTAAAACCTGTCTATGAAGGAACATGATGGTTCCTTAAATATATTTCTGTCTTGGCAGTTTTCCTCCTTATAAAGGGTTCCCGAATTACAAGCTTGAATTTTCTCACGCAGTGTAAGGGTTTTACATGCACACTTTAAAGACATAATGTGTTGACTGAATACAGACAAAATAGTGTATGTAACACAGCTCAGTTTGCATGGCAATACAAAACAACTTTATTACACAAAAATGAGAAGGAACTCAACTACAGGAAGACTCCCTTGCAGGTAACGTAAGCAGGCAAGGAAAAGCGAGGAATTCCACGCTGTCACACATAAGCAAGGGTATCCCTGCAATACAATGGCAACAAGAAGGTAAAACGATATAACGCAGAATTTTCATTAATACTGTAATTACAATGTGCTTAAGAATAATTTTCCGTCTTAGTGAGGTAAAAATTAACTATTGGTACTTTAAAAACTATTAAATTTCCACATTATGAAGGTTTCCGGCTTATACAGGACAATATCATACTGTTCTGGAGATTTTTTCTGTCTCTACAGGTTTCCTTCTTATAAAGGTTCCGGCTAAGGCAGGTTTTAATATATATATATATATATATATATATATATATATATATATATATATCGCCGACGATATATGAAGATATGAATAGTCATCAACAATGGCGCAAAAGCCACTACAAGTGAAACAGGAGAATTCTCATCATTAGTACACAACGGCAAGGATGCTCAATATAAGATTCCTCATAAGCAGTATGCAATGTGACAGAAAGTATTACAAAATATATAAAAATATAGTAGAGTTAAAAATACACAGAAAGCATTAAATATTCAAATTTCTTGCAATGTTATAAAACAAGCCATATGATGTGATTATAGGTATTAAAAATTAACTTACTGTGGCAGGAAGGTCATCATCATCCATATAATCATTCATGGTGACTTGCATGTATGACATTGATTGTTTGGAATTAACGGAGTTTGTTGTGCTAGTCTGAGTATTTGCTGCAGTCTGCAGAGCTGCTACTGTCGCTGCATTGCTGGATGCTGCACCATCATCATTCCCCTAATAACACATATTTTAATACAATATAATATATATTTGAAGCAAAAAAAAAAATTCTCTTTACCATTAATTAGAAAAATATATAATTAATTGAGTTGGTTTTACTTGATGAAAATCCATATTTATTAATTAAATAAAAATAAAATGTAGTTTTATATGCCTAGAAAAATATATGCCTAGACTGGGTTTTTTTTCTTTCTCTTCAAATATAACTTGTTCTTTAGTGAGAAATGTTAATCTTATAATAAAAACAATTTTTCATAATATAAATAAGAGGAGTTAGATATGCACGATCGGCCACGGTGGACTAGTGGTTATGCTCCTGGTTCCGAGAGTCTTGGGTTAAACCCAGCTGCAGTCGATGGATTTTTTAGGATGGAAAAATCCAAGGAGTAAGTTCTCCGGGAGGGACTTTAAGCCATGGGTCCCGAGTCTGAAGATTTTCAGGCTCTTAAAAGATCCTTAAGCCTGAATGAAGAGGCCTCTGTACAAAATTTACCATCCAAGTTAGACATCTCATTGGGTCAGTGTGTTGTCAACATGCCATCCATGGCATCTATAGGCAAATAAAGTAACTAAAAATTAACTTGGTCTAGTATAAAGGAGAGGCTATGGCTCAATAATGTGCTATGCCATTATAGATAGATAGATAGATATGCATGCCTCACCTCATATTTGTTGTGAGTCGTGCATATCTAACTTCTATTATTTAAAACAAACCTCACAGTGTCACATCCTTTAAATATTAAATCATAATATAACTTCTACACCATTAATCTCCCTGCCTAAAGTTAGAGATAAGCAGTCATTTGCAGAAAAAGAGTCTAAACTAAAGATTTGTGACTGTTACGAAAATACAATAGGTAGTAACATTACGATGTTTTTATTATTCATTTCATACATTTCAATAATGGATAAATCATATTTTAAAGAGAAAAATTATATGTTCAGACCGGGACTTGAACCTGGGAAGATAGCGAAAGATTTGCGTTTATATTGGTACTTACTCTGGTAACTCAGTTGATAGAGCACTTGGTCTAGAGAACCAAGGGTCCCGGGTTCAAGTCCTGGTCTGGGCGTATAATTTTTCTCTTTAAAATATGAAGTAACATTATGAGTTTACACACATGTAGGAAATAAAACTATGAGGTTTATTTTAATTAACATTATGAGGTTCTATTTAATAAATAAGTTGGGTCTCATCATCTTACCTCATATTTTGTTACTTCTTGCAAGACATGTTTCAAAGTATCTTTGCTTCATCTTCAGTTGATACAGACTGATGATCTTTAAGTGGTCAGCCTTGGATCTCGACTCCTGCTCCCTCTTTTTGTGGTCTAAAGAATTTGCTTATTAAGTTTCTCTCACCGAGAAATTCAAAATTCATGATTCTCTCCCTTGTTCATCTGTATGTAGATTTTTTTTCCCCCATATTTGAAACATGTCTTATAAGAAACAATGAAATATGCGATAAGATGACGGCAGATCCAACTTATTTATTTGTGGGTGTTAATTGCAAAAACCAAGATTTGACCCAATTTTTACAGAAGAATCTTCTTCTTCTTCACTTCACGGGCTAGGCAAATTACCTGTTCCATCTCACAGTATGTTCTGTCCAACTTTTTCACTGACCTTCCTAAATTCCTTGAACCTCTTGGCTTGTAGTTAAATGCTGCTTTTGGTAATCTTGCTACATTCATTCTTTCTACATACCTAATATATTCTTTGATTTTAACATTTAATGGATAAATATTTAACTCTGTTCTTATATTTTCATTCTTTATCCGATCCAATCTTGTGCAACCTTTTGTCCTTCTAAGGAAGTTCATTTCTAAGCTTCGTATTCTTACAAAGAATCATTATTTTAATTTCTTTGAAAAAATATTAAATATCAAAGAAATTGACTTTTTAGGAATTAACAATATGATGTATTATTTATTTAAGAAAAATTGTATCACATTATCTCATATCCTTCTTATTACAAGGGTGAATCAAATATAAACCGGAATTATCGTTTACAATTTTATTGAATTAACAAAAAAATACAAAACCACAACCTCATTTTTCTACATAGTCTCCTGCATTTCCAACACACTTTCGCCATCGAGTTGGCAACTTTTTGATGCCGTCCTTGAAGAATGAGGGATGACGTGTAGTCAGCCAGTTGCACACGAACTCCTCTACCGCTGCATTGTCACCAAACCGCCTTCCTCCCAGATCTTCTTTCAGTGGCCCAAACAAATGGTAGTCACAGGGTGACAAATCTGGATTGTAAGGAGGATGTTCCAGAGGTGTCCAATGCATTTTCATCAAATTTTTTTTTGTTCTTGGCTGAGGAGCCGAGGAACCCACCTGGCAGACAATTTTCGGAATTTGAGTTCATCACTGATGATGGCTTGAACACTTCCGAAGCTTATTCCAATGTGTGAAGCAATTTCAAAAATAGTTTCGCGCCGATCCTCCTCAATAAGGTCCTGTACAGCACGAATGTTGTCTGCAGTGATGCTTGTTCGTTGCCGTCTTTGGTGGGGCTCATTTTCCACTGAATCCCGGCCCGCTAAAAATTTTTTGCACCAATCGTACACCTATGTCTTCGAAAGTGTTGCTTCCCCTACTGCGCATGGAGCCTTCTCAAAATTTCAGAAGGTTTAGTGCCTTCTTTCGCCACAAACTTAATAATAATGCGTTGTGCAACAGACGTCTGTACCTCTTGCTTGCTCATGGCGTACTGAAGCAAGCGGCTGCTCTTCGGAGTGCAACACATGAAGATCCCTACTCCAGACACCCCCACCAACTTCCCCTCCAAACCGCAACCTTTACAGTTTGCTACCAGAGCCTCCAGATACAAATTCTGACTTATATTTGATCCACCCTCGTAGATTGATTTGAAGACCTAATTAGATTCTTCAAGAACAACACAACAACGGTCACGAAAGTACTGAGGATGGAACCTAATTAGGTCCCAAAACTGATCTAATCAGAACAATATAATTTTCCTTAAATCAAAGAAATTATTATAGTTATATAAAATTGTGCAGAATTTTAACTCACCGGTGATTCTGATAGTTTTCTACGCTTTCTACGTAAATGAAGAGGTGTACCCTGAGAGCTGCTTTCATTTTTTTCAGTTTGTTCATTGGAGTCATTGTGCTGTTGAGTTTGCTGTTGCTGATTAGTATCAGCACATTGGATATCTCCTTTCTCGTATTTGTTGCGAACATTAGACAAACCTTTCACTTGCAATGTCTCAGCTGCTGCAAGTAGTCCATCCAACTCTGTCTCCAGAACCTGTAAAATATATTTATTTTCAAAATTTATACAAAGTAACACAATTTATAAATAGATTGAATCAGTAATACACATTTCATCTCACACTATCAGTTTTTGGCAGAAATGGTGGAAATGTCTACCAAAAGATGTACCAGATGAGATCAAAATGTGATGTAAGGTATGTATTACAGTGAACTTTATAGTAAAAAATCATTATGAGGTCTAATTTAAGAATTAAAATTAACAGCATATATAAGAGAAAAATTTGCATTTAGATTGGAACTTGCTCAGGTAGCTCAGTTGGTAGAGTATTGGCCTAGAAAGCAAAAGTTCCTGGGTTCAAGTCCCAGTCTGAGTGTATAATTTTTCTCTTCAAATATAATTTATCCAACATTGAGATGTATGAAATGAATAATAAAAACATTGAAAGGAGCCTTACTGGCTTTGTAATGTAATGTAAAATTCCCAAACAAATGTCTTCTTAATAAAGAAGCTGCCATTTGCAAGATAGAAACAAAGGTTTCATAACATTTGATGCATGGGAATCAATAGCGTATATAAGAGAAAAATTTGCGTTTAGATTGGAACTTGCTCAGGTAGCTTAGTCTGTAAAGTATTGGCCTAGAAATCAAAAGGTCCTGGGTTCAAGTCCCAGTCTGAGCATATAATTTTTCTCTTCAAATATTATTTATCCATCATTGAGATGTATTAAATGAATAATAAAAACATCGAAAGAAGCCTTACTGGCTTTATAATGTAATGTAAAATTCCCAAGTAAATGTCTTCTTAATAAAGAAGCCACCATTTGCAAGATAGAAGCAAAGGTTTCATAGCATTTTGTATGTGGGAAATAACAGTGTAAGAGAAAAATTTGCATTTAGATTGGAACTTGCTCATTTAGCTCAGTTGGTAGAGTATTGGCCTAGAAAGCTAAAGGTCCTGTGTTCAAGTCCCAATCTGAGCATATAATTTTTCTCTCCAAATATGATTAAATTAAAGTGTATAATACCTCACCTCATATCCAGTCTTTTAATTAAACCAGTTTCCAAAGCTTGGGCAGCTTCATCTTCAGTAATTTCTTGTCGAATGATGTTATGTCTATCAGGAGAGCTGCTTCTTCCTTCCTTTGATCCGGAGGTTCATTGGTCCACCAACAGAGGGAGGAAGAAACAGTTCTCCTAATCGATATATCATCAGTGACAAGAAATTACTAAAGATGAAGCTGTACAAGCTTTGAAATCGGTTTAATTAGAAAACTGGATATGAGGTGAGATATTAAACACTTTGAACTTTTATAGGAATAAATCACTATGAGGTTTAATTTAAGATAAAATCAAATGTTTCATACCTTTCCTCATATTAATCTTCTAAGTAGATTGTGATTTCAAGACCATTCCGATTCTTCCGATCGACATAACATCAGTCATCAATATGGTATTGAGGATGGGACCGGAATGGTCTTGAAATCACGATCTACTTAGAAGATTAATATGAGGAGAGGTATGAAACATTTGATTTTATATTAAACACTTTAATTTAATTCTCATGTATTACAGAATTGGCCGCAGTGGACTAGTGGTTATGTTCCTTGCCTCTGGTCCCCAGGGTCGCGGGGTTCAAACCCGGCCGGGGTCGATGGATTTTTTTAGGATGGAAAAATCCAAGGAGCAAGTCCATGGGTCCTGAGTCTGAAGATTTTCAGGCTCGTAAAAGATCCTTAAGCCTGAATGAAAGGACTCTAAGCAAAATAACCGAATTTTCCCATCCTAGTACTACTTTGGTTTCCTAGATGTCAGTATGAGGCGGAATGCTAACCACGGACCACTCAAATGACATCTATATGAAAACAAGTGTAACTAAATTAGAATGGTTCAAATTCTTCCCTGTAGGGGGAGAGCACCTAAATCTCTGTTAAGGGAAACATAGGCTTACAAGATACAAGAAGATGTATTACAGATTCAATCTAAATAAATATAATGAATCTGCAATCATCTTACCTCATAAATCATTGACAATGATTTATGATGAAAGATGATGATTGCAGATTCACTTTATTTATTAAAAAGAATCTCATAATGTTACTTCCTATTGTAATTTATTAACCGATTTAATCTCCTGCAAAATACAGGTGACAAATGAACTCAACAGCGAGAAAAATAATTTTGGAAGCAACATTTCCAATTATACCAATAAAACAGTCCAAATGAAATCTCAAACACTAGTATACAAACAGCCCAGATACAATTTCAAACACTGAACTATAACTTCCTAACTTGATGATACTAACAAACGCAGAGGTTCTTGGCCACCTGGACATAAGCTTTCCAAACATCCCTATTTTGAGCTAATGTTTCCAATCATTCCCTGCATAATTTACCTCCCTCAAATGATGATTAATATTATTCTCCCAACTCATTCTTATATATATTGACTTAGGTTTTCACAGCGGGGGAAAGCCACAGCGTAACAGTTAAGGCACTATGCTACAAGCCAGAAGGTCGAGGGTTCAAGTCCTGGTGAGGTCTGTATTTTTAAACTGACCCAAACCTTCTGGCGGCACTATTGGCCCTGGGTCAACTCAGCCTCTAACGGAAATGAGTACCAGATGCTTGTTCTGGGGGTAAAGGTGGCCATCATGCAGGACTGACATCAAGTGCCGATTTTCCAGAAAAAGTGGGAACCTTAACCTCCTACTACCCCAAACACCTCCTGAGGCCTGTAGTGGGATCACTTTACTTTATTTTTCACAGCAAGAATTTGTATTCTTAAGAATCAAATGAATCGTGAATTCTTCTTACCTCATACTTCTATGTTTTTTTTAAACACAGCACTGCAGTATCGGCGACCATCATCAGCTGTTTTCACGACTGTCAATTTTTTCTTTTGCTGGCAATTATCCAAACTGCCATCTGGTGTTCTTTTGAAGGAGTCATTTTCTAAACTGCCATCTGTTGTAGTTTAGAAAATGACTCCTTCAAAAGAACACCAGATGGCAGTTTGGATAATTACCGGCAAAAGAAAAAATTGACAGTTGTGAAAATAGCTGATGATGGTGACGATGGTCGCCAATACTGCAGTGCTGTGTTTAAAAAAACATAGAAGTATGAGTTAAGAAGAATTCACGATTCATTTGATTCTTATCAATAAAACCTCATAATGTTAAAAATTCCCAAATTTATTATATTAAAGTTGTATTCTAATCTGTAGACATTTTCCAAACTTATTGGCTGTGGTCATGAGGCTTAAAATTTCCCAAAGTTTTGAAAAAGACTGCATCTAGCATCCTCAAGGGCTGACTTGAGAACTCTGTGGAATTTTAAGCCTTATGACCACGACCAACAAACTCAGAAAATGTCTACAGGTTATAAAACAGATATGCTTTCAAATCTAACAATATATATATCATCATTCATGCAAGTATTAGGCCATTGTGGCCTGTTATAGTCTCAAAGAGGAATTTTCCATCCAGTGCTTTTTTGGACTCCCAGTGACCTTTTGTCTTAGGGGTAGTAACGAAGCATGGCTTTTGGAATTCTGTGAAATGGTATTCAAGGAAGACGGGCTTTCCAGTTGTGGTAGGGTTGCAAGGGATAGTGACGTGCATTTCATCATCTCTCCTATCCAAATCTCATCCTCAACCTGCTAATGGTGCAATCTGTTATTATAAATGAGGCTCTGAGGACCGAGTACTGGCAGTATAATCACATCACCTTAATGTACTTATTGTAGAGGAAATGCTATATTAATGGGAACCCCGCAATATATATACTGTATATGTCTAATTCTTCCAAAAAGTGTGAGTTGAAGGGAAAACAGATATGCTTTCAAATGTAACACATTATACACATACTTACATACATACACACAAACATACACACATATATATATATATATAATGTCAAAAATTTAATTATAACATTGATAAAGCGTCACTGCTATAAAGTAAAAATATTCTCTTTAATTTGTTTACTTGTGATAGGAGCTACCAGATTGCAGCGGAGACCGAGTTCCCATTACATCTAGTAATAATGAGAATATATATATATATATATATATATATATAAGAAAAATGAATGTTTGTACTAAAGCATTTATTTTTCTTATCATGTCATATGAAGCTTGCAAAAATTTAATTATAACATCGATAAAGCATCACTGCTATAAAGTAAAAATATTCTCTTTAATTTGCTTACTTGTGATAGGAGCTACTAGATGGCAGTGGAGACAGAATTCTCACTACATCTAGTAATAATGAGAATATATATAAGAAAAATGAATGTTTGTACTAGACTTGCTCGGTAGTGTAATCGGTAGCACACTGGGATATAAATCCAGAGGTCCGGGGTCAAGTCCCGTCCGAGCATTTATTTTTATCATGATATATATATGTGTATATATATATATATATATATACAAACAAATACTTAAAAAAATTGTTAGAAATACATTTGGGATGGAATCATTTCAACATGTAATGATGATACACCATTTGAGACTAATGTTTGTAATTTCTTTTCATAATACTTGATGACAAAAAACAAATGTATAATATATTCTAACCTTGATTTCTCCTCGATACATGAATTCTATGACGAGCTTGATATCAACAAATTTCATCCCATTCAAGATGATGACTGGATGTTGTGCCGAATGTTGTCTAAACAATTCCTGCAAACATACAACATTATCAATCGAACTTGGATTTCAGGTTTTATTTTAATATAATAAATTTGGCACTCTTTTAACTTTACTATCTAACCTCTCTTGATTAACTCTTGTTTTTTTGACGCCGACGCTATTAGGGCATCCGAGGGCTAGGGAGTCTTTCCTTTCTTCCATTTCTTCTTTCCTTTATTTTCTTTTCTTCTCCAGAAAAGCCTGACCAGAGGCTATAAGATGGCAGCCCCATCACTGGTCTTGCCTTCCTTTGGCCAGCAACCAATCGAAGGGACTATTATTATGCTTTCAAGTCTTATACGAGAATTTCCCTCAAACGCTGGAGGGAAAATTTTCTATAGGATCGTAACAGGCCTTGGCCTAATACTTGGAAGGAAGAAGAAGATGGGAAAAGATGTACATTAAAAAAAAACCATACTAGAACCATGAACTTTGAGTTTCCGGACGAACCAAATTTGATTACAAAGTTCATCAAATCAACACCAGATGGCAGTTTAGAAAATTACTGACATAATGAAAAATTGACAGTGGTAAAAACAGCTGACAATGGGAATAATGTTTCCTGATACTTCAGTTCTGTGTTAAAAAACATATTTGTATGAGGTAGGAAGAATTCACGATTCATCTGATTCTTATTAAAAGAACCTCATAATGTAAAAATTTCCAACTCTATATATGAATCAATTTAATTGAGGAAAGATATCTCTAGACTCAAAAAAACTTGATAAAAAGTACCTCAAAATATTACTTCCTGAAATAAATAATTTATATATGAACTTCAGAAATTTCTTCGCAATTTTTTCATAGCTTTGCAATAATGTAAAAACATGACAATAATTTTACTTTATGGTCAATTAATAGAATTACATAAATGTATGTAACCCTCTACTTGTGTCTAATATAATGAAAGATTGTGGGATGAGATGAACCCCTCTATTATTGAAGATCTGTGATATACATGGATGTTGCTGACCAGACCTGTTACACCTCACAGGAACATTTATTGTTCCTCGAAAGATTTATCCTCTGCTCTGCACATTTTGTGTTATTAAAGAATAATAAAATTAAATAAATATCCTCAACTCATGTCCAACTCAGGGTCAGGTAGAGGAATGAGATGAGATGAAGCCTCTATATTCAATGAGGTCTATGAATGACAAGGGTGCCGGCCAACCACTCCTGACGCACCGTCACAGGGGCGGATCAACGAAATGAAACTAAATGGATGAGATGGGTATGGAGAAATGATGGAATGAAATTTGTGGCAGGGGAAAACGGATGAAACCCCGAGAAAAACCTGCCCAAGCTCCGTTTTACCACAAAACCTACATGGAGTGACCCAAAACTCAATCTTGGAAACCCAGCGGTGAGAGGCAAGCATCTAATCGCTTGCGCCATGGAGCCGACTATTAAAGTATAAAGATCTTCTTCTTGTAAGCCTATATTTCCCTTAACAGAGATTTAGGCACTCTCTCCCTATAGGGAAGAATTTGAACCATACTAATTTAGTTACACTTGTTTTCGTATAGATGTCATTTGAGTGGTCAGTGGTCAGCGTTCTGCCTAATACTGACATCTAGGAAACCAAGGTAGTACTAGGACGGGAAAATTCGGTAAATTTTGCTTAGAGGCCTTTTCATTCAGGCTTAAAGATCTTTTATGAGCCTGAAAATCTTCAGACTCGGGACCCATGGCTTAAAGTCACTCCCGGAGGACTCACTCCTTGGATTGTTCCATCCTAAAAAATCCATTGACCCCAGCCGGGTTTGAACCCGCAACCCTCGGTACCAGAAGCAAGGAGCATAACCACTAGACCACCGCGGCCGATTTAATACTTGATCTTAAATTTAAAAAATAAATAACTAACTCACTGGCACTATTGAATCTGCAAGTTCATGGCCACGTGGACATAAGCTCTCCATACATCCCTATCCTGAGATGTTTTCCAATTATTCCCTGTATAATCTACTTCCCTCAAATCATAGTTAATGTTATTCTCTCACCTCATTCTTGGTCTACCCCTGGGCGTTTTCCGTCTGGTTTTCCTACAAGAAGCTTCCATGCACATCTTTCATTCCCCATTCATGCCATATGTCTTGCCCATCGCAGGGCAACAAAAATCAATCAAAAAATAAATAATTCTATATGTATTTTTTTTATTATTAATTTAACACTTCTCACTAAAAGATAAATCATATTTGAAGAGAAAAATTATATGCTCAGACTAGGGTTTGAACCGGGACCTTTGGCTTTCCAGGCCAGGCCAAAGGTCCTGGGTTCAAACCACAGTCTGAGCATATAATTTTCCTCTTCAAATATAATACTATATGTATTTTAATTATATTAAAATTAATATGATTAGCTTAAACACTTCAATACTTTGTAACATTAAATTGAGAACGGGAATGGTGTAATAACGTAGTGTTACATAAAACCTTACAGTTTCTTCAGTTTTACAGCTATGTATGTATAAACCCCGTATATCCCTCATGGAAACATGGGTGCTCACCTAATGGGATTTTTGACCAAGCTAAATTAGTTATACTTATTTCCCTACAGCTATATCAGTGAGTGACATGTGGTCAGCTCATCGCCTCGATGAGACATCTAGCAGGCAACTAAGGTATCATTTGAATGAGAGAGGCTGATTAAATTTAGGTCAGAGGCACTAATTTAGGCATCAAGTTCTTTTACAAGCCCAACAATCTTCAGACTTCTCTTGGAGGACTTGTCACTTGGATTTTTCCATCCTAAAAATACATTGACCCTAACCAGGTTTGAACCCACAACCCTCAAAGAACATAACCACTAGACCTTCAGAGCTGACATAGTAAAGCGATCCCCTATTGGTCATAGGAGGCACTTGGTGTAGTATAAGTTTAAAGGTTTCTTCATCTTTCTAGACAATCGGCACTAAATGTCAATTGGGTTGTCAATCCCCAGCATAAGCATCTGGTATTCATTTCCATTAGAGGCTGAGTAGGCCCTAGGACCATGGTGGCCCTGGAATGTTAAATCAGTTAAAAAACCATGACCTCACAGAGACTCGAACCTATGTCTTTCCAGTTTGTAGATGACCAATACCTATGGCATTCCCCTTTTATAGCTATGGTAACAAATTTTTTTGGAAAGCATGTTCCACACAGCTGTGTTACATGATTAACAGAAAAAAATGGCATGGTGAGCCATTTTATTTTAGAAAGAAAAATTAACAAACTAGGACTCGAACCTCAGATCTCTGACTCTGCACATCAGTAAGATAACAGTTACACCATTCCATTCGAACTCCAATATGAACATCAATAATTCTTTCTGCCTTGTCACGCAGCAGGCCCGGGTTTGGTCGGGACAGTTTTCTGGGTGAGGTTTTTATCGGGGTTTTTCCTCACCTGCAAGACAAATGTCAGGAAACTTTAAGGCCTAAACAGTCCCCGAACAACATATGGCCATCGCGATCATCATCATTCATATTCATCTTAGATTAAGCTTAGGATTAAAGACTCCTGGCACACCACTATCATACCATCGGGACAACGTAACCCCGCCTTCCAGGCACCCTAACCTCAGAAGTGGGTTATAATTATGCCAATACCAGGAAAGAATACCAGAAATGCCCAAAAGGACAACCTGGGGCATTAAAAAAAAATTCTTTCTGCTTATACAATTCTCTTTCATCCAAAGGCCGATCGCCATCAACAATGCCATCTGACGACATCTATTCAAAGTATTATTATTGAGAATTTAAACATTACTTTTAAGTGGTTAAGCTTCATACTGACATGCAGAGTCAGAGATCCGTGGTTCGAGTCCCAGTTCAAACATTAATTTTTCTAATTTAATCAAAATCAAAGTGGGAGGTGACACTATGAGGTATTTAAATTTATGAATGAGTTGGAGAAAATGTTTTTTTTTATATCTAACCTCATAAAATTGTGTGTTTTCACGATACCGGTTTCAAAAGTAAATTTTACTTCCATCTTCAATCAATCTTGGAGTTTGACTGAAGATGGAAGTGAAATTTCCTTTTGAAACCAGTATCATGAAAACATGCAATTTTATGAGGTGAGATATTAGAAACATTTTCTCCAACTCATTCATAAATTAATTTTTCTTTCTAAAATAGAACTACGTCCAATTCTGGAAGTATTAATTTAATATATAACATAAAAGAATGGTGAACAGTTTGTATTTCCAGCATGCTCCACAATGAATTAAAATAACATAAACAAGGAACTGGTGATACAAAAGAGAAACTAAAGGACAGTTGGAAAATGAATTGAAATATACCTGAAAATATGGACTGCAAGCTGAGAGAATCATTTTGTGTGCTTTGAGGAACTGTCCTTGACATGAAAGTGTTACATCAACCAGATTCTCATTGGTCAACTGCTCCAAGAACACCTGAAACACATCCACAATTCATGTATGTGAGTCTTACTCATTTATGTATGTAAAATATGTAAATAGACCATGAAGGCCACCAGACAACATAAATAGTAGTGATATTTTATTCTTCAATACTCTTTAACTCGCTTTGAGATTCAAAGCCAGACGTCAACGAGATAATAAATATTTTCTAAGATGTATCCTATTTCAGAAATAATGTTCCATTGTGTGCCATATATATATATTTTTTATTTATATACAGAATTTTACACACCTTCTGTGTCTAAAGTTTTATTTTTTTTCTCCACTCATCTCTCTCCATCCAATCCATGTCCTCCAGTCCTCTTGCTCTCATTCCAGTTCTTATTTCCTGCATCCACGAGTTTCGAGGTGTGTGTGTGTGTGTGTGTGTATATATATATATATATACATAATCACAATTTTAAAAAATGCAATAATTAAGTCAAAAATGCATCCAAATAAAAAAAATCTTTTTTTTTTATTTTCACTTATATACACTACTATTTAAGTACAGAAAATATCAGGCATATGTCCACCTCCACTGTCTCGGCAGGCAGTTAATCGGTCTAGAAGTTCATGATGACCCTTTCACAGACATCTCTATTGATGTCATTGATGACACGTTGAATTTCTTCCTTAAGTTGGAGAACTGTTTGTGGTTTGTTCTCGTAGACTTTAGACTTCACATAACCCCATAAAAAAGTCGCATGGAGTAGGTCACAAGATCTGGGAGGCCATTCCAAGTCACCACAAATTGAAATCACAGATTGAGGGAATTTTTCATGGAATAGGGCTAAAGTCTTGTGGGATGTGTGACTGGTCTGACAGGTTCAAAGTCTACGTGAACAAACCACAAACAGTTCCCCAACTTAAGGAAGAAATTCAACATGTCATCCACAACATCAACAGAGATGTCTGTGAAAGGGTCATCATGAACTTCATAGACCGAATAACTGCCTGCCAAGACAGTAAAAGTGGACATATGCCTGATATATAAGCCCAGTCCTGATAACTGTAGCCATTCGGTGAAACCAAAGATGCGTGGCAGGAAGGAACATTGCGAAGTGGGGGAGGAAACTAATAGCCACACAAAAAAATGTTCTTACTAATAATAAAATAAATTGTTATAAAAACAATGCTATTCTATAATGAACACTCTAAACTTATTAGACAACAAAAATATTCACTAACACATAACTAGTAGATAAGAAAATGCAATGTATAATAACTATTATGTTTTCCAAATGGAGGGTAGTTGCTGGCAGTACCTGCAACTCGCCCTCCCTCCTTACCACACAATACACTCCTCAAAAGCGGCTAAAGAAGCCAGAAATGCACAGTAATTTTTCACACTTAAATGGGAGTGTAAGTAAATGAAAATAAGGCTAAACTTTACAAGCTGTGATGCAACTTTTTTAATTCCTCACAAACTTCTGTCAAATGTTATTCTTAGGGTCGCATGTTTGGACGCATTAGACAGTAAAATGCCTTCTCTGCTGAGCAAGTTGTATGCTAATACGATTTTGCTTACTCAGAAATCTGTTCATGCGATAATAATTGGTTAAATTTGTAAGCTACCTGCGGAGGTACCTTACATGAGCAACTCAAATTAAAATCCCGAAGGGAACCGACGGGAACCGATGTACTTTGCTGCTTTATCCAACATTTATCCAAGATGACGGACCTTGAAGACTTCGATCATGTTTTCGGTATACACGGAGAAGAGGAATTTGATAGAGTCTACCAAAGAATTCAACTGGAAGAATAGGAGAATCGGCGTAATATTGCATGTCGCAGACGTGTTTGTATACGGTATTATTTGCGGGATGCAAGCATAAATGCATTCCTCTATAGCAGACGAAAATAACGGAAGTGGTTTTATCGGTGAGAATTCTGGGTAATTCGTTGCCAATATTACGAAAACGTCGACTCTCATGCATTACCGATAAGTCGGCCGTTAATTCGTTCTCAGCAATTGCTCACGGTGAATCAGCTCACTAGTGATTGGAAGTAATTTGAGTAGAGAGTAATGTTCTAACATACGACCCTTAGAGTTTCATTTTTCAAATTATTTCCCACCATTTACAATGATTTTTACATTATTTGTAACAATTATTTTAATATATTTTTCTATGATATTTAATTATGCCATATTGATTTTAACGAATATTCTACACAACAATAAAGACATGTTCCAGTGCAGCCAACATAGAGTATGTACTAATTAACTGTACACATATACTTCAGAATTTCAGAACTTACTATTTATTTTTGGGTGTTGCATTCCTTCACAGGTTAGAGTGCTTAAATTATGTTACGTTAGCTTTCAGGTTAGTCTTTCACAGGTTAGATTGCATTAGATTGGCTTTTAGGTTCGTTAAATATTGTGTATATGTTGGCAGCAGCCCAGGATTCCATAGTGTAAACAACTTCGCGTTTGTTGGTGCATGCGCATGGTGTATGATTGGAACTTAGAAAAATGTTTTGCGTCACATGTTGTAAAGTATTTCCGAAAATAAAAAAAAAAAAAATTTATTTCGATGCATTTTTGACTTAATTACTGCATTTTTAAAAATTGTGTAATACATGAAAGACCCTATATCTATGGCACTGGACAAGTGGCTTCATTTTAATGAATTTCAAAGGAATGAAGCTGTAGAGATTGTTCCCATGGAAAGATTTTTTTATTTTTTTTACAATTTTCATTGATCCTACTAACAAGGGAATTGTCAAACATTGCATGCCAACACCTAGCTTGAAGTTTCTCCCAGAGAAGCATTGTGATGTACCAAGACCATATCCAAAAAAATTATGTCATTTTTAACTGTAAGAGGCAGAAAGAAGAAAGGGATTTAATTTGGAAGTTCATCGGTCAGCCACCAGAGGAAGTAGGAAGCAACCTACAGGATCGCCAACCACCAATTCAACAGTTACATGGAGCTATAGATGATATGCAGAAGTATCGAAATATGTCTTCGAGAAATCTACAATTATGAGGTGAGGTGCTAAATTCTAACTTAATTATTAGTTAATTTATGTCATCTTTTCCTATTATTAATTCGGCATTATAATTTTTGTTCGAAAATTAAAGTTCCAGACTAGCTATCTATAGAACATGGTTAATATATTGGGATCGGGAATTAACAGTGTATAAGAGAAAAATTTGCATTTAGATTGGAGTTTCTCAGGTAGCTCAGTGGTAGAGCATTAGCCTAGAAAGCCAAAGATCCTGGGTTCACACCCCAGTCCAAGCATATAATTTTCCTCTTCAAATATATGGTTAGTATAACTAGAGAGAAAAATCTGCACCTGAGCCAGGATTTGAAGTGAAGATCTCCAGCTTTACAAGTTGGTGTTCTACCATTGAGCTACCTAGACACATCTCCCAGAACAAATCCCTCTTTCTTTACTTCCATAGGTTGTGAAACTTGTGAACTTTTTAAAGAATCATAAGAGAAAATGATATAATTGGAATAGTTTACTGTTTTTCTTATCTGTTTCATTACCACTCACTCCATAAAGAGAGGAGAACCATTATAATACACATAATTTATTTAATCTTGAAAGCTGTTTTAATATTTTATGACGTTCTAAATACAAAGACTTTGGAATCGTGCCAGAAGTTATAGCTTGAATAGCTGCTTTGGAATCTGACAAAATCACTGCCTTTTCTTATTCATGTCAACTACTGGGTAACTATTGAAACAGTTTTTCAAAAGTACTTCACAGAAAAAAAAAATATGTATTTCCTCAAATATCTGCATAGTCTGTATACTGACTTGTCCATCACATATTCCTGTCTATTGTGAGGAGTTTTTTTAAGCCTTCAAATTATTAAACAAAAATTGTATCACTTCACCTCATATCCTTCTTCTTACTAGACCGGTTTGGGACCTACTTAGGTTCCACCCTCAGTACTTTCATGACTGTTGTTATGTCATCTTGAAGAGTTGCCTTCTGCTCCCTCTGTTAGTACACTGAAGAACCTCCAAATCAAATCACTTCCCAGTAATTTCAAAATTCATTAATTTCTCCTTTTCGTTTTTTTGGAAGTAGATTTTTTCTCCAAACTGTGAGCTCTTTAGGTTTTTCTATTTGTTTAATTAACCTAGCCTTTCTTTTGATTTGATGTTTTTTCTGACCAACTGCAGATTTTTCTACTTCCCCATTTTGACATTCCTGAGATGTTCTTTTACTCTGTTTTTAAATTTCTGTTTGTTTTCCTTATTTAGACTTTCTCACATTCCCCGCATTTTACTTGATAAATCCCTAATTTGTTTTCTTCTTCTATTTTCTAAAGACAACTTAACAATGGTCGTGAAAGTAGAGGATGAAATTTAATTAGGTCCTGAAACTGGTCTAATAAGAAGATGGATATGAGGTGATACAATTTTTCTTAAATAAATAATACCTCATAGTGTTAATTTCTAAAAAGTCAAAAGTCTTTAATCAAATTTCATGAAATTGTTACAAGAATGTATACTGTTATCCACTGAATGGCATTTAAAAATCCTGTACATCATTAAAGGTTAAATTGATCTATAATCTATTTTTTTTTTGTTTTTCTGATCAAACATGAGCGGCTGCTGCAGATTTTCTACCTCCTTTTTTTTTGCATTTCTTATGTGTTCTTTAGTTCTTCTTCTTCTACACTTCCTGGTTTAGGCAAGAGTTGCCTGTTCCGTCTTCACTAATACCATCTCTTCCGAGGATGTCCGGCATCTCTTCTTCCTCGTGGAAAATAATGGAAGATTTTATTTGGTTAGTTCTAATGGTTAAATTTCTCTTTGTTTTCCCTATGTATAACTTATCACAACCCACACATTTCATTTAGTATACTCCTGATTTTTTGCTATCATCAATATTTTCATTTTTGTTGGTTTTTATTAGTTTATTTAAGGCTATAATCATTAAGTTATGTAGGTAGGAAATAACACTATGAGGTTTCTTTAATTTATGTTGAGTTGTTTTTGACTCAACATAAAAAAAAGCTATAATCATTCTCTGGTTTTAATCTGATATTAATTTCTTCAAACATCTTTTGGAATTTATTGTGTGCCCATGGGTGATATGTGAATTTCCTGTATTTCTTTTATTTTGGTTTTTCTATCTGAAGAGTGCTCTCATTCCTCAATTTTTGTTTTTTGTACTTGTTACCCCTGAACAGAGTATTGTGTGTTAGAGAAAAAAACACATAATTGAAGTGGCAAAAAAATGGTTTTAAGGAAAAAATTATACAAAAAAATTGATAAGTACAAAAAAAATTGAGGCAATACAAACATTTAAAAGAAGACATGCCAATCTTCTATACATTCACACTAAACAAGGTGAATATGATGGCCAGATAGTGTTTGGGAACTATTTAGATCTTAAAATTTCCTAACATTTGTTTTACAGATAAGGAAAAACTCCAAAAAAATTTTACCCAGGAAACTTGTCCCAATGAGGGATTGAACCTATGCCTGCCACATCCAAGGTAGTAACATTACCTTATGACCACAGTGGTGGACTATATTACTAATTAACTTTTCAAATAACAAATTCATTGCCACATGAAAAACATGCTCTTGAAAAAAATACAAACCTGGAGAATGTTGTTTGTGTGATTATTCCATCTCAAATTGAACTGCTGGCCAGTTGCCATTGTTGCAAGCTAGCAGTCAACTTACTCCAACAGTCTGAAAATAAAATAAATCATGGTATTTACAAATTATCTTATTTTTTAATTATTTTATTTCAATTTTTCCTATTTCTTCATTTAAGAGATTCTCTGATATCGAAAGCAAATTAAGAGATCTGGAGAAGGTAGCAAGCACAGCTAGACTGTGCCTGAATAAACACAAAAAACCAAAATAATCAGAGTAAATAACTGAACTGAGACCAGCCTCATGGGCTAGTGGTCAGCGTTTCTGACTACAGTTCATGATGCCCCGGGTTCAATTCCCAGTCAGACCAAAGGAATTTTTCCTTAACCCTTAAATTGGCAATGTATCCTACAGATTATATCAATTGTTTTAATTAATTTAATTTTTTAAACAGCCCCCGATCAATTGCAGTTGCATCATTTAATCTTGAAACTGGTCATGATTGCTTGGCAGCACATCTACATAAAATTAAGCTACTAGACTCTCCACACTGCATAGTATGCAAGAACACAAATACAATAATGAACAAGGATCACTTGATGTTCTGCGCTGATCTTCAGAAAATAGTTGGAACACCATTCCAAATTGCTGAATAATATTGGGAAGCCCGCAAGCGAATGATGACAAATCAAGAGCTTCAGAACATTTGAATATTACTACTACTACTATATTTTAATAAAATATAAGAATACATTAATTATAAAATTGGTACCTGGTAAATCAGTCGTCCTCAACTAAATTTAGTTGAGGATGAATTGCTTACCAGGTACCAATTTTATAATTAATATCTTATTACATAACCTCAACGGTGCTTTAATATGAATTTCAAAAGTCTTGAAAACAGAAGACGAATGAGTAAAAATTACTTAAATATATCCATCCATCCATAGTAATTCTGCCCGAAGGCAGGTCCTTCACTGCAATCATAGCATTTTCATGCTATGCTTGCAGCTTTACGCTACTAGGGAATTGTGTAGGTGTGGTAGCTTCCCGTTGCTTTCCACACCGGTGAAGGATGATGATGATAATGATAATGGTAAGGATGATATTGATAAGGATGATGGCCATATGATTTCGGGGACCGTTTGGGCCTTAAAGTTTTCCTGACATTTGTCTTACAGGTGAGGAAAAACCCCGATAAAAACCTCACCCAGAAAAACTGTCCCGGCCGGGGATCGAACCCGGGCCCGCTGCATGACAAGGCAGCACGCTACCTCGAGACCATAGCGGTGGACCTTAAATATATGTCAAATTAAAATATATGCCTAATAATAATAATAGTTATACATGATTTTGTTTTCAGTATGGTCCGCCACAAATAAATGAGATGAGAAATTTTTCTGTTTTGCCAATTCATAAGAGTTAAAGGGAATTATTCTTGTGGTTTCCCATCGTGGCACTTCATTATCATTTATTACCCATCATATCATCGGGGTAACATAATTCCGCCTTCCAGGTGCCCCAACCTAAGAAATAGATTACAATTTCTCTAATTCCAGAAGAGTAAGCCAGAAATGTCATAAAAGACAACCTGGTGGCATTGGGCAAAAAAAATGTAACGAAACTAAAATGTGATTGCAGCTCAATGGTACAGAAATAGAGGATGAAGCCAAATTCCAGTATTTAGGAAGCATAATATAAAAAAAAAAAAAAAAAAAAAAAGGGAAAATCAGAGGAAGATATTAAGGCTAGAATTAGGAAATCAAAAGCTGTATTCTCACAAGTATCACCCATGTAGAGTCTAAATAAATCTCAACTAGAACAAACTTATGGCTATTTAATAGCAATGTGAAAAGTATATTGCTACATGGGTGTGAGACTTGGAAAAGCACAATCACATTATATAGA
The DNA here is from genome assembly GCA_030220185.1 of Diploptera punctata. Taxonomy (NCBI): domain Eukaryota; kingdom Metazoa; phylum Arthropoda; class Insecta; order Blattodea; family Blaberidae; genus Diploptera; species Diploptera punctata. The sequence continues at coordinate 1,927,643 of JASPKZ010001233.1, read as the reverse complement.
AAATTGTTGTAAGTACATATAAATAGATGCCCGAGATTTATTTTGAGAATCTGGTGGCCAAAAACCATCACCGAGGAATTGTGGAGGATAACTCACAGGGTGAGATCTGGAAGGAGATAAAATATCACATACGGAATTGGATTGGACACTCTCTCAGAAGAGAACTAGATAGTGTGCCAAAGAGAGCAGTTGAATGGAATCAACAGATTGCCTAAAAAAGAGGAAGACCAAAAATTACATGGTGCAGCACTGTAACAACATAAATTGAACAAGGAAAAAGGTGGAGTGAAGTCAGGAATTTGGCAAAAAAACAGAGTCCGGTGGAATGCTTTCATAAAGGCCCTATGCTTCCACGAGGAGTGACAGGAACTACTATCACTTTATTTAAGAAGATAAAGGTTCAGTCAATGTCATTTTCTAGAACACTCCATTCCCTTGTACTCATTATCATTACATCTTTTAATGGTTCTATTAAAGAGCAAGGGATAGTGACGTGCATTTCATCACCTCTCCTATCCAAATCTCATTCTTAACCTGCTCAAGGTGCAGCCTGCTATGACAAATGAGGCTCTGAGGACAGAGTACTGGCGGTATACCACATCACATTAATGTAGAGGAAATGCTACATTAGTGGGAACTGCACAATAATACCCCTCCGGGCCGGCAACCCATTGGGCAGAAAATTTACATTTGCTTTCAAGTCTCAAACCAAGCCTCGGATGAATCAGACAGATCAACTTGTTGACGACCTTCACGAGATTAAGGATATGACACGAAAGAAAGAAAATAATTTTAAAATTTGCTACCTGGAATGTACAAGGAATTTTCCATAAAGAAGACCAATTAGACGACATTCTGGCAAAGAAGGGAATTGCATGTGCAGCAATTTCAAAAACAAAAAAGAAACTAAAGGTTCGAAAGAAGCTTTTATAAAGGTCGATCCTGCTGTGATGGTTATTTCTCCATGAAATCATTAATAGAAAAAGATGTAGAAATACATTTAGCTTTTGTGGACTTCAAAAAAGCTTTCGACAAAATCAATAGGAACAAATTGTTGGAAATTTTAGCCGACAACAATCTACCAAAACCAGAGATAAAGGACAGAAAGACATCGTAGGACTTTATTGGGAAGCACGAGAATTAATGGTATAAACCAAACTCCAGTCATTTGAAAACAATAACAATCTACCACAACAGCATATTTTAAATATATACAATATCTATAAAACAAATATGATTTCAGTTCAAATAACAATACGATGAAGAGATGAAAGCTAAATAACAGCAAATGAGATGTGATTTATGCGCCGTATAGCAGGCTATACAAAGTGGGACCATAAAAGAAATTAGGAAATCATGGAAGAGTTGGATGTAGAACAACTGGAAAGCCCTTCTTCAACAAATGCTAATCTCACAGAATTCCCAAAGCCATGCTTCATTACTGTGCCCAAGGAAAAAGATTGCTGGGATGTCCAAAAAAAGCACTGGATGGAAAATTACTGTTTGAGACCGTAACAGGCCACATGGACTAATACTTGCATGGATGATAATTTCAGAGCACTGGACAGTACAAGATATCCCAGTCCAGGCAGAAAATTTGTTCTCTAGTTGTGTTAACTATTGGAAGCGAATTGTTTGCTGAGTACATTAATTTAATTATTATGTTTGTAATTAGTTGATACAGCACATAATAAATCCTATCATCATCTAATGGTCCCCAAACATCATCTGGCCATCATTATCATCACTATCATCTCGCCTCAATCTTAGTAGGATTTAGCCTCTCCCGGCGCATCATTACCAACCATATATCATAGGGGCAGCATAACCCTCCCTTCCAGGCGTCCCAACCTCAGAAGTTGGTTATAGGTACGGCAATGCCAGGAGAGAATACCAGAAATGTCATAATGTTAAAAAACAGACTAAAAATAAATAAAATGATTATTCTTCCAATTATATGGTTACGAAATATGGTTTCTTACTTCAATGGAGGATAAAAAATTATGAGTATTTGAGAATAAAGCTCTCAGAATTTTTTTTTGGACTAAAGAGAGATGTACAGACAGGCAAATGGAGAAGACTACTCAACAGTGATCTTTATATATGAAACCAGATATAATAAGAACAGTTAAGTCTCGTAGAATGTGATGGACAGGACATTTGGCATGAATGAAAAATGAAAAAGGGGAAATTCTTGTAGGAAAACAAAGAGGGAAAACACCCTGTTGGTAGACCAAGATGAGATGAGAGAATAACACTGATCATGATTTAAAGAAAGTAGATTATAAAGAGGATGATTGGAAAGCATTGACTCAGGATAGGAGTGCTAATGTCCATGCGGCCATGTTCAATATTGCCACTGAGTTAGTTAATCATTCTTATCTATGAACACTTTAAAATTCAAGGTCACATCGTGTCTAGGATCTTTAGGTGTAACCATTAGTAAGTGTTTGTAATGTGTTTTTAATTATACTATGAAACAGAGATTTTTTTCTTTTATTTTTATTTAACAGCACTCTTTTAACAACTAAGGTCATTAGCGTCACAAATCAAATTTGTATATTAAAGGACCAGCAAATCTTGCTCAAAGGTCTCTCTTCTTGTTTTTCAACCTTGAGATTATTTTATGTGTCATAACTCTGCAACAACATAACATTAGTTCCCTTCCATGGGGGACCTTGTAACCACTATCAGGCATGTCCCCCGGGGTGGCAGATGGGAGATCCCACCAGTCATGGTGGGGTGGTCCGAATAGCTATGGTAATAAGGACCCGTGGATCAACAAGGAGCTATCTATGCGTGGAAATGCTGAATGGGGCAGCTACAACTTTCCCTTTTGGGTGAACGATGAATTGATAGTTCCAAGGCTAGGCCTTTTTGCCCTGCTAAATGTTGGACAATGTCACATAAATGTGAAGAAACCATAGTTTGCAAGAAAATAAAAAATAAATAAATAACTTTTTTTTAAAATACGAGACGAGTCAAAATACCTAACTCATAATAATTGCCCAGTTTGTGGGGGCTTAAAAATGCTGGGTCACCCTCTTTCCAGGGGAGAAATATGGAAGGTCCATGCCCGAGGTAATAAAGATGATGACTCCAATGGTCAAGACAGAGCAGAAGGAGCATCCCTTTATGTACGGCTAATATACATGATGGCTAAATGGTTTAACCCATAAGACAGCAGCCCTGTCACTGTTAACTCCACAAGAGGCTGGTAACCTCTTTGGTGTAATAATTACTCAAAGTATTCACAATGAACAGCCGGACAGATCTAATGGACAAGAGGAGTTAGAGTAAAATACAGAGTGCAGAAATTACCTTTCTAAGAAGGACCAAAGGATGCACAAAATTGGATCACATAAGAAATGAATTAGAAATATATTCTATAAATGATAGAATTCAACAACACCGAGTCGGCTGGGAACAGAATGTTCAGTGAATGGAAGAAACAAGATTGCCCAAGATAGCATATCATTATAAACCAAAAGGATTAAGGGATCTAGGAAGAGATAGAAGGAAACATTGTGAATTCGGAACAGGCAAATCGCCTAAACCTTGAAGTGAAGAAGAAGAAGGAAGGAAGGAAGGAAGGCATACTGTGGATTTTTATGCACTAAAAATCCATTGATTTCAGTCAGATTTGAACCCTCAAACCTTGGAACCAGAGGCAAGCATGATAACCATTTGTCCACCAGGATTGATAATAGTGATTATTTCATTTATTTAGGTGTAGCAGCGGAGGCCAGATATTAGCTGGTATGTTATAAGGTAAGATTACACGTAATAGTTTTTATACAGTTAAAGCATGGAAGCTGCATATGCGTCAAGTTCAGCTAATGTAGGCTTCGTAGCAGAGAGTGAAAACAATGTTCTCGCAGATACAACTTATAACGTAGACTCTGTACATTATAATGATTCTAGTGGCAAACTCTAACCACCTTCAACCAAACTTTCCTTTCTGCAATGGGTATCCATGTTAAGGTACCTCTTTAGCTATACTATGCTATATTATACTGTTAATATTTCAATTTGCCAATAGTTACGAACTATATTGATAGTTATATTTAATTAATGTTAGGAAAGAAAACATTATGAGGTATAATCATTAAAATTCATCGGAGAACATATTGTTTAAACAACTCACCTCATAGGATTCATGCTTCCATGATATCGCGATTTCAAACATAGTCATGTTCATCATCAGCCATAACTCCGACTGACGAAATTCTTCGGCCGTCAACTATTCTATTGTCGCCATCTTCAGTGCTGCCATCTATGGTTGAATTTATGAACTTCGAAATCAATGTAATTTCGTTAGGGATATCAAAATTCATTGATATATTTTTTGTTTTTCTGAATGTATGTCAATTGACAGTTTGGGAAAAAATATACATTCAGAAAAACAAAAATAGATCAATGAATTTTGATATCCCTAACGAAATTACATTGATTTCGAAGTTCATAAATTCAACCATAGATGGCAGCACTGAAGATGGCGACAATAGAATAGTTGACGGCCGAAGAATTTCGTCAGTCGGAGTTATGGCTGATGATGAACATGACTATGTTTGAAATCGCGATATCATGGAAGCATGAATCCTATGAGGTGAGTTGTTTAAACAATATGTTCTCCGATGAATTTTATATTGATAGTTATTCAATACTTATCAGATAATATTCGTGCTAGCTTTATGGTTGCCAACATATTCATTCATGTTTCTGCTATACTCAATTTCCAAGATGTTTATTACAGTTAAGTAAGGTAGATTAGATTAAGCAGATTAGATTTATTTGGTAGGTTACATTAAATTAAGTAGGTAATTGATGATCTTCATTTTTGTTAGTGTATTTTTCATAACTGTTGGCCACGGTGAACTAGTGCTTATGCTCCTTGTCTCTGATTCCGAGAATCGCAGGTTCAAACCCGGCCGGGGTCAATGGATTTTTAGGATGGAAAAATCCAAGGAGCAAGTCCTCTGGGAGGGACTTTAAGCCATAGGTCCCGAGTTTGAAGATTTTCCAGGCTTGTAAAAGATCCTTAAACCTGAATAATTTACAGATCTCAACAGCCTAGTAATACCTCAGTTGCCTGCTAGATGTCCCATTGAGTCAGTATGTTGAACACATGAAATTCATAACATCTATGGGCAAATAAGATAACTAAATTAACTTGATCTATAGTCCAGCAGCTGAGTCTCTGGCCCTGACGTGTTCATGACAGTGTTGCCGATATGGATATTCAGTGTGAGGAGTCCACTTTATGTACCACATGGAATATCAAATCACGACGGTTAGCAGAAATACAGCCGACAACATCGCAGGAATTTCAAACCTTACTAGCGGCATCAAGTGGAATGATTGGTTATGGCAGATGTCCACTCGCACTTCAACTATTTCCTTATTGGCAGTAGAGGGCGAGTTTCTCCCTTTACCCCTCGTACAATCTAAATGTCAGGGCCAGAGACTCAATGGCTGGACTGTAGTTAATTCCTAACAAAGGAGAGGCCATGGCTCTATATTGGGTTATGTTATTTTCATAAGTTGTTTATTCTGTTTTAGTAATGTTAGTAAAACATTCCAACAATAATGAGCATATTTTAGGTTATTTTTACATCAAATTCTAATTAATTTTTAAAACATTTTCTCAAATAAAAACAAAAACACATATACAGGGTGTATCAAAAAGGATGGCGCAAACTTACATGGTTGAAAGTACACGATAATAGAAGTAACAATGTTCCCAGTAAATATGGATCCGCAAACGAGCCGTTTGCAAAATAATTACAACTGTATGGTTACAAGCTGCCACTGACGTCATTGTTTGTAATATTGTATGGTTTACTCTTTATGCACTTGAAGCCATCCTATATTCTTTGTTTACAAAACTGAACATTGCCAAGAGGTGGAGTTGTAATCAAACCATACATGCAGAACGTACAGGACGGATACAGTACACAGTCTCAAAAGGTATCAGTCTCGTCTGAGGAGTGTCACTTGTGCTGTGTTGTAATTACAATGGAACCTTACAGTAACGAAGAGTATGCGGATATGCATTTCATGTACGGTAGGGCTAATGGCAATGCACGGGAGGCAGCACGCTTGTACCAAGAAACATATCCTGAACGAAGACACCCCGAAAGTCGTACATTTACAAGGGTCCATCAGCACCTGAGAGAAAATGGGAGTTTTGCACATAGCAGAGCAGTAGGTCGGGGTTTTTCCTCACCTGTAAGACAAATGTCAGGAAAACTTTAAGGCCCAAACGGTCCCCAAAATCATATGGCCATCATCATCCTTCACCGGTGTGGAAAGCAACGGGAAACTACCACACCTACAATTCCCTAGTAAAGCTGCAAGCATAGCATGAAAATGGTATGACTGCAGTGAAGGACCTGCCTTCGGGCAGAATTACTATGGATGGAGCAGTAGGTAGGCCTGCTCGCATTACGCCTGAGGTTGAGGATATAGTGTTGGTAGTACAGCTCTCTCCAGGAACTTCGACGAGAAGAATTGGCACACAAGTGCCTGTACTAAGCCACAGTAGTGTATGGAGAATTTTACAGCGCAATTTAATGTACCCCGGAACAGGCAACTCTTGCCTAAACCAGGAAGTGAAGAAGAAGAAGAATTTACTGTACTCTTACCACCTCAAACGAGTTCAATGTCTCAATGATGCGGACTTTGTTCCTAGAGTGATGTTTTGTCAGTGGATGCAACAACAGACTGTAGTCAACCCTCGTTTTGCATGTAACATTTTATTTACAGACGAAGCAGGATTCACACGCGATGATGTTTTTATCATAATACACATTTTTGGTGTGAAATAACCCCACATGCTGTTCATGAGTCACCACATCAGCACCGTTTCTCACTGAATGTGTGGTTAGGGGTACTAGGTGATCATCTCATTGGGCCACACATTCTTCCACGAAAACTTAATGGACGGAGGTACCTTAGGTTTCTGCAGCGTCATCTTCCAAGATTGCTTGAGGATGTTCCTCTTCAGCAACGTCGGAGTTTGTGGTACATGCATGATGGAGCTCCAGCACATTTTGCTGCTGATGTGAGACGGCATCTAATGCGCAGATACAGCCAAAGATGGATAGGTCGAGGCAGATCTGTACCTTGGCCTCCAAGATCACCTGATCTAAATCTTTGGATTTTTGTTTCTGGGGTCACCTCAAAAGCGAAATGTACAGCACACCCGTTAACAAGGTTGAAGAACTGGAGCAGAAAGTTGTACATGCTTGTCAAGAATTCAGAAATGATCCAGGGGTTTTCGAAAGAATTTGACATTCATTGCAGAGACGAGCACAGTATTGCATCCAGATGCAAGGAAGACACTTTGAACACCTCATTTAACAGGTAACCCATAAGTGAAGTGAACTGTGAAATGTGAACTAAATGAGATGAAAAATTAATAGTAAAGTCTAAATTCAAATTAATTTGTACTAACTAGGACGATGTTTACAATGAAGTCAGTGGCGGCTTGTAACCATACATTCGTAATTATCTTGCAAACGGCTCGTTTGCGGACCCATGTTTACTGGGACATTGTTGCTTCTATTATCGTGTACTTTCAACCATGTAAGTTTGCGCCATCCTTTTTGATACACCCTGTAGATCTATCTTGCTGATGTAATTATTCACATACTATTAGAATACTCTTTTTTAATTTTTTTTAATTTATGTAAACTGAAATGTTGCATAGAATCTCTCATCCCCCCCCCATTTCAGGAATTCTATCAGTAAGTAAATAAAATACAAAACTTAAAATTTTACTCAATATTAGTTTAAAAAACTGAAATTTACCCAAAGCAAAAACCTTACAGTAACTTAATCACTCACTCAATGAATTTTTCTAAGTTATACATAAGTCATGCTCATGCGCAAAGTTTATGGAATTGTCACCAGATGGTGCCAATTCTATGAGATTGGTATGATCAACCTTCGCAATTAATTTAAATACATGTTTATAAGAAATGAATGTACACCAACTTGCCCCTTCATAAACTGATTAAATAAATTGCATGCATGTTATTTAATACACTATAAATTAACCTAGTGTATACTAATTCATCCGGAAAAAGTTGGTTTTATGTCTCTCAGGAATTCTTCTAAGTTCCACAGAATCGCAGCGCGCATGCGCGAGTTGCTGTAATGGTTAATATAGACTCCGGTAGTCGGCGTCTCCAACTTTGGGAATAAATTTCCAAATGCAAAAAAAAAAATGGACGTTAACTAACTTGCCATTTTCTAACTAAAGAAAACAATTTACATGCATATTATTTCTTCCCAAATGCTTAAAAATGGACGTAAACCAACTTCCCATTTCCTAACGTAACAAAGCAATTTACATGTGTACTATTTAATGAACTATAAACTAATTTTACGTACACTAACACTAAATATAGTTTTAAATTATTTTCAAATGGTGGCAACGTTGGAACAACATGGGAAAGTAGCAAGGAAGTGATGTATCCACGATCATGTTTTACGTAAATATATAAATATAAAATATTGTGAAGAAAGCTTGAAGATCATTGCAAAATGTTTAAAACAGTACAAAACGTGTTTACAAGTGTTTAGTGCATCAGTGGCATAAGAATGTAAGTGTAGAAATGTGAGAGACATAAAACCGACCACATCCATTCATCCTATCGGAACCTAACAAAATAAAGTGAGTGAGCATCCATTTCATAAATTATGTTTCAGAATTAATTGTGAATGTTAATCACACTGATTTCATATGTATGTCCGGCCATCTGGGAGATGTTTCATGAAACATTCATGCATGTATACTACGATTCTGTAGAACTTAGAAAAATTTGTTGAGAGATAAATACCACAATTTGCATACATAAATATTTAATAATAGTAAATGCATTTCTTTAAAGAAATGGACTTGTTCCAAAATATTTAGAATACTACGAAATGTTGATAAAAATGGAAAAAGTACTTAGTGCAACAATGCCATAAGAATATTGTATAGAAAAGCATAAAGTTATTGGAATGTTCAGCATCATAAAAAAATAGTACTGTATTATTATACAAATAAGATTAGTTATGATTATGAAGTCAAATTTCGCCTAAATTTCTCTTAAATAAAATTCATAAAATTATATTCCTCGAGTACATCGATAAATTACAGTCTCCAATTACGTATTACATGTGCTTCAAAAGATAGTCATAATACAAGACTAATATTGAATTCAAATCAATGAACAACCTAACCTCTATCTGCTGCATTTAAATATATTTAAACTATTCCAGTAATAATAATTTTCAAATCATTATTAATGGAATTTGCAATTCTAAAACTAAGGTTAGGCTATATATTATTGTCATCTACACTCGCTTACGTAAGAGTGTGTAAGCAACGTTTCGGCAACAAGTAAACATGACTTGTGGACATATGACCTTAATAGTAAAACTAAATAACACATTGCTAATAAAGTTAATATATTAAAATATCATTCAAATTAAATTTTATGAGATCAATACGCTTCGTTCTTTAGGCGTGACCCGTGGAGCCAGCCGAGCGCCATGTTTTATTAAACAATAAGCTTACTGTTGCAGAAAATTTTAACAATAGCACTTTGCCAGCCGGCGAAATCACAATTTATGAAATAATATATGCAAACATTATTGAACAACCACATCTGAAATACCTTTATCTCAACAAATCTCTTCCAAATTGCCACAATACTACGCTTTACAGCTTTGCGTGCCCTTGCAGAGATTATTTGTTGATGAATTCCCACTGTAACAATCGCTGCTTAGAGCACCATCTGTGAATAGATTGTAGAAGTAAGGGAAGTCTGCTCCAAAAATTTATTGCCAACAGAAAGTTGTTTAATAAATAAAATATAAAAATAAAACACAAAGCAAAAAAAGTAGTATAAAAATGGAACTTCATTATTTTCATAGTATTTTATTTATATGCAGCCACGTGCCTAAAATATTATATAACTACATATTATCCACAGTTAATATTTAAGAAAATTTTCATTATATTTTAACATTTCCCTTGTACACACTGTACATAGGAAACACCTATTTAAAAAATCTTTATTGGTGTAAATATAAACAAAAGTGATGTGGAAATGTAAAATCCATAACGATATGGTAGTGCAGGTTATAATTATATACAATAATGTACAGATAGAATAGACTTCTCTCGTTATTCTGGAGCGCGGGCGCGCTGATTTCAACTGTTAGTTTACATGACCTTCAATCTACCGCCCGCATAATCCTCGCTAATGCGTCTATACAGTACATGTTATGTTAAATTAACAGACTTAGTTATCATCAATACAAACGATACTTATAATTTCCGTATAACCTCGCTATATTCCTGATACAAAAAATAGTGCAATATAATGTCTCTATATATGTGGTTGAGTTCGAGTATACATTGTTAACTAACTCACTGGCGCTATCGAACCCGTTGTTCATGGCCGCGCAGACATAAGCTCTCCATACATCCCTATCCTGAGCTAATGTTTTCAAATAATCCCCTGTATAATCTACTTCCCTCAAATCATGGTTAATGTTATTCTCTCACCTCCATCTTGGCCTGCCTATTGGGCGCTTTCCCTCTGGATGTACTTACTACAAGGATTTCCCATGCCCCTCTTTCATTTCCCATTCGTGCTATATGTCTTGCCGATCGCAGTCAATGAAACTTAATTCTTATTATTATTTTTGGTTTCCCATAAAGATCATCCAAAAAAAGTTAGGACATCGTTACGAGATTTTTTAGTAATAAAAAAAGGCTCAAAATAATTTGTACATACCATACATTGCGCGACAGGCCTAAAGGACCTTGACCTACCAACTGGTTGCTGGCCTCATATCCGCATGTATTATTCACAGAGGTAGACGATCATCCAGCCAATGTAGGGGTGACATGTGGTCAGCATATCGGGTCTCCTAGCCGTTACAACTGGTTTTCTCAACCTGGAGCCGCTACTTATTGTAGCTATTCGAATTCTCCATGATGCCGAATGGGCACCGACCCCACACTGGCCGAAATCCCATGAGAAAATTTCTTCCCCATGGGAGCTCAATCCAGCGCAAGTTTCGTAGCTCGCGCCATGGCACCTTACCTTAACCAATCGGCTACGGCAAGGGACAAATTTGTACGTAAGTACTGTTAATATATACAAACACTAAATTTATTTTAATTACAACTTTTCAGAACGTATATTATTATGCAAGAATTTATTCCCAAAATGATAAACGTTGAATCATGAAAAGAAAGAAGTATATTTACTTTGAATCGATAAAAACGTCCCGCTTCATAGCCGAGCGGTTTATGGCATGATGCCTTGGTGCAGAGCTTGAGGTGGTTCGAGTTCTCATGGGGAAGACATTTTGGCAAGGAATTTCGGTCAGCATGGGACAATGTCTACTCAGTATTATAAGGAATTTGAGCAGCTACAGTAAGTAGAGCTTCAGATTGAGATAACCAGCTGCAACGGCTGGGGGAACCAAATGCTGACCACACGTAGCCCCTAAACTGACTAGACGATCGTCTACCTCGGTGATTAACATATGCGGATGTGAAGCCAGCAATCAGCTGGTAGGCCAAGTGCTTTCCAGGTCGAGAGATAAGTTTTAAGACATAAAACAAGAAATCAAGAACTGTAACCAATTAATTTAAAAATATAGGGCCTACATTTGCTTGGAAATGTGGATTCTAGTCATCACGAATACTTACTCCATTTTTCAAAGCTTCATTCTTCAATATTGTGACATCATAATTTAGACGAAGAACAACCTCATGAGCTAATGGTCAGCGTTTCTGACTACAGTTAATGAGGTCCCGAATTCGATTCCCGATTAGACCATAGGAATTTTTCCTTAAAGGAAATTATTCCTGTGATTGCCCATGGACTGGAATTTAAGTTAAGTTTAGGTTAAGGACTCTCCTGGCTCTTCATTATCATTTATCACCCGATATATCATCGGGGTAACATAACTCCGCCTTCCAGGTGCCCCAACCTAATAAATGGATTACATTTCCGCCAATGACATGAAAGAAAGCCAGATATGTTATAAAAGTCAACTGAGTGGCAATGAAAAAAAAAAGACGAAAAGAAGTTGGATCGATTTGATTTATAAAGATGGTTTTTAAAACCAATGTTTCCAATGTGTCTTTTATGACATGAAATTTCATTTTATCTAACTCATTTTTCTTCTCTTTCTAGTCTTTATTTTGTTTATAAATATACGAAAAGCAGATAATAATCAATAGAATAGGTATTATACATATGGTAATTACACTACGCTAAAGTGTTAACAGAAGGTCAAAGCATAAATTTAATCAAAGGAAGTCATTCGTAGTTTATAAACTATTAATTCAATCCAGGCGACTCTGTGGCGCAATCGGTTAGACGGTCGCCTCTCACCGCTAGGGTCTCGAGATTGAGTCTCGGTTACTCCATGGAGGATTCGTGGTGGACGAAAGAAGGGGTTTCTCCTGTTTGTCATGATCATCATCAGCAGCAGCACTACATCCCGATTCGAGCCTCGGTTTCCCTCAGAACCCTCTTCTAGGCATCTTGCTGTCTCTAGCAACCAGCCACCATCCTTCGATTCTGAGCTTCCCCATGTAAAGATAAAGTAATCCCAGTACAGGCCATAAGAGACCCATTTTTTTCTAGACAATCGGCACTTGATGTCAGTTGGGTTGTCAGCCCTGCGTGACGGCCACCTTTACCCCCACAACAGCGTAATTGTATTCAATTCCATTAGAGATTGAGTCAATATGACGCCACAAGAAGGTTTGAGTCAGTTTAAAAATCCTGACTCCACCAAGACTCGACCTGTCGACCTTTCGGTTTATAGCGCATTGCTACAGCTATGCTACAGCTTCCCCATGTGGTAATCAGTAGTTTACCTTCTTCTTCCCAAGTTGCCAACAATTGATCTGTCCGATTTTATTTGGTTCTTTGGGTTTCCTAGCAAAGTTTTTTTTTTTACAGTGTAGGGTAACCAGCCCTACACCCAACCATGCAGCGATCCTGAAGAACGATGATTTTCTGTTGGAGTTTTCTCCCCTAGTTGATAGGTCTCAAGTATACCGTCAAGATATCGCTCTTCGCCCTCACCTGACTTAGTGTTATCCAGGGACCATGACATGGACATGCATGTGTAGGATTTGGTAGGATTAAATGGAATTTCTCGAGTTTTTTTATGTGGTACACATTCATCAACAAGATTTGCACCCTTGAGGCTACATACTACCCCTTTGGCCCGCTTCGCCTGTTTTTGCCTGCCACAAATTTCATTCCATCATTGCTCCATACTCATCCATTTCGTTCGCCCTTGTGACGACGTGTCAGGCGTGATCGGCCTGCACCATTGTCGGTTCAGATCTAATATATACAAATGAATGTTTGTTTATTCGTACTTTATTCGCGGCCATACCGTTGATCCGATTGTGATGCGGCTTTTTGAAAAATGTTCAGGAGATTCCCGGGATGAACATAGGCTATAAGAGAGTTGTGATACTCAACTCCTACACCCTTAAAAATCACCCTTTGTAGTGAAAAACGTGAAAAAAATCATTTTCTGATGCTTAAATTGGCTTACGCTGCCTAAACCATAACAAATACATAAAATTAATTTACACAGAATTGGATATCTAAAAAAACTCTATAAAAAAGTCCACGACAGCATATGTTTGTCTTTTACGGATAACTCACAATAGTAATTTTTGTCTATCATTGATGCCAAGAAGATCGGGATAAGTTGATTCCCGGATAAGCGTACACATCCGATTGTGATGGGTTTTTTTTTTTGCAAAATGTTCAGGATTTTCCCGGGAAGGTTATAGGTTATAAGAGAGTCTTAATGCTCAAGCCCTCGCCCTTAAAAATCACCCTTTGAGTGAAAAATTAAAATAAAATTTGCTTTATGTACGTTTAAATGTCTTACGCTGCCTAAAACATAACAAATACACCAACTTAATGTACGCAGGATTGAATATCTAAAAAAACTCTACAAAAAAGCCCGCGATAGCATATGTTTATCTTTTATGGACAACTCACAATAACCATTTTTGTCTTTCATTGATGCCAAGAAGATCGGGATAAGTAGATTCCCGGGCAAGCTGAGTAGCAACACGGATATCTCGAAATAACGAATTTTGTCTTTCAGCTCATTTATGCCAAATACATCGGGATATGTAGATTCCCGGGCAATGCCGGGTAATCAGTACGGGGTATCTAAAAATAATGATATAAATTTGTAATTATTCCCCTTACTTATTTAACTAAACGTAAAAACACATTATTTATTTAGGTATTAGCTAGTACTCTATAAAATAAAGGGGCTTCATCTCATCTCATTCCTCGACCCGACCCTGAATAGAAGTAGCCTATAATGCAGACATTTTTATAGAAAATTACGGTATTGCTAATTAAATGTTTAATTTGTCTAGGGTTTCAGGGTTATTTATATTTTAAAATAGATTATTATTATTATTATTATTATTATTATTATTATTATTATTATTATTATTATTATTATTATTATTATTATTATTATTAAAAGGTTTAAGGCAGGATTGCAGTTTATCTCCAACTTTATTCAAAATTTATCTTGAAAGAGTACTAACAGACTGGAGAAAAAAATGTAAAAAAATGGGCATACCAATCCAAAATACACATGTATATTCACTCAATTTTGCAGACGACCAGGTATTAACAGCACAAGACCACGATGACATAGAATATATGGCAAAAAAAAACTAAAAGTAGAATATGAAAAATGGTGACTTCACTTAAATATAGAGAAAACTAAATATCTGTGTATAGGAGAAGAAATGGAAAATATAAATTTAAACAATGGATAAGAACTAAAACCTAGTATTGAATGCACTTATTTAGGAACAGGTGATAACACAGTGGAAATTAAAAATAAAATCGCACAAATAAAACAAGCAATAAATGATTTAAACTCTGTTTGGTGGAGCAAGAATATTACAAAAAATAGAAAATTACAAATATATCAAATCATAATTTAGAGCATTTTAACATATGGTGCTGAAGTTTGGCAAACTCCTACCAGGGAAATGAAAATAATTTTATATACAGAAATTTATTATTTAAGAAGATCAGCGTCCCGCGCCGTAGCCGAGCGGTTAAGGTAGGAAGCCTTGGCGCAGAGCTACGGGACTTGCGCTGGTTCGAGTCTCCATGGGGGAAGAAATTTTCTCATGGTATTTCGGCCAGTATGGGACCGGTGCCCACCCAGCATCGTGAGGCAATTGGGTAGCAACAATAAGTAGCGGCTCCAGGTTGAGGAACCAGCTATAACGGCTGGGGGACTCGACATGCTAACCACATGTCACCCCTACACTGGCTGTTGATCATCTACCTCTGTGATTGACACATGTGGATGTGAAGGGCCAGCAGCCGGCTGGTAAAAGGGCAACCGCTGAAAAGTGGAAAGACCCTCAATCGGAAGAAGATCAGCTGGAAAATCTAGAATGGATAGAATACGAAATAAGGGAAATTATGGGTATGCAACAGGAGCCGGACATTATAGAAAAGATTACATTGGTATGGCCATGTCAAAAGAATGCCAGAGCAAAGATTGCCTAAAATTGTTATGGAATTGATCCCAATGGAAAGGAGGAAGAGAGGTAAACCGAAGAGAACTTGGATAGAAGGGTTATAAGCAGCTATGAGTATCAGGGAATTGGAGGAAGATCAATGGATGGACAGAGAGGAATGGCGTTTGGTTTCCGGAAGACGGCGGCAGCTGCCATGATACCGGATTAGTCATCATCTTCATTCATGGATTAGGTCTGTTGACCCGTTCCGACTTCAGCCCATCTCTTTCTAGGTCTGCCCACATCTCGGGTGCCTTTAGGTTTGTATTTTGTTATTTGTTTTGGATATCTGTCTTCATTCATTCTGTCTATGTGTTGCTTCCATTTTTGTCTATATGTATCCATTATCAGTTATTGCAAATATTTCAAGTTCCTGTCTTATTTCTGTGTTCTTGATTCTGTCTTCCTTAGTGCACCCTTTAACAGATCTCAAAAATTTCATTTCTGCCGCCGTTATCCTACTTAGGTCTTGTTTTTTATGTATCCAGGCTTCTGAACCATAGAGCAGTACCGGTACTGCCAACATTTTATAAAATTTCAGTTGGGTCTCTCTTGTTGTTTTGTTATTTAGTGTTCGTTTTATCGTACCACATATTCCCTGGAATTTTGCTATTTTATTATTTATATCATTATCATAATTAAATGAAATGTCACATCCTAGATAATTGAGATGGTTCACCTGTTCTATGATTTTGTTTCCTATTACTATTTTGGATCTGATTTGATTTTTCCTTGGAATGTCATTACCTTAGTTTTTTCTACGGATATTTTGAGATTATATTGTTCACATATATTATGTAGTTTAAAAATATTCCTCTGAAGTTCGTCTTCTGTATTTGCTATTATTACCTGGTCATCAGCGTATAATAATGTTTTCAAGTAGTGTGTTTTATCTAATTTTATTCCTTTATTTGTTTCTTCTTCGTTCCATTTTTTTATTATATCATTGATGTATAGGTTAAATAAAACTGGAGAGATACTGCATCCTTGTTTAAACTCCTTGATTAGTATGAATTTTATTTTTACTTACTTCATTTCTAGTTTTTATAACAAAATTTGTGTTCCAGTACAAACTCTTTATAGCTGCTATTAAGTGTTTCGGAATTCCTTTTTCTTTTAAAATTGTCCAGAGTTTTCCTCTGTCTACTTTATCAAATGCCTTGACAAAATCAATAAAAGCTATGTGTGTTTCTATGTTATATTCTCTTCTTTTGTTTATAAATTCTTTTATCGTAAATATATTATCCATACATGAACGCCCTGGTCTGAATCCACTTTGTTCTTCTGTTAACATTACCTCTGCTATTTGTTTTAACCTAAATGTTAAGATTACCGGATTATTATTATTATTATTATTATTATTATTATTATTATTATTATTATTATTATTATTATTATTATTATTATTATAGTCCACCGCTGTGGTCTCGAGGTAGCGTGCTGCCTTGTCACGCAGCGGGCCCGGGTTCGATTCCTGGTCGGGGCAGTTTTTCTGGCTGAGGTTTTGATCGGGTTTTTTCCTCACCTGTAAGACAAATGTCAGGAAAACTTTAAGGCCCAAACGGTCCCCGAAATCATATGGCCAGCACCCTTATCATTATCATCCTCACCATTATCATTATCATCATCATCCTTCACCGGTGTGGAAAGCAACGGGAAGCTACCACACCTACACAATTCCCTAGTAGCCTAAAGCTGCAAGCATAGCATGAAAATGCTATGATTGCAGTGAAGGACCTGCCTTCGGGCAGAATTACTATGGATGGATGGATTATTATTATATTATTATTATTATTATTATTATTATTATTATATATTTGAAATTTATAAACCCCATTTCACCTAAGATACATTAGGGTTAGTTTGTTACAAAGTTAAGTCATAATTTTATCTAAAATAATTTTTTATGAACTTTATTTGTGAAAACATTAAAAAGTCTGTAGTTCTTTTTTGTCATAAGCACTTTTGTAATGGGTGGTTCACTTAAACACGCGGTGTCATTTAGAAGACATGAGAATTCAAATCTTTCGTTCCAGAAATAAGGACAATCAAAGAAAATATGTCCAACGCTTTGGACATATGTGGTTGCTAATACCACAATTACAACTTGAATTTTCTCTGATGTTGAATCTCTGGAGGTATTGGACATATTTACCGCGTCCAGTGAGGAATTGTGTTAGTATAAAATTTGTAACAACGTGTTTGCATTTTATTCTGTTGTAAACACTTGGAAAGAACACGCGCACGCACACACACACACACACACACACATATATATATATATATATATAAACTCACTTACACACACACACACATATATAGGCCTATATATATATATATATATATATATATATATATATATAACTCACTTGCACTATCGAACCCGTAGGTTCATGACAGCGCGCGGACATAACCTCTCGATACACCCCTATCCTGAGCTAATGCTTTCCTATCATTCCCTGTATAATCTACTTCCCTCAAATCATGGTTAATGTTATTTTCCCACCTCATTCTCGGTCTACCAACTGGGCGTTTTCCCTCTGGTTTTCCTACAATAAGCTTCCAAGCCCCCTCTTTAATTCCCCATTCGTGCCACATGTCCTGCCCAACTCAGTCTACCAGACTTAATTGCACTTTTTATATCTGGATTCCTATAAAGATCATGTAGCTCACTGCTAATGTAGTCTTCTCCATTCGTCTAATTTTTAATTTAAGACTTTAATTTATTTATATACAGATTTTCAATCCATCCATCCATAGTAATTCTGCCCGAAGGCAGGTCCTTCACTGCAATCATAGCATTTTCATGCTATGCTTGCAGCTTTACGCTACTAGGGAATTGTGTAGGTGTGGTAGCTTCCCGTTGCTTTCCACACCGGTGAAGGATGATGATAATGGTAAGGATGATAATGATAAGGATGATGGCCATATGATTTCGGGGACCGTTTGGGCCTTAAAGTTTCCCTGACATTTGTCTTACAGGTGAGGAAAAACCCCGATAAAAACCTCACCCAGAAAAACTGCCCCGACCGGGGATCGAACCCGGGCCCGCTGCGTGACAAGGCAGCACGCTACCTCGAGACCACAGCGGTGGACTAGATTTTCAATGTTTACATATATTTCTGGTCTGATCAGAGTGAAAATCAGACAACGGCTATCGCTTATGAAAGGAACAAACGCTAAAGATGATTCTGTAAGATTTGAATAAAAAAAACTTGAAAAATGATTAAATGCGGCAAGAATACCAAATCAAAATTGCTAATAGATTTGAAGTACTGGAAAAAGAAGCTCTTCCAGATGAATGGAAGGAATCAATTATCGTACCAATTTATAAGAAAGGAGATAAAACTGATTGCAACAACTACAGGGGCATCTCATTACTTTCAACTTCGTACAAAATTCTAACATATATATTAGTATGCAGACTTACTCCCTTTATTAATGACATTCTAGGAAATCATCAATGTGCATTTAGAAGAAACGGGTCTACAACAGATCAGATTTAATTAAGAGGGAGAAGTTATATAGTATCCTGCTGGAGTTCGGAATTCCTAAAAAGTTAGACTTATACGAATGTGTCTAAATGGCACAAAGAATAGGGTGCGTGTAGGCAAACAGTTTTCTGGACAGTTTTGAAATCCAGAATGGGTTGAAGCAAGGAGGTGCACTATCTCCTCTACTATTCAATTTTGTACTAGAGCATGCCATTAAATCTTTAGAGAATGAGGGAAGTTTACAACTCAATGGTATTAATAAGCTATTAGTTTACGCTGATGATGTATTGTTGGCCGATAGCGAGGAGATACTAAAGGACAATACGCACACACTATTGAGTAACAATAAGAAATTAGGACTGGAAGTAAATATCAATAAAACTAAATATATGGTCACGCGTAGAAATTCATTATATAATGGAAATGGGCAGCTAATGACAAATGAGGGAAATTTTGAGGAAGTGGCTGAATTCAAATACCTAGGAACAATAATCACAAATAGGAAAGAGATGCACAAAGAAATTAAACATAGGCTCAATTCTGGAAATGAGTGCTATTATGCATTGCAGAGACTTTTGATGTCCCAACTCCTTTCAAAAAACGTTAAACTGAGAATATATAAAACTATTATTCTACCAGTTATATTATATGGGTGCGAAACATGAACTCTTACTTTCAGGGAGGAAAGGAGATTACAAGTATTTGAGAATAAAGTACTTAGGACAATTTTTGGACCAAAGAGAGATGAACAGACAGGTGAATGGACAAGGCTACATAACAATGAACTACATGGTCTTCATAGGAAGCCAGATACAATAAGAACAGTTAAGTCTCGTAGACTGCGATGGGCAGGACATGTTGCACGTATGGGGAATGAAAGTCGTGCATGGAAGCTTCTTGTAGGAAAGCCAGAGGGAAAACGCCCAGTTGGTAGACCAAGAATGAGGTGGGAGAATAACATTAACTATGATTTGAGGGAAGTAGATTATACAGGGAATGATTGGAAAGCATTAGCTCAGGATAGGGATGTATGGAGAGCTTATGTCCGCGCGGCCATGAACCTACGGGTTCGATAGTGCCAGTGAGTAAGTAAGTAACATATATTTCTGGTGCCTAAAGTTTTATTTTCCTTCTCCACTCATCTCTATCCATCTACTCCATTTTCTCCAGTCCTCTTGTTCTCATTCCAGTTATTCCTTGCATCCACGAGTGACGAGGAAGTGAAAACCCTTAACCTAGACATAATTGTGTTAACAGAAACTTTAAGGAAATGAAAAGGTTCAGAAGTTAAAGTGTCATAAGTACATTTTTCAGTGGAGTCGAGAAACGTAAGAGTTTAATAATATTGTAATATACTTTTGTTAAACATTTGAAATATTTAAATTAAAGGTTTTCTGTTTATTAATGATAGATGAAAGTAGAACTAAAAAAGATGAAATACCCCGGATTTACGTATTTCATATGTGATCTAAAAATAAAGATTAATATCGACACCCGGATCTTTAATTTACTAATTGACAATTTATAACTCTCATTATATAGAAATTCGCATTAAAAGCAATTAGGCGATCACATGACATCACGGAACTACTAAAAGTTAAACAAGTTTATATGTATTTTTATTATTCTTGGTTATATAAATAAAACTCCTAAAAATCTTCATTCTATTTGGATAGCGATTTACAACGAAAATTTTAGAAAATTATTATTGCTAAGGATGTGGTATTTAAATTTCATTATATTGTTCTACGTATTGGTTATTTTGATACAGCCATCTTTACAGGTAAATTAAAATAATATATTAATTTTATATTCGAAACACTGTCGTTATTAATATCACTGAATAATGTTAATATTATTAATTATATTTTAGGACTTCCGACCAAGTAAAACATGTTTATTCGTTATTCCTGTGGCCACAAACTTTGCCATTCCCCATTGCCACCTGAGTTGAAGACTAACTGAAACTATGACAATCAGGAGATAATGAAAATAATAAATTTACTGCTAATAGACTATTAATACACTTTACATAAATATCAAATGACAAAATTCAAATCACGAAATCTTTTGGCGTTTGTGACCAAATAAATAAATAATATGGATAATATTAATTTCTGTGTACATTCATTTTCTGTATTTGCTATGGTTTAGGAAGCGTAAGCCATTTACACACCAGAAAAAAAAATTTAGTGTACCGGTGCACTTTTTTTTTTTTACTCCGGCCCAATAGTACGTACGATATATTATATATGTTAATTGTCCCAGAAAAATTCTCACTTTTATATTTAAAAATGGTGAAATGGGACCTGGTAATGAAATTCAAACCAGCATTTTCCTTGACGGCTGAAGAAGTCCAAGATTGCTCGGCACTGAGGGTTGAACCCGGGACTTCTGGAATACGAATCTGGTAGACTATTGGTTACCATCCTCGCCTCTGGTTCTTAGGTCAATGATTTTTTCAGGTCGTAAAAATCTTGAGCATGGGTTCTCTCGGAAGGGAGATTTCTCGTGTCGTAGATTTCAGCATCATCTATCCAAGTATTAGCCATGTGACCTCAAGCAGGAATTTTTCATCCAGCGATTTTTCGGACGTGCCAGCGATATTTTGCCTTGGGGATAGTAACGAAGCATAGCTTTTGGAATCCTGTGAGATGACATTCGTTGAAGATGAGCTTTCCAGTTGTTCTGGTAGTTTTGTATATGATGGAGAATGGGTTCTACACCCAACTCTTCCATAATTTAATCATTTCTTTTATGGTCCCATTTTATATAGCCTGCTCTATGGCGCATAAATCGCATTTCATTTTCTGTTATTCGGCACTCAATAATTCTTCGTATTGTCCATGCTCAACTACCATATCTTAATACTGATCTTACATGAACCTTATAAAGTCGTAATCATGTATTCTTTTGTGCTAAAGATGGTTTCATAATGCTATTAATTATCCCCGTTGTGAAGATCTTGAAGATTTCTGATCTGTTGGCCGTGGTCTTGAGGCTTGAAGTTCCCCGACGTCAGGGAACTTCAAGTCTCAAGACCACGGCCAACAGCCCGGAAATCTTCAAGATCTTCATACCAACTCCGGCCGTGAAAGCCTAAGTCAATATACTATCCCCGTTGTTTTTTGTGAAATTTGTGATTTTCTTTGTTATTCAGCATCGTCTTCAAATGATAAATTATAACCCAAATAATTAAATTATTTTACTATTTCTAAAATTTCAACGTCCAATACAATTTTGCAAGGTATAAGGTATTTCCCGCAAAAGGCCTGTCGTAGATTTACAGTACTCAAAATAACATGGAGCCTGAAAAAGAGGCCTCTAAACAAAATTCGTCGCCCTTTTGCGCCCAGATTTGAATTACGTTGTTAATGACCTGAGATGTATAAAGAGTAGCGTTGAATAAAATACTAACAAACCCTACTGCATTCGTCAATTTGCTCAATTTCATTAGTGATGGATATCAAGAAGATGCAGCACGTTATTTAAGGAATGTTAAATATAGTTTCCAAATACCTCTCAATATGTCTTCTATAACACGAATTAAATTTTCAGTCTGGAAAGGTTTATAGAATTGAACAAAATGCCAGAGTTTTTATGCTAATTATTATTGTTTATCCCTTGAAGTATTCTGTAAGATATGTTGGTTTCAATTTAATACTTCTAATAAATCGGTAGAAATTACTTAAATTTGTGCCTACTTAACAATAAGCAATTACAGTTTGACACATTTAAATAAAGTGGTACGTGAAAGTGAGTTTTTTTAATTTAAAGGTTTTACTTTTCATGTAGAATATTACTGGGAAGCACAGATAGAATGAATTAATGATTACAGTGCAAAAATATATTTCCATTGGAGAAAAAAAAAAGCGGAAAAGCTTTTTATTTTGCATTTGGTCTATACGAAATTCATATAAGAGGATACCAGCATATTGAAACATATAAGTTATCTTACTTCATTGATTTGAAATTTTTGTCTCAATCTTACTAATATGCCACATACGCTTTAACAACTTGAACCAAACTTGAATTTGTTAGAAAAACTTAGTATGAAGACCTTGATAAGTTTTTTTTTGTCTAATGCCATCAGGTTGTCTTTTATGGCATTTCTGGCTTTCTCCCCTAGCATTGGTAGAATTGTAATCCATTTCTTAGGTTGGGGCACCTGGAAGGCGGAGTTACGTTACCCCGATGATACTCGTATGATGGGTGATAAATGATAATGAAGAGCCTGGAGAGTTCTTAACCTAAACCTGACCTAAATTCCAGATCACGGGCAACCACAGGAATAATTCCCTTTAAGGAAAAATTCCTATAGTATGACCGGGAATCGAACCCGGGACCTCATGAACAGTATTCAGGAACACTGACCACTAGCCTACGAGGCTGGTCAGACCTTGATAAGCATCTTCTCGTACAATGTCTCGTCATCATTGAAATATTAATATGATTATTATCCTTATAAATATTAATTCTTGATTATAAATATGAAATAATTTAATAAGAGCTGTTGTTATAATAATTAATAAAGCCCCAATTGCTCCTGTTAAATGTCAGGGTATATTATCAACTAAATGGAATGGGTATGCCTACGATATTTAATTATAGTGATTTCAATAGACTATATTGTATCGTGTTCTCTATAGAGATTCGCCTGTTCTAATTTTAGTGATGGACCAGTTTCACGGGCTAGTGGGTCAGAGTTTATGATCAATTCATGAGGTCCGGTTCAGCCATACGAATTTGTCCTTAAAGGTAATTATTCCCATGTTCGCTCATTGTCTGGAGTTTAAGTTAAGGACTCTCCTGGCGCTTCATTACCATTTATCACCCATCATATCATCGGGGTAACGTAACTCCGCTTTCCAGGTGCTCCAACTTAAGAAATGGATTATAATTCTGCCAATGCCAGGGGAGAAATAAAAAAATGCCATGAAAGACAACCTGGTGGCATTAGACAAAAAAAATAATGATCTCATGAGACGATGATTATGATGACTATTTAACTCATGCCCCAAATGGGAGTCAATGACCAATCACGTTTCAATGATTTCTGTTTTACAACCAATCAGAGTCGTGTTTCACCAAATATTTATCAGTGTTATAATTACCATATTAAAGAAAGCTCCTCCTTACAATATTGCGTTCCTTTGGCAATAAATAGTATGATCTGGTTGCAGTGATAAACAAATGAAGCAGTAGAAGCGTACCTATCGTTTCTCATTTGTTTTCAAACATCGCCGTTTACATTAAATATATAAATATTTTAAAATAACTCTAGTTAAATAATGATTTGTGAGTAAACAGCTTAATTTTATTCGTTAAATAGTCCTAACAAATGCCACTCTTGATTTCCAAATTCTCTAGATAAATTCACTCCTCACTTCGTGAGTCGTGAATTTATCGATCATTTGGAAATCACTCGTAGCATTACTTATGAAAAATGACACAGATAGTTTAAATGGCAAGGAAACTGACAATGGCCTTGACAGCATTAGTTCGATCCCAGACAATAGGAAGGGTTTGAAAAGGGAGTGAAGAATGGCCTAAAATAATTATGATCCAATTCTGTATTGTTATAGGCTACTGGGAGATCTATTCGTACTATATATAATCTTCACAGTTAAAATGTTCTTCACACATCTCATTTTTTAAGAGAGACCTAATCTATATCCGTATATCCAAGGGTGCTCTCTATCGGGAGTTGTATAACCAACTAATTTAGTTATGTCTATTTTCCTACAGATTTCAACAAGTGACATGTGGTTAGCACAATGTCTAAAAAAACATCTAGTCGACAATTAAGGTACAATTAGTTGACAATTTGGATGGAAAAAACAGATTAAATTTTGAAGACTCCATATCAGAACTTGAACACTCTGACTTAAATTTGTAGTGTTTCCTTATTCAGCTATGCTAATACAATGAACCCCATTTATGATTATGTACACTTATATATATTTTTTAAACTTGAACATAAGACATTATTCTTTTTATTTTTATATATTTTTTTCAGAGTAATGTCACTGATGACGACACATTTCCATTTCGAGGACTTCCTGTTGAGCAGTTTTTCAAAGAGGGACCAGTGGTAAGTAACAATGTTTACTTATGTTACTATAACTGAAGTACATTAATACTAGATGCATCTTTATTTTTTTATATTTCATTTTTATTTATAGATTTTTTAACATAGAACAAGTTTGGGTAATGTGGACCCTGTTAATATCTTCTTTAATTGGTGCTGCCTTTGACAGAAAATATTTTAACTTCTTCCTTTCATCAACTTTGACATGTTCAAGACTAGTTTATTTGATTCTTTCTGCAAAGAAGGGTTTATATGTGATGTTTTATGAAAATTCCAATTTGAAAATTTTTAAGCTAAGAATTAATTCTTAATTTCTGCTATTGAATATTATAAATATTGAAAAATCTCTTAAATATGTTACAGTATATTATATAGATGATGTTTCAATATACTGATGAGTTTGGTTTGATATTATGTGACATGGTGGCTGTATAAAATAATTAAACATATCAAAGGAATTCGGTTAATGTGGATCCTCCAAGAGGCAGTTAAAGTGGACCTGGGTCGACTTTACACGAGTATGTATATTTTATCAATGAGGATGCTATCTATAAAAACCATGCACTTAATTAATTTTATTTAATATCCTTGTAATTTTACGAAATCCAGAGACCGTTGCTGTCAGCAGATGAATGCCATGTGAATGTTATAACCAACAATAATTTTTCAAAACATTAAACAAGTATCAACACTTTTTAATTATGATCAGTCATAAATGCTTTCAGATTTATTTGTGCCTGTCTGTATAAATTAATAGAGTAAATAAACTTAAAAATAGACTAAAAGCTAGGACGGACTCTGGGGCCCACTTTAC
Organism: Diploptera punctata; assembly: GCA_030220185.1. NCBI lineage: Eukaryota > Metazoa > Arthropoda > Insecta > Blattodea > Blaberidae > Diploptera > Diploptera punctata. Next base: position 1,901,613 of record JASPKZ010001233.1, on the reverse strand, counting down.
ATGATAATGAAGGTTAAAGTGGACCATTCTTGTAATGTAAAAAACTTCATAAATTATGAAGATGTTTCCATATTTGAATAAAATAACAATGTTATTTCATGGTTATAACACTAATGATAATTACTGTAATTAAACAACATTAAAATTCCTTAATTAAAAGAAGGAACAACACAAATTCAAAAATAGGGGTCCACACTACCCGAAGTTCCTCTACAAGATCATATGTCTATTTACTGATAGTATGAGATGAATATTTAATATGTTTTTATAGATATTATTCCTGAGAGTAGTTGATAATAATAATAATAATAATAATAATAATAATTAATCATTATCTCAATCAAAAAATTAATTTATACAAGTCAAGTTTCAATCTCCTTGTGTGAGATCATTTTCAAAACATTTTACATGGTTGTTTGTAATACATAGTTACCATCATCAATAAAAGTGAAAACATTGAAAACAAAATAATTAAATTTAATTATATGTGTCGCACCATAAAACAAAGTCTCAAAGGAACTAGAAATTTTATAAAACAATGGCGGTCCCAACACTGCTATATGGATCCGAACACTGGGTCTTAACCCAAAAACAAAGAATAGAAATGTCAGAAATGAGGTTTCTAAGGAGTGTGGCTGGATATACAATAACAAATTGAAAACTAAATGAAAATATATGAAGAGAACTAAATTTAATAATGAATGGAGAACATATTTTAATCGACTCACCTCATACATTTTCAAACTTCTTTGATACCGACGGTTTCAGACAATATCATGTCCTTTATTCAAACTATAATTAGATAGAATTGCACAATACAAATATGAATGGATGGACCATATCAATAGAATGGATAACAATAGAATTCCAAAACAGATTCTTCATTACAAACCACTAGGACGAAGAAATGTTGGAAGACCCAGTAAAAGATGGACAGACCAATTCTAGCATGAGACCAGAACAGACCTTAAGGTCTAATTCTTGATGCTGACGATGACCATGACAAGACAAATTTTTTTTTACGATTTAAATTATTAAAAATATTTTAACAAGGATTCCTTGTTAAAATTTTTTTAATCAATTAAATTTGTAAAAAAAAAAAAACGAAATTGTCTTAGTGATTGTAACTATATATTATAAACAACCAAGTCAAATGTCTTAAAAAATCTCACACAAGGAGATTGAAACGTAGACTTGAGTAAATTAATTTTTTGACTGAGATAATTAATTATTGTTGTTATTATTAGTACGAGATGATAAATAAGATCAAATGAATCCTAGTAATCAGAATTCAATCTATCATTTGGATTGACCACTGAGGAAAACCAAGTAAAAATTCTCAGTAAAGTTAGTCAGCACCAGAATATTGTATTTTCATAACCTATATTATGTTACCTAACACCTATATTACTATTATATTTTTAATATAAATTATATTTATTTTCAGAGGAAACTTCAACTCACAAATATGGTGTGGGAGAACTGTGGGAGGTCAAATGATCCTGGAAGATTGTACAGTTTAAAGATACACCATACACCTCTTGGGGATATCAATGGTGTATTTAAAGTTGGGTCAGTGGTTAAACTGATTTCACCAGTCAAGGTACACTAACATTTAACTTTCCTCAATTTTCAATTCATAAACCCCTTCCACAACGATCTGAGTTGGGTGAACCACTGACTTTTAAATATACATACAGTAGACATGCATAAAATTTAATTCAAAGTAAAAAGTTTAATAACCTTAAATTAATTTAACCCTTAACAGTTAAAACCTGAAGTTACTCTAGTTACAGCTTAAAAGTTACACAACGTGTAGGCCTAGTTGTAGCGAAATCAAATGCATTCCTAAAGTTGTTACATAACTGCAAATCAGGCATTTGTGGTAAATATTAATTTATTCTGGAAATAATGTGATAAATTGCCGATATTACACATATGTAAGAAGGGGCACTAAAGGGTTAATTTAATTTTAAAATAATAAAAATAATAATTACTATTATTATGACAATGCCGCAGGAATGAACAAAACAGTAATAGGCCTAACCTCGAAACCCGCCATTATGGAAAAGTTTTGGCAAACCCCTTGAAAAATTTTCAATACCCCCTGGAGGTTCGCGAACCACAGGTTGGGAAACGAAGTACTTGGACATTTGATAAGTATTGGCAACACTGCTATAACACATAAATTTTACTTAGGTTACATTTTATTAACTTCAGGGCCAACAGACCTACCAGCCGGCTGCTGTCCTCACATCTATATGTGCTAATCACAGAAGTAGCTGTGATATGTGGTCAGCACGTCGGGTACCCCAGTCGTTACAGATGGTTTTCTTAACCTGGAGCCAGTACTTATTGCACTACTCAAATGCCTCGAAATGCTGCATGGAGACCGGTCCCATACTGGCCGAAATTCCATGAGAAAATTTCTTCCCACATGGGGATTCAAACCAATGCAATTCCTTAGCTCTGAGCCAAGGCACCTTAACAACTCGGCTATGGCGCAAGACAATTTTCACATTACGAACTTCATTTATAATGTCTTGCCAAGTCAATTATATGTTGCCAAATCCTTGGAAGTTGGTATGCTCCATCTGCAGCATCATTTCTGGATATCTCTCTCATCTGATTAATCTAAAGCTTTCTGGATATCAACTCTTCATTAAATTGAATGCCTCGTAGAGGTTCTTTGATTTCTGAGAATAAGTTATAGTCACAAGGATTCCTGTGTGGTGAATTTGTTGAATGTTCGAAAACTTCCCAATTCCACCTTCTAAACAAATTTTACTGAACATCTTTTTAAGGCGGTATTACTTTACTAAACTGACATAGTCAGAATAATAAAATCTTCAAGGCTGAAGTGACTGGGCCTTCTACATCGACTGGAAGAAACAGATATTGCCCATAGACTCACGTTTTCCAAAATATAAGGAAAAATAAAAGTTGGAAGACCTCTTACCAGATGGCTTGACGGCGTGGAACAGGATCTGAAGGTTATAGAAGCCCAGGCATGGAGAAGGAAGGTAAAAGACAGAAATGGAAGGAGGCGCAGAGTTGGAACGGTCAAGGCCTATAATAGGCTGTAGCACCAAACATGATGATGATGATTATAATGTTGCTAATGTGAGAAACAGTGAATGTATTCACAAAATATTGTTGTTGCGAGACTTTCAATAATACAGATTTATACAACAAAGACTGCTCAATAACATACTACAAGATTACAATGGTCACCACAAGGATCACTGATTTACAAGTGTTGCCATTACTTATAAAAAGCTTTAGTATATATACTAATACCTGCTATGCCTAAATAAATGAATGTGTTTTTATTTTAGCTGAATAAGTAGAAAGAATTTTTATAACGATCTATTGAGCTGTTTAAATTAATTAATTCTGCTCGTGCACCACATACCAGGGATTTCTCCTTTAAATTAGATTACTTTGCAGTGAATATAAATTTTGTCCATTTTTCTAATTTGAACGAATTTACATTAGGCATTTTCTAAATTCAAACTACACACTTGCAAAGACTGACCTTGCGCTTTACTGATAGTCACAGAGAATGCAAGGTGTATTGAAAATTGAAGTCGTTTGAACTAGAATATGGGCGTATTTGAATGCAACGTTGTGTCAAAATTTCAAGTTAATTGACAAACTACTTTCGAGTTTTGCAAGCACTAACATACACAGGCTGAATTTTCATATATAATAAATAAATATATATGAGAGATGCACCAAGAAATTAAACTTGGCTCAATTCTGGAAATGCATGCTATTATGCATTACAGGGACTCTTGTTACCCCAACTCCTTTCAAAAAACGTTAAACTGAAAATATATAAAACTGTTATTCTACCAGTTATATTATATGGATGCGAAACATGGATTCTTACTTTAAGGGAGGAAAGTAGATTACGAGTATCTGAGAATAATATTCTTAGGAAAATTTTTGAGCCAAAAAGAAATGAACAGACAGGTGAATGGAAAAAACTACATAATATGAGCTACATAGTATGTATAGGAAGCCAGATATTATAAGAAGAGTTAAGTCTTGTAGACTTTGATGGGCAGGACATGTGGCATGAATGAGGAATGAAAGAGAAGCATGGAAGCTTTCTGTAGGAAAACCAGAGTGAAAACGCCCAGTTGATATACCAAGAATGAGATGGGAGAATAACATTATTCATGATTTGAGGGAAATAGATTATACAGGGAAAACGTTAGCTCAGGATAGGGATGTATGGAGAGCTTATGTCCATGTGATCATGAACCTATGGGTTCAATAGAGCCAGTGAGTTAGTTATATTTATTTGTATGTTTTTTTATGTAACCATGTTGGAATCCACTTTTTTCCCTCTCTATATGATGTATCCTTTCCTCAAGTTCTACCAATGAGTTTTATTATACCCTGTGTGTATGTATGTATGTATATATATATATATATATATATATATATATATATATATATATAAAGTTTAAAAGATTATATGCTTGCTATTAGTACTAATGTTGATTAAATATATGAAAAGATTTGCTTTGCTCAATTTTAAAATGTTATTTTCTTATTTTTTTCAGTTGAATTTGGAAGTGAGATTAAAAACCTTTGGAACTTATGTGAAGCTTCCTTGCTTTAAAAACATTTTAGGTTCATGCACATTCCCTGATGTTTGTAAATGGGGAGAACAATTCCAAGTGTGTCCTTTCAAGCCACTTCGTGATGCAAAATTTCCATGTCGCTGTCCAATTCGTAAAGTGAGTAACATTTTGAATTTACATGGTTATAGAATGATATTTTATGGTAGCTACCTCTAACTCTGAAAAGCTGGCTCAGGTAAACTCTGATTTCATACAAGCTAAAGTTTTAAATTTTAATAAATTTATTTATAATAACTAGGCTTGTATCAGGGTTTAAAGTCAATTAAATCAAACTAGATTCTTAATTATTAAAATTCATCGGAGAACATATTGTTTAAACAACTCACGTCATAGGATTCATGCTTCCATGATATCGCGATTTCAAACATAGTCATGTTCATCTCCGACTGAGTCGGAGTTATGGCTGAAGATGAACATGACTATGTTTGAAATCGCGATATCATGGAAGCATGAATCCTATGAGGTGAGTTGTTTAAACAATATGTTCTCCGATGAATTTTAATGATTATACCTCATAATGTTTACTTCCCAACATTAATTTAATATAGATTCTTAATTAATCGACCTGGTGTATTTTGTGGTCAGTGTTCTGAAATCTGTGGAGCCAACCACAAATTTATGCCAATTGTTATTGAGAAAATCTTAACAAATATTAAGCTCTATTATATTTTGAAATTAGAATATTTTGGGCTATAAGGCCGTGGTCCATAACTGGTGTTTTCCTCAGATGTTTCTCCCTCAGTTATGGAGGACATCTTCAGGGGCGAGTTTTTCCAGGTGATGTTCCCTGATCAGAAACTCAGCCAAGCTTCCAACCATGCAACATTACCTAGAACTCATCACTGACGATGTCCTCTGTAGCTGAGGGAGAAACGTCTGGGGAAAACATCAATGATGGACCATGGCCTTATAGCCCAAAATGTTCTAATATCATGATTTCCGGCCATGAAAGTCTGCATTCTGTTAATAATAATTATTTTTATTAATTTACAGGGAATTTTTCAAGTATCAGGAGAATTTCCAAACCCCACAACAAAATATGCAAATTCACTGACTGGAGATCTTTCATTAACTGCACGGCTCTCATACGGAGGAAAACATTTGTCATGCTACAGATTCAATGTCACTCTTGTATAAATACGTGGTTTGGGCTTCTCAATGTATTGGTACAACACATCTCAATATCACAATAGTTATGTAGAAAATAGATATATGATGCAATGCAAGTCTCCACAGGTTAGATTTCATATATCTATAATATGCAATAAATATATAAGCACTGTCATATTATTATAGATATTGATCACATATTACCTTCTCGCCCTATCATATTGATCAAATTGTCGGGTATTGTAGCACAAATGACTAAATGCTTGTTATAACAGATCACAACATAATTAAAACATTTTGTCGGTTCATTCTTACCTCTTAGAGTTGTTTTTGTCAAATATATGTTTCAGAGCTTCTTAGCTCCATCGTCAATGATTACAGACTGAATTTTCTCATGTTGTCGGCACTGATTCTTGATTCCTGCTCTCTTTGCCTCTGATCCAATGAATTTACTAATGAGGTTCCTTTCTGTGGGAATTTCAAAGTTCATAAGAGGTAAGAATGAACAGACAAAATGTTTTAATTATTAAACAAACCTCTTAATATTACTTCTTATTGTATTTTAAAATAGATCACAACATGACAACTATAGGACAGGTCAACATTTTTTAATACATCTCATGATCCCAATATTTATTTTCCCCCTTGAGAATGTGTAGAGTAAATAACTTACATTATAAAATTTAATATAAGAATCTTTCTACCTCTCCTCATATCTTGTATTCAATATCTTTATTTAAATGCAGAAAATGTATTTATTTAATTAAATTCATTGGAGAACATTTTTTTTGAAAACTCATCTCATAAAGTTGTGACTGAGGATAGGCATGATTACACTTGAAACCATTGTTTCGTGAAAAGCACGAAATTTATGAGGAGTTTTTTTTAAAAAATGTACTCCGATGAATTTAAATGATTATACTTCATAATGTTTACTTCCCAACACTAATTTAATGTAGCAGAAAATATATATTGAAATCTGATGTTGATGTTAATTATCAATCGGCCATTTTGAATTCCTATTTAGACTTGAGTCATCACATATACAGAACTATTATAAGAAATATCACTAAGAGCTTTAATTTAAAATTAAAATAAACCTCATAGTAATATTACCTATAATAATGTTTTATTTTAGGAAGTAATATTTTGAGGTTCTTTTAATCACATTATTTTGAGTCCATAATATCTTACCTCAATATTAATGTTGATTTGTTCTTGAACATGTTTCGATCAGTCTTCCAATCATCATGCTGAGGATGATTAGAAGACTAATTGAAACATGTTCAAGAACAAATCAACATTAATACTGAGGTAAGATATTACAGACTCAAAATAATGTGACTACCTATAATAGTAGGGGCACGCTGTAGCGTAGTGGTTAAGGCACTGCGCTACAAGCCGAAAGGTCGAGGGTTCAAGTCCCAGTAGGGTCAGGATTTTTAAACTGACTCAAACCTTCTGGCGGCACTATGGCCCTGGGGTCGACTCAGCCTCTAACTAAAATGAGTACCAGACTATTGTTCTGGGGGTAAATGCGGCCGTCACGCAGGGCTGACATCAAGTGCCGATTGTCTAGAAAAAAGTGGGAGCCTTAACCTCCTACTACCCCAAGGGCCTCCTGAGGCCTGTAGTGGGAACACTTATACTTTACTTTACCTTACATTGTGTTTTGTTGTATTTGGTTAGGTTAGGGTCATTATGTTAGCTATAGTAATTAATTAATTAATGCTGAATTACAGCTCACCTCATATTTTGTCTTCTTTTAACGGTTTCAGAGTTTCTTTTAGCTATAATTAGTTTACGTTACAAAAGACAAATTGAGGCAACATAACCGGCACATAACATGAACATTCCCATAACATGCCAATTCTGTTTGTAATCATCTTTCATAGCTATCTTTGCACAATTCATAATAAATAAGTTTGGTCTGCCTTCATGTTACCTCATAATAGTTGTTTCTTCATTCTGTACCAACTGAAGATGAAGCTAAAAAGCTTGAAATGTGGCTTACAAGATACAACTAATTATGAGGTAAGATTACTTAATTATTAAGTAGAACCTCATAATCTTACTTGCTAATATATTTTCATAACAATTCGTAATGTTTATATAATATCTTTAAGTTATTTTTATCTCCAATCCTAATTAATTTTTTTATTAGTTTTCATACTTCGTTCTGATTAAAAACTATTTAATAAACATATAATCACATTATGCAACAGTAATTTGACCTTCCTTTATATTTTTTTAATTGACACTAAGTTTATTTTAAAATACAATAGGAATAGTTTTAATTAATATTGAGTGGGGAACGTATTTTTAATAACTCACCTCATACAATTTCAAATTTATTTGGGACCATTGGTTTCGAATGAATTTTTCATTCATCTTCAGTTGGAGTCATGACTGAAGATGAATGAAAAATTCATTCAAAACTAATGGTCTCAAATAAATTTGAAATTGTATGAGGTGAGTTATTAAAAATATGTTCTCCACTCAATATTAATGATATAACCTCATAATTTTGTTTAGTTGTTTCTTGACTCACCTCATACTTCTTAACTCCCTCGCATATCTGTATTTGTGACATTCTCAATGCTGTTCAGGTTCACAACTGACATCCAATGGTCTCCTCTCCTGCAGACTGACCTCCGCGCCATATGATAGCTGACCGACGAACTTCCAAATCAATCCCCTCTCCTTAACAGCCATCAGATGGCGCGGAGGTCAGTCTGCAGGAGAGGAGACCATTGGACGTCAGTTGTGAACGTGAACAGCATTGAGAATGTCACAAATACAGATATGCAAGGGAGTTAAGAAGTATGAGGTGAGTCAAGAAACAACTAAACAAAATTAAAATAAACCTCCTAGTGTTATTTCCTACCTACATAACTTAATAATCTCACAATGTTTACTTCCCAACATTAATTTTGATATAGTTTTAATTATTGACATTAAGTATTGATAAATTACAACAGGACGTAACATTATGAGGTTTTTCTTAATAAACAAGGTGAATCTGATGTTTTTATAATTGATTTAACATTTCTCACTGAAAGATAAATTATATTTGAAGAGAAAAATTTTCGCCTAGACCGAGACTCGAACCCGGGACCTTTGGCTTGCCGGGCCAAATGCTCTACCAACTGAGCTACCGAGGCGAGTTACGATATAGATGCAAATTTTTCTCTTATATACGTTGTAATTCCCTAGAAGCCGCAATTTGCAATGATAGAAACAATGGTTTCAAAAGCATTTGGCGATAGGGAATTACAACGTATATAAGAGAAAAATTTGCGTCTATATCGTAACTCGCCTCGGTAGCTCAGTTGGTAGAGCATTTGACCCGGCAAGCCAAAGGTCCCGGGTTCGAGTCTCGGTCTAGGCGAAAATTTTTCTCTTCAAATATAATTTATCTTTAAGGTGAATCTGGTCATCTTACCTCATAAATATTTGATGTTTCATTTGACATATTGTCCATACTAGCAACAGCCTGTCCAGATTCAAGCTGACAATAGTATGGACAACATATCGAAACATGTCAATTGAAACATCAAGTATTTATGAGGTAAGATCATCACATTCACCTTATTTATTATGGTAAGTAGTCATTTGTGCTAGAATCCTCAAATTGTCTTTAAAAGTCCTTGCAAGATTCCTTACACTACATGATTCCATGTTATCAATCTGAAATCAAATATGAAAGTTACAAAAAATTAGACAATCTATTGATTTAGTAATCTATGTAGCCTAGAAATACTGTGTTTTCTAAATACCACTTCCACAGAATAACTGATATGATGAACACAAAGTAAAATATTAAAATATGTACCTGGCAGGTGCCGTCATCCTCAAGTAGGTTAATTTTTTTTTTAATAATAAGAACTGTAAATCTTTTGGAAACCTGTTTCCATCATCAGCAGAATATGTGCTACCAACTGCTGTTGAGTCCACCGCTGTGGTCTCGAGGTAGCATGCTGGCTTGTCACGCAGCGGGCCCAGGTTTGACTCCCAGTCAGGACAGGCTCCTGTGTGAGGATTTTTTTGGGGTTTTCCTCACTTGTAAGACAAATGTCAGAAAGCCTAGGGCCCAAAGATCCCCAAAAATCATCCGGCCATCATCATCCTTATCATTATCGTCATCCTTCATCGGTGTGGAAAGCAAAGGAAAGCTACCACACCTATAATTCCCTAGTAAAGCTGCAAAGCATAGCATGAAAATGCTATGATTGCAGTGAAAGACCTGCCTTCGGGCAGAATTATTATGAATGGAACTGCTGTTGTTTTGTGATGTTTTTGACATCAGCGGCCATCCAGCATCATTGGTAGCTGGAAGGTTGCTGATGTCAAAAGCACCGCAAAACAACAGTTAGTGGCACATTCCGCTGATGATGGAAACCAGTTTCCGAAAGGCCTACACAAAAAGTTTGTATTTACAAGATAAATAATCTTCATAATTATAACCTTATTCATCATCATTTTATCTATAGTTGTAATAGGCTTAGCCTCAATTTTATAAAAAAAAAATAGTTGAAGATGACGATATCTGCCAGATACATATTTTAATACTTTGCTTTGTAACTATTTACCTTATCAGAATTTAATATGAATTTTATCAGTATTGATATGATGATAGAAAGGTATCAAACAAAAAAACAGAAGATAGCTTCTTGTTATATACTGTACATATAAAAATGTATACATTAGCTATTTAAAACATGCATTTACATACAAGGTATTTAAAAGTAGAGTGTTTTAAAGAGTCACAATCACCACACCTGCTTCTTCTTCTTCTTGATAAAAAGTGATATTCAGTTCATGCTTACCCAAGCCCCACAAACAAAAAAAAAAGAAAGAAAAAAAAACCCATGTGTTCGATATGGCTACTTACAAACATTTTGTTTGGCACACTGGATTAAAAACATTACATGTTCAAGAAATCATATGCAATAATTATATATACATTCTGGTTACATTAAAAATACACAGAGTGAATCACTGATTAAAACAAAATATACAAAGGAAGCACCTCATGAACACATTGGTAATTAAACCAAAAATTTGTCTGTTTCAAGCACTGTAGCACTGAAAGTAATGCTTTTCGAAAAAAAAAAATCATAAGGTAATGTAAAAATGAATTAGAGAAAATATTTGGGCTGCTTGGGGAACATAATGGTAAGCACCACTGCCATCAAACAAGCAATATTTGACTTATATCGAACTTTTATAGACCGCGGTTTCAAAGCCTGGGCAGCTTCGTTTTCAGTAATTCTTCATCGACTGATGTTATGTCGATCAGAAAAACTACTTCTTCCTCCCTCTGTTTATGGACTGATAAACCTCCAGATCCTATCAGAATCCGCAGGAATTTAGAAGTTCATAAGTTTTTCTTTCTTGTTTTTTTTTTTAATGTGGATTTTTTTTCCCAAAACATGAATTCTTTTTGTTTTTCTATTTGTTTAATTAGATTGTCTTTTGATTAAATTAGATGTTATTCAGACCAAGCATGAGCAGCTACTCTGACTTTTCCACTTCATTTTTGACATTTCTAAGATGTTATTTCACCCTTGTTTTCAAATTTAGCATTTTAATTTAATCCTCGCTTGTTTTGTGTAACAGAGTGGTGATTGGTATTATTTTCTCACATACTAGATAGCAGGACAAGAACATATGGTAACAGCCATCTGCTCCTGGCAAGGGACAGATAACATTGCAACAATCCAAAACATTATTTTGGCATTTACCATTATGATCCTCTGAGGAGTGCCTTTATTACTTTTATTCATAAACATAATTTAGATTTATAGATTATTATTCTTCTTCATCGGGAACTACAGCTCATGTGAGCTTTGGCTTCCTCCATTAGGTGTCTCCAAACATCTCTATTCTCTGTCATAGTTCTCCATCCTCAGATCCTCATCCACACCATCCATCCATCCAGTTCTAGGATGTCTCTTTTCTTCTTCTCGAGTAAAATCTTCCCTTCTACATTTTCTTTGGCAAGCGATTATCATTAATTCTTAGAAGATGGCATAGCCTTTGAGATTTTATAAATCTGACTATATCTTGGCCCTTCATTAGATCATTCAGCTCCTGGTTACTATGAATTCTCCATGTGGTTTCATTCACCTTCCAAAGGCCCACAAATTTTTCTCAATATTCTTCTTTCAAAGGATCTAACAGCATTAACATCAGCAAGAGTTAGGACCATGCCTCTGAACCATATGTAACAAAAGGCCATATCAAAGTCCTGTAGACTTTTAATTTTATGTTATAGCCTTAAAAAAGAAGCCGCCATCTGCATGATATAGCAAAGGCTCATAGCATATGGCGATCGGGAATTAACAATGTATAAGAGAAAAATTTGCATTTAGATTGGAGTGCCAAGATAGCGCAGCAGAAGAGCATTGACCTAGAAAGCCAAAGGTCCTGGATTCAAAACCCAGTCTGAGCATATCATTTTTCTATTCAAATATTACTAAAGTCTCTTTAACTATTTTATGATTAAAAAATGATCTTTGTATCCCCAAATTTAATGGCTTATAAAGGCATACTTATCTTTACTTTGTACATGTTCATATTCAAAATAATTTTTAGATTGATTATAATTATCTTTACACAAACAAATCATTTTTTCATAATAGCCTACTAATGTTTTCAATATGAACACAAATGAATTAATGATGTTTTTATTATTGATTTAACATTTCTCACTGAAAGATAAATTATATTTGAAGAGAAAAATGTTCGCCTAGACCGAGACTCGAACCCGGGACCCTTGGCTTTCCAGGCCAAGTGCTCTACCAACTGAGCTACAACGTATATAAGAGAAAAATTTGCGTCTATATCGTAACTCGCCTCGGTAGCTCAGTTGGTAGAGCACTTGGCCGGGAAAGCCAAGGGTCCCGGGTTCAAGTCTCGGTCTAGGCGAACATTTTTCTCTTCAAATACAAATGAATTAAATTTGGTACAAGGAATAACAAATCAAAAATCATTTCTACTCCAAAACAAACCAAGCTTATCACAAGACTAATTACCTAATCATGAATTAAATTCTGTCCCACGCCTTAGCCAAGCGGTTATGGTAGGAAGCCTTGGCGCAGAGCTACGGGACTTGCGCTGGTTCTGGTCTCCATGGGGGAAGAAATTTTCTCATGGTATTTCGGCCAGTATGGGACCAGTGTCCACCCAGCATCGTGAGGCAATTGGGTAGCTACAATAAGTAGCGGCTCCAGGTTGAGGAACCAGCTATAACGGCTGGGGGACTCGACATGCTAACCACATGTCACCCCTACACTAGCTGTTGATCATCTACCTCTGTGATTGACACATGTGGATGTGAAGGGCCAGCAGCCGGCTGGTAAAAGGGCAACCGCTGAAAAGTGGAAAGACCCTCAATTGGGATGAATTAAATTCTACAATCATTGATAGCAAATCTGGCTCTGATGATGGATGGCAGATAACTAAACAAAATATGAAAAGAACACGAGCTCAATATCCTAAATTACAAGATCTAGCTAAAAGAAAACATTTGGAAAAATCCAATCAATATGCTGTTCTGGCTACATGGACTGAAAATGAAATGCTACAAGATAATCCATTAGAATCTCAACCTGTAAGTAATAATGATACAAATTCTAGCAATAATCACAATATACAACAAGAAATGAACCGCAGCCTCCACCTGTATTTATTCCTGGAGTTACAAATATAGTAAAATTAATTCAAAATTTATCTGCTAATGGAATAGATACAAATAATGAAGTTATATACAAAACATTGCGCAACAATGAAATAAAAATAATGGTAAAAACAATTGATTGCTACAGAAAGCTAATAAATTTTCTCAATAAAGAAAAGGCTGAATTTCATACTTATCAGCTAAAACAAGATCGTGCCTATCACATTGTATTGAGAAATATACACCCTTCCATCCCAATGATGAAATAAAAACTGCAATAGAAGAGCTTGGATACAAAGTTCGAAACATAGTGAATATTAGACACTGAGTCACAAAGTTGCCGCTCGCTGCCATTGCATTTTGTTGATTTGGAACCAAATGAAAATAATTAAGAATATATATAATGTAGAATTTCTTTTACATGCTAAAATCAGAGTAGAATCACCACGAAAAAGTGTAGACATTGTACAATGTCAAAGATGTCCAATTATGGTCATACTAAATCTTATTGTAAGACGCCTTACTGATGTGTTAAGTGTGGTAAAGATCATGAAACTATCGCATGTACTAAGCCCAATAATACCATAGCAGTTTTCGCACTCTGCAGTGGGCCTCATCCTTCAAACTATAAAGGTTGCTCAGCATATCATGAAATTCAAAGAAGCAAAAATATTCCATCTTAAAAATAGGCTCAATACACAAATAGATGACAATCACAAGCTGAGAAATTACAGACAAATATAAACCCTGGATCGATGGTAAATCCTTCGATGTCTAACAGGATGTATTATTCTCAGACTGTGCCTGGTACCAGTAGGACTGGACACAATCATCATGAGACAGTTAATAATGATATTAAAGCATTATAGTTTCCTTTAATAAGCTTGAAGAAGTATTGAAAACACAAGCTGAACAAACAATGACTCTAATAAACCTTCTAACCACTGTTATTTCAAAATTGAAATAATGGTCCAAACACTCCGGATTGGATTATGGAATGCAATGGCCTGGCTAACCATCGTCAGAAGTTGAATTATTTCTTAATAATCAGAATCTTATTTCTGAAACACATTTAAGGCGACTAGAAGTTCATCCTAACCATCTTGCAATCAATCCTCTATACAACAGTGAAGAAATAAGAAGACTAAAAAGAAGTAAAATATTAGAACTTCCTTTCATTTTCACATAACATTTTGTCTAATGGAGTGCTGTCAATGGACAGTATTCTCCTTACAAGTCATATATTTTAACAAATTTACTTATTGTCTTTTCAAGATAGATTGTAAATTAGCAGTAAAAAGAAAATAATAATAAACCACCTTCTAGTTACAGGATTAATTTCTTCATACAAACCACATTTAAATTTTGTTTTTACTTAATCAAATTATAACTTATTAAGTAGACTCAACTAAATTATTAAGTAGAAATAGATATAATAAACAGTAATATATTAATATATAACCACTGTTGTGGATTGTCAATGTACAAAGCTTTTTCCATTTGTCTCCATGTGTTCATAATATTTCTTTATCACCGTGAAAGAATTTAAGGAAGAGAGATGAAGTTTTTAAGAAGCTTGGAAAAACATAAGCAATACAGTAGAATACTAAAGACTAAAGTAAGAGAAATTCTAAAGTTTGATACAATAGAGGACAATAGAATACGATAATATGGTCACATCAACAGAATTACCAGTAGAATCAAAGATAATAACTAGAATTTAGATTAGGAGGGAAGGACGAAGAGGTTCACCGAGATATAGATGGGTAGAACAAGTTAAGAATGTCAAGAAAAGAAGAGCTGAATGGATGGAAACGATGGAAGAGGAGATGTAGAATGAATGAGATAGATGGAAAATTCTGTCCAAAATTTGACCTCTTGAACGAGGACATGAAACTAGAAGAAGAAGAAGATTGTGTTCCAATACCAGGTTTTTCCTTATATATCTTTCTTCTTCACTTGGTCAGTCAATTTTGTATGTGTCAGTTTACATAAAAATTCCCAAATCTTCTTTATTTCTTTCACGATTATTTGCTGTATAAACACATATGATTTTTCTGTTTTGAGTTTTCCACATATACAATCTAACTTATAATTCAATTCTTGACACTCGCAGACGTCCTCAATTCCCAACACTATCTTCATCTTCAGATCACAATACATTCATCACCTTTAAGATCATGAGTGTTGGTCAGGCCACAACTAATTGACTCTTTATACAACCAACAAAGATGTCTAGAAGTTTCCAGCTAGGCTGACCAGTATGCCACCGGCAGCTAGCTCGAATACTCTCGAAAATGAATTTTCAAGAAAGCATGTTTGGAGAGGACACTGAAAGTTGTACGATCTGCAAATCTAAATCCCTTATGCCTCATAAGGCAAAATTCAAAGGTGGTCATTTGAGCAATGGATCAACAATGTGTCATATTATATTTGAAGAGAAAAATATATGCCTAGACCAGGTTTTGAACCCAGGGTCTTTAATTTTATATGCTAATGTTCTGCCACTGAGCTATCCAAGGCCTCAAAACAAATCGAACCCAGGAGTTTTAGCTTTATATGCTTAATGCTAAGTCATTCAAGGTTTCCAATCTAAACGCAAACATATAAAGCTAAAAGTTCTGGGTTCAAACCCCAGTCTAGGCATATATTTTTCTTCATAAATTAATTATGAGAAATGACATTATGAGGCTTTTCAATTAATAAAAATATATTATACAAAAACTCATATTTCGTGTTCTTCAAGCAAGGAAACTACAGTTCTTAAGAGGAATTCCTCCCATATTCAGCCAACATCATAACTGTTGAATTTCTTTCTATATTTTCATCTTAAGTTGCCATCTGGTGTTGATTTGATGAAACTTGAGATCAAATCCCTCTTGCTGGGAACTTCAAAATTCATGGATCTAAACTTGTTCTTCTGAATATCCAACACTTTTAAAACATTTGAAATTAACAGTTTGGGAATACATATATATATATATTCAGAACAACAAGTTTAGATCCATGAATTTTGAAGTTCCCTACAAGTGGGATTTAATCTCAAGGTTTATCAAATTAACATCAAATGGCAACTTTGAAGATGAAAATATAGACCAAAACTCAATAGTCATAATGTGGCTGAAGATGGGAGGGATTCCTTTTGAAAATTACAGTTTCTATGCTCGAAGACAATGAAAATACGAGGTGAGATACGACTCATTTAATTAATTTTTATACATTTTTCTCTTCAAATATAATTTGTCCTTCAATGAGAAATGTCAAATTTATAATAAAAACATTGAATGTATTGCATTATACATTCGATAACACTCGACAACAGTTTTTTATTTAAATTACACCATCAAGACTTTTGCACTGAATTCCCAATTATTGTGTGTTTAATTCAATGGAATTTGCATTTTGTCACAATTTTAAATGAAAGTATTATCCAAAAAGTATAAAATCAAGGATTCACTCTGTGTTATGGCAAAGCACTATATCAATAAATTTTGCACTTTTACTGTTGCAATATCTCTTAAAACCATATTATAGTACAATATTAACAATTTTATTTGCAACAACAAAGCAACATTCTTCAGTAATTATTTAATTACAATATTAATGAAAGATCATATTATTTCAAAATATTTTTTTTAGCTCTGAAAGTAACAATGTTTCATTTAAACTTCAAAAGTCAACATTTTTTTTAGTTTTCTTTTTTTTGAGGAACGTGTAGAAGAGATAGGCAACAACAATACTCAACATTTCTTTAACAGTTGGAACATAAGAGCAAAATAAAAAGGAATGTATGCCAGGTACTTTATGAAAAGATGGTTATATTTAAATACAATGGATTCTAGTTAACTCAGCATTGGGTAATTTGAAATATTGTATAATTTGAATAAAAGTTTATTCCCCTTCAAATTCCTACTTACATCAGTGTTAAAATGTCATACTTCATTTGATTTGAGTTATCTAGCACATGTCTATATAAGTTATATAGTTTTGAAGCTTAAATTTGGATAATTTAAAGGCAGGATTTTATTTTGAGTTATAAATTTTGTAACTTCAGCATTTACAAGAAATCATAAAAATTCTCTGCTTTTAATGTACAGTATCCTGGACAGGTGTCAGCCGTGGTGAAATAGTGATTTTGTTCCTTGCCTCTAGTATCGAGAGTCGCGGGTTTGAATCTCGCCAGGGTTGATGGATCTTTTTACAATGTAAAATTCCAAGGAGCAAGTTCTCCAGGAAGGACTTTAAGCTGTGGATCCCGAATCTGAAGATTTTCAGGCATGTAAAAGATCCTTAAGCCTGAATAAAAAGGCCTTTAAGCAAAATTTACCGACCTCATCATCCTAGTAATAAGCTTAGTTGTACTGGTTTTCTAATGTAATGTAAAATTCCCAATAAAATGTCTTCTTAATAAAGAAGTCACCATTTGCAAGATAGAAGCAATGGTTTCTTAGCATATGGTGCACAGAAATTAACAGCATATATAAGAGAAAAATTTGCATTAACAGCATATATAAGAGAAAAATTTGCATTTAGATTGGAGTTTCTCAGGTAGCTCAGTTTATAGAGCATTTGCCTAGAGTGTGTAAGGTCCTGGGTTCAAATCCCACTCTGAGCGTATATTTTTCTCTTCAAATATAATTTATCCATCATTGAGATGTATGAAATTAATAATAATAACATTGGAATAAGCCGTACTGACTTTATAAAGTAATGTAAAATTCCCAAAAAAATGTCTTCTTAATAAAGAAGCCACCATTTGCAAGATAGAAGCAATGGCTTCATAGCATTTGGTGCACGGGACTTAAAAGCGTATATAAGAGAAAGATTTGCATTTAGATTGGAGTTTCTCAAGTAGAATATTCGCCTAGAGTGTGAAAGGTCCTGGGTTCAAATCCCAGTCTGACGTATATTTTTCTCTTCAAATATAATAACCTTAGTTGCCTGCTCATAGTGGTGTCTTTGGGCCATTCATGACATCTATGGGCATATAAGCGTAAGTAAATTAATTTTTTTAGGAATTCACACTATGAGGTATTTTTTATTTAGGTAAGTAAGTAAATTAACTTGGTCTAGTAACTCTAACAAAGGAGAGGCTATGGCTCAACATTGGGCCAAGTCCTTGCAGTAGCAGTCATATTTTTCTAAAAATTTATATGTTGAGCACCTAAAGTTAAAAGTTAAAATAAACTTTTCATAAAACTGTTCTTTAATATTCCTTTAAAGTAGTATATTTTAATTTTACAATTTTTGATACAACAAATGTCTGAAATTGTAGATTTGTGATATAACCATCTTTTCATAAAAATACAAAATTTCCAATTTAAATTGAGCTATGGCATCTCAGAAAGTGGAAAAAAAAAAAAAAAAAAAAAATAAAGAAACAATAGAATAGAAAGCAAACACAGCAAGTGCAATTTAGTTAAATATTAATTGGAATCACCCTAGAATACAACACTTCCTCATAGTTGAAACTTCATTCACACATTTGTAGTAATGAATTAACTGTACCATCTTTGTTACCCCTGTTTGCTTCAAATACAGACTTGATAACTTCCTTGTCCATATTTGGAAACATCTCCTCTATCTGAAAAATACAGAACAAACAAGGTTCTTACAAAACATACAACTTCATATGAATCAAATGAATCGTGAATTCTTCTTACCTCATACTTCTATGTTTTTTAAACACAGCACTGCAGTATTGTCACCATCATCAGCTGTTTTCATGACTGTCAATTTTTTCTTTAGCCGATAATTATCCAAACTGCCATCTGGTGTCCTTTTGAAGGAATCATTTTCTGTTTAGAATGATGAACACCAGATGGCAGTATGGATAATTATCGGCAAAAGAAAAGATTTACAGTCATGAAAACAACTGATCATGGTGACAATGATCGCCGATACTGCAGTGCTGTGTTTAAAAAAACATAGAAGTATGAGGTAAGAAGAATTCACGATTCATTTGATTCTTATCAATAAAATCTCAATGTTAAAAATTCCCAAATTTATTATATTAAAAAAATAACTTCATTGTGGAATGCAGGCTTTCACGGCCAGTAATCATAACATTAAAAGATTTCGGGCTATGTGGCCATGGTCTATAACTGGTATTTCTTCCAAACGTTTCTCTCTTAACTGCGGAGGACATCGTCAGTGGCGAGTGCTTCTGGGTGGTGTTCCCTAGTCTACGACAAGCACTTGCCACTGATACTAATACAGTAAAACTTGTTCAAAGCGGAACTGCATGGGATCAATTATTTTTTCCACATTAGACAACTTTCCGCATTAAAAAAAATATTAAAAAATTAACCAATCTTAGATTATAGAGCACCGTATGTCTTTTTTTTATGTACCTTGGATTAATTGTAGTTCTGCTGCCATTGGAAAGTGAAGTATAGTATGTATGAGCGACATTGACTAACGTGCAAAAAAACAGTCACATATTTCGTCAGCGTTAAAATGTGTCTTAGGCGCATATTCTGAAATTAAAGTATGCAGTTTCGGTTTCCACTCACTAACTATACTTTTGTCTACACCTTTCATTCCCCACAAATTTCATTCCACATTACATTGTGTCGTCTTTTAGAACTGTCTGCAATTAACCTGAAGATGCCTCGACATTGTTATTCCCTAGGGATATAGCAACAGCTAGAGCTTGACCTTGAGGCATCAGTCCGGATTTTTTTTTTTGCTTTCCTCTTCGTTTGACAATTTCCTTGCATACATACATTCATTCATTATTTTTTCTTTGTGTTTTAAAATCTCATAAACTTGGGTTTTTCCACATTTAAATTTAGTCATTATTTCGCGTACTGAGAGTTTGTTGTCTTTAACTTTAATCAGTTTCACTTTATCGTTTTAATAACAATGACACATACTATTTAGCCATCTTTATTCCATATATTCAGAACGCTATCTGTGAAAGATACATACACAATCGGTCTCAGATCTTAAACTAATTTAAGATTTTACAGTGCACTGGTTATTTCTAAGACAGATGTCACACGCCAAATATTTGTTAAACGAACCTGTATTTCGCAAAACGGGTGTGCAGTGAGGCCAGATACAGGTAGAAACTCTACTTCTCCCGGTAGCATGAATCATCACATTGTTAATTCTCCTAACGGGAATTCAATGAAGTAGAAACAAATTTATTTCTCTCTATCTTTCCGCCTTATAAACATTTTTAAAATTAATTGTGTAGAAATATCCTTCTGTTTCCGCGTTGGACAGAATCCGTTTTATACAAAATAAATACACATAAAATTACTATTAATTTGCCGGGACTAATACATTTGTTCATATTGGCATTATTCACATTCCGGATTAAACAAGTTTTATTGTATATAACTTCATTGTTTTTATTATTAATTTAACACTTCTCACTAAAGGATAAATTATATCTGAAGAGAAAAATTATACAAGTCTGAGAGTATAATTTTTCTTTTCAAATATATAATTTATTGAATGAATTAGTCATATTCTTATCTTGATTATTTTTTATTATTTCACTCACCTCATACTTCATAATTCCTAGCAGACCCAGGGTTTCTTCACATCATTTGTGACATTCTCAATGCTGTGTCATGTTCACAACTGACGTCCAACGGCCTTCTATCCTGCAGACTGACCTCCGCGCCATCTGGTGGCCGACCGAAGAATTTCCAAATCAGTCCTCTCTCCTTATAACGGGTACTTCAAAATTCATAGTTGTATTTTCATTCTTGCATATGTAATTTTTTTTTTTTACATATGCAAGAATGAAAATACAACTATGAATTTTGAAATACCCGGTTATAAGGAGAGAGGACTGATTTGGAAATTCTTCGGTCGGCCACCAGATGGCACGGAGGTCAGTCTGCAGGATAGAAGGCCGTTGGACGTCAGTTGTGAACGTGACACAGCATTGAGAATGTCACAAATGATGTGAAGAAACCCTGGGTCTGCTAGGAATTATGAAGTATGAGGTGAGTGAAATAAGAAAAAATTAACAATATTAAAAAACCTCATAGTGTTATTTCCTATCTACATAACATATTCTTATCTTACCTCATATTTCATGTTTTTTTTAAATGCAGTTTTCAAGAGGACATCCCTTTAATTTTCAACCGATATTATGACTACCGGATTTTCTTTGGAATCTTCACCTATAATGTTGCCATCTGGTGTTGATTTGATGAACTTTGAGATCAAGTCCTGTTCTTTGGGAATTTCAAAATTCATGGATTTAAATTTGTTCTTTTGAATATATATCTTCTCCCAAACTGTCAATTCTAAAGGTTTTTCCAAATGTTTTAGAAGTTTAGCTTCTTTTTCAATTTTATGACTCTCCAACAAACTATGTGCTGCAATAGCTGATTTTTCAATTTCACCATTTTTAATATTTCTAAACTATTCCCTTGTGTGAATGTCTAAATTCCTTTTTGTTTTTCCTATACATACTTTATTGCAGTCTTTACAATTAATCTGATAAATTCCAGAGTTTTTACTATCTGGGGTGTTTAATTCCATATTGGTTATTAATAGATTACCAAGCCTAAATTTATTTATCGGTGAGGTAAGATAAGAATATGACTCATTCATTCATTCATTGAATTAAGAACCTCATAACGTTATTTCCCACATTTAACTAAGAATATAACTTCATGTTAAATTTATAATAAAAAGATTGAGAGAAGGCTTTATAAATTAATGTAGTAGTAGTATTCAAATGTTCTGAAGCTCTTAATTTGTCAACATTCTCTTGAATAAATTAATAATAAAATTCTCATTAAAAGTCTCCTTCAATAAGAAGCCACCATTCACTAAAGTATCATAAAATTTAATAGATAGAAACCAATCTGGCTCACGCCGGTTTATGTCGAGCAATGTTTCACAAGCCTTTGGCATTTTCCGATTGAGGGTCTTTCCACTTTTCAGCGGTTGCCCTTTTACCAGCCGGCTGCTGGCCCTTCACATTCACATGTGTCTATCACAGAGGTAGATGATCAACAGCCAGTGTAGGGGTGACATGTGGTTAGCATGTCGAGTCCCCCAGCCGTTATAGCTGGTTCCTCAACCTGGAGCCGCTAGTTATTGTAGCTACCCAATTGCCTCACGATGCTGGGTTGGCATTTTCAAGAATTGAAATGCATCTGAAGAATTTGTGTTTAGATCAGTGACTTTGGATAACTCAGTGACAGAACATCAGAGTATAAAGCTAAAAGGTCCTGGGTTCAATTTGTATTTAGATTGGAGGCCTTGGATAGCTCAGTAACAAGAGTATTAGGTGCTAAATTCCAGCACCAAATATCTCATTTAAGCTATAGGGAAGTAATACAACTGCTGAATTGGTAGACTGGGTATCCCCCCACTACTTGCCATCCGCGCCGCATCCTGCCTCACTCAACTCTGCTCTGTTAATCCTGCAAGGTGTCCATCTGCTCCATAAGTGGGTTGCCATTGCTAGATTCTGACTTCGATTTATATGCCTTGCAGTTAAAAATGGTAGCTAATTTTTTTAGACATGGTCTTGGTGTGTGTGTGTATGTATGTATGTATGTATGTATGTACAAGGTGTGATCAATAAGTTTCCGGAATGGCTTCAAAACAATTATGCCATTGAGGAGTTTTTAATTTTCACCCATGCTGTACACTCAGAATTTCCTTGTGATGAATTTGAGGGGTCGCACAACCTTCTCTGACCTTGCAGTATGCTGGTAGAAGCTCTGAAGTGAAGACGTGTTTTGTGCATGTGGCAATTTCTCTGTGTAGCAACAATGTGGGATTACGAGGAACAAAGAACATGAATCAAATTTTGCTTTAAACTTGGTAACACTGCAACAGAAACATATCAAATGTTAAGAACAGCTTATGGGGAGGAAGCAATGGGCAAATCTCAAGCATTTGAGTGGTTTTCGAAATTTAAAAGGGACGTGACATCGGTTAAGGATGAAAATCGTCTGGGACGACCAACTTCCAGCAAAACCAATAAAAATATCGATCGAGTGAGGCAAATGGTATTAAATGATAGGCGCATTACAATACGAGAACTGTCTGATGCACTAGCACTCTCGTTTGGAAGTGTTCAAAGCATTTTGAAAGACGATTTGAACATGCGAAGAATTGCTGCGAAGTTCGTGCCCCGCCTCCTTTCAAATGACCAAAAGGAAAGTCGTGTGATTGCCTGCACAGATCTTAAAGAACAGCTTAAAAATGATCCACGGTTCATGGAAAAGGTTATTACTGGTGATGAAACATGGATTTATGGCTACGATCCAGAAACTAAACAACAGTCTTCGCAATGGAAGAGTCCTGCACCTCCACGCCCCAAGAAAGCCAGACAAGTTCGATCGAATGTGAAGTCAATGATGATTGTTTTTTTTGACATTAATGGAATTGTGCATAAGGAATTTGTACCACGGGGTCAAACAGTGAATCAAGTGTACTACAAACAAGTGTTGCAAAGATTGAGGGAGAGTGTGCGACGCAAACGGCCAGAGAAATGGAGGACTGGTGACTGGTTCCTGCATCACAACAATGCGCCCGCACACAAAGCAATTTTTGTCCGCCAGTTTTTGGACAAAAATAGGATGAGTACTGTTCCCCATCCAGCCTATTCTCCAGATCTGGCTCCAGCAGACTTTTTCCTGTTCCCACGATTAAAAATTCGGCTCCAAGGACATCGTTTTGAGGACATTGATGTCATCCAGCGCGAATCGCAGAAGGCATTGGACACATTTAAAGAAGATGACTTCCAGAAGTGCTTCCAGCATTGGCAGAAGCACTGGGACAAGTGTATCAACTCCCAAGGTGACTACTTCGAGGGTTACAGTGCTGAATAGAAACTTTGAAGTGTTGTGTTGTGTTTATGGCCTCATTCCGGAAACTTATTGATCACACCTCGTACGTATGTATGTATGTATGTATGTATGTATGTATGTATGTATGTATGTATTTTTTTTTTTTTTTTATTATAAGACTCTTCATATGACAGCATGCTCCACTACAGTTTTCTGCAGTACTACATGCTTTGGTTTAGCAATATTACAATATCTCTATCATTTTATGTGTGTTGATGTTCCTGACTATGCATTTATAGTGTTATTTACTAGTTCTAATGTGTAAAAATATTTTTCTATTTTCGATTCCTTAAAATATAATTTTGAGTTATTGTGACGCTAAATTGTTCTATTTCGTTGTGGTTGTTATTTGCATTTCAAACAATGCTCTCTGTTAATTATACTTAAGCAAGTTATGGTTCCTCTTGGCACTAACAAGTTATGATTAATATTTACAGTTGCTTGATATTGTTCCTATTAGCACTTACTTAACCCTTAAATTGGCGAAACAATACTTTCTAGTGCCCGTCATTCAAGTGTTTCGGACCGCAAAGAAAATAAAATCATGTAAAAGTAAGTTATTACTGTATTTTTAACGTAATTTGACACAATCTTAGGTAATGTATGATAATTTGTTTTATTTTTACTGTTTAATAAACTATAACAAATAAATTAAATCAATGTTTCTTATAAGATACATTGTAAGTTAAGGGTTAAATTAGTGCATTCTTCATTACTATTCCTAACAAAATATGGTTCCTGTTTACATTTAAATTGACTAATCCTATCAAGCTATAATCTATATTTACACGCTAAGTTAATATTCTATCCATTACTAATGTAAGAAGATATAGCTCCTATTTACACTTAAGTTACGGACTAATTCTAACATTTTATGAGTAATCTACTATTGAAAAATATTTTACTGTCCTTACAAGTTCTAAAAAATTAGGCTAT
Source organism: Diploptera punctata (assembly GCA_030220185.1). NCBI lineage: Eukaryota > Metazoa > Arthropoda > Insecta > Blattodea > Blaberidae > Diploptera > Diploptera punctata. The sequence goes on along the minus strand of JASPKZ010001233.1, from coordinate 1,876,384 downwards.
TAGGTTCCTATTTACACTTACAGCACTGACTAATCCTAACAAGTCATGATCAATATTTACACTTCCTTAAAATAATGTTCTTATCTTAACACTTATTATCTAGTTCTATCACTATGATTTACATTTCCTTAAAGTATACTGTCCAAGTAATGTTCTATTGTAATTTTTTTAAGTCTATGCTATTTGCGAATTTGGTGAATTGTTTAGTATACTTAAAAGCTAATTTACTCTTATTTATGGGCCACCTTTCACTACCTCTATTTACAAAATTTATAAGAGTTTGTCTTTCGTTTTTAAATTCTATACAGTTATATATGACATGGTCCACTGTCTGCTCACCAGCACCGCATGCACACACTGCACTGTCCTTTATCTTGAAGCGATGGAAGTAGGCGTTTATATTCCCGTGTCCGGTCACCAGCGTTGTGAGATTGGGAGATATCTGGATTCTTGTCTGTAGTCTGTCGCTGACTTTCGGGAAGAACGATTTCGTCAAATTCCCATTGGTGGTTGATTGCCATTCCCTTTCCCATTTTTCTTCACTAATGGTTTTTTTTTTTTTTTTTATTTACATATATGTTACAACCCGTGTTTCACCAATGGTATATCACGGGATATTTACAGTTTTACAATTGTTCAATTATTGTTCTAGTTGTTCTTGTAGTTGACGGAAGATCCTCGTAAGAAATTCTGCAACGTTGACTGTGTTAAAGTGGAACTTCAGAATATTTGGCGGAGTAGCAATTTGTAGTATAGCTGGTCGATCTCTGGAGAACATGTTGCATTCAGTCATCAGATGGTGGGCCGTCTGCAGTGATTTTTCTGGGCAGTTGCAATAAGGTGAAGCAGTTTTGTTCATTTTGTGTAGGTAGGATTTAAATAGTCCATGGTTGGTGAGAAATTGTGTGGTTATATAGTTAGGCCATAGGGATAGGGACAGTCTATAGGGTATGTTGGGGATGAACATTTTGGTATGGAAGGCGTCATTTGATTTGGTGTAAATTAAATTCCAGATTGTTTCATAGTATTCTTTTAATAACTGCTTGCCTCGTGTTATAGGGATGGAGTTATAGTCGATATTATTTTGTACTAATGGTTGTCAGGTGTTTCTTCACAGCACTTACTGGAATCCTGTCGTAACTCGTTTGTAGGCCGCCGTTGCACGCTGCTTGCTTCGCTAGGCGATCCGCTATCTCGTTGCCGTAGATTCCAGCATGTGCCTTGACCCAGCTGAATTCCACTGTCCAATTGTCGCCTTCTAGAGATTTCAGCTTATTCCTAATTTCTTCAATTAAATTGTTGCGATTATTTCTGTTCCTTAGGGAGTCTAACGTGATCTTGCTCAGTGTAGATTGCCACATTACGTTCGTCAATCGGTATTTCGCTGGTGTTAAGTCCTTTTAAGGTGTCTAATGCTTTCATGATGGCAAGTTGCTCAGCCTGGTTATTTGAACATTCTTCGTACAACTTAAATTTCAGCTGGTTTGTTAATACATGTTTTTTGAATATAACTATTCCCGATCCAACTCCATCATTGCTTCTGCTTCCATCTGTGTATATTTCATAAGTGTATTCTTTGTTTTCTCTTGTATCCTGGATTTTTATGAATTTTGCCGGATGTGTCCAGTTTTTGTAACTAACTGTCTGATCAACGTTAAGAGTTTCGTATTTGGAACTTCCTCTTATTTGGTGAATAGCCGAAATTTCTTGTATTTTTAGATGTATAGGTGTTAATCCCGTCAGAATGCAGAGAGCTTCGTAGGATGCAGTGCGATATGCCTTTGCCATTCGTATGCTGATCAATCTTTGTACCTGTTTAAACTTTCGGATATTATATTTCTTGTCCAGTGCACTTATCCATACTGGTGCCGCGTACGATAACAGTGGCAGAATTGCACCGTTATAAATTGTGCACAGGGCTTTGTCACTTAAACCCCAGCTTATTTTTGCTGTCTTCGAGAGAGCATTAATAAGTTTTTTGCATCTCTCTGCTACATATTCGATATGCTGGTTGAACGTAAATCTCTTGTCGATTATTATGCCAAGATATTTAATCTGGTCGACCTGTTCTAACTGCTTATTATTTAGAAATATATGTATTTGTTTGTTTTCCCTTCGTTTCTTCTTGTTATTAGAATAGTTTTGATTTGCATTCATTGAATTTGGATTTATTGTTGTGGGCCCAGGATGTGATCTTTCTCATTTCAATATTTGCATAATTCTCAGCTTCGAGAACTGATTTTCCCTTTGTTATTACTATCAGGTCGTCTGCAAATGCTATTACTTTAGTATGTTCGGTGTAATCTAATCGAAGTATGGAGTTGTACTGGATGTTCCAGAACCCCGGACCGCAGCAAGATCTTGTGGGCAGCCTCTCGTTACATTTTTGTCTACTTTAGCATTGTTTACTGCTAATGTAGCTGTTCTTTGGTTAAAATAATTGTTTGCAAGATTATACAAGTTCCTTGGGCACTGGAATTCCCGCAGAGCTTTCATGATCCCCGGCCACCAGGCCGAGTCAAAGCTCCTTGGATATCCAAGCTTACTAGCACCAAATACATATTTTCTTTTAGATTTTCCTCGATGTATTCTTTTAGTGTCATCGCTGCGTCCACCGTGCTAGTTTGAGGAGTGAAACCGAACTGTTTGTCTGACATTAGGTCTTTTGAGTTGACATGATGCATAATTCTGTTTATTAACAACTTCTCCAGTACTTTTCCTCCTGTGTTTAGGAGGCTTATTGGACGGAATTTAGTAACCTCCTGGTAATATTCTTTTCCTGGCTTTATGATAGGAATTAATCTTGCTTTCTTCCACTGTTGGGGAAAATTACCTCTCCTGAGACAGTTATTGTATATCGCTGTTACAAAGCTTGGTAGGATGTTCATAACTTGAAGTAAAATTCTGCTCGTAAATCCGTCTTCTCCTGGGGATTTATTGGGTCCATATTTTCTAAAATGTGTGCTATTTCTTGTGGTTGTAAAATCGGAATCATCTTCAGTTTCCACGGGACGTTTATTATCTTCTCTGACTAGCTTGTGGTAGTTGTTGTCCGCTGTCTCGTCATCGTCTGGTGCAAAATGATCTATCATATGCTGCAGTGTTTCTTGTAGGTCGGACGTATGAGAGCCGTCTGCTTTCTTTAGAGTAGTTAAAGGTGTTGCGTTTCTGGCTTTTCCAGACACTATGCGGTAGACTGCGTTCCATGGGTTGTTTGACGGAGTCAAACTACAGTAGTTTTTCCAAGACATAATTTTTCCTTTGTAATAGTTCTTCATATTTTCTTTTGGCTTCTAAATATTGATGCTTTCGTTGTTCTCTCAGCTCTTCGTTGTTTCTAGTTCTCTGATATCTCCTTCTTGTAGCATTCGCTCTTTTCCGCATATGGTTAATTCTTCTGTCCACCATGGGAGAGATTTATTCCGGTGTAACTTTTGTGCTCTGTTTGATATTCTGAAGTGCCTACTGCATGCCGCTGTGATGATATCTTCAAACTCCCTGACTAGTTTTTGTGAGTCCGGTTCTTCCCTAGCTATGCTGCTCAGCCCCTTGTCCAGTTCTTCAACAGTGTTCATTATCGTTTTGTTTAGTAATCTTTCTGAAAACATTCTTATGATGTCATTACTGAAGTTCTCAAGTCTGTTTTCTTTTACTATATATTTTATTCCTTGAAAATTGTTGGAGTATTCGCGTTATTTTTAGATATGTTGAATGTAATAAATCGGTGATCAGAGCAACTCTCTTCTTCCTCACACTTCCACTCGCTCACCATGGTTACTAACCGGTCATTAGTTATGGTGAGGTCGTTATTGCTCTTTCCTGTTGCACTCTCGAAAGTTGTATATTCACTAGATTCATTCATAACATACAGCCGCTTTGAACTCAGATATTCTTCTACTTTTCTGCCTCTAGTGTTGGTGATAGTATCATGCCACATTATTGACCTAGAATTACTGTCCACGCCTACTATTATTCCATCCTCCTTCCTCGTAACTTCTAGTATATGGTCCAGCTTAATGAAATCATCATTAATATCTGCTCTGATATCCATATACATACTAACTACATTGAATTTTAATTTATTGTATAAAATTTCGACAACTACGGCATCTTCGTCAGATATTTGGTTTATTAGTACAGCATCTATTTGTCTATTTGCTACGACAACGGCTGCCCTAATCCTATTTTCTCCTTTAGAAAAGGTCCTATACTTCCTGGAAATTCTAGCCACTTTGTTCTGGATAACATATGGTTCCTGAATGAAGATTATGTCAATATTGTGTGATTCTATCATATGCATGAGATTACTAGTAGCCGCCTTGGAATGTTTTAAATTTATTTGAAGGCATTTAATGTGTGTTTTTCCCTCTGAGCTTAATGGTTTGACTAGCATTGCAACTGTGATTGTTGAACCTGCCATTTTAATATTCAGTGTTTTGTTTATATTTCTTTAGCATTGCTAGCATGCATGGGCAGTTTTTGTCGAGGGATGAGTGGCATTCGTTTACTTGTTCTCTATTGAATTTGTTATGAGTCACACAATTTATACATTTATATTCATTTGCTCTTGCAGTACAGTCTGCCAGTTTATGATTACCCGCACAAAGTGGACAAGTATCGCTGCTGTTACATTCTTGGGCTCTATGGTTAAATCTGGAACATTTGTAACATCTTCTAACTTTTATATAGTCTTCAACGTTACAAATCTGCCAGCATATTTTAACCTTCTTTTGATTTAGAGCTCGCCAAGATTCCGGTTTTACTTCCATAACGAGGTTCCGAAAGTTCCGCTTTGTTTTGAAGATGAATCTAGGCATGAGAGTCTCCTCAGTTAAATTAAGTTCAGGGTTTTGGGCAACGATGGTACCTGCCGCGTTGTCTATTGTTATGTCTTCAGGTATGTTGTAGATAATTAGGTTAGGGTTGCGAAGTTTAGGAGTGCTGATGTCCAATAGTTGACTGCAATGATCTTCGATATTTTTTTTAAGAATATCGATATCTTCTTTCTTTCCAGATTCGATAATCAATCTACCGTCTCTTAGTGCCTTCATAGATCTTATTCCAACTTTTAGTTGTGTTGGATTAATATTTCGCTTCAACAAAACTTTCATTGCATCTGTGGACTCGTTCTGTTTGGATTTAAGTACAAGTTTGTAATTTTTTATGTATGTATGTATGTATGTGTATATATATATATATATATATAACGGGCTTCCAATATAAATCTGGACCGGCCTCACGGGGTTTCACCCGTCAGGCAGCGCTCTCTCCTCGTCCGCATTTCACTCTGCCAGCCGCTCGTCCTTGAACTAGTCAGTTTACTATCGTTCGACAAGATGAGACGTCAACTGACATTAAAGCAGCGCATTTATGTGTGTAAATGTTATTATAAATACGAAGCAGCTCGTCGCGTTCGCGAGGAATTTATTCGGAACTTCCCTGGACAATTACCTCCTTCCAGATCGACAATCCATGATCTTGTGACTAAATTTGAGACCACTGGTTCAGTACAAAATAAGAAACACACGCGAAGGCGTACGGTTCTCACCGAAGAAAAATTAGACAAAATTGGCGAAAATTTGGAACGTTCACCACAAAAATCATTACCGAAATTAGCACAACAAATTGGGATTTCAGTATCTTCTGCACATACAGCAACAAAATTGTGTTTACTCGGTATAATGCCTGTTTAACTGCGGGAGGACAACATTTCCAGCATTTTCTATAAGGTAAGAAACAGTTCAAGGACGGGTGGCAGTCAGGATGAATTGCGGGAGGAAGAGACAGCACTGCATGCCGGGTGAAACTCCATGAGGCCAGTCCAGTTTTGTATTGGAAGCCCGGTATATATATATATATATATATATATACACACAGGGCTATTCAGAAAGAAGGAACAGATTTCAAACTTGTATTTCTTACAAACTACAAAAAATAAAAACACAATTCCAACGTTCCTGAAAGATAAAAGTTCAAATTTCACTATTTTATTCACTCAAATTGAGCACCATATGTTACACGACAAATATCAAAATGGTAGCTCATTTCTTGCCACACACGAATCAGCTGATCTCTAGTTATTGAATTCACAGCTTCAACAGTTCGATGTCGCAGATTTTCAAGAGTGTCAGGCATAGGGGGGGGGATAAAAACACGGTCTTTTACATAACCCCACACAGATAAAAATTACATGGAGTTAGGTCAGGTGAATAGAAGAGGGGGGTTTGCATTAATTTTTTTAGCGGAATATGCGAGAATTTTGTTTATGAGAATACTGGGAGGCCACTGGTAATGAAGTTGATACTCTGCTCCTCCTCTTTCAATCAATCCTATTGTGTCGTCATTTTAATGCAAACAATCAACATGACAAGCAACAGCGCCAGTGATAGGAACTTCAAACTTTTCTCTTTCCAGGAGCATCGGAATTGTGTTTCTATTCTTTGTAGTTTGGAAGAAATAAATGTTTGAAGTCTGTTCCTTCTTTCTGAATAGCAATATCTTAATATATAAAAATTACGTGTCACGTTGTTTGTCCACGATGGAATCCTAAACTACTGGGCCGATTTTAATAAAATTTTGCACACTGTGTGCTGTTTGATCCAACTTAAGACCTACGGTTGTTTATAACTAAATTTATAGTCACATTATTTTTTATTGCAAATTCTTTGTTTATTATTTAACAAAGAGTTATAATTATCTGTGAGTTCTATACGATTCTAACAGATGACAGTGTAAGGTAATTGGTTTATTATTTAACCAGGTGGCTGTGCTTTTTGTTGCAACCGCGAATTTCAATTGAATCACAAATATTGATTATTTCATAATTTAAGTGTGTTCAGTGTTTATTTTATTTTCAATATATTGATAATAATATTAATTTCGTGTGTAAGTATTAGTTTTAAGTAATCTGGCTGAAAGACAGCAACTTAATTTAAATTTAACTGGACCGAGAAGGGACATTGAACAATATGGCAAATCAGTTCTAGAGACCATGAATGATAAGATATCGAGTGAATTTCCGCAAATTGGTATAGGCCTATGTGACATAAATCTTACATTTAAGAAGAATGTCAATTTAAAAACATATGAAGGTCCTAAGGAACGGAATAACAGAACTGTAAGTAAGTCTGTTAGTTATAATAATATGCCTAATATTACAGAAACAATCTCCATGTCTCAATTAAATGAAAAACAAGATGACTATAATATATCACAAGATGATATTACTATACAGAGACTTCTTGATGATAATGAGAATCCAAACTGCCAACAAGTTCGTAGAAAAAAAAACGAAAGTATAATGAAATCAGCAAGCCTCCTCAAAATATTCATTCAATAAATGTATATAATCCTTATGATACACTTATGGATGATACTGAGAATGCAGATAACATAAATTCATCTCAATCAACAAAACCACTTCCACATAAACCACCATCCATATTTATACCGGGTGTAGTTAACGTACCAGAACTAAAAAATTGTGTAAAACAAAAACTTTCTGATTTAGATTTCTCACTTAGTTTACTACAATATAATTTAATGTAAACCTTAGCTACAGCAACGCATGGCCGGGACTTCTATATATATATATATAAAACAAAGTCGGATTAGTTACACTATTTATAACTCAAGAACGGCTGGACCGATTATTATGATCTTTGATTTGTTGGATTTGTTTCCGCCCCGAATAGCAGATAACTATTAAAACATCAGAAAAATTAACGTAAAAATACTTAAAGGTAATACGACGTTCGCCGGGCCAGCTAGTATATATATAAATTTCAAGGTATGTTTCGGCATGGATTGATGATAGACAGTTCTCTTGTTAGGCTAAATTTACTTATGGGTATTGGTATAATACTGAATTTGCTAAATATTTTCTGACTTTTTTGTGTGTTTCTGGATGGTAAGCAAACATCTTGAATTTTTCGTTCTCTGCAAAGTCAGAATTCTCAGCGACAAAACCACTTCTGTTATTTTTGTCTGCCAGAGGAACGCATTTACGCTTGCGTCCTGCAAATAATACCATATACGACGACGTCTGCATTGCGCAATATTATGCCGATTCTCCTGTTCTTCCAGATTAATTCTTTGGTGACTATCAAATTCCTCTTCTCTGCGTATAGCGAAAACATGATCGAAATCTTCAAGGTCCGACATCTTGGATAAAGCGGTACGGTACATGGCAAGGTTTCAAACTACATCGGTTCCCATCAGGTTGCTCACGATTCGTTCTCTGCAAAGTCACCTCGCTAGGTAACTTAGGAATTTCAACAATTATTATCGCATGAACAGATTTTTGAGTACGCAAAAACGTCTTTGGATGCAACTTTCTCAGCAGAGAACAACTTTTATGGTCTAATGCGTTCATAGATACGACCGTTGGTCTGGTTATATGTAATATATGATAGTATTTTGAAGTTACATTAAGTTTAACATATTACAGTCCTCAATAATTTTTTTTAAAGAAATATTAAACTTTACCGCTTAAAAGTAAATGTAAAATTCTCGTTAAAAATACTTCAAATGAAAGTCATCTGAAGGCATTGTTGAGAGCAAGAGCTATCTGCCTTTGGATGTAAGAGAATTGTATAAGTGGAAAGAAAATTTAGCAGTTGTATCAGGTCTTGAATGGTGTAATGGATTGCATGCTGATGTAGAGAGGTCCAGGGTTCAAGCATTAATTTTTCTTTAAGAAAAAAAAAACGTGATTTTTTTACGTTTTTATTTAAATTAACATTTTCCAATTTCTTTCTTTTTTTTTTTTTTTCAAATGCTCCAGGTTGTCTTTCGACATTCCTGGTGTTCTCTCCTGGCATGGTGTGTACTTATAACCCACTTCTGAGGTTGGGGCGCCTGGAAGGCAGGGTTATGTTGCCCCAATGATATGATGGGTGATGATGATAGTGGTGCACCAGGAGAGTCCCTAATCCTAAGCTTAAAAAAATGTATTCACGTAGACTTTCACGGCCGGAGTTGCTATGATGTCAACCCTTGAGGATGCCAGATGCAGTCTCTGGCGAAACGTTGGGGAACTACAAGCCTCATGACCACGGCCTACAGCCCGAAAATCTTCTTCAAGATCATAAAAAAAAAAATTTCCAATCAGAGATCCAGGGTTCAAGGCCCAGTTCGAGCATTAACTTTTCTTTCTTAAATTAAATATGATTGTATTTGTTCTTAAAATTCGCTTCACACTCTATACAATATTTTTTATACTGTGATTTAATAAACTGTTGGATACTGCATGTTTATGAGCTATTCCCATTTAAAAAATAAATATTAAAATTGAAACATGGTGTATTACCTGTTTAAGTTCCTGTTCGGATAACTGTGGTGCTTGAGTAGGCTGTGCTGGTTGTGTGGTTGGTGCTGTATACACTGACACTGGGGCATATGATGGTCTCATTCCATACATTGGAGTAGGTACCATTACCACAGGCCCTACTGATGGATACAGAGCATACGAAGCTTGGGCTGGTGCCAACTGTAAATATAAAACAATAATATGAATTAACAAACTCTCTGGCTTACTGAACCTGAAGGTTCATGGCATTTGAACATGGGTCTAGAAGGTCCTTGGTCTACCAGCTGGCTGCTGGCCTCACTTTCACATGTATTAATCATAGCAGTATAGGAGTGAGATGTGGTCAGCATGTCGGGTCCACCAGGCATTATAGCTGGTTTTCTCAACATGAAGCCACTACTTATTGTAGCTACCCAAATTCCTTATGATGCTGGGTGAGCACTGGTCCCATCTGGCTGAAATTCCATGAGAAAATGTCTTGCCCCATGGAGACTCGAACCAGAGTAAGTCCGTAGCTCTACATCAAGGCATTTTGCATCAATCGCTCGATTACATTATGGAAGTAAAATCCAACACTCGGGAAATTTGTCCCATCAATCAAACCCGATCCCACTGCATACAAGGCAGTGACATTATCCTATGACCACAGCAGTGGGACATAAAGCTCGCCATATATACCTATCTCATATTATTTTTATTGACTATTTAACTCATGTCGCAAATGGTAGTCAATGACCAATCACATTTCAATGATTTCTGTTTTACAACCAATCAGAGTCGTGCTTCACGAAATATTTATCAGTGTTATAATTACCATATTAAAGAAAGCTCCTCCTTTTTAATATTCTGAACAGGTCTGACCATTATTTTGCAGTGACTGAGCCCTTGAGAAATACGGCTACCAGATTGTATATATAGTGCATGCATGTCAACACATACCGCATGCGGGAGTTAATATAAAAACATTTGTAGCAATTGATTATACCAACAAAAAAAGAAACCACTGTTTGCACTTTCTTAAATGTATTTTTTCCTAGGTAACAATCCTGAAAAATATAATTGTCATATTTACATCATACGACATCAGAAATTAATTAATATACAGTTTGATCTGTTTCATTTTTTCTCCACTAGAGAACATTCTTACAATATTGTGTTCCTTTGGCAATAAATAGTATGATCTGGTTGCAGTGATAAACAAAATAAGCAGATGAAGCGTACCTATCGTTTCTCATTTGTTTTCAAACATCGCCGTTTACATTAAATATATAAATATTTAAAAATAACTATAGTTAATAATGATTTGTGAGTAAACAGCTTAATTTTATTCGTTAAATAGTCCTAACAAATGCCACTCTTGATTTCCAAATTATCTAGATAAATTCACTCCTCGCTTCGTGAGTCGTGAATTTATCGATAATTTGGAAATCACTAGTGGCATTACTTATGAACAATGCTCTTTATACTTTAAGTAGTAGCACTGCATTTCAAATCTGGGCATCAAAACACCTAAAAAATTTTGTTCAGAGGTATCATTCTTCCAGCTTGATGTTCTTTTACACAGGGCCCATAGTTTAATTCCCTTCAAAGATACCCAAATTAAGGATATTTACACCCTGAAAAATTCATCGACCAGTTGGTTTGAATGCAAGAACATAGCATTATCCTGAGTCAATATTTTGCAATCATTCCCTGCATAATTCATTTCCATCAAATCACGGTTAATGTTATTCTACCTACTCATTCTTCACCTACTTATTATAAATATTCCTTTGATACAGTTAGTAAGTTTATAAAATTTATTGTTTTCCTACAATAAGTTTCTATCCTCCTATTTCATTCCCTATTCATACCACATGTCCTGCTCATTGCAGTCTATGAGACTTAACTCTTCTCATTATTGAACTTTTATAGGAAAAAATCACTATGAGGTTTAATTTAAGATTAAATTAAAATGCTTCATACCTCTCCTCATATCCAGTCATCTAATTAGACCACAGTTTCAAAGCCTGGGCAGCTTCATTTTCAATAATTTCTCGTTGACCGATGTTATGTTGATCAGAAGAAGTACTTCTTCCTTCTGTTGGTGGACCGATGAACCTCCAGATCCAATCAGAATCTGCAGGAATTTCAAAGTTCATAAGTTTTTCTTTCTTGTTTTTTGAATGTGAATTTTCAAAAAAAAAAACTCACAGTTTGGGGAAAAAAATCCACATTAAAAAAAAACAACAAAGAAAAACTTATGAACTTCAAAATTCCCGTGGATTCTGATTGAATCAGGTTTATCGGTCCACCAACAGAAGCAGTTCTTCTGATCGACATAACAGTCAACGAGAAATTACTGAAGATGAAGCTGCCCAGGCTTTGAAACAGCAGTCTAATTAGAAGACTGAATATGAGGTCAGGTATGAAACATTTTAATTTAATCTTCTCATTATATCTGGTTTTGCATAAAGATCTTGTAGCTCATTGTCATTCAATTTTCTCCATTTACCTGTCTATTCACTTCTTTTATTGTAACTATTTTAATACTTGGTTAATCATTGCATTTTAAAGTCCAACATTCTTAGTGAAATCCCTGAACAACATAATACTTAAAGTTGTGATATAGGGTAAATGTGTGCAACAATCACTGAAGTACCCTTGTTGCTGTTGAACAACAAGGTTTCAGTATTCAGTGCTACAGATGACCCTTAATTTGCAGGCTACTTCAAAGAACTATGGAAGTGACAAAGTGTACTTACTGAATAACTAAGTACAAGGTTAATCATGCCTTCCATGCCTTCTCCTTGCTTTCCACTCAGAGGGAACCAATCTTCATGTGTTTCTCCACTTAACACTGGCTGTGGGATTGGGATATGTGCCCAAGCAATCAATTCATCCATCGTGAAAGAACATTCATCATAAATCTCTAGGTAAATACTTGTGACTCCTTGAGGAAGAAGGCTGAAAGGAAAAGTAATTTATTACTAGATTCAAACATTCTTAACCCTTAAATTGGCAATACAATATTTTCTCGTGCCAGTTATTTAAATATTCTGGACCACGAGGAAAATAAATTCATGTAAAACTGTAAGATATATGATAAAATTAAAATATATACCTTCTTTGGTCAGTGCCATTGTCCTCAACTTGTAAAAAGATATGTGTGCTTTTCTTTTCCTGAAGGCCTTTCAGAATGTCTATTCCATCATCAGCAGGTATAACTCTTTGCTACATTTGTTGAGATGTTTTCAATGAAGTGTTCACTTCAGTTACGGACAACACTACATCAAAACAAACATCATCGAGAACATCTCAACAAATATAGTGAAGAATTATACCTGCTGATGATGGAATAGATATTCTGAAAGGCCTTCAGGAAAAGAAAAGCACACATATATTTTTATAAGTTGAGGATGATGGCACTGACCAAAGTAGGTACATATTTTAATTATATTATTTTTGGTCTGGACATCTTACCTCAATATTAATGTTGATTTGTTCTTGGACATGTTTCAAAACAATTCTCTGTTTTATCTTCAGCTTTCCCAGACTGGTTTTATTTATGTTGCATTATGTTGCACCACCTGGATGTCGATGTCAGCTCCATCCTGTGGTTGGCCAAAGAACCTCCAAACAAGGTCACCCTCCATCGGAATATCAAAATTCATAACTCTGTTTCTGTTCTTCTGAATATTATATTCAGAAGAACAGAAACAGAGTTATGAATTTTGATATTCCGATGGAGGGTGACCTTGTTTGGAGGTTCTTTGGCCAACCACAGGATGGAGCTGACATCGACATCCAGGTGGTGCAACATAATGCAACATAAATAAAACCAGTCTGGGAAAGCTGAAGATAAAACAGAGAATTGTTTTGAAACATGTCCAAGAACAAATCAACATTAATATTGAGGTAAGATGTCCAGACCAAAAATAATATAATTAAAATAACCTCAAAATATAACTTCCTAAAATTAAATATTTATTACATATTTTAATTTTATCATATGATTATCCATCTCAACAGTATTAAACAATGAATTTTATTAGTATTGAAACTGTAAGTTAATATTATATATTATTTGGGTAATTTGACATAAATTTAACTAATTTCTACTCGTTTGTTTTTCTATTGTACTAAAAACAATGTTAAATAAATGAAATCAATGTATCTTATGGGATACATTTAAGGGTTAAAGAGGAAAAAATAATATTATAATTTTCTGCATTAAGTAATATGCGATAACCACATACCAGATTTACATGCAGTTGCATATTCTTTCCCAGAACTTAAATTTATTATTCAGCTATTGTATGCGACTGTCCACCCATGAATATTCAATTGGAGAACAAGTGATGCTAATGTCATGTTGGTCAATGTGATAACAAACATTCCTGCTAGAGCCAATTGCCAAGATATTTACTCACGTGTAAGAGGATTCTATCCCAAGAATCCACCTACATTAGTGGTCAGATTAGGGTGAAAAAACGGGCAAGTTAGTTCACCAGATTAGTTTAGCATTCACTTGTTTATTATTGGATTTTTGTGATAAGTTGGCTGCACTGTCTGAGCAATAACAAATACAGATTTTACATTGTAAATATAGTGATTTGATTTTAGGTTACTTTAGCTCAAATTCTCACTTCATTTTAAGGAATTTCTCACATTTTTGGGGAAAAAATTGACATATATATTTCAACATGTCTGGTCTGAGAAACATAATATAAATTCGGACACTAAATTATTAAAACAGTTAGAAAATACAAAAGAGCTGACTATTTGGGGAAAATCTATATTCAGAAGAACAGAAACAGAGTTATGAATTTTGAAATACCGACAGAACGTGAGCTCATTTGGAGGTTCTATGGCCAACTGCAGGAGGGAGCTGATATCGATATCCAGGGTTTACATCATAAATACAACCAGTTTGTCCAAGATGCTGAGGATGATTAGAAGATTAATCGAAACATGTTTAAGAACAAATCAACATTAATATTGAGGTAAGATACAACAGACTCAAAATAATTTAATATAAATATATATATATATATATATATATATATATATATCTCAGGTAATTATTCACATACTCCAACAATAAATTGTGTTTTCCCATTTTTTTATTTGAATTTATTTAGGTGACATAGTGGTATAGAATCCCCGTTGTTTGTTATGAAAACTGAAGGCTTTTTAAAAATTTGTCAAGCATATAAATCTCGTGACGTCTGAAAGAGGTATCCCAATGATACGGTGGCATAGTCTCTTACTGTTCTTATGCATTACCTATACAAACCATCACTTTTCTAGTTTGATAAACATGGTTTTCAGTTGTCTACATAATAACTATATGAATACTATCCGCATACTCATGAGAAATAGGAATGAGTATAGAAAATGGCTGGCAAAGCCATTGCTGAGAGGTATAAGGGATAGTTAAAGATCAAAAAAGGTGTATATTTTGGAGAACTTACAATATTTCAAAATATTTTGTAGGAGTGTTTGCATTTGCAACCAGGAAGGTAAGGTATTTTCGATGTTTTTTTAATTTAAATTAACATTTTCCAATTCTGGATAGAATCTAATTTAAAAAAGAAAAATTAATGTTTGAACCGGGATTTGAACCCTGGTAAGGTAAGGAAGGTATGTTCACATAGTGATTAGCTCTTGTCTTGGGTGAATGCATTGGTATGATAACCCAGAGTCACAATTCTCAAATGATGAACCGTCAGAAATCTTAAGATTCATTAATTAAATTAAACTATAGATGTAAACTTAGTTTATTAATTTTTAATTTAAGATTAAATTATATAAGTTTATATTTGAGCTCTTGAGTATTAAAAAGGGCAATGTCCATTTTTGGTGTATTTAAAAGTGAGTATATTTACTATTAACTCAAAGAGTATATTTAGATTATAATTGTATATTTCTAGTGTTACCAAGTGTCTATTAAAACAAATAAAATATTTCTTATATGTATATTATTTATAATATACAATTTAAACCAGTATATAGAAGAACACATAGTGTTCATGAAATGTGATATAATGGACATGGCCCATATTAATACTCAAGAGCTCATTTAGGAACAAAAAGATACCAATTCTATGAAATGATTGAATATTCTGAAATTTAAACATTAACCAGCCTCTTGTGGTCAGAACTTCTAACTACAGCTCATGAAGTCATAGGTTCAATTCCCATTCAGATCACAGAAATTTCTCCTTAAAAAGAATTAATCCTGTGATCGTACATGGCATAAAAATTTAGGTTTAAGAACTCTCCTGGTGCTTCATTATCATTTATCACCCATCATATCATTGAGCGTAATATAACTCTGTCTTCCTTCCAGGCACCTCAATCTCAGAAGTAGGTTACAATTTCTCCAATGCCAGAAATATTATAATACAAACTGGTGGCACAGGATAAAAAAAAAATAGAACACTTACCACTGTACTACTTTGTTCCAGCGTGGATTCTTGCCTCCATTAGGGTCCGTGTGTGTTTCATACACACAGTGTCCTACTCTCAGCCTTACATAGGGATCCATTCTCGTCATCCCATAATTCTTCACCAGTTTAGCCTACAATTCAGTTAGTAATTTCATTAAAAAATTTATTCATCCTCAAATGCTAAATAAACTAAGAGAATATTAGAATTATTAAATTCATACCTGTTGTATCAGTCAAACAGAAGTTAGAAAATACAATAGCAAGTAACATTATAAGGTTTGACTTAATAAATAAATTTGGTGTGTGCAATTCTTACCTCTTAGAGTTGGTTCTGTTAGACATATGTTTCAAGGCATGTTTGCCCCCGTGAGAGGAACCTAATTAGCAAATTCTTTGGACCACAGAAAGAGAGAGCAGAGTCGAGATCCAGGGCCGACATCTTGGGAAAAATTAGTCTGTACCAATTGAAGATGGGGCAAACATGCCTTGAAACATATGTCTAACAGAAACAACTATATGAGGTAAGAATTACATAGACCAAACTTATTTATTAAACACAAGTTTGTTTTAGTTGAGGACGACTGATATAACAGATATGAATTTTATAATTTTAATATTTTAATCAATAACTCAACTGTGGCTTACCATGAATTTTAAAAGTATTGAAACTAAAAGAAAACATAAAATGAATAATTACATCCATTACAGAAGAGAATGTGTACAAGATGCATAAAAGAAAATGAATGGCATATGCAGCATCTTCTACAAGCAGGATAAGTACCAAAGTGTGTATAATGAAATGTATACCTAAGTTTTAACAATTAACTTGCAAGAGAAAGCAAGTTCGGTTAGCAACTAATACATGTCAATACTAGTAAAATTCATATCAAATTCCGTTGAGGTGAAGTCATATGATGAAAGTTAAAAATTAAATTGTACCTGTTGGTAGGTGCCGTTGTCCTCAACTTTGTTAATATATTGTATATAAAATTAACTGGAGCGCTTTCGGAAGTTATCTTCCATCTTCTGCAGGTTGAGCTTCCGCTACTCGTTGTTGTTGTTGTGTGCGGTGATGTATACTCCAACTGTTTGTAGCAGCAACTGACTTGTTTTTTACGATCTCGTATAATGGGTTTGACTGGGGTGCGTTCTCATGTGAGAACATCTTCTGCAGGTTGAGCTTCCGCTACTCGTTGTTGTTGTTGTTGTTGTGTACGGTGATGTATACTCCAACTGTTTGTAGTAGCAACTGACTTTTTTTTACGATCTCGTATAATGGGTTTGACTGGAGTGCGTTCTCATGTGAGAACATCTTCTGCAGGTTGAGCTTCCACTACTCATTGTTGTTGTGTACGGTGATGTATACTCCAACTGTTTGTAGTAGCAACTGACTTGTTAAGGTAGGAAGCCTTGGCACAGAGCTACGGGACTTGCGCTGGTTCGAGTCTCCATGGGGGAAGAAATTTTCTCATGGTATTTCGGCCAGTATGGGACCGGTGCCCACCCAGCATCGTGAGGCAACTGGGTATCTACAATAAGTAGCGGCTCCAGGTTGAGGAACCAGCTATAACGGCTGGGGGACTCAACATGCTAACCACATGTCACCCCTACACTGGCTGTTGATCATCTATCTCTGTGATTGACACATGTGAATGTGAAGGGCCAGCAGCCGGCTGGTAAAAGGGCAACCGCTGAAAAGTGGAAAGACCCTCAATCGGAATCGAATAATGGGTTTGACTGGGGTGCGTTCTCATGTGAAAACAAGTCAGTTGCTGCTACAAACAGTTGGAGTATACATCACCGTACACAACAACAACGAGTAGCGGAAGCTCAACCTGCAGAAGATGGAAGATAACTTCCGAAAGCGCTCCAGTTAATTTTATATACAATATATTAACAAAGTTGAGGAGACGGCACCTACCAACAGGTACAATTTAATTTTTAACTTTCATCATAAACAAATACATGGCCTCCAACCTGGCAAAAAACCTTCATTACAACATTAATCAGATGCACTGTGATTATCTTCATCTTTTATTATGTTCTCTTTTGGGATTGAGTCTTTGACAAAAATTCTACCGATTTTGATCATTTGACATCACCCTCTCTTCCTCTCTATATATTAGTTGAGCTCTTGATCTCTTCATTTGTATTCTATATTCTAGCCTGTCTTAGTAACCATTCAGCATCTATCCATTTTACATGACCATAGCATCATATTCTATTATTTATCCCATACTCTTATCAGATTAAAAGTTTATTTTCTGTTTTCCAAATTATTTCTTTCCTGGTTTTCCTAATGTCAGATGCAGGACTAGATGTTATGTTCCTTGCCTGTGGTCCCCAAGGTCGCAGGTTCAAACCCAGCTGTGATCGATGGATTTTTAGGATGAAAAAATCTAAGTCCTCCGGGAGGGACTTTAAGCTGTGGGTCCTGAGTTTGGAGATATTCAGGCTCGTAGAAGATCCTTAAGCCTGAATAAAGAGGTCTCTAAGCAAAATTTACCAACCTCCTTCATCCCAGTAATAACAGTTATCTACTATATGTCTCATTGGGTCAGTATGTTGACAGCATACCAATCGTGGCATCTTTAGGGAAATAAGCATAATTAAATTAACTTGGTCTAGTAACTCCTAACAAAGGAGAGACTAAGGCACAACAATGGGCTGTTATGCCATTGTAGTATAGTAGTTCTTCCTAACTCATTTCTTAAACACTACATCTCCACTCCCTGTATTCTATTTAAATATTTCTTTGTTGTAAGTCCACACTTCAGCCCCATAAAATAATAATGGTTTAAGGTATGATGTTTCATGCATTGTTAATTTACAATTCAATGATATTTCTGGTTCCATAACAAACTTTATTTTTTTTTATATTTGCATTTAGATTGGAGTTTCTCAGGTAGGTCAGTGGTAGAGCATTGGTCTAGAAAGCCAAAGGTCGTGGGTTCAAACCCCAGTCTGAGCGTATAATTTTTCTCTTCAAATATAATTTATCCTTCAGTGAGAAGTGTTAAATTAATAACAAATACATCAAATTATATTATTTTTAGTCTGAACATCTTACCTCAAATAACCTCAAAATATAACTTCCTAAAATTAAATATCAAATACATCAAACTTTAATTAAACTATAGTATCTGGTATGCATCTGCTTATTTCTGTTTGAATTTTTGCTTATTTGTTAATTTTACTTCCTAGGTGTGACCTTTAACTTTCTTAAGACAATGTCTTCTATATTCTAAATATAATTGAACAGTCTGTGAGTTATTGATATATAGAGTGCAGGAAATTTCAGAAATGGATAGCCAAAACAAGGAAGGAAGACGAAAGGTGAGATATTTGAAACAACTGAATTTAGCTTACTTTTTGATTGAATATTTAAGTTATGTGAAAAAAAAAAGTGACTGAAGTAAGTTGGAAGGTAGAAGTTTCAAAATATAAACAAATTATGTAATTATGTCCTAATCATGAAATAACATCATTGCCTTGGAAGAAAAGGTGACTAATCAGTGGGTGTTTAAAAGATGGATATCTACATATATCTTACCTGATCTGTTACACCTCAGTGCTAGATAATACGTAATCACATTTGCTATCTAATATCTGATTCACAATACTGATAATAATACACTGCTAGTAATCAGATTGGGCCTAAAAATCTCAGTATTATTAAGTATAAGTCACCAAATCAGTTTTATTACAATTTAGCATTAGTAGCTTATTAAAATAATCTTTACCTTAAGTATTAAAACCTATCTGTACAGCCTAACCTTTCTAGTGTTAAATAAAACCTAAAAGATAGCCACAAAATCAATTATATTTATGGACTACTGTTATTTATAGATGTCGAGATATATATATTATAATAATATTTTATTTATACTGGCAGAGTTTTTTAACCCATTCGCCTCATAAGATGCCGGCTGTTAAATGGCCTTCAACTCAGGTGACGAGGTACACTCGCTTAACTCTGCTGTTATATATTTTGCAATATTTTGTACATCCTTTGGCAGGGTAATCTTCTGTTAACATTTATTGAATATTAGAGGAATGTGTTTTTGCCTTCAACCTTATTGTGATCTCAAATACCATTACCTTATGTATGTTTTCAATGACTGAAAATAGACTATAATTTACGATAGCTTAAATCCGGTTTCTGGGAAAATGCATAGAGCATTTAAACCTGAAGCGAATGGGTTAATACTCCACTCAACCAGACAAATGTACAAAATACATATTTACAATAATTATACATACAATTTACAAAATTATAAAAAATATGAACTAACTCACTGGCACTATCGAACCCGTAGGTTCATGGCTGCACAGACATAAGCTCTTCATACATCTCTACCCTGAGTTAATGTTTTCCAATCATTCCCTGTATAATCTACTTCCCTCAAATCTGCACAGACATAAGCTCTTCATACATCTCTACCCTGAGTTAATGTTTTCCAATCATTCCCTGTATAATCTACTTCCCTCAAATCTTGGTTAATGTTATTTTCCCACCTCATTCTTGGCCTACCAACTGGGAATTTATGGTTGTCATACAAGAAGCTTCCATGCAGTATAATGCAAAGCTTCCTGACACCTGACTACCTTCTCCTGACCATCTTATTTTAAAAACATGAAAAAATGTTAAATTATATAGATATCAGCAATTATAAAACAGATATTAACAATAACAACAGTATATTTGAAGAGAAAAATATACACCTAAACCAGGGTTTGAACCCAGGATCTTTAGCTTTATATGCTAATGCTCTGCCATTGAGCTATCCAAAGCCTCCAATCTAATTGCAAAATTTTTCTCTTATACATTTCAATTCCCATGAGTGCCAAAGGCTTACAAATCGTTGCTTGACACATGAATGGCGGCTTAGTCAATACCTAACAAGTTTTAAAATTTTAATTGTTAAATTAATTAAATTGTTTTTTTTTTTCAATTTGGGGGCAAGAAAGAATGGTAATGTACAATTTCTAATTGCAAGATTGTGCACCAGATAAATTCCTAAATTAAATTAAAAACCCCTCCACAGTATACATGTTGAGTAAGAATGTGGTACTGCTGATAGCAATTCGTCATTCGGATGGGAACATTAAGCCTGGTGACATCCTTAATGCTTTTCAAGAGGAGTAGGGGGAGTTCAATGTAGAAACACATTTAGCTTTTGTGGACTTCAAAAAAGCCTTTGACAAAATCAATAGAAATAAACTGTTGGAAATTTTAGCTGACAACAATCTACCACAACAGCATATTTTAAATTTATACAATACTACCTGGCCTGGCGAATGTCGTATCGCCTTTAAATATTTTTACGTTAATTTTTCCGATGTTTTAATTGTTATCTGCTATTCGGGGCAGAAACAAATCCAACAAATCAAAGATCGTAAAAATCGGTCCAGCCGTTCTTGAGTTATAAATAGTGTAACTAATCCGACTTTTTTTTCATATATATATATATATATATATATATAGAAGTCCCAGCCACACGTTGCTGTGGCTAAGGTATACGTTAAATTATGTTGTAGTAAACTAAGTGAGAAATCTAAATCAGAAAGTTTTTGTTTTACACAATTTTTTAGTTCTGGTACGTTAACTACACCCGGTATAAATATGGGTGGTGGTTTATGTGGAAGTGGTTTTGTTGATTGAGATGAATTTATGTTGTCTGCATTCTCAGTTTCATCCATAAGTGTATCATAAGGATTATATACATTTATTGATGGAATATTTTGAGGAGGCTTGCTGATTTCATGATACTTTCATTTTTTTCTACGAACTTGTTGGCAGTTTGGATTCTCATCATCATCAAGAAGTCTCTGTATAGTAAGATCATCTTGTGATATATTATAGTCATCTTGTTTTTCATTTAATTGAGACATGGAGATTGTTTCTGTAATATTAGGCATATTATTATAACTAACAGACTTACTTATAGTTCTGTTATTCCGTTCCTTAGGACCTTCATATGTTTTTAAATTGACATTATT
Organism: Diploptera punctata; assembly: GCA_030220185.1. Lineage (NCBI taxonomy): Eukaryota > Metazoa > Arthropoda > Insecta > Blattodea > Blaberidae > Diploptera > Diploptera punctata. The sequence continues at coordinate 1,854,637 of JASPKZ010001233.1, read as the reverse complement.
CTTAAATGTAAGATTTATGTCACATAGGCCTATACCAATTTGCAGAAATTCACTTGATATCTTATCATTCATGGTCTCTAGAACTGATTCGCCATATAGTTCAATGTCCTTTCTCGGTCCAGTTAAATTTAAATTAAGTTGCTGTCTTTCAGCCAGATTACTTAAAACTAATACTTACACACGAAATTAATATTATTATCAATGTATTGAAAATAAAATAAACACAAACACACTTAAATTATGAAATAATCAATATTTGTAATTCAATTGAAATTCGCGGTTGCAACAAATAGCACAGTCATCTGGTTAAATAATAAACCAATTACCATACACGGCCAACTGTTAGAATCGTATGGAACTCACAGATAATTATAACTCTTTGTTAAATAATAAACAAATAATTTGCAATAAAAAATAATGCGACTATAAATTTAGTTACAAACTTCCCTAAGTCTCAAGTTAGATCAAACTGCACACAGTGTGCAATATTTTATTAAAATCAGTTCAGTAGTTTAGGATTCCATAGCGGACAAACAACGTGACACGTAATTTTTATATATTAAGATCTATAAAACAAATTTGATTTCAGTTCGAATCAGTAACACACAAACAGAATGGACCAAAATTAATAGGGGCGTAAGACAAGGATGTGGCCTCACGCCCTTGCTCTTTATCATATACATGGATAGAATACTCCAAGATTGGCGACAGATGAGACACGATTCTAACCAAATTAATAGAAACCATAAAATAGACTCCTTGCTTTTTGCAGATTGATTTGGTATTAATAGCTCCAACAGATACAGATTTACAGTATTCTATACACAATTTTAATATAATTGCAAAAAGATACAATATGGAAATCAATAAAAAGAAAACTAATATGATGGCCTTTTGTGGGAAATACCCTATACCTAGCAAAATTGTTTTGGATGATGAAATTTTAGAAAGAGTAAACAAATTTAATTATGTGGGTTATAATTTAACATTTCAAGAAGAAGCTGATATATCAAATTTTACAAAAGCAATGGGGATAATTAACAGTATAATGAAACCATCTTTAGTATAGAAGAATACAAGATTACGGCTTTATATGGTTCTCGCAAGACCAGTATTAAGATATGGTAATGAAGCATGGACAATACGAAGAAGAGATGAAGGCCGAATAACAGCAAATGAGATGCGATTTATGCGCCGTACAGCAGGCTACAAAAAGTGGGACCATAAAAGAAATGAGGAAATTATGGAAGAGTTGGATGTAGAACCCTTTCTTCACCATATACAAAACTACCAGAACAACTGGAAAGCCCATCTTCAACGAATGCCGTCTCATAGAATTCCAAAAGCCATACTTCGCTACTGCCCCCAAGGCAAAAGATCGCTGGGACATCCAAAAAAGCACTGGATGGAAAATTCCTCTTTGAGACCATAACAGGCCACATGGCCTAATACTTGCATGGATGATGATGATGATGAAGAGGAGTAGGCTAGTGCTGGCAATAGGTTTTACCTTCTCCCTTCTCTTCATCACCATCTCTCATACAGCACTACACAAACACACACTTCTCTCCGTATACAATACAAGAACACATCATCTATGTAAAGTGTCTGCTGAAGTGGTGCATACATTGATATTAACGCCATCTATCCACCCAATGCAATACCTAAAGCACATAAGTGCATTAGAAACACACATAGTTTTGACTGAAGAAAATATGAGAAATAGCAACCTAAAATTTGGGATATTAACATTATATAATATGCAACGATTGTTATAAATTATGAGGAAAGCATGAAATTGAAAACTTAAAAACTTGAAAATTTAACAAAAATAAATCACTCTATCCTTGAAATATTACTCTTAGTGGAAATGCTCAACTTGCATTAAATTGGCAGTAAAAGATGTAATAAAAAAGAATTCACAAAGGTTTGTAACCTGTGATCCATTCTAACTTTCATCTTTAGATTTTGTCCTACAATGATCCAAAAATCAATTATACTGCTTCTGAAAAGCAAAGATATACTGATATAATTTTTCCACTATATAACAACCTATGTATAGGATTACACAATCCCTCAAAATTCAATATAGTTATACCTTAAAAAGAACTGTCTACTTTAAACATCAGATAATTATCTGGAAAACACTTGTAAAATCTTTTCAGTCCACCAAAAATTATGTAATTATGCTAAATTTATGAAATTGTAGAATTCCAATGAAATAGGAAACTTGAGATCTTAGCAAGATGTCTTGTTACCATAATTTAAAAAAATCAAAACAACGGATGAATTACTAATGTATAGTTTGGTCACAAGAAAGTATGAGAAATCCAAAACATGAATTAGAGGTGGAGGTAGAAATAATCTAAAGAAATGTTATATATAAGCCTAATACTAGAACAAAATTTCCAATCTGCTATCATTATAATTTTGAATTCCACCGGTGTAGAGAATCCAAAACTTAAGGTAACTTTGGAAAAACTGCATTTAAACTTATGTGAAATATTTTCAAAGTCCTATAGAACAACAGTGTGCATGCGCCAGAGTTTATAGAGCCAGCGATAACCCACCATCAATTATCATCCTCGATTAATATCAATATAGTACTAAAGTTCAAAAAGCTTATGCTAGATGGCAGCATGTCACTATGAAATTTAAATGACCAATCTTTGCATTAAATCCCCAAATCTACGTTAAAAAATATAATAATAATATTAAAATTACCAAACGTTTATTAAAAATGGGTATCACTCCCTAACGCTCATCCAACCAGTGATAACCCAAAATAGCGATAGAAAAATCATAGACTAAGTAATATGCTCTGTGGAGAAAATAGCAGTTAGCATCACAATATTGTCTAACAGTGTCATAAATCATAATATTGTGATTTGCATATTTAAATAAATGCTTGAAAATTGTCTAATAATGTTATAAAAATTGTTTAAAAAGTTTAAAATATTAAAAAATGTTAGAAGAGCTATAGTTTACAACAATAAACAGAAAAATCGAGAATGAGTAGAAGTACAGTTCAGCCGTAACTTTTATAATGTAATTTAACGGAAGCTAACCTAGAAGTTAAATGCAAAAAAGATGGGTCTGGAAATTAATGGGAAAAAAAATGAAATATATGACTTCAGATAGAAACTATGCTACAAAAAAAAAGAATATTATATTAAATTAATGTTGGGAAGTAAACATTATGAGGTATAATCATTAAAATTCATCAGAGAACATATTGTTTAAACAACTCACCTCATAGGATTCATGCTTCCATGATATCGCGATTTCAAACATAGTCATGTTCATCTTCAGCCATAACTCCAACTGACGAAATTCTTCGGCCGTCAACTATTCTATTGTCGCCATCTTCAGTGCTGCCATCTATGGTTGAATTTATGAACTTCGAAATCAATGTAATTTCGTATGTAATTTCGTTAGGGATATCAAAATTCATTGATCTATTTTTGTTTTTCTTTGTGGGCTAATATTAGCTTCATTAATTATAAAAATATCTATGTCTTGGATTACTGCTTCATTCATGTAAAATACAACCCTCTCAATAGACAAAATAATAAAGAAAAATGATACAAACCCATCAATAGCCAAACAAATGACCTTAGAAACCATTAGTACAAAGTTCCCAGAACCAGAGTGGCTAAGAGTCTTCACTGATGGCTCCAAAACCAAGAGTGAAAATGCTGGTGCAGGAATCTACTCTCATCTGTTTAGTCAATATGTTGCAGTAGGCACAAACAATACAGCCTTCAATGGTGAAGTAAAAGCCATAGAAGTAGCACTCCACAACCTCCTATTCTGAACAAAAATGTTTACAAAAGCTGTTATTCTGGCAGACTCTAAGGCCGCTATACAAGCAATAACATCCAACCAAACACCAGAAAATGAAACCATCTTGGAATGCCGTAAACTTCTGAAATACCTCAACAACCAAAATAAATTAATAGCCTTCCAGTGGATACCCTCATACATCGGAATAGTTGGCAATGAAATAGCTGATGGACTTGCCAAAAAGGGTACCAAAATACAGATAACAACCCACCCCAATTCGAACCTCCACAGAAAGATCGAAGAAATTAAGAAAGCATTCCAAATGGAAAACATGAAAGAAAACATTGCAACAGCCAGAGGGAAACCATGGGAAAAAATTGATGAGCTATACACAGAAATAAAATATAAAGGCCGCAAGGAAGCAGTAGCAAAATTCAGACTGATGTCAGGACACGACTGCCTTGCTCACCACCTCCACAGAATAAACGTTTTCCAATCCGACAGTGTGTCATATGCAAAGACCCGGACCTCATCATGGACAAACACCACCTTCTAGTCTGTCCAGCTTTAAATCCAACTGCACAACACTCTAAGGACCTTGTTCGCTTGTACTGGGAAGCCAGAGAGAAAATGACTTAAGCGTCAAATCTCGCCATTAGAAAACAACAACATTTTTGTTTTTCTGAATGTATATTTTTTCCCAAACTGTCAATTCCAAAGGTTTCTCTACTTGTTTTAAAAGTTTAGCTTCTCTTCCAATTTTATGATGTTCTAATAAACTATGTGCAGCAATTGCAGATTTTTCAATTTCACAATTTTTAATATTTCTGAAATGTTCTTTTGTCCGAATTTCCAAATTCCTTTTTGTTTTTCCTATATAAACTTTATTGCAATCTTCACAATTTATTTGATAAATTCCAGATTTCTTACTGTCTGGAACATTGACTTTTTTATTGGTACTTAGAAGATTACCCAGACTAAATTTATTTATTGATGCCAAAGAAATGTTGTATTTGTCAAAAATTTTTTGAAATTTTCTATGCATTTCAGGATGGTAAGTAATTTTCTTGTATTTTTTCTTTTCTTTGCAATTTTGTAGAGTAGTATATTCATTAAGTCTTTTTTTGTGTTTGAATTTCCTCAACTTATTGATAATTAATTCTTTATCAAAACCATTTAATCTAGCAGTGTTTAAGATATGTTTAAACTCTTTGTTGAAATTTTCTTCGTTTAATGGTACATTTGTCAATCTGTAAATTAAGCTATTGAATATTGCATGCTTATGAGCAATGTGATTGAAACCTGACGATTTAATGTAATTATCTGTATGAGTTCCTTTTCTAAATATATCAAATTCAATTTTCAATGCTTGATCATTCCTAATTATACATAGATCCAAAAATGGAATTTTGTTTTCTTTTTCTAATTCAACGGTAAACTTTACTGATTCATCCTGAAGGTTCAATAATTTAAGAGCATCTTCAATATCTTTAGAATTTATTATTGCAAAAATATCATCCACATATCTGAACCAAGTCTTAAACATCCATGGGTATGTTTTAGTGATTTGACACTCCAAGTAACTCATGAACAAATCAGCTAAAAATGGTGAAAGCGGATTGCCCATTGACAAACCCGAAACCTGTTGGTAAAATTTTCCATTATAGGTAAAATAAGAATTACTGACACATAGCTTAGTAAGAATTATATATTCCTCTATTATTTCATTTTTAATATTTAGAGAACTTAACCATTTCCTCAAAAAATTTAGCATTTTTTCAACAGGTATACTTGGAAACAATGAAATTACATCAAATGAAACCAATCTGTCATCATGTCCTATACTCATATTTTTCAATTTGTCAACCAATTCCAAAGAGTTCTGAATACTTTTAGTGTCAAATTTGGGAAGCTCGTTAAATTTTTGTACCAGCCATTTAGATAAATAATAGCATGGTGAACCAATGTTGCTGACTATAGGTCATGAACATGACTATGTTTGAAATCGCGATATCATGGAAGCATGAATCCTATGAGGTGAGTTGTTTAAACAATATGTTCTCCGATGAATTTTAATAAAAAAAAAAGAAGTTCAGATAGGAAGATATACATTTGAAGCAAAAGATCAATTCAAATATTTAGGGGTAACAGTCAAATGGATAATGATACAACACAAGAAATAAAGAATCAAATAAATATAGCCAATAAGTGTTGTTATGGGATTTTAAAAAATATGAAAAGCCAAGTCTTGTCAAGATCTGTAAAGATATTACTATACAAGACTATAATAAGACCCATTTTGACATATGTACAGGGTGATATAGAAATAAGGCTATACGTTTGATCGCATTTTGTGACAAAAATATTATTATTAAAGGAAATATGATGTTATCATTGGAAAGGGAATCCTTCAAATTACAACAATAGAACAAAACAAATTACTTAAAACAACACTAAGCAAGTCACTTTATTGCTTCAAACTGTTTGCCATTTGCATCCAAGCATAATTGGCAATGCTTTGGGAAGTCATTCATTGCATTATGATACATGTTTAGAGGAATAGCTCTAATTTCTTCCTCAATCACTAATTTCAGCATGTCGACGTCTTGAGGTTTCCGAGCATAAACCTTCTCCTTCAAATAACCCCACAACCAATACTGTGAGGTCAGGGGAACGGGCTGGCCATTCAATGGGGCCTCTTCTTCCCACCCACCTGTTTTGCAAATGATCATCCAAAATTTCCCTCACCGCAATTGCATAGTGAGGAGGCGCGCCATCCTGCTGGAATAAACATTGTTCATGTTCAGCACTTTGCATTACCGGCAGGACAATTTGTCTAAGGATATCACTATACCGATCACCATTAACAGTCTCATCCAAAATTCGCATTCCTAACAGTCCTTCCCATCCGATCATAGCCCAAATAGTGACTTTGCCGCATCTTAAACGTGTCTCTTCAATAACATTAGGATTCTCTTTACCATAATAGTGACAATTGTGTCGATTAATACGTCCGTTCGCATGGAAAACAGCTTCATCAGAAAAGTGCAATTTTCTGTACCAATGTTCGTCATTTGCTGATTCCCTTACAACAAATTTACAAAATTCCATCTGCCTGTCAGGGTCGCCTTCATTAAGTTCATGGACATGAATCGGTTTGAAGGGATGGTACTTCTCATGCTTCAAAACACGACACACACTCGATTGACTGACATGAAGCTCACATGCAGCTTGGCAGGTTGATTTTTTGTGGGCTAGCGTCGAACGCCTCCACAATTCTCTTCATTGCTGCATCTGTGCTAATGCGAGGCCTTCCAAGAGGTTTGATTTTCTGCATCCTTACCATTTCCAGCAGTCGTTTTCTCCACTTCCCCACAGTCGACGGCTGCAATGCTACGTTAAACTCGCGTCTTGTCCGTCTTGCGGCCTCACAATCATTAGCATACAATATTGCCCGTGCAGCAATTGTGATTTGCTTTGCATATTCAACGCCATTTTGACTAATGACGTAAGTTCTACACTGTTTTGTTTGATTCCATTGTTGTAATTTGAATAATTGCCTTTCCAACAGTAATTTCATATTTCCTGTAATGGTAATATTTTCATCACACAACGCGATCAACCGTATAGCCATATTTATGATTCACCCCGTATGTGAAACATGGATAATGGGGAAAAACAATGAATGCTGTTTTGAAAGAAAAATTTTGAGGAGGGTGTATGGCCCTATATGTGAGAATGGTGTCTGGCAAAAACGCTATAATCAGAAGTTGTATGCATTATTCAAAGATGTGGATATTAGTAAATTCATTAAATTAACCAGACTACGATGGGCAGGGCATGTAAGAAGAAAGGAAGAGTCAGATATATGTAAAAGGATATGGTCCACTCAACCAGGGGATAGAAGAAAAAGAGGAAGACCAAAACTATGATGGAGGATGAGGTGGATGGAGATGCAAGAGAGTTGGGATTGAGAAACTGATGGAGAGAGGCATAAGACCAAGCAAATTGGAGAAGGCTCCTTGAGGAGGCTAGGACTCAGGAATGAGTTGTTGTGCCAGTGATGACAATGCAGATGATGGTAACCTAGAAGGTAACACAGGCATTGATATTTTGATATTTTTACATGTAATGACTATTAACACGACCATGGTAACCATACAGTAGTCTGAATGTTAACTGATTACATAAACATAAAAAAAATTGGACTCAACTGCACTTCTACTAGCGCTTGATTTTTCAGTTATATTGTTGTAAGCTATAGCTCTTGTTATGTATTTACTAAATTTACTTAATATTTTAAACTTTTTCAAACAATTTTTATAACATTATTAGACATTTTGAAGTATTTATTTAAATATGCAAATCACAATATTATGACACTGTTGGACAATATTGTGATGCTGTTATTTTCTCCACAGAGTATATTACTTAGTCTATGATTTTTCTATTGCTGTTTTGGGTTATCGCTGGTTGGATTAGCATTATGGAGTGATAAGTACACCCATTTTTAATAAACGTTTGGTAATTTTAATATTATTAATATTTTTTTTAACATAGATTTAGGGATTTATTGCAACTATTGGTCATTTAAATTTCATAGCGACGGATAGTAATCGAGGATGATAATTGATATGTGGTTCGATTGTGGGTTATGACTGGCTCTATAAACTCTGGTGCATGCACACTGTTGTTCTATAGGACTTTGAAAATATTTCATGCTAGTTTAAGAGCAGTTTTTCCAAAAATTGTATGACTTAACAAATAGATGCCACAACAGAATGAAAAAAAAAACATGCTGGGAGCATGAAATATAAGCAAACATGTAATGGATGATAAATGGTAACAATGAAAATAGTTTGAATCTTTGCCCCAGTGTAACATGCTTATCAAGACAAGTGCTACAACAAATTGAAACTTTATTATAATATAAATTATATTTAGCAATGTACAGAAAGTCTAAGACATACCTGTGCAACGGTAATGCTTAGTCTTCCTGCTGCAGTATGTGCATAAGGAACACCGACCATCTGTTGTTGCAAGGCTAAAGCAGCCTGCTGGTCGGCAGCTTCTTGCTGTTGTTGTGAAGCAGCTGTGATTCTTAGAAAATCAGGAGGAAGAGTGCCCACAAAAACCTGATTATAAATTTTAATTCATCATATCTCGAGGAATACAATTTCCTTGGTCACATATTGCATGAATAAAATGTTATCATAATTAACAATCAACGTTTAAATTAAAAATCAATTTTTATAACGATAAATTATCTGTAACTGTTATTTAATATATGAGAGTGCAATTCACAAAATAATAATTAAATATTTATTTTCTTAATCTGACCTGTGCTGACATTTAAAAATATCTATCATGTTTAATTTAAAACAAAGAAAGGAAAAATAGTTTAACTAATCTCATTATATTAATTCAAACAAGATTTAACAATTCTAAAAACATAAAATTACAAAAGAAAATAAAACATTGCATCAATTTCATTTTGACAAGTGAAACGACCAATTCGAATAAAAAAAAATATTAACACACAGCAAAACATCAAATGTAATTTTTTGTATACAGAATCTCAAAAAGTTTATTGATATGGTTTAATAATTATGACTGTTACTTACTCGTTTCCTTCTTTCGGCATTTTTCTCAGCAGGTGATATGTTTGCCATTTTTGATGACAATTTCTTCTGTTCTTTTTATTAAATTAGAATCGATAGCTTAACCACAATCGATTATCTTCGTTTAAAGTCGATCCGTATAGTCGCTAGCTGCGATAACCCACGTCGTTCTCTATTTCTCTATCATAGAGATCTCTATGCACGTCACCTGCTCAACCTGCTATTGTTAAATTCTGTTTCTCTATGTTATTTGCGCAGCTATATACATGTTATATGAAACATATGAAAATAGGTCCTGTTTAATCCTAGCCTTCTAAATTTATTTTCTATTGATCTTTATGATTCTACCCTATATATCTCAGACCCGAGATTGATTATGGGCAGCGAAAATATAAAAAAACCGCCTTGACCCCCAACCCAGTTTTCTATTTACTGGAATTAGATTTATATAGGGCAGATTGAGAGAGCAAGATATTCTAATTACGGTCCAGCCCCGTATTTTATGGGACAGTTCCGTATTTCAGTAATGTTCCCTTTCTTTTTGCAGATGAAAAATAAAAGTCTAAATCAGAACGGTATTGAAGCTTCATTTTCTTTTTCTATAGGTCCAATGCTATTTATAGTCCCTTTATCTCCTATGGTCATATCATCCCCAAACTAGCAACTTCTTGGGTTTACTTGAGTTAGTGAAATGCAAGGACTCCTTCTACATTAGTCACGTTCAAACAGAATAGCCAACTTATTCTTATGCTGCACCAGATTTTTCAATAAACTGTATAACTAACTCACTGGCACTATCGAACACATAGGTTCATGGCCGCGCGGACATAAGCTCTCCATACATCCCTATCCTGAGCTAAAATGTTTTTCAATAATTCCCTGTATAATCTACTTCCCTCAAATCATAGTTAATGTTATTCTCCCAACTCATTCTTGGTCTACCAACTGGGCATTTTCCCTCTGGTTTTCCTACAAGAAGCTTCCATGCACGTAATAACTGTATACCAATTATAATATGGTGTACACTAACTTGCTCTTTTTCTCATTCAACAAAATAAAATGAGTATAGGGGGACTCCTGTCATGGAATACCCATTTTAAGTTTCCAAAAACAAAAAAATATCAAATATCTACTGAATGAGTTTCTACTGTATACTGTTTACAGCAGTTAAAATTATAACACAATATTATTGCAGAAAAAAAAACAGTTATGTAAAAAGTGTAGGGGGACAAAAATGCTAATGGAGTTTTCTTCTTTGTGTCTAACCGAGTCAGAAACCCAGATGGAACTCATATTTAATCCTTGTGAGTTTTAATGATGTCCCAAAGGTTCTATAAACCAAATCCCCTCTTTTCACTTCCACATGGAGCCTACATGATTATTAAGATGCAAAAGAGAGTTGTATGAAAAGCGACAGAAAGCCATTAAAACTAACTCGCTGGCTCTATTGAACTCATAGGTTCATGGCTGTACAGACATAAGCTCTCCATACATCCCTATCCTGAGCTAATGTTTTCCAATCATCCCCTGTATAATCTACTCCCCTTAAACCGTGATTAATGATATTCTCCCACTTCAGAAACATGTATAAATAGTAAAACTGTAAACATAACATGATATGAGGAGGGAATGTTAATTTTGCAATGAAGGAACTCCCTTGAGTAGAAAACTATTAATGAATGAATAAAAAGAACCTATTAATTATATGACCAGCATTCATGTCTGGGACATTGATAGATGGAGATTTTTTTCTTCCCAATCATATGCAAATTGATGTAGGACAAGTCAGTCTTCTTTAGAACAAGTTAGGACTCTCTGGTCAACTTGTCTCTTCCTTATACCATTAACTCGAAAAGTTGGATCCTTGCATCTATATATATCTTCATGGGCCATTAAAGATCAATTAACTGGATATTATTTAATATTTTATTCTACAGTGTTCTGCCTGAGGGCAGGTCTTTCACTGCAATCATAGCATTTTCATGTTACGCTTTGCAGCTTTATTAGGGAATTATAGGTGTGGTAAGTTCCCAGTGATTTCCACACAGTTGAATTAATGATGATGATAATGGTAAGGATGATGATGATGGCCGGATGATTTTCGGGAACTGCTGGGCCCTAAGCTTCCTGAATTTGTCTTAAAGGTGAGGAAAAACCCCCAAAAAAAACCTCATCCAGGAGCTTGTCCCAACCAGGAATCGAAGCCAGGTCCATTGCCACTACCTTGAGACCACAGCGGTGGACTTATTATTTAATATATTACTGATAAATAAAGAAAATCTATTTTACCATATTTTCTCCTTTCATGGGGCTTATAGACAATAATTATGGGGGAGGGAGAATAATAAATAGATTAAATTTATTTAAGAAAAAGCTTTGGAGGAATTTGCATGATGTGTTAAACATTACACAAAAACCATCTCCTTAAGATGGTAAAAAAGCCAACACAAAAATGAAAATATTTAGGCTACCAGTAGGTGAAAAGTAAATTTCAATATGGCTTTTTTAACGGTTTCTTTTTTTAAGAAAAAAGTTACAGTGTTATAATACTTTATATAAAATTCTAAAGGCACCTAAAATAAATCAAGTAAAGAATAAGAAAATATTGAAATTGAAGAGTTAGAGCATGTGAAAGTTGCCCTGCAGGCAAACAGAAGAAAGCTGTCCTTCAAGTGAAATGCAGAATTCACTTGATTAGATAGTTATGAGATATAATTGCTCATCTTCACTTTCACATTTACACTTAGAGAAATGTTTATATATGCATAGAGACACTGCATAAAGAAGTTGACATTTATTATTTGTTACTTAATTTCTTTTCCTGGCATCAAGCAAAGGTTATTCACCTGCTACTGTGTAATACAACGTCACAGAGCTTCCTTATAACTTAAATATGTATTATTTCCAGGTTTATTCTCTCTTTCAGTTGAATTTCCTTAGCTTTCTTTGGTATTTTTCTCTCTTCTATCCTTTTTAGATGTCCAAACCATTTTAATCTAATTTTTCCTATTACTTCTGCCAATATTTGTTCTCCCACTGAATCTCTAATTAGTTAATTTCTGATACTGTAATTTAGGTAAGCCCTAAAAATTCAATTATTAATTTTCTCCTTAAGTAACTAAGTACTGTAACTAACTAACTCATTGGCACTATTGAACCTGTGCATTCATGCCCACACAAACATAAACTCTCCATACATCCCTATCCTGAGCTAATGTTTTCCCATCATCCTGTGTATAATCTACTTTCCTCAAATCATGGTTAATGTTATTCTCCCATCTCTTTTTAGGTCTAACAACTGTTTTTTTTTTCACTGGTTTTCCCACAAGAAGTTTTCATGCATCTCTTTCATTTTCCATTCGTGCCACATGTCCTGCCTAAATCAGTCTACAAGACTTAAATGTTCTTATTATATCTGGTTTCCTATAAAGATCATGTAGCTCACTTTTATCCAGTCTTGTCCAATTGTCTGTCTGTTCATCTCTCTTTGGTCCAAAAATTTTCCTAAGAACTTTTTCAATCACATACCTTATTTGCTCGCGTGCGCACCCTAATTTTTAAGGGATTATTTTGAACTTTATTTTTGCTCTGCTTATTCTGCACACACATTTTAAGTATGGTACCTTTTCTTTTCAGTGTAGTAGGGATTTTCCTTCCCTGAATTTCATTGCCAATTCTTACATTCCAACATAGGTCATTTACTAGCAACTGAACTACCTGCTTCACAAAAAACCTAAGTCCCTCTACTTTAACAATGCTTGCTCTTGGTAGAGACAAATTTTAGAAAACTAAATACCATTATTTCAATTGACTTCCCAACACTTCTAATGTGCACTTGCATTTATATGGTATTTCAAGATGGGAAAGAAAAATTACACAGCATCATATAAATTGAAAGTGGTAAGTTTCGCAAAACATTTCGGCAATCATGCAGCAGAAAGAGAATTTGGAGTTTTGGAATCCAATGTGTATTATTGGAGGAAATAAAAAGACGGCTTAGTAATTATTACGGTATTTGAATTGTTTAATTTGTATAATGATATTATTATTGTTTATACATTTATTATTGCATGATTATTATTTGTATAATTCAAGATTACCTACAGTGTTATGCTATAAAATTATAAGAGGTAACTTTTTTTTTTCTCCAAGCACGACAGGCCTAGAAGGCCCTTGACCTACCATCCGGCTGCTGGCCTCACATTCACATGTATTAATCACAAAGGTAAGACGATCATCTAGGCAGTGTAGGGGTGACATGTGATCAATATGTCACGTCCCCTAGTCGTTATAGCTGGTCTTCTCAACCTGGAGTCACTACTAATTGTAGCTACCCAAATGCCTCATGATGCTGAGTGTGCACCGGTCCCATACTGGACGAAATTCCATGAGAAAATTTCTTCCCCCAAGGGGACTCGAACCAGCGCAAGTCCTGTAACTCTGCGCCAAGGCTTCTTGCCTTAACCTCTTGGCTATGACATGGGACAGATGATAACATTACTATATTCTTAATTACTATACTTACCTATCATAATTGAGATAGCTCAGAACAGGACCTCTAATTTTAAAAATCTGCATATTTTATGCTTCCCAATTTTTCAGTGGCCAAAGTATATTAAAATGTATGCAAATTACATGAGCAAATACGGTATATAAATTTTGTATAGACATGAACCAGAAGGGACAGCTTCCTCCTTTCTCTCATCCGAATGCTTATACATCTAGAGATTCACACAATGTCTCTACATTTAAGTATTTCATCATTACTGATCACTCATTTACTGGCGTATGGTATTCCCAAATAAAACAGTTGTGAAACATATTTATGATTCATTTATAATGTTTGATTTCTTTGTATTTTCCAAAGGATGTTCATCAATTTAAAATCATTCAGTTTTGGGTCAATAACCATATTTCCTTTTACAGTATAATTGTGTATGATAGTAATCCAATTATGACATAACGATATATAGTGGAACAAATTATAATGACAAGGTCACAAGAGAAAAGTGAACCAGCCTCAGCCCTGTAATTTGAAACAAATTTCAGTTAGAATTTTGTGATTGTTACAGCAGAAATCATTTAGTTAAAATGATGCGGAATTCTGTGATAGTACTTGTGATTTTAATTGTTAAAAATGCAGCTGATAAAAGTGATAAAGTGATATTTTCTCAAGAAACTGTATCATCAGGCTTAGAGAATTTTGATTATACTGAGACAAATGAACAGTTTACAACAGTAACAGGCAAGTTTATAGATAATTTAAACAAAAGTGTCCACATGGCCAGTGGGGGAAAAAATTGAATGTTTACATTTTAGTGAATTCCAAAGGAATGCAGCTATTGAGGTTGTTTTCATGAAAAGACGTTAGAAAAAAATTTTAAATCTTCATCAATTCTACTAACTGGACACTGAAAATGACCATGACAAAAATTTATAAGTGGAGCTGTTGTTTTATTATTAATTAATAGAAAAGTTGTTGTTTCTTAGTTATAAATTGGATATGGGACTATATTGAAGATTATATAAGATTTAAGTCCACCATTGTGGTCTTGAGGTAGTGTGCTGCCTTGTCATGCAGCAGGTCCGGGTTCGATCACCGGTCGGGGCAGCTTTTCTCGGTGAGGTTTTTCCTCACCTGTAAGACAAATGTCAGGAAAACTTTAAGGCCCAAACGGTCCCCGAAATCATATGGCCATCATCATCATCCTTCACCAGTGTGGAAAGCAACAGGAAGCTACCACACCTACAATTCCCTAATAAAGCTGCAAGCATAGCATGAAAATGCTATGACTGCAGTGAAGGGGCTGCATTAGGACAGAATTACTATGGATGAATATAAGATTTAAAATAAAATTCTTTACACCTCACCTCATAGCCAGTCTTCTTATTAACCCATTCATCTCGAAAGACGAGGTAAGACTCGCTTAACACTGCTGTTATATATGTTGGAATATTATGTACATCCCATGGCAGGGTAATATTTTGTTACCATTTATGAACAGTAGAGGAATGTGTTTTTTGCCTTCACCCTTACTGTGATCTCAAGTACCATTATCTTTTGAATATCTGAAAATAGATAATACATTTTATGGTAACTTAAATCCAGTTTCTGTGAAAATGTATTGAGCATTTAAAACTGAAGCAAATGGGTTAAACTGGTTCCAAAACCTAGGCAGTTTCATTATCAGGTGGTTTCAACTGCTTAGATTTTGAAACCAGTTTAATTAGAAGACTGGATATGGGGTGAGGCGTAAAGAATTTTATTTTAAATCTTAAATTAAACCTCAGCGTGATATTTCCTATAATAGTTCAATTTATACATATATCTGTTAATTCTCTCAAATTCAACTAAAGAAGTGGATAATCATTGGTCCTATATAGGGTGACAATTAGTCAGAATCTCTGATCCTTCAGCCATTATAGCTGGTTTTCTCAACCCAGAACTAATACTTTGGTAACTTCCTTAATTTCGTAGAAAGCTGAGTGAGTACTGGTCCCACATTGGCAAAATTTCATGAGAAAATTTCTTCCCCCATGGGAACACAAACCATTAGCTCTGTACCAAAGCCTGATTCATTGGACAGTTTGGCTATGGCACAGGATTTATTTTAAAAAAACAAAAATTAAGTACAAAATTTATAAAAAAAATTAAAATAAAATTTAATGTTTTTTTCTAATAAACTGGCACAAATAAATATTAAAACAAAGAGTATTGATGACAATAAATTTAAAAAAAAGCTGTAATATTATACTTTTTCTTTATTGATATTATATGAATGTAATATATAAATTGTAATAAATATATTCATTTTAATCTTTTCAGCAGGAAAGTATGGTGAAGGTTTTGAGAGATGCGGATGTGTCTTTACTTGTCAACCTTCACAACCTACAGATGGCTCTGGTATTATTGACATTAGGATAGTATCAACGGTAACTTAATCAGTTCTTAACTTAAGGACATTCAATTTATTTTGTTGTATTAACATTCAATGATTTACAGTATGTTTGGACTAGAAGTATGAAGAAACTGTGTTATTAAATTATAACAAATCATATTACTAATACTTTGAAGTGGTTTAAATAAATAGTATAATTAATTTTAAATTTAATCTTTCCTCGATTAATTTGATAATTCTCTAACTTGAGTGACAACTCATATACCTTACTTATTTCTTATTATTATTTAACTTCATAAAAGGTAAACTGATTTTACTATAGCCTTAGCAGGCCCTCAAGGTTGTAGAGGGTTAACCCATTCACTTCAGGTGTAAATTCTCAATGCATTTCCCCAAAAACCAGATTTAAGTTACTGTAAATTATATGGTCTATTTTTAGACATTCAAAACAAACAAAATATAACGGTACTTGAGATTACAATAAGGGTAAAGACAAAAATACATTTCTCTACTATTCATAATTGTTAACAAAGGATTACCCTGCTAAGGGATGTACAGAATATTGCAAAATATATAACAGCAGAGTTAAGCGAGTGTACCTCGTCTTCTGAGGCAAATGGGTTAAAGCCCCCACCTTTCTAGATGATCAGCATGAGATGTCAGCCCTGTATAACGGCTGTCTTTGCCCTCAGAACATAGGTCTGGTACTCATTTCCATTAAATGGTGTGTTGACTCAAAGGCCATGGTACTGCTAGAAGGTTTTGGTCAGCTTAACCTCTTAACTTAACAATTAATTTATGAAGGATTGTCCAAAATTTTCTATTTTTTAATTGCAGAATTTTATTATGAATACAGATTATTACAAAAAGCAATTTGACAATTTTTCACTTAGGGATAATTAGAAAATCCTGAGTATACTTGTTAAAAAATGAACATTTACCTACAATGACATAGCCCATTGTTGAGCAATAGCCTCTCCTCTGTAAGGAGTTACTAGACCAAGTTAATTTTTTTAATTACCTTATTTGCTCATGTCATGGATGGCATGCAGACAACACACCGACATCTAACAGGCAACTATGGCATTACTAAGACGTTGATGTTGGTCAGTTTTGCTTAGAGGCCTCTTTTTCATATTTAAGGATTTTTTACTATCCTGAAAAATCTTCAGACTTGGGACCCATGGCTTAAAGTCCCTCCTGGAGTACTTGCTCCTTGGATTTTTACATCCTAAAAAATCCATTGATCCTGGCCGCATTTGAACCCGTGACTCTCGGAACTAGAGGCAAGGAACTAGTCCACCGCGGCCGACACTTAGAATAAAATGTTTTGGAGGTGAATATTTTGAGCAGGATCACCTACAAAATTGTTTATATTGTTTTTTGCATACAATAAAAATGAAAGCACACAAAACCCCTGAGTATACTTATGAAAATACAATAGTCAATACCAAATGATGATGGAGCAGAGATGTTGCGAAACATGTCTTACAAGAAACAACAAAATATGAGGTAGACTCTACTTATTTATCTAAGTATACTTGTTGCTTTTAAAAAGTAACTCCACATAGACTGCAGCTGGTTATTAGAATGCTTCAAGAAGCTGTGAAACCAATCAAGACGCTCTCTTATGGCCACATTTGTAACTAACTAGATGCAACAAATTTATTCAGGGTTTAAATTTATAAACATGATATTGTCGAGATACACGAGTATTCTTGGGCTTTTAAGTTAAGGGGTTAAAAATCCTGACTCCATTGGGACTCAAACCTTCTGGCTTGTAGTGTATTGCCTTAACCAACTACTCTATGGCACACTCTCACTATTTAATTATAATTTTTTTTTTGGCTGGTATAGATTTCTAGCACTGTTATTTATAAAAATAAAATCTTGGAGAGTTCTTGCAATAGTGCCATATGTATAACAAATTCCTGTTATTTAATGGTTAGTCCCACGCCATAGCCAAGTGGTTAAGGCAGGAAGCCTTGGTGCAGAGCTATGGGACTTGTGCTGGTTCAAGTCTCCATGGGGAAAAAATTTTCTCATGGTATTTCGGCCAGTATGAGACTGGTGCTCACCCAGCATCATGAGGCATTTGGGTAGCTACAATAAGTAGCGGCTCCAGGTTGAGAAAACCAGCTGTAACAGCTGGGGGAATCGACATACCCCTACACTGGCTGATCATCTACCTCTGTGATTGACACATGTGGATGTGAGGCCAGCAGCCGGTTGGTAGGCTAAGGGCCTTCTAGGTCTGTCGTGCCAGGAGTTTTTTATCTAATGGTTAACAGTATTTCTTGATACCTCTAGCCTGCACATGGTGTACATTAAAACATTTTTTTTTTCAGCCACCAGATGGAGTATCATGTCCAACATCAAAGTACTATTGCTGTTATGTCACTCAGATATATACAACAACACCTCCACCAATTACCTGTGGCACGAGATCACCTATTAGACTTGGTAATGTACAACTTAAATCTGGGCAGGTGAGTTATATATGTTTATATTATATATATATATATATATGCTAAGATTGCATTTTATTCTCAAATCAGAGCTGTATTCAGAATTGTCAGTCAAACTCAAAATACTTTATATTTTGAAATATCACTATTTTAAAATTTAAAATTAATTCTGTATCACCTCACATCTAAACTGAAAGAGTTTATGGTTTGAGAAAAAAATCCACATAAAAAACAAGAAAGATAAATTAATATTATTAATTATACCTCATAGTGTTATTTCCTAAAAAGTAAAAAAAGAAAATCAATTTTGAAATTCCTGGGGAAGTTGATTTGATTTGGAGGTTTATCAATCCACCAACAGATGGAATAAGAAACAGTCCTCCTAGACAACAGAACATCGGTCATGGAATTACTGAAGATGAAACTGATAAGGTTTCAAAACTGATCTAATTAGAAGACAGGATATGAGGTGATAAACAATTTGATTTACGATGTTTTTATTCATTTCATATATCTCAATGATGGATAAATCATATTTGAAAAGAAAAATTATACATTCAGACCGGAGCTTGAACCTGGGACCTGAAAAATTTACATTTAGATCGGAACTTGCTCCAGTAGCTCAAATGGTAGAGCACTTGGTCTAGAAAACCAAAAGGTCCCAAGTTCAAGACCTGGTCTGAGCATGTAATTTTTCTCTTCAAATATAATTTGATTTAGATTTTAAATTTTATTTTATACTGATTGAAATAAATTAAATCTAAAGTTATTATAGATTAATATTTGTAGGAAGTAACATTATGAGGTTTCTTTAATGATCTGAAGAATAAAAAAGTTAACACCTCACCTCATAGTTTGTACACTTCTACAAATTATCAGGTGAGATGTTAATTTTCTTAATTAAATAAAAATAAAACGTAGTTTTATTTGATTTTCATATTTATTATATAATTCAGTGACAGCTGTACCTTCTTCAGACATGTTAACAAATTATAATTATGTTTTATTTTTATTTAATTAATAAATATGGATTTTCATCAAGTAAACACCAACTCAATTGATTGTTAATTTTCTGATTAAGATTTATTAATTATTATAGATGTTCATTCAACTAATGATTTGTTGCAGTCAATGTTTGCAGAGTTTCCCTGGTCAGCTCTGATCCTTGGAGCAGACAATGTATACATTGGAGGTGGAGCGCTTGTGGGTCCTATTCATGTTGTTACTGCAGCTCATAAGATATCTTCATATCTGTGAGTTTATAACAAATCTTATTGATGAGCTTCTACTAAATTTGGATTATTAAAATATCTATTATAACATTTCAAGAATGACAGAAAAATATGAGTAGTTCTTAAATATAACTATTAGGGTACAGATTTTTAGATGCTAAACAATTCAAAATATTATTTTAATTATTAGAAATGCAAAAATATTTACTGACATCAAGTGCCGATTGTCTAGAAAAAGTGGGAGCCTTAACCTCTTACTACCCTAAAGTTTCCTAAAGCCCATAGTGGGATCATTTTACCATTTTTATACTGTTATCTAAATTATTCATTTTCTCTAATTCTCCAATTTCCTTGTTGTTAATTGGTCCATAGATTTTCAAAGTATTTTCCTTTCAAATACATCTATTAATTTAGTAGTATTAATGATTGTGTAATACTGCAATAAAAATTATGACTGGTATAATAGTTCACTTAACTACAATTAATTGGGTAATTATCCTTCAAGAAGAAAATAATAAAATTATTCATGATAAATATAATTACTGTGTGTGACAGAAATAATTTATCCTACATTGTGTAATTTATATCTAGTTCTTTTTTAAGATAGAAGTGATTATCTATTTTTATAACTAATTTATTAATATTGTATTATATTATTATTAATTATCATCATGATCATCATCCATGCAATTATTAGGCCATATGGCCTCAAAGAGGAATTTTCCATCCAGCGCTTTTTTGGACGTCCCAGCAATCTTTTGCCTTGGGGACAGTAACAAAGCATGGCTTTTGGAATTCTATGAGATGGGCTTTCCAGTTGTTCTGGTAGTTTTGTGTACAGTGGAGAATGGGTTCTACACCCAACTCTTCCATAATTTCCTTATTTCTTTTATGGTCCTACTTTGTATAGCCTGTAAGGTGCATAAATCGCATCTCATTTGCTGTTATTCGATTTTCATCTCTTCTTCGTATTGTCCACATGCTTCACTACCATATCTTAATACTGGTCTTGCGAGAACCTTATAAAGCCGTAAACTTATGTTCTTTTATACTAAAGATGGTTTCATTATACTGTTAATTATCCCCATTGTTTTTGTGAAATTTTTGATTATTAATTCACTAAAATTATCTTAGGTATAATTTTAATTGAGAGTTGTAATGAGCAAGCATTAAAGATTTCAATAAAAAAAATTCCTGGTAAAAAAAAAAGAAAAAAAAAAGGAATTCCATT
This sequence comes from Diploptera punctata, assembly GCA_030220185.1. Lineage (NCBI taxonomy): Eukaryota > Metazoa > Arthropoda > Insecta > Blattodea > Blaberidae > Diploptera > Diploptera punctata. The sequence continues at coordinate 1,833,400 of JASPKZ010001233.1, read as the reverse complement.
AACAAGACTATGAGGAATATATGGCCCTAACATTCGCTTGTATAATTCGGAAGAAAACAAACCCATTGTTTAAGAACACTTAGGAGAAAGTACTGTATGTCAAATGTTTATTATTAAAAAAAATATTTTGTCCTTATCTTTCCTGAAACATAAATGAAACCTCTGAATTCATTGAATTGGTTTTGTCTTTCACAGGAACTGCCCTTATGTGAAGGTTAGATTAGGTGAATGGGATACAAGAAGAACCATAGAGCCATATAGCTTTCAGGAATACAAGATTTCTAGAATTGCCATGCATCCAAATTTCAACTCTGCAAATCTTCGTAATGATATTGCCCTTATCACATTGTCACAGAGGGTACCATTAGGTACATATCCAAATATTGCTCCAGCCTGTATGCCATCACAGAATTCAGCATTCACAGGCCGAAGGTAAGTTATTTAGTCAATTCAACTTTTACAGGAAGAAATCACTTACTTACTTACTCACTGGCACTATCGAACCCGTAGATTCATGGCTGCACAGACATAAGCTCTCCATACATCCCTATCCTAAGCTAATGCTTTCCAATCATTCCCTGTACAATCCACTTCCCTCAAATCATAGTTAATGTTATTCTCCCATCTCATTCTTGGTCTACCAACTGGGCGTTTTCCCTCTGGCTTTCCTACAAGAAGCTTCCATGCAAGTCTTTCATTCCCCATACGTGCAACATGTCCTGCCCATTGCAGTCTACGAGACTTAACTGTTCTTACTATATCTGGCTTCCTATAAAGACCATGTAGTTCATTGTTAAGTAGTCTTCTCCATTCACCTGTCTGTTCATCTCTCTTTGGTCCAAAAATTTTCCTAAGTACTTTATTCTCAAATATCTGTAATCTCCTTTCCTCCCTTAAAGTAAGAGTCCATGTTTCGCACCCAAATAATAAAACAGGTAGAATAATAGTTTTATATATTTTCAGTTTAACATTTTTTGAAAGGAGTTGAGACATCAAGAGTCTCTGCAATGCATAATAGCACGCATTTTCAGAATTGAGCCTATGTTTAATTTCTTTGTGCATCTCATTCGTATTTGTTATTATTGTTCCTAGGTATTTGAATTCAGCCACTTCCTCAAAATTTCCCTCATTTGTCATTAGCTGTCCATTTCCATTATATAATGCATTTACGTATGACCATATATTTAGTTTTATTGATATTTACTTCCAGTCCTAATTTCTTAGTGTTACTCAATAGTGTGTGCGTGTTGTCCTTTAGTATCTCCTCGCTATCGGCCAATAGTACTACATCATCAGCATAAACTAACAGCTTATTAATACTATTGAGTTGTAAGCCTTCCTCATTCTCTAAAGATTTAATGGCATGCTCTAGTACAAAATTAAATAGTAAAGGAGATAGTGCATCTCCTTGCTTCAATTGGGGTAAATTTTCCAGAAATCACTATGAGGTTTAATTTAAGGTTAAATTAAATGCTTCATACCTCTCCTCATATCCAGTCTTCTAAGTAGATTGCAGTTTCAAATCCTTGGCAGATTCATCTTCAGTATATAAATTTAAAAGACAAAAATTAATTAACAAAAGCACACTTATGAAACAAACAGAAGAAAAAATAAAATTCAAGAAAGTCACTTACCATCCATCGAAACACCACAAGTTAAAAAAATTTTCAAAAAGTTTAATATGAGATTGGCACTGAAGAACTAATACAACCTAAATAAGATAATTAAAACCAATAAAAATGAAAACAATTGAAGAAGAAAACAAATCAGATCAAATGCAGGGATTGTGACAAAATTTACATAGGAAAAACAAAAAGAAATTTGAAAACAAGAGTGAAAGAACACCTTAGAAATGTCAAAAATCGTGAAGTGGAAAAGTCAGTAGTAGCTGCTCATGCTTGGTCTGAAAAACATCTAATTGAATCAAAAGCCAGTCTAATGAAACAAATAGAAAAACAAAAAGAACTCACAGTTTGGGAAAAAATCCACCTTAAAAAAAAAACAAGAAAGAAAAACTTAAGAACTTTGAAATTCCTGCGAATTCTGACTGGATCTGGAGGTTTATTTGTCCACCAACAGAGGGAAGAAGTTCTTCTGATCGACATAACATCAGTCAGTGAGAGGGTACTGAAGATGAATCCACCAAGGAATTGAAATTGCAGTCTACTTAGAAGACTAGATATGAGGAGAGGAAGGTGAATCTGTTTGTCTATTTGTCCTTTATGGACAGAAAAACTACTTGACCAATTTAAATGGGATTTTTTCCATCATTTAGAGAATTTTTCTGGGACAATTAACATATTTAACATATTATCCTAAGTACTATACGGCCGAAGCTAAAAAAAAAGGGCATTGGTGCACTATAAAAAGCGTTTTTTTTGGGATGCTTAAATGGCTTATGCTGCCTGAACTAAAACAAATATACCAAATTAATGTATGCAGAATTGAAGATCTCAAAAAGTTCTACAAAGAGGTCTGTGACAGAATATGTCTATCTTTTACAGATAACTCATAATAACCATTTTTGTCTTTCAGTTCATTGATACCAAGAAGATTGCGATAAATATATTACTGAATAGGGATTTGAACTTGATGTCTCTGGTTCTGTACATCAGCACTCTGACCATTGAGCTACCAGGCTCCCGATTCAAATGCATATTAATTCTCTCCTTTATATGATTCCTGCACGCCAAAGCTATGAACCTTCCATTCTACATACTTCTTTAACAAGAAGACTTTATTGGAATTAACACCACATGTATAGCCAGTGAAGAATATCTTACATATTAAATTTATCACTTCTTACCGATATCTAATAAACTTTGCTTTGAAAATATTCTGCTATTCCAAAAATATAACAAATGCACAACTTATAGCACAGGATAATAACAATCTACATAATTTCTTTTACTTTAAAAAAATATTTTCAATAGAGATTAGACAGAAAGTGGCTATCTCTTAAATGAGTTTATTTTTCAATTATATTTTTAGATAATCATAAGAAATATACCAGATTCTCCAAGAAATGTACCGGTTGCTGAATTTCAATTGGTCTTTGAACATATTTACCCCACCAGACCACTTACATCATATTGGCATCAAATCATGTCCTGTGTGTCCACTGTGTGATGTAGGGAAAGTATTGGACAAAGAAGATTTTATTAATTTGTAGAAAAAAATGATGGGGCACGCCATAGCGTAATGGTTAAGGCAGTGCGCTGCAAACCGGAAGGTCGAGGGTTTGAGTCCCGGTGGGGTCAGGATTTTTAAACTGACCCAAACCTTCTGGTGGAACCATGGCCCTATGGTCGACTCAGCCTCTAACTGAAATGAGTACCAGACGCTTGTTATGGGGGTAAATGCAGTCGTCACACAGGGCTAACAACTCAGCTGACATCAAGTGCTAATTGTCTAGAAAGTGTGGGAGCCTTAACCTCCTACTAGCCCAAGGGTCTCCTATGGCCTGTAGTGGGATAACTTTACCTTTTACCTTAATTAAAAATGATCACCTGAACATCTGACTTTGTACATCAGCTTGCTATCCATTACACTAATCCAAGGCTTCTGGTGCAAGAATCAATTTTCCCTTCCTCATATACAATTCTCTAGGTCTGAGGCAGCTAGCCATTGCAAGAAGTGCGATCAGATGGCTTCTAATTCAAGGAGACATTAATGAGAATTTACATAACTATTTATTTCAAAGTTATCATTAAATTTTAACATTCACAATGATGAATGTATGAAATCATTAATTTGTTAATAATTAAAGCTAAGTGTCCCAGTTCAAACCCCAGCATATAAAGCTAAATGTCCTAGGTTTGAACCCCAGTCTAGGCATATATTTTCCTAAATAACTAATAAATATTGAGTCGAGAAATCTCACCTCATACTCCGTGATCTTCAACCATGGTAAAGCAGTTTCAAGAGGCATCCCCCTCATCTTCAGCCTCTTTAGCTTGAAGATCATGATGTATGAGGTGAGATTTCATGACACAATATTTACTAGTTATTTACTTGAAAAACTCATAATGTTACTTCCCATAATTAATTTATGAAATACATTTCCCCCTTCAAATTAAATTTTAATTCTAATCTGAATGTTTGCAGATGCTATGTATCAGGATGGGGTAAAGATGCATTTGGACCAAAGGGACAATATCAGTATATAGAGAAGAAAGCTAATGTTCCAGTGCTTGGACAGTCTGATTGTCAGGCCAAGCTGCAAGCGACACGACTTGGTTCACAGTTTCAATATGATACAACCAGCTTTATATGTGCAGGTGGTGAAAATGGTAATGATGCATGTACTGTAAGTATCTATGTATTAGATATTATGCATGCTGAGCTAAAATAATTTCACATTTTAGTGAATCCCAAATAAATGGAGCTGTTGACATTTTTCTTATGAAAAGACTTTCAAAACATTTTTACAGTTCTTCACCAATCTTATCTAGTAGACACCAAAAATGACCATGAGCAAAATTTATATATATATATATATGTCATCCCGTGCCTTAGTTGAGTGGTCAAGACAGGACGCCTTAGCGCAGAGCTACGGGACTTGCACTGGTTCGAGTCTCCATGGGGGAAGAAATTTTCTCATGGAATTTCAGCCAGTATGGGACCGGTGCCCACCAGCATCGTGAGGCATTTGGATAACTACAATAAGTAGCGGTTCCAGGTTGAGAAACCCAGCTATAACGGCTGGGGACCTCGACATGCTGACCACATATCACCCCTACACTGGTCAGATGAACATCTACCTCTTTGATTACACATGTGGATGTGAGGCCAGCAGCCAGGCTAAGGGCCTTCTAAGGCCTATCGCGCCATGGAAAAAAAAATATATATATATTTGTCAACTGCGGTGGACTAGAGGTTATGTTCCTTGCCTCTGGTCTCTAATTCAAACCTGGCTGGGGTCAATGAAATTTTTTAGGATGCAAAAATCCAAGGAGCAAGTTCTCCAGGAGGGATTTTAAAACATGGGTCCCAAGTCTGAAAATTTTCAAGTTCATAAAATAACCTTAAGCTTTGATAAAGAGGCCTCTGGGCAAAATTTACAGACCTTCTTCATCCTTTTAATACCTTAGTTGCCTACTAGATGTCTCATTTCATCAATATGTTGACCACATATCATTCATGACATCTTTGGGAAATAAGCTTAATTAAATTAATTTGGTCTAATAACTCCTAACAAAGGAGAGGCTGAGGCCCAACATTGGGTTGTTACACTGTTGTAGATATATATATATATATATATATATACACACACACATACACCGTGTCCCATTCAAACCTCCCACATTTTAATTAATCATAACTCTCAAAAAATGTACAATTATAAAATGAGGTTGGTATTAAAAGAAAGAGAAACTCAAAGAATTTTTGTTTTCATTGTTGCAGTTAATTCATCTGTTGCATGTTGGACAATAATGACATAAAACAAAATGGCGAAAACAAACTGTTTTCTGGTATGCAGAGACAAAGGCAATAATTACAGTGCAAAGAAATTACCGGAGACAATATGGAGGAAATGCACCTGATGGGAAGACCATTAAGGCATGGCTTGAGAAGTTTCTGGCGACTGGAAGTGTTAAAAAAGAATCAGGTGTTCGTACACGTGTTTCAGAAGAAAAGATTGAAGAAATGGTGCACATATAGAGGTGTTTTAATGTGTGGCAATGAAAATTCTCTGAGTTTATGTTTCTTTTAATACCAACCTCATTTCATAATTCCGCATACTTTGTTAGTTATGATTAATTAAAATATGGGAGGTTTGAATGGGACACCCTGTATATAAAATAGGAATTAGATGTGCACGACTCACCTCAGGTTTGTAGACCTCATAATGTAATTTCCTTTAAATACTATATATATATATATATATATATATAGGGGCACACCGTACCGTAATGGTTAAGGCACTGCACTACAAGCCAGAAGGTCGAGGGTTCGAGTCCCAGTGGGGTCAGGATTTTTAAACTGACCCAAAACGCTCTGGCAGCACCATGGCCCTGGGATCGACTCAGCCTCTAACTGAAATGAGTACCAGACGCTTGTTCTGGGGGTAAAGGCGGCCGTCATGCAGGGCTGACATCAAGGGCCGAGTGTCCAGAAAAAGTGGGAGCCTTAACCTCCCACTACCCCAAGGGCCTCTCGAGGCCTGTCATGGGATCACTTTATTTTACTTACTATATATATATTTTTTTTTTTTTCTTGTGGGAATTATTTTTCTGGAGTTCTTTGAATTATCTTTAAATGTAGACTGAAAATAAAAGCTGGGCTAAATGCCACAACAATAAATTTCCATTCTATTGCTAAATATGTGCTATGTGCCTAAGGCAGTGCGGTAAAAATCAAGCTACGTGATATTCAGTCTGCAAATGGTTCAAATTTTAGCCTAAAGGTACGTTTTAGTGTAAGATGCACAAACATTTTTTGATATTCTGAGAAATAGTTTAATTCTATTACATGAGAATGTGCCTGGGGTATCAAAAATTATAAGGACAATGTTTTTCTTCTTCTGATTTTCTCAAAACTTGATTTTGGCACATAGCCCAAGTTTTTGTCTTCAGTCTACAAATGATGATATGTTAAAACAGACAATGATAGTGAAATTCCAACATAGCATTTGTTTTGATAACTGTGGAAAACCATGAAGTAATCCCAATTAAGTTAGTTGTTATAGGATGCAACCATCTGTAACCAATGGTCTATTTCATTTCATTATTTACGTAATGACGACCATGTACTACATCTACACCATCACATGCAAATTGATGAGAATGGTTTGAGTGATTATAAATGTCAGATAATTCCCAAGGTCAAACATAAGCCTCAATTTTCTGAAGCTACCTTAAAGTGTTGTATAAAGTTCTCCTTAGACCAGTGTTAACTTACACATCAGAAACTTGGACCATGTTGAAATCTGATGAGGAATTATTAGGGCGTTTTGAAAGGAAGATACTGAGATCCATTTTTGGTGCCATGAAAGAAAATAATGCATGGAGAAAGAGATACAATAATGAATTGTATAAATTGTACAATCAGCCAGATATTTTTAATTTTGTTAAAGTTAATAGATGGGCATGGGCTGGACACATTATTCGCATGGACAACAAAAGGATTACAAAAAGAATTTACAATGAACAACCACTATTGGCCAGAAAAGTTGGAAGACCTAATTTAAGATGGGAGGATAGTATAATTCAAGACATTAAAATTTTAAAAATAAAAAACTGGAAGAATGAAGCGCAGAACAGGGAAGTCTGGCATAAGCTTCTGAAGGCGGCCAAGGCCCACATGGGGCTGTCAAGCCAATTATGATGATGATGACCTTAAAGTGTTCCATGACAACTAAATGACTTCTGAGTTCCTAAGCCGTGCTCTGTTATTACCCAACAGGGAAGACATTTCTAGGCCATCCAAGGAAGCACTGGGTACAAAATTCATCGGTGAGATCATAATAGGCCTCTAGGCCTAAAAATTGTATAGAAGAAGATTTTATTATGTACATGTGATAAAATGCAATATTGTGAAACATAAAATCCAAAACTACAGCTAAGACTAACTGCGGCAGAAATTAAATTTATGAGACGTACTGCAGGTTACTCAAGAACAGACCATAAAAGGAATTCTGAGATTCTCAAAGAATTACAAACAGAATCAGTCATGGAATATGTACGAAAATACAGAAATAACTGGAAATCTCATGTAAGAAGAATGAGCAGAACAAGAATACCATGTCAAATCTTAAATTACCAGCCACCAGGCAAGAGATCTTTGGGCAGACCCTTCAAACGTTGGATTGAGACCGTAACAGACCACTAGGTCTATCACATGAAAGGAAGAAGAAGAAGAACTACAGCTATCATCATCATCCTTGCAGGGATTAGATAATCTTGTATGTTCCGTCTTCACACTATTAGAACCATCACAGCTATCATGAAAATCACGATACTTCAATAGTATAGGATATAAGAAAACTATACAGAGGAGTCAAAAATAGAAATTCAGAAATAGTACTTCAATGGATACCTGGGCATGTTCTTGCAAGGAAATGAAACTGGAGATAGCCTAGCAGAAAAAGCAGTAACAGAATGAAACCAGATTCTAAACTGAAACTACCATCCAAACTTAAACTAATTGAAAAGCAGTTGATGCAACAAGAACAAGAAAGAATAAGAGAGTACATGAAGGGAAAAGTTTATTAAGATTTGCATAAATATAAAACTTTGATGTTGAATGTTTTTATTCATTTCATACATCACAAATGATGGATAAATTATATTTGATGAGAAAAATTATACGCTGAGATTGGGGTTTGAACCCAGGACCTTTTTTGCACACTAGGCAAATGCTCTACTAAGTGAGCTATCTGAGCAACTCCAATCTAAACGCAAATCTTTCTCTTATATATATATGCTGTTAATTCCCGTGCACTAAATGCTATGAAGTCTTTGCTTCTATCTTGCAAATGGGAAGCAACAGTGGGAATTAACAGTGTATTAAGAAAAATATTTGCATTTAGATTGGAGTTGCTCAGATAGCTGACTTGATAGAGTATTCACCTAGTGTGCAAAAGGTCCTGAGTTCAAACCCCAGTCTCTTCAAATATAATTTGATGTTGAAACCTAGAAAAGTTGGAGTAGTTCTGTTCTGGCTAATTTTAAAACATTAATGCCTTAAGGTTGAAATTGACAATGGAGAGATGCTGCCCACTCTATGACAACTATAATGTGATTCTAAACAATGAACACCTTCTCAGTTGCAGAAAACTAGATAATAATAAAAAAAAATCTGGAAGAAAGGCTAAAAACCAAAAGAGCTCACGGTTTGGGAAAAAATCTGTATTCAAAAAAGGTGAAAGAGACATTAACGAATTTTGAAATTCCCAGGAAAGTGAATTGATTTCAAGGTTCTTCAGTCTACTAACAGAGGAAGCAAGAGGCAGCTTGTCAAGAAAGTACTGATGATGGAACCTAATTAGGTCCAGAAACCAGTCTAATTAAGAAGGATATGAGGTGACGTGATTCAGTATTTCTTACATAAAAACCTGGAATCTTGGAAGCTCCTTGTTGGGAAGCTAGAGAAAAAAATGACTTGGGTCAACAATACCAAAAGCCAATAGCGGCAGCAGCAACGAGCAACTATTCTTGCTAGGCTACAATTAAGTTCTTTAATGCAGCATTCCATCCAATATGCTTAATTTATTTTTACTCTAGTATACGTTCATTGTACTTTGTTTTGATATCTTACATTTCTAAATCAATTAATTTGACTTTCAGGGTGATGGAGGCTCGCCACTAGTATGTGAAGTTAACGGACAATTTTACCTGGCAGGAATTGTGGCATGGGGCATTGGTTGTGCTGGGAAGGGAGTCCCAGGAGTATATGTCAATGTGCCAAGCTATAGAAATTGGATCAATCAGCAAATAACGACAGGAGACTAGCTAGTACTTCACAACAAACATACAAATTTCAAATGCACCTATTTCCATACATAACCTACAACAGTACAAATGTATATTTTTTGTGAATATATTCAAATTATTATATCTCTCTTATGCGTAATTATTTTTTTAAGTATCACATTCCTTCTGTACCATAAAATCCTCCTTTAAAATCCTAAATAATCAATAATCGTTAAAGATTTTATTTAAGTAAAATTTCATCACCTCACCTCACATTCATCTTCTTCTTAGACCGGTTTCTGACCTTCTTCAGTTCCATCCTCAATATTTTCACGAACATTGTTATATCAGCTCTTCAAAATGACATAACAGTCATGAAAATATTGAGGATGGAACCGAAGAAGGCCCGAAACCTGTCTAAGAATAAGAATATGAGATGATAAAATTGTACTTAAATAAAAATTACCTCATGGTAAATTAATGAGTCACTTTTTCACATCTTACCTCATATTTTATGTTTCTTTAAACACGGGAACTAGTTTTCAAGAGAAGGATCTCTCTCATTTTCAACCGACATATTTAACTTTGAATTACCTCATGGTGTTAATTCCTAAAAAATCAATCATTAAAGAATCGGAAATCCAGTTATGCCAAACATATAATTAAAGCTGATTATTACACGAATCATTAAAGAATCGGAAATCCAGTTATGCCAAACATATAATTAAAGCCGATCATTACACGAATCATTAAAGAATCGGAAATCCAGTTATGCCAAACATATAATTAAAGCTGATCATTACACGAAAAACAGAGAAAAAACACTTGCTATAAAACACAAGGGGAGCCAAAGGGGTAGCATGTGGTCTCGAGGGTATATACCTTGTTGGCGGGTATATACTACTAAAACTCGAGAAATGCCATTAATTCCTACCAAGTTCGATGCACACACGTCCTCGTCGTGGCTCCTGGTTAAAGCTAAGTGGTGCAAGGGCGAAAAGTGAGTTTCCGACGCTTGAAAATCGGGACTGGCCAACTAAGGGAGACAACCCTGACAGGAAACATCGGTCCTCCAGGATAGCTGGGGGTTGGGCATAGGGTTGACACCCCTATACCATTAAAATATAACTGTCCCGAAACCAGAAGAATATGCCAGACAGAACTTTCTACGACGACATAGCAAATACATAAAGGATATGAGAACTGGAACATGGAATGTTTTATCTTTATATAGACCTGGTGCCTTGAAAGTGCTACTGGAACAATTAGATTTATATAAACTAGATTTACTAGCATTGCAAGAAGTGAGGTGGATAGGGAGTGGGATTTTAGAAAAGAAAAGCCACAAAATTTTTTATAGTTGTCACAAAAAAGACCATGCTTTTGGAACAGGATTTGTAGTTCATAAGAGGATAAAACATCTAATAATGGATTTTAAGGCAAAGTCACCTAGAAGCTGTATCCTAAGGATTAAAGGACGTTTCTTTAATTATAGTTTTATATGTGTGCATGCACCTACAAATGAGAAGAACAAAGAGGAGAAAGAAAGATTTTATGATGAGCTTGACAAAATCTATGACGAATGTCCTAAAAGAGTCTAAAATTATTTTAGGTGATTTTAATGCACAAATAGGCAAGGCATGTATAAACCTACAATAGGAACAAATAGTCTACATGCAGTATCTAATGATAATGGCATTAGATTAATTAATTTTGCCTCATCTAGAAGTATGATGATTGCTAGTACGGTATTTCCGCGTAAGGATATCCACAAGAGAACTTGGAAGTCACCCGATGGAAAAACTTTTAATCAAATTGACCATGTAGTCATAGATACTAGACATTTTTCAAATTTTACTGATATTAGGACCTATCAGGGGGCAAATGTGGACTCGGATCATTACTTAGTCATTGCATGTATAAGAAGCTGCATCTCAAATGCAAAAAGGATCCATGGAGAACAGATGAGAAAATTTAACTGTGGAAAACTAATAGATACTGACATTAAATCTAGATATATACAAAGAATTGATGAGAGCCTAAAGGACATCACTGATAGTGAGAGTATTAGTGAATGCTGGAAGGCTTTGGAAAGGATAGTAACAGAAACGGCAACTGAGTTGTTGGGCAAAGCTGAGACAATCAAATACAATCATTGGTTTGATGCTGACTGTGAAAATGTGACTAATATTAAAAATGTGGCTTACAGGAAAATGCTGCAAAAAAGAAATACTCGCAAAGCCATTGATGAATATCGTTTTGCAAGACTTGAAGAAAAAAGAATTCACAAGAAGAAGAAACAAGAGTTCTTTGATAAGGAATTGAAAGAGATGGAAGAGCTGCGAAATAAAAATGAAAGCAGAGCATTTTATAGGAAACTAAATAGAAACAAGAATATCTTTCAGCCAAGATCCACACTATGTAGAGATAAAGCAGGCAATATTTTAAGTGATGATGGAGGAATTTTAAAAAGATGGACTGAATATTTTAATGAGCTTCTGAATGAAGAAGTACCTGGCCAGTATATATCAACAATCTGTACGGCCTCTACAGCTTCAATAACTAACTATGAAATGACCGAAATTGTAGAATATCCTCCAACTCTTGAAGAGGTTGAATATGACATTAGTAGGTTGAAGAATAATAAAGCACCAGGAAAGGATCTGATACAGGCAGAATTGACTAAACAGTCAGGGACAAAGTATGTAGAAAAACTACAACTATTCGTTAAAATATGGAATGAGGAGAGTCTACCAGAGGATTGGAATTTGAGCATAATATGCCCTATACTGAAGAAAGGTGATATATTGACTTGTTCCAATTATAGGGGAATCAGCCTTTTATGTATTGCTTATAAAGTATTCTCGAACATCTTATTTAAAAGGCTGGTACCGTATTTAGAAAATATGGTTGGTGATTATCAATGTGGTTTCCAGCAGGAACGGTCCACCGTGGATCAAATCCATAACCTTCGCAGAATGCTTGAAAAATGCAATGAATATGGAATAGAAACACACCACCTCTTCATAGATTTTAAGGGGAAAAAAAGAAATTCCAAATGTAGAAATATAGGGTATATTTCATATTGAACCTGGCATATGATAGTATAGACAGGGTGCAATTATTTGTAGCAATGCAAGAATTTAAAATACCTATGAAACTTATTGCATTGGTTAAAATAACAATGAATAATACTAAATGTCAGATTACGATTAATAATGCATTAACTGAGCCTATTGATACAAAAAATGGAGTACGACAAGGAGATTCTCTTGCATGTCTACTTTTTAATATTGCCCTTGAAAAAGTGGTAAGAGACGCAGGTCTTAATATAAGGGGAACCATCTTTCATAAATTTGTGCAAATTCTTGCATATGCCGACGATATAGATATAATAGGAAGAAGTCAATTAGCTATGAAGGATGCATTTATTAGCCTAGAGAAGGCAGCAAAAAGAATGAATCTTAAAATTAACCAGGCCAAGACAAAATATATGCCTGTGATTAAAGGTAAATGTGAAGTGTGCCCATCTAGTTTGGAAGTTGGCACATATAAATTTGAACTGGTTCATAGCTTTATTTATCTAGGATCTGAAGTAGATTATAGAAATGACAATTCGGCTGAAATACATCTACGGATCATGGCTGCAAACAAATGTTTTTTTGGACTCAGGACAATGCTTAGATCTGTTTATATCTAGAAAGACAAAAACACTCACGTATAAAGTTCTCCTTAGACCAGTGTTAACTTACGCATCAGAAACTTGGACCATGTTGAAATCTGATGAGGAATTATTAGGGCGTTTTGAAAGGAAGATACTGAGATCCATTTTTGGTGCCATGAAAGAAAATAATGCATGGAGAAAGAGATACAATAATGAATTGCATAAATTGTACAATCAGCCAGATATTTTGAATTTTGTTAAAGTTAATAGATTGGCATGGGCTGGACACATTATTCGCATGGACAACAAAAGGATTACTTACTTACTCACTGGCACTATCGAACCCATAGGTTCATGGCCGCGCGGACATACGCTCTCCATACATCCCTATCCTGAGCTAATACTTTCCAATCATTCCCTGTATAATCTACTTCCCTCAAATCATAGTTAATGTTATTCTCCCACCTCATTCTTGGTCTACCAAACTGGGCGTTTTTCCTCTGGCTTTCCTACAAGAAGCTTCCATGCAACAAAAGGATTACAAAAAGAATTTACAATGAACAACCACTATTGGCCAGAAAAGTTGGAAGACCTAAATTAAGATGGGAGGATGGTATAATTCAAGACAATAAAATTTTAAAAATAAAAACTGGAAGAATGAAGCGCAGAACAGGGAAGTCTGGCATAGGTTTCTGAAGGCGGCCAAGGCCCACATGGGGCTGTCGAGCCAATTATGATGATGATAAAACACAAGGAATGAAACAAATATCAAAGATAAACATACTGAAACAGATAGAAATTTAAAAAGGAAGTGACAATAAAATGATTTTAAAAGAGAATGCACCCAGTATGTACAATCCTCTACAGAACCAACACAAGCAACAGTCAGTAACCTAATACCTTCTGCTAAAGATGGATCTGGTACCAAAAGATCTATAGGATTAAAAAAAAATTAATAAATAGTCAAAGATGGATTTTACAGGCACTAATTCTACATAAAAAAATTTATATTGTAATTATTTTTGAACAAAAGTTAAATGCAGACCTGAATATTTTATTAGTTATACCATCCATCCATAGTAATTCTGCCCGAAGGCAGGTCCTTCACTGCAATCATAGCATTTTCATGCTATGCTTGCAGCTTTACTAGGGAATTGTATAGGTGTGGTAGCTTCCCATTGCTTTCCACACCGGTGAAGGATGATGATGATAATGATAAGGATGATGATGATGGTCATATGATTTCGGGGACCGTTTGGGCCTTAAAGTTTTCCTGACATTTGTCTTACAGGTGAGGAAAAACTCTGATAAAAACCTCACCCAGAAAAACTGCCCCGACCGGGGATCGAACCCGGGCCCGCTGCGTGACAAGGCAGCACGCTACCACGCTATATCATTAATATAATATTATCTGATGATATGTCCTCCAGAAGGTATTTTTTTAATGTCCCCTCATAAAAAATCAATATACAAAATATCAGTGTATCTGATCACAATTATTGCTTTCAATGTTGATGTTTAAACAGTTCTTTTCTGCTGTCCAAAAAAGAATTCATGAGAGAAAAAAAAATCCAATGCAGCTGCATTTGTTTCTGGGACTGCCAACTAACAAATCAATATGTCTAACTCCAATAAGTAAGGAAAGAAAGAAAAGAAAAAGAAAGAAAAAAAACCACACACACACCTGGTAAAATATTGAAATCATTCGCTCTCTTGCACTAGTAGGAAGGCTGGTCTCTTCTACAAAAGCTGGACAATGAGGGAGATGGTTTCGTTCCATATCTTCATTTAAATTGCAAAATGGACATTTTGGTGAATTTTCTATGCCAAATTTGTGTATGTGTTTATTTAGACAGTCATGTCCTGTTAGTAGTCTGAATGTTGCTACTGCAAATTTTCTTTGTAATGCAGTAATGTAAGTGTAAATTTTCCTGTTCCTTTCCAGATGTTTTGATGGTGTATTCTTCTCCAACTTTATTGATATATTTATTTGATATGATTCTTTTGATAGAGTGAAAGGGAAATGAAGTAGAAGTTGGGTTGGAGGCAATTTTGCTACCCTTCTTGACTAGAAAATCAGCTGTTTCATTGCCTGCCATTCCATAATGGGCCAGAATTTACTAAAGCACAACTTTTTATGTAAGCGGGATAACTATTTTATTATTTTATGACATTCGATAATGTTGATGCACAGATGGCCAGGTACAATATCTACATAACTTAACAATATACAATATTGAGAAAAATACTCAAATTATGAAAAGAAGCTAAATCAACCGATCAATAACTGGACTGCCTTGTGGCTCATTTACACAAAATTCATAAAAAGACTTGCACCATTTGCAAAAAAAAACTACAATATGAACAAAGATTACCTTCTAATTTCCAAAAATTAAACCATACTATTCATAATTTGTCACCATTATCTAAAATGTTACATTTACACAAAAAAACTATCATGAAATTAGGCAACCTTTACCTATTCTTAAATTAAATATGGGAAAATTAAAAAGGAATCCATTAATTAAAGAAATTCAGACAATAAAAAAATATTAAAAGAATACACCACCCTGCAATCTGATTCAAAGAAAGAAAAACAATTCAAGAAAATTACTTATCATCCCGAAATTAAAAAAAATTCAATATCACATTAGCACCGATAAATAAATTTAGCCTAGGTAAGCTACAATAAGAATGTTAATACCCCAGACAGTACAATATTTGGAATTTATCAAATTAGTTGTAAATACTTTAATAAAGTATATATAGAAATAACAGAAGGACTTTAGATACTCGTACAAAAGAACACTTTAGAAATATTAAAAATGGTGAAAATGAAAAATCAGCTACTGCAGCTCATAGTTTGCTGGACAGTCATAAAATTGAAAAAGAGGCTAAACTTTTAAAACATTTGGAAAAACCTTTTGAATTGACAGTTTAGGAAAAGATATATATTCAGAAGAATAAATTTAGATCCATGAATTTTTTTTAATTCCCGGCAAGCGGGGCATGATCTCAAGGTTCAATAAATTAACACCAGATGGCAACTTTGTAGATGAAGATATAGACAAAAATTTGGCACTTATGATGTTGGATGAGGATGGAAGGGATTCCTCTCGAAAACTGCAGTATCGTGCTTGAAGAACACAAAGTATGAGATGTGATATGACTCATTTTGTTAATAAATAAATAAATAAGTAGGTAAATGGCACTCAAAAGCGCATTAAGTTTTAGTTTTATGATTTGTCTTTTAACAGTTCGGAAAAATCTAAAATTAGAAGAACTGATAAGAATGGTGAACAAATTCAAATACTTAGGCATAACACTTGCAGCCAACAACAAAGTCTTTCAGCGCACATGTGCAGGAGAGAGCAGCAGCAGCCATAAGAGCTATGTGCAATATCAAAGACATTCATCATCATCATCGACACAACTCATTCCTGAGTCCTGGCCTCCTCCAATTAGCTCGGTCTTGTGCCTCTCTCACCAATTTCTCAATCCCAACTCTCTAGCATCTCCATTCACCTCATCCTTCCATCGCAGTTTTAATCTTCCTCTTTTTCTTCTACCTTCTGGTTGAGTGGACCATATCCTTTTACATATTTCTGACTCTTCCTTTCCTCTTACATGCCCTGCCCATCGTAGTCTGGTGAATTTAATGAATTTACTAATTTCCACCTCTTTAAATAATGCATACAACTCCTGATTATAGCGTTTTTGCCAGACACCGTTCTCACATTTAGTGCCATATACCCTCCTTAATATATTTCTTTCAAAAAATTGCATAGCCTTGTATAGTAATATCTTTACAGATCTTGACAAGACTTGACTTTTCATGTGTTTTAAAAGCCCATAATAACACTTGTTGGCTATATTTATTCGATTCTTTATTTCTTGTGTTGTATCATTATCCATTTTGACTATTACCCCTAAATATTTGAATTGATCTACTGTTTCAAATGTGTATCTTTCTATCTGAACTTTTTTTGTAGCATAGTTTCTTTCTGAAGCCATATATTTCGCCTTATTTCATTAATTTCAAACCCATCTTTTTTGCGTTCGATTCAAGGGCGATGAAAGCTTCTGTTAGTGCTCGAAAGGACCTTCCAATTATGTCCACATCATCCGCATAACCTATATCAAAGACATTACAGCATTAAAATTAGACACAGCCATGAAATTATTTGTATCAATGATCACCCCAATTGCCACCTAGAACTGATATGGGAGAAACTATAGACCAGCGATTTGGAGAGGTTAGAAAAAGTGAAAGCAAGATACATCAAAAAGGCATTAGGTGCAAGCAAATACACACCAAATAGAATGACCTATATGCTAGCCAGAGAAACTTACTTCCTAGAGGACTTGAGACAAAGGATACTACTGCCAGCAACGGAGCCATATAAGAAAGTCACGGAAAAAATGAAACAGAAGAAAAAGAAATTGACGAAGAGTTCTA
Source organism: Diploptera punctata (assembly GCA_030220185.1). NCBI lineage: Eukaryota > Metazoa > Arthropoda > Insecta > Blattodea > Blaberidae > Diploptera > Diploptera punctata. Next base: position 1,815,861 of record JASPKZ010001233.1, on the reverse strand, counting down.
CGCCTCAGATGCCATGGTGAATAGGGAGTGGACCAGAAGCAACCACAAAGGCATTCAATCACCATAAAATGAGCAAAAATACGAAATTTCACCAACCGAGTGACTCGTGTGAATGCAAGATGTGAACAAAAATGCGAACGATACCATTACAAACAATGCAGAAGATGGACGGGATCGTTGAACGAACCGATAAAAGACAAATCATAAAACTAAAACTTATTTTATTAACCCTATCCTATTTTATTTAGCTATGTTCTTTAATATCTCATGTGTGTATGAAAGGGCTGATCAATTTTACTCAAACGGCTCTGAATTCAAGCTTCAATTATGTGCCATATACCTATTATTTCTGTTGCCTTGGAATGAAACTGGATACATATGATTTAATTTACATAATACTAACTAACTCACTGGCACTATCGAACCCAGAGGTTCATGGACGCATGGATGTAAGCTCTCCATACATCCCTATCCTTAACTAATGTTTTCCAATCATCCCCTGTATAATCTACTTCCCTCAAATCATAGTTAATGTTATTCTCCCACCTCATTCTTGGTCTACCAACTGGGCGTTTTCCTTCTGGTTTTCCTACAAGCAGCTTCTATGCATCTCTTTTATTTCCCATTCGTGCCACATGTCCTGCCCATCACAGTCTACGAGACTTAACTGTTCTCACCTACATTTACTTAATCTGCTGGGAACTTAAATGAAAAAAATTACAAATATTTCTACAAGAAACATTTTTGCGATTTTGAAGTGTTTTCCTATCCAGTGTGCCAACTTCCGAACGTAAGAAGAGAATCCAGCTTTACTGAAAATGTTCCTATAAAGACCAAATTTACATAATACAGATACGAAATTTGGTTTACAAATTCTACTTGCTAAAGTAGAATTTTAATATTATAATAAATATGAAAGTTAAAGTTAATAATTTTGTATTTTAAAATTCTTCTAATATATGAATATAACTTAAATAAATAAAATCATCTAAATAATTCATTGTTAGTTATTCTTCTTCTTATTCTTCTTCTACTACAAGGTTTAGGCTATGCAGCCTGTTCCGGCGAAGTTAAAAGTGGAGTCCATCTTCTACATGGTCGGCCAACATCTCTTGTTCCTCTGGGATTATACAGGAAGGTTCTTTTTGGTATTCTTTCGTTGTTCATTCTCATTAAGTGTTCTGTCCATTTCTTATTATTTTCGCTGATTTTATCTTCAATTTTATATATATTTAATTCTTCTCGTATAGTTTCATTCCTTATTCTATCCGCTCTTGTGCATCCTTTCACACTACGTAAAAACAGCATTTCCGCAGTCTGTATCCTGCTTTTATCCCTTGATTTCATTATCCAATTTTCACTTCCATACAACAACAAAGGAACAGCCATTGTTTTATATAATTTAAGTTTCGTATCTTTCCTTGTTTTCCGACCTAAGGTTCTTTTTATGGTTCCACAAATAACCTGAAATTTATTTACTTTATTTTCTATATCTTTATTTTCTCTATAAGTTATATCACATCCTAAATATTGGAAATGTGATACTTATTCCATTATTTTGTTATCCAGTACAATTTTTGATCTAATTCCAAATTTACCAATAAATGCCATTACTTTTGACTTATTTATTGATATTTTACAATTATATCTATTGGCTATTAATTTAAATGCTAACATTTGGAGCTCATTTTCAGATTCTGCTAAAAGTACATCGTCAGCGAATAATAAAGCAATTGTTAGTTATTGTTAAATAAAAATGTCTTACTCATAATTAAAGAAACTGAACCACATAACGTTTTTTTGTAAAGAATGTTTTTAAAACATTGTTGTCAAAATTATAATTCCTTTTGTTATAACTGTAATGAAAACACATGCTTAACTTCATATTCTTAAATGAAAGTAAACTAAACTCTGATTGGATGTTAAAAACAATTAACTTTCTTATTTAACAAATCAAATTAAACCCTTATATTTAAAGGACTATTAACCAATAGAATTTAAAAATAACATCGTGTGATGTAATAATATTCTTAAAATTATAGAAGAGTAACACTATTCATTCTGCATATAATTTACATCAAAGATGCAGTAAGAGCTCTCATGATAAAATGTAATATTTAATACAAGAAGAATAATTGATTTAAGAAAAGAAAAGAATTTATTTTTAATTGATGGTGAAGAATAATACCACCTACATTTACTTAATCTGCTGGGAACTTAAGAAGTGAATAAATTTACAAATATTTCTAAAGTCCACCGCTGTTGTCTTGAGGTAGCGTGCTGCCTTGTCACACAGCGGGCCCGGGTTCGATCACCAGTCGGGACAGTTTTTCTGGGTGAGGTTTTTATCGGGGCTTTTCCTCGCCTGTAAGACAAATGTCAGGAAAACTTTAAGGCCCAAACGGTCCCCAAAATCATATGGCCATCTCGCAATCATCATCATTCATATTCATCTTAGATTAAGCTTAGGATTAGAGACTCTCCTGGCGCACCACTATCATCATCATCACCCGTCATATCATCGGGGCAATGTAATCCCGTCTTCCAGGCGCCCCAACCTCAGAAGTGGGTTACAAGTACACCATGCCAGGAGAGAACACCAGGAATGTCAAAAGACAACCTGGGGCATTTGCAAAAAAAAATTCTACAAGAAACATTTCTTTTGTGATTTTGAAGTGTTTTTCTATCCAGTGTACCAACTTCCGTCCCTAAGAAGAGAGTCCAGCTCTGCAGAAAATTAAACCCAACATAAACCAATAATCCTTTTGAGACACAAATACATCTTCAAAATGTTACCATCACATTGAAAACTCACATGAAGAGAATTAATTCTTCATTGCTGAGGAATTCACTCATTTTACGCAGCTCCTGCATGAAGGACTGGTTAGCCTTTGATGTGTATAAAAATCATATCTTTTCCATTCTTATTTAACTTTTTTATTATTTCCAATCTATATATATTCTTGTTTTTATTTTAATTATAATATAAATTAAAACAGAGTGGAAAAAAAAATTCAACATCAAACCCTCATACAATATAATACCAATATCACAAATACACAAGTTATTATAGTCCTACAGCATTCATCCTGACACAAAGATCACAAACCCAAAATATATTGTGCCACGATATCATTAAAAAAATAACATTACAAACAGTGATCAGGAATACTATATATAGTTTAGCACTTTGCATATAACTGGAGCTAGTTTTAAAGCTGCTAGTCAAATTATTACAAGTATGCTATTATTTACACAAAACTTCTTGTACATTTCAAGTTGATATTGTTGAATTCTACATATTTACAAATTATTGCAGTGTAAAAAAAAAAAAATTGGAAATGTACACATATTTTCATAAAATAAGTTGATTTATAAAGGTCATTATATTATTTAAATTAATAGCAGAAAAAAAATCAAGAAGGAATAAAGTAAAAACAGCACATTAAAGGAAATTATGCAAGTTGAAAAAAAAACATATTTGAAGAAATAGAAGAAAAACGTTTGAAATGGTATGGACACCTCCTTGATTGGAAAGCTAATAGAAGAAGTGGAAGAGGCAGACCTAGAGAACATTGGATAAACGGAGTGAGGAGAAGTATGGAAGCTAGAGATTTGAGAGAAGAAGATGCTTTAGACAGAAACCTATGGCGACAAATCACTTTGAGTTGAAGGAGAAACACTGTATTACAGAATATTCCTAAAAAAAATTATGAAAATATCTGCTGGAATTTTAGAAACAATGACATAAAATACTAAAAGGGGTATAAATAATTCTATATTGGATTGTGTACAACAAAAAAACATATGTATGGCAATGTGAAAAGAATAAGAACCACCGAAGAAAGTGTTCTACTTGGATTCATGATATAATGACGAGAGAAAGAATAATAAATAAAGAATATCTGAATAATAGCAAGGCATGCCATACCATAATTGGTTAAGGAAATATACTACAAGACAGAAAGTCTTGGGTTTGAGTCATGATGGGGTCAGGATTTTAAAACTGGCCAAAACTTTCTGGTAACACCATGGCCCTAGGGTTAACTCAATCTTTAACTGAAAGGAATACCAGATGCATGTCCTGAGGTAAAGACAGTCAATCACACAGGGCTTGACATCTAGTGCCAAATTGTCTAGAAAGGTGGGATCCTTAACCTCCTACTATCCAAGGGCCTTTCAAGGCCTTTATTGGGATCACTTTACCTTTATCTGGGATAATAGGGAAGATTGGAGAAGAAATATAAATTCAATATTTAACACACACAACATTGGGCACCAGAAGATATATTTACAATTTTAACTAGTTTCAGATAGAAAAATCAAATAATGACTTTTCTGGTAAAGACCTTATACCTAGTAAAATTTGCATTTATAATAAAATTATATTAAGAATAAAGCAATTTAATTATCTTAGCTCTAGATTATAATTTTTGACAGAATTATATGTCATCAAAAAGATTACAAAATTTAATAAATCTGTAGGAAAATAACGTAATGATCACCTGTGTTTAACAGTTCAACACAATAGAAAAACTCTCTCAATTATGCATAGACAAAATAATAACAACAGGAAAATAAACATCTTAGAAGAAATAGAAATTAGGAAGCAAACATGAAACGATAACCTTCTGAACGAGAACACACCCTACCAGATCAACCCACTATACAATATATTCGTTAAAAACAACCAGTACCCAATACACAGCTTTGAAAATGGAACCATTTCCGAAAGGCCTAGCTGAATATTTTATACAAATATCATTTGTAGAGGACGACTGCAACAACAGGTACAAATTTTTATTGTTTTAAGCATTTGGAAAATAATTGTAAAAAATAAATGTAAAGCAAGATTAATTATTGCACCAATTTGTTATTGAAAAGTAACTGAAAGTTTATGAGAATCAAATAAAGTTAACGTGATGTAATATTTTAAATTAACATGTTCCACAGCTTTAACCGCTTAAAAAATTAATGTTTAAATTCTCAATAAAAATACTTGGAAAAGAAGTCGTCAGATGGCGTTGTTGATAGAGATGGCTATCGGCCTTCGAATAAAAAAAATTAATTGTATAAGAAAGAAATTTGACGTTCCTATCAGAAGTTCGAATGGTGTAATGGTTACTGCACTGATGTACAGAGTCAGAGGTCCAGGATTCAATGTAATTTTTCTTTCTAAAATAAAAATATATTCAATTCTGGAACATGTTAATTTAAAATATTACATCAAAATAGTGGCTTTAACCGCTTAAAAATTAATGTTTAAATTCTCAATAAAAAATACTTCGAAAAGAAGTCGTCAGATGATGGTGTTGATACCGATGGCTATCGGCCTTCGGATGAAAGGAGAATTAATTGTATAAGTAGAAAGAAATCTGACGTTCATATCGGAAGTTCGTATGGCGTAACAGTTACCGCACTGACATACAGAGTCAGAGGTCCGGGGTTCGACTCCTGATTCGAACATAATTTTTCTTTCTAAAATAAAAGTTAGCGTGAAATTGAACTTAATCTTTATTACAAGAAAACCCCCCAGCAGCGTGCAGCAATAGTATTAACTCATGGTGTTCTTCCTACTGATTGACTGAAATAACTAAACGGAAGAAGAAAAGAAGAGAATGCTACTATGGAATCCAGGTACTCATGCTTTCAATGTACTTTGGGTTTCACCCAATATAAAGCTAAATTAAATTCTGTAAAAAATTTATTTTTCTGACTTAATATGTATATTTAATAGCAGTCATATATACATAATTTAAATAAATGCTAACTTTAAGCTCATCATAATAGTAACAAATAAATAATTCTTTACAAGGGAGAAACGTAAGATACATTACTAGCAGCTTCTGAACTATGCTCACTATAATCCACCTCACTTCTACATACATATGTACCACTTATACCTTGATATACAATGTTTCTTAAAACTTTCACAAATACCTGATTTCAGGAGAAAACTTTTTTTTATAAGATTATATACTTGTATATTATGAGGTGAGTCATGTAAACTAACTCAATTTATTAATTAAAATAAACCTCATACTGTCACTTTCTTTAAATGCTAATGAAGGATTATATATATTTATTTAATATTTAACTTAAGAAAATAATATTTTATGTATAATATGTAAAAAGAGTACATTTTACTATATTTCTCCAAAAATTTTAATTTAATTTTCTTCATCAAAATTCAAAATAAAACATTATACCTTAAAATTAAATTTAAATGTTTCATACTTCACCTCACATCCAGTCTTCTAACTAGACTGCGATTTCAAAGCCTGGGCCAGTAATTTCTCGTCTACTGACATTATATCGATCATAAGAAGTACTTCTGATCGACATAATATCAGTTGAGAAATTACTGAAGAACTACTTCTTAATAATTAAAACATTTTGTCTGTTCATTCTTACCTCTTGTAGTCGAACATATGTTTCACGGCTTCTTAGTCCCATTGTCAGCGATTACAGACTGAATTTTCTCATGTTGTCGGCCCTGATTCTTGATTCCTACTCTCTTTGCCTCTGGTCCAATGAATTTACTAATGAGGTTCCTTTCTGCGGGAACTCTGAATTATGAACTTTGAAATTCCCGCAGAAAGGAACCTCATTAGTAAATTCATTGGACTAGAGGCAAAGAGAGCAGGAATCAAGAAACAGGGCCGACAACATGAGAAAATTCAGTCTGTTATCGCTGACGATGGGGCTAAGCCCTGAAACATATGTTAGATAAAAATAACTATAAGAGGAAAGAATGAACAGACAAAACGTTTTAATTATTAAACAAACCTCTTAATTATATTTGAAAAGAAAAATATACGCCTAGACTGGGGTTTGAACCCAAGACCTTTGAATCTCTATGTCAATGCTCTTCCAAGTGAGCTACCTAGGCCTCCAATCTAAACGCGTATTTTTCTCTTCTACATAGTTAACTCTCTAACCCCAAATGCTACAAGCCGTTGCTACGATTTTTGCAAATAGCGGGCTTCTTTATTAAGAAAACATTTTATTGGGAATTTAAACATTACTTATAAAGCCAATAGTGCTTCTTTCAATGTTAATATTATTCGTTTTTAAACATCTTAATGATGGACAAATTATATTTGAAAAGAAAAATATACACCTAGACTGGGGTTGAACCCAGGACCTTTGACTCTCTATGGCAATGCTCTTCCAAGTGAACTATCTAGGCCTCCAAACCTCTTAATGTTACTTCCTATTGTATTTTAAAATAACTACTTCTTCTGATCGACATAACGTCAGTCGACGTTATGAAGATGAAGCTGGCAAGGCTTTGAAACTGCAGTATAATTAGAAGACTGGATATAAGGTGAGGTAAGAAGCATTTTAATTTAATCTTAAATTAAACCTCACAGTGATTTTTTTCCTATAAAATTTTATACCTTAATTAAAAAATGCTGTAAATAAATACACGACAAACAAATTTATCCAAAATAAAGGAGGCAGAGATATTTAGGAGGCTTAGGCATTATTAATAGTTAAGATGATAGAACTTCTATCTGAGATCTCAGTCATCCTCAACAAAGTAAAATCCCATTAAAATAAAATACATTATTTTAATGGAATTTTACTTTCAATGTTTTTATTATTCATTGCATACATCTCAATGATGGATAAATTATATTTGAAGAGCATATAATTTTTCTTTTCAAATAGAATTTTACTTTGTTGAGGACGACTGAGTTTTCAGATAGAAGCTTTTATCATTTTAAACTTTTTTACAACAATTTCATTGGTGGTTCAGAATGAATTTTAAAAGTACTTATTATTAATTCTTTCCCTGGCAGTAGGGAGTATTTAAATCCTACAGTAGTCTGGTAGGAATTTTACAATTAAAGAGCTAAGATGCATTATTCAAAACAAAACAACAACAAAATCTGTAATTGTTAGTTATGAGCTGAAAATTTGAACAAATAATGTTAAAATATGCCATAATGTAATAAATAATATCACAGTACCTGAAAAAAAAATTCAGTATATATATATTTTTTTTTGTGATACTTTTCAGAAACACAGAGTTTTGCAGAGAGCCTCACCACAGCTTGAACATATCACACTAGTTTATTTTTCTCACCCCATGGATAGAATACACTCTACACTTTCTCACTGCAGGACCCTTTTCCTTTTTATAAGTTGAGTCGGAGAAATCATTTTACATCTCACCTCAATAAACTCTGTTTTTTTACCAGACCAATTTCAAATGCCTTTGCCTCTATCCTCAGCCAAAACTCCAATAGAGTACTCATAGCGTTAATTCCTTAAAAAAATTTACATATAATCTTTCTAATATGTAATGGAATATATCTTGCTGCCTAAGTTAATCTGCCCACAATAAAAATAAAATAAAGTTATTATGGGTATATTTATGTACAATCTTATAAACATATTTACAACTGATATTTTATTATATAGGCAGTCTTATTATTTTATCCCAATTTTAATTTCAGGACCATATATTTTCATGAAAATCTGATGAAATTTCTAACACCAAATAAAAATATTATTTTTTATTCAATGCCCCAGGTTGCCATTTCAACATTTCTGGTGTTCTCTCATGGCATTGGCTTAATTGTAACCCACTTCTTATGTTGGGGCACCTAGGAGGCGGAGTTATGTTACCCCGATGATATGATATGATGGGGGATAAATGATTGAATAACAAAATATTTTCAAGTTGTTTTCGTTATTTACATTAATTCCATGAAACATTAGTGACATAAGTAAATAAAATACATTTGTAAAAGTATTTTTGAAGAAAAACTGAATCTGTTCCATGACTTGCATTAATGGATATCCATGGTAATTGTTATTAATTAAAGTGTTCATTCCAAAAACCAGACAAGTCCAAAAATTGATCTATAGATATTACTGCTATCTATAAAAAGCAGACAGGTGGAGTGTGAAATATTGGGGATCCTACAAGAATAAGACAAGCCCAATGCGTTTCCACCAAAATCATCGCAACTACTAAGAGTCATTATTGGAGGAAATGGAACTGCACACAGAAGATGATGCTGATGTTGATAATGATGACAATTCTCATGGCTGTGAAGATAATTAATTACATAGTATATTTAGCATTCAATGGTGATGTTTTTTGGTCAGCATTGACATAATAAATAATCACATTTCTGGACTTTTTTTAAATTTGGCATTTAATTAAACTTTCTGCAAAATACAAAGTCCAAAGATTTTTTTATATTTTCTGAAATATCCTCTTGAAAAATAAATTTTACAATAAAATTTTGGAGCAGGTGAATAATTTTACATATCTAGGATGCAATATCTCATATGAAGAAGAAAAGGATGTAAATGCAAAAATATCTAAATTTTTAAGAATTTTAGGGTTAATAAATTCTATCTTCAAGCCACAGTTAGTCCAAAAGCATTCAAGACTGAAAGTGTATAAAACACTGGCTCTTCCAACTCTTTTGTATGGTAGCGAAGTATGGACGTTGAAACAGAAGGATATACAGAGACTTAGATCTGCTGAAATGAGATATCTTCGGAGGACTGCAGGATACACACTACTAGATCACAAAAAAAATGAAGACATCTTAGAAGAATTACACATGGAATCTTTAGAAAACAAAATTTCTGATTATAAGTCAAGATGGATACAACATGTTCATCGAATGGAAGATCACAGAATACCCAAACTAATGTTAAGATATCAACCTGCAGGAAGAAGAAGACCAGGACGTCCACTCAAAAGACTTCTGGATGGTGTTTCTCTTGAGGCCGAAACAGGTCAACAAATGGCCTAAATTCGTGAATGTACTATGATGATGATGATGAAAAATAAATTTTCTTTATGTGCGATACAAAGCTGTTAGTGAGCCAATAGTAGGTCTAAAAGCAATTTTTAGTTCATTCAGTACAAAATAAACTTTTAAAATAAATTATTATTATCCTACACAGTACAATCAGTTGTCATATTTATCATTTTATCCTTAATAAATACATTTTCATTTAAGTTTCTGAACATTTTATTTTTTAGTAAAGTTAGAGTGTTTTGCACTCTAACTTTACTATCTAACCTCTCTTGGTTAACTCTTGTTTTTTCGACCCCAATGCTATTAGGGCATCCGAGGGCTAGGGAGTCTTTCCTTTCTTCCATTTCTTCTTTCCTTTATTTTCTTTTCTTCTCCAGAAAAGCCTGGCCAGAGGCTATAAGATGGCAGCCCCATCACTGGTCTTGCCTTCCTTTGGCCAGCAACCAATCGAAGGGACTATTATTATGCTTTCAAGTCTTATACGAGAATTTCCCTCAAACGCTGGAGGGAAAATTTTCTATTGGATCGTAACAGGCCTTGGCCTAATACTTGGAAGGAAGAAGAAGAAGATTTGTCTGCTTTTTGGAATGAACCCTTCAATTATTAAAAAACTGACAATATTTTATGCTCTCAATACTTCACACAAAACCCATTTGAAGCTTTTTAATAACTATATATTCAGTTAGTTCTGGTTAATTCGTCCTGTGCCATAGCTGAGTGGTTAAGGCAGGAAGTCTTGGCACAGAGCTATGGGACTTGCACTGTTTCGAATCTCCATGGGAGAAGAAATTTTTCTCATGGTATTTTGGCCAGTATGGGACTGGTACCCACCCAGCATCATGAGGCATTTGGGTAGCTACAATAAGTAGCGGTTCCAGGTTGAGAAAAACAGCTATAACGGCTGGGGGACTTATCATCCTGACCACATGCCACCCCTACACTGGCTAATTGATCTACCTCTGTGATTGACACAAGTGGATGTAAGGCCAGCAGTTGGATGGTAGACTTAGGGCCTTCTAGGCCTGTCACACCATGGAATGAATCCGGTTAATTCTTAACAGATAACGTCAATATTCATAAGCAATGGACAGTTTGAAAATGCTGGAATAAAAGTCTATATCACTTGGAATGAATATCCTGTACTTCACATGTAAACATTGATAATATATTTATGAATCAATTCTTATCTTACATCACACTTCATGTTTTTTTTAACACAGGAACTGCAGTTTTCAAGAGGTGTCCCTCTCATCTTCAGTCAAAACCATGACTACCAGATTTTCATTGGAATCGTCTATAACATTGCCATCTGATGTTGATTTGATGAACCTTGAGATCAAATCTTGTTCACCGGGAATTTCAAAATTCATGGATCTAAATTTGTTCTTCTGAATATATATCTTTTCCCAAACTGCCAATTCCAAAGGTTTTTCCAAATGTTTTAAAAGTTTAGCACCTTTTCAATTTTATGACTCTCCAGCAAACTATGTGCTGCAATAGTTGATTTTTCAATTTCATAATTTTTAATATTTCTAAAGTGTTATTTTGTGCGGGTGTCTAAATTCCTTTTTGTTTTTCCTATGTGTGCTTTATATATATTAAAAATGGTGAAATTGAAAAATCAGCTATTGCAGCTCATAGTTTGCTGGAGAGTCATAAAATTGAAAAAGGGGCTAAACTTTTAAAACATTTGGAAAAATCTTTGGAATTTAAGATATATATTTAGAAGAACAAATTTAGATCCATGAAGAGGACTTGATCTCAAGGTTCATCAAATCAGCACCAGATGGCAATGTTGTAGATGAAGATTCCAATGAAAATCTGAGTAGTCTTGGTTTTGGCTGAAGATGAGAGGGACACTTGTGGAAAACTGCGGTACCCACGTTAAAAAACATGAAGTACGATGTAAGATAAGCATTTATTCATTATTTGAAGAGCCTCATAATGTTATTTCCTATAATTAACTTATGAATTGATAACATAGCTAATTCATAGAGAGTAAGTAGCATAAGAGTGCCTTCCAACATGGAAAATGGACGATGCTTAAGTAGGATATTGCTTCTCAAAGTGAAGTACAGTGGGAATGTAGTTCCTGGCACCTTCAAGGTAGTTCTGAATGTCTCACTAGAACTCTGAAAATCAGTAGCTAATGGGCTCCAGAAACTCATCTTTGCTTATTTAACATAATGTAACTTATCAATATTGAAAAAATGCAAAATAATATTCCGTAGGTACTAGTCATAACATAAAATTATAAAAAAAAAAGTAACTATTAGGTGCTGTTGTCCTTAACTTTGTTAAAATCTTCAGGTTTTTAACCTGAAGGTTATTTAGAAACTGGGTTCCAAATCATCCCCTAGAATCTTTTGAGCTACTCAAAAGTAAATAGGGACGAAGACAATCATGTTATTTAATATATGTAGGAAATAACACTATAAGGTCTCTTTTAATTATTGATGAGTTAGATATTTTGACTCACCTCATATTTCTTGATTTTTATGCAGACCTAGGTATCGTCGCTTTTACATGACATTGTTGATGCTTCCAACTGTCGTTTTGCAGTTTTCCATCCTGTAAATTGATTTCTGCTCCCTCTGCTGGCTGACTGATGAATTTTCAAATCAATTTTTTTTCTTTTTCTCCGGGAACTTAAAAATTCATAGTTTTATTTTTTTCTTGCATATGTAAATTTTATCCCAAATTGTGAGTTCCTTAGATTTTTCAAACTGTCTTAGTAATTTGGCCTCAGTTGAAAGAACACCTTAGAAATGTTAAAAATGGAGAAATAGAAAAATCTGTAATAGCTGCACATGCATAGTCAGAAAAACACAGAATTGAAACTAAGGCTAAATTATTTTTATTATATTCAACTTTCCTCATTAGAGGGATTGCCTTAAGGACAAAGTGATACAGACAATTAATTTTCAAAATTGATGAAATACATTTTGTAAATACATTACTTTTTTTCAAATTGTTATTGAAGTACAAATAGAAAATCTAAGGAACTCACAATTTGAGAGAAAATTTACATCTGCAAGAATAAAAAGAAAACCATGAATTTTTAAATTCCTGGAGAAAAAGAAAAAAAGTTATTTGGAAGTTAATCGGTCAGCCAGCAGAGGGAGCAGAAATCAACTTACAGGATGGAAAACTGCAAAACAACAGTTGGAAGCATCGACGATGTCGCGTAAAAGTGACAAAACCTAGGTCTGTATAAAAATCAAGAAATATGAGGTGAGTCAAAATATCCAACTCATTAATAATTACAATCATGTTAATTCATTCATGCATGTCACTAATCAGTTGATGCTTCTAAAAATCTTCTGGTGATGTTGAAACCCAGTTTCTGAAAGGCCTTCAGGTTTTAAACTTTTTAACCAAGTTGAAGGCAATGATATCTAACATGTATTTGAAAAAGTTTTTTATTAATGATTAAATTAATGTTTTTATTACCTCACCTCATATCCTTTTTCTTCTAGACTACAGTTTTGGAGCTTATCTCCATCGTCAGTAGAAGTAAGAAGAAAACCACCAAGAAACAACATAACACCGGTCAATCAGAGGCTACTGACGATGGAGATAAGCTCCGAAACTGCAGTCTAGAAGAAAAAGGATATGAGGTGAGGTAATAAAAACATTAATTTAATTCTTAAATTAAACCTCATAGTGTTCAAAATCTTTTTGAACTAATAATATTATTTCATTCAAATTCATTGGAGAACATTTTTTGAAAACTCACCTCATAAATTTTGTGCTTTTCATGAAACTGCAGTTTCAAGCATAATCACGCCCATCCTCAGTCACAATTTTATTATTATACATAATAATATTACTTTATATGAATGGTACAGGGGAAATAACCATATAAGTCACTTTTTTTTTGTTGAAATGGAGTTTGAGATGTCATTACATTTTTCATGAATGGTCTACAACTCATTTTCATTTTATTAATGGATGGATGACAGTCTGAAAGCCCTCTGCAGTTTAAAATTATAGTTGAAGATGACTGAATCAATCATGTTGGTTTCTATCAATCTTAACATAAGGTAATATGTTAAATATAAACTCAATGATATGCTGTAAACCAAGATTTAAATTAAATTTCTTTATATCTCACCTAATATCCAGTCATCTAATTATACTAGTTTCAAAATCTAGGTGGTTTCATCTTCAGTAATATCTCGATCGATGTTATACCGTTCAGGAAAATTGCTTCTTATTCCATCTGTTGGTGGGCCGATGAACCTATGGATCAAAACATTCCCCGGGAATATAAAAATTCATAAGTTTTTTTTGTTTTTTTTTTAAATGTGGATTTTTTCCAAACCATGAACTCTTTTGATTTTTCTATTTGTTTACTTGAACTAGCTTTTGTATCAATTAGATGTTTTTCAGGCCAAGCATGAGCAGTTACTGCTGACTTTTCCACTTCACCATTTTTTGACATTTCTAAGATGTTCTTCCACCCATTTTAGAAATGACAAAAATGGTGAAGTGGAAAAGTCAGCAGTAACTGCTCCTGCTTGGTCTGAAAAACATCTATTTGATATAAAAGCTAATTTAATTAAAAAGAAAAACCATAAGATTTCATGGTTTGGGGGGGGGAAATCCACATTAAAAAAACAAGAAAGAAAAACTTTTGAATTTTGAAATTCCTGAGAAATTTGATTTGATTCAGAGGTTCATTGGCCCACCAACAGATGGAGTGAAAAGCAGTTCCTCTGAATGACGTAACATCGGTCAAGATATTACTGAAGATGAAACCATCTATGTTTTGAAACCAGTATAATTAGAAGATTGGATATGAGGTGAAGTATAAAGAAATTTAATTTAAATTTTAAATTAAAATTCATAGTGATTTTTCATTTAAAAATTCAATTTAAGTGCTGTAAATCAACTTGAAAACAGTTGGTATCTGGAGTTCTGCTACAGAATTCAACAGAGTATATCAAGAAGTGGACATCTAAATACTTCTATACATTTGTGTACAATACAAAAATAAGACAACATAATAAGTAATAGCTGTACATTATACTATCATACAAAACAACACAATATTGTGATGCTGTCACTTCTTGTTAGATGCGTCTGAAGAAGCAATCTGTGCTGCCAGGTCAGCAAATTTGGCCATGTAATCTACACTGTTTTCACTCATTAGGCACTGCAGCTGGGCTTCCACCTGGAGACAAAAGCATTAAAACAAAATAAAAATAAATAAAAAAGTGCATATACATTTTTTTAATTAAGATATATTTGATGTTTCTATTATTGATTTAACACTTCTCACTGAAGGATAAATTATTTTTGAAGAGAAAAATTTTCTTTTTAAAATACAATAGGAAGTAAAATTTTTGCTTAGACCAAGACTCAAACCCGGGACCTTTGGCTTTCCAGGCCAAATGCTCTACCAACTGAGTGAGTTGCGATCTAGATGCAAATTTTTCTCTTATATACATTGTAATTCCCTCATGCCAAATGCTTTGAAACCTTTGCTAAGATAGAAGCAAAGGTTTCAAAGCATTTGGGATGAGGGAATTACAACGATATAAGAGAAAAATTTGCATCTAGATTGCAACTTGCCTCGGTAGCTCAGTTGGTAGAGCATTTGGCTTCTATCTTAGCAAAGGTTTCAAAGCATTTGGCACGAGGGAATTACAACGTATATAAGAGAAAAATTTGCATCTAGATCGCAACTTGCCTCGGTAGCTCAGTTGGTAGAGCATTTAGCCCGGAAAGCCAAAGGTCCCGGGTTCGAGTCTTAGTCTAGGCAAAAAGTTTTCTCTTCAACTATAAGATATATTTCATAAATTGCATTTTTTATTTATTTTTGTTTATATTATTAAACTGACAGAATGTTTTACACTCTGAGTACTTCATATAAAATTATATTTGTAAGGCAAGTTTGAATATCCATTACTATAATAAATTTGGGAATTGAATATCCATATTAATCTTTTAAAGTTACAGCATGAAAAAAAAATCTTAGTTAAAAGAGATAGAAGCCCTACTGGAATTAAAAAGTAATATTAAATTCCCATTAAAAGTCTTCTTAAATAAGAAGCTGCCATTTTGCATGTCAAGCAACGGTTCGCAAGCCTTTGGCGCCCTCAGAAATTAAAATATATAAGAGAAAAATATAATTTGTCCCTCAGTGAGAAGTATTAAATTAGTAATAAAAACATTGAATGAAGCCCTACTGGCTTTATAAAGTAATGTTTAAATTCCCAACAAAAGCATTCTTAAAAAAAGAAGCCGTCATTTGTGTGATCGAGCAACAGTTCATAGCATTTGGCTCTCAGGAATTAACAATGCATAAGAGAAAAATTTGCATTTAGATTGGAGTGCTCAGGTAGTAGAACACTGGCATAAAAGCCAAAGGTCCTGGGTTCAACTCTAGTCTGAGCATATATTTTTCTTAAGGTAGAATATACCTCATAGTGAGAATTCCTAAAATAAGTAAATATATTTTTCTCTTCAAATATAGATTTAGAAAAATTTGTATTCAGTTAGGAGGCCTTAGGAAGCTCAGTAGCAGAGCATTAGCCTATAAAGCTAAAGGTCCTGGGTTCAAACTCCAGTCTAGGCATATATTTTTCTCATCAAATATAATTTGACCTTCAATGAGAAATGTTAAATTTACAATAAAAACATCAAAAGAATCTCTACTGGCTTTAGGATAGCTCAGAGACAGAGCATTAGCAAATACAGCTAAAGGTCCTGAGTTCAAACCCCATGCTAAGTGTACATTTATCTCTTCAAATATAATGTAATGAATCTTAAAATTCCCAGGGATAGATAATTAATTGTGAGCTTCATCTGCCCATCACGAGAGGGAAAGAATATACAAAGGAGATGGAAAGTTTTGTTATAACTGATATCACATTTTTTAAGGAACATTGTACAGAAAAAATATTTATACATACACTACTCAAAATAATTAGAGGAACACATGTTTAAACGAAAGCCACAAAATAAATATTGTAACAATTTAATTTTTGAGAGTCAGATGTTTTGAATTCAAGTATTGTTTAAAATCAGATTGAAGATCTTCTGGGTTTTAGTAATTTTCCTCTGAATATGTTAGTGAAAATCCAAGAGTTGCTGAAACCAAAGTGAGTTCGTATTGATTTATTATTTTAAAAACAGGTTTGAAGAATAATCTGTGGTAGGGAATTGTTATTTTTGTGTTCTCTGAAGCTAATACAGAGCAATGAGACATCTGAATGAAACATCAGTTGCATTTATAGTTAAAATCCGGTAGTCATAATGTCAGTTGAAAATGAGAGAGATCTTTCTCTTGAAAACTATTTCCCGTGTTTTAAGAAACATAAAATATGAGGAAAGATGTTAAAAAATGACTCATTAATTTACGAATCAGTTGCATTGATTGAAGATGGTCCTTCCATTCGCCATGTCTCTAGGATTCTTGATGTCAGCCCTTCCGTCATCCATAGGCTGTGGAGGCGATATAGATAGACACACGGATACAAGAGGAGACCCGGGCAAGGTCATAAGAAGACTACAGACGTACAGGATAGATTTCCTGTCTTATCAGCTTTGCACAGAAGAAAATCTACAGCCAGAGATCTACAAAATAATTTATGCACAGCAACTGGGATGGTAATTTCTGATCAGACTGTAAGAAATAGACTGAGGAATACAAGGTTGAGGTCTACAATCCCCTTTAAAGCCCCTCGTTTAACACATCAGCACAAAGAAGCCCAGCTGCTATTTGCTCAGAATCATGTCAACTGGCAGCTCCAAAAATGGAAGGGTGTTTTATTTACGGACGAATCAAGATTTCGTCTAACAGGTTCTGATGGTCATACATGTGTATGAAGACGACCTGGTGAACATTTTGATCCAGCCACAATTATTGAATGTGATAGATTTGGAGGTGGTTTGAACTGGGATTACTATTGAGTTTCGGACAGAGCTTGTCATTGTCCCACAGCGCAAGAATGCTGATATTTACATTAATGACATTATTCTCCAACATGTTGTACCCTTTGCTTATGGTATGGACCCTAATTTTCTTCTAATGCAAGATAATGCTATATGTCATACAGCACAGGCTACCAGAGATGTCCCGCAAGAATGCCAAATTCAGGTGATGGACTGGCCTGCATGCAGTCTGGAATTAATCCGATCGAGCATATGTGGGATAAGTTGGAAAAACTTGTTTGTAAGCGTCCTGCTGTACCTCAGAACCTTGAAGAACTTTCACGTGCACTCACCGAGGAATGGGAGAGAATTTCATAAGTTTCTGTAAGAAGACTTCTGCGAAGCATGCCTCGTAGGTGTAATGCGGTCATTCAGGCTCATGGAGGACACACTAAGTACTGAGTGTTGAAATAACCATGGAAACATTGATTCCAAAAATTGTAAATCTCAAATTTCCACTTTGTTTTCTGTTACAAATAATAACTTGTTCGTATTGCTTACTGTACAACAAAATATTGTTTGTATGTCTATTCTAATTTTACATAAATCTTCAATTTATAATTACAAAAGATCAAACATTAAATTGTTTCGATATTCATTCTTGTGTTTTGGTTTAAACATGTGTTCCTCTAATTTTTTTGAGTAATGTATATATATATATATATATATAGCACACACCTAAAAACACAAACTACTATACAGCAGGCAACATAAAAACAATCAATAGAAGTCAAATTTGAATATTTTTTTAACCAAATTGAGACAGAATTGAAATATGAATTAGTACAACTTTAAAGTTTAATTAAAATTACAGTGGGAGGAAGCACTATGAGGTATTTACATTAATAAATGAGTTGGAGAAAATGTTTTAACATCTCACCTCACAAAGTTGCATGTCTTCACGATACCGGTTTCAAAAGTATAGTATTACTTCCATCAAGTATTACATCATACTTGATGATGTTAACGACGAAATTTCAACAGTTGGAATTTGACTGAAGATGGAAGTAATACAACACTTTTGAAACCAGTATCATGAAGATACACAACTTTGTGAGGTGAGATGTTAAAGCGATTTCTCCAACTCATTTATTAACAACTTTAAAGATTTACCCAAGTGAAACACATGTCTGAATTTCTTGAATTGATGGTTGTATTTTTACAGTGAAAGATTGACTATCATGGAATGAAAGAGGTAAATGAAAACTTCCCATAGGAAGCCAGAGAGAAAGCACCCAGTAGGTAAGCCAAGAATGAGGTGGAGAACATTAACCATGATTTGAAAGTGATGAATTATACAGAGGATGATTGGAAAAACATTAATTCATGATAGGGATGTATAGAGAGTTTACATATGTGCTGCCATCAACTTCCAGATTCAATAAAGACAGTGAGGTAGTTTTTAGATTTAATGTTATATACAGTACAAAAATCTTTTTTTAATCAGTTTTCAGACCCAGAACTTTAGCTTGTGTAAAAATAATATTTCTTTTGAATAATGAATGATTCAACAATTAATTATTAATGAGTTGGATATTTTGACTCACCTCATATATCTTGATTTTATGCAGACCTAGGTTTTGTCTCTTTTGCACGACATTGTTGATGCTTCCAACTGTCGTTTTGTGGTTGTCCATCTGCTCCCTCTGCTGGATTACCGATGATCTTCCAAATCAAATTTTTTTCCCCCTTTCTCCGGGAATTTCAAAATTCATGGTTTTCTTTTTATTCTTGCAGATGTAAATTTTCTCCCAAATTGTGAGTTCCTTAAATTTTTCTAACTTCTTCTTCTTCTTTTTCACTTCCTGGTTTAGGCATTAGTTGTTGCTTGTTCCGTCTTCACTAATGGATCTAAGACCATCTCTTCCGAGGATGTCAGACATCTATTCATCCTCTCGGAAAAATAATGTAAGATTTTATTTGGTAATGTACTTTCTTCCATTCCATGTTCTTTTCACTGAATCTTGTTAAATATCTTTTCTTTTATGGAGTAGATCTGCAGTTCTTCACAGATATCCTCATTTCTTATCTGGTTCATTCTAGTGCATCCTTTACTTTTCTTAAAAATGTTATCTCGGCTGCTTGGATTTTACTTTATTTGGTAGTGATAATCCAAGATTCACTCCCTTACAAAAGGACAGGGACTGCCATTGTTTTATAAAATTTTAATTTTGTTTGTTTATGGGCTTTCTTATTCAATGTTCTATTTATTGTGCCACAAATAGTTTGAAACTGATGAGTTTCATGTTCAATATCTTTATCATATCCATAGCTGATATCACATCTTAAATATTTAAAGTGGGATACTTGTTCAATAATTTTGTCTCTAATTATTATTTTTTTTTAACTGTTTTAGTAATTTGGCCTTAGTTTCAATTCTGTATTTTTCTGACCAAGCATGTGCAGCTATTGCAGACTTTTCTATTTCTCCATTTTTAACATTTCTAAGGTGTTCTTTCAATCTTGTATTTAAGTTCCTTTTTGTTTTTCCTATGTATATTTTTTTCACAATGTTTACAATCAATTTGATAAATCCCTGATTTGTTGCCGTCTTCAATCTTTTCATTCTTGTTGGTTTTGATTAATCTATGCAAACTAATCATTTTTGGCGCTAATTTAATGTTAAATTTGCTGAAAATTTTTTGAAACTCATTAAATACTAATATCGTCAAAAAGGAAAGATTTTGCTGGAAAGGAATACAACACTAAACTTTAGGAAAGACAATAACACAGGAACTTACATCTGAATATAGCCTCGTATCTTCTGTCGGAGCTGTACTAGCTGCCGGCTTCAGAGGAGAATCCAGATGTCCAAGGAAACTACTTAATGAGAAGTCCGCAACCTGTCAAATAATTATCTAATTACACACTTAAGGACATTATATATTTTTCATGGCTAATACACAATCACTTTTTTGCTAACATTATTACCAAATTTTTACAACACAGCATGCAATGGATTAGTTACATTTATATTGTCCTCAGGACCAGCCTCATGGGCTAGTGGTCAGTGTTCCTGACTACAGTTCATGAGGTCCCGGATTTGATTTCCGGTCAGACCATAGGAATTTTTCTTTAAAGGGAATTATTCCTGTGGTTGTTCATGGTCTGAAATTTAGGTTAAGGACTCTCCTGGCGTTTCATTATCATTTATCACCCATCATGTCATTGGGGTAACGTAACTCCACGTTCCAGGTGCCCCAACCTAAGAAATGGATTACAATAAAAAAAAACCCTTTTAAAGTATGAAATATGGTATATAACATTTAAGATTTAAATTAAACCTCATGGTGATTTTCCTACAAAAATTCTATATAATATTTACATCTACAATGGTGAAACAACCTAATGTTGGGCCTTAGCCTCTCCTTTGTTAGAAATTACTAGACCAAGTTAATTTAGTTACCGTATTTGCCCATAGATGTCATGAATGATATGCGGTCAACATACTGACTCAATGAGACATCTAGCAGGCAACTGAAGTATTACTAGGACATAGGACATTGAGGTCGGTAAATTCCTTTTTTTATTCTGACTTAAGGATCTTTTACGAGCCTGAAAATCTTCAGACTCAGGACTCACGGCTTAAAGTCCCTCCGGGAGGACTTGCTCCTTGGATTTTTCCATCCTAAAAAATCCATCGACCCCGGTCAGGTTTGAACTCGCGATCCTCAGGACCTGAGGCAAGGAGCATAACCATTAGTCCACCACAGCCGATATATTTTGCTTAGAGGCCTCTTTATTCCGACTTAAGAATCTTTTATGGGGCTCATGGCTTGAAGTTCCTCCCAGAGAACTTGGATTTTCCCATCCTAAAAGAATCCATCGATCCTGGCCGGATTTGAACCTGCGCGACCCTCTGGACCAGAGGCAAAGAACATAACCACTAGTCCTCTGTGGCCAACAAAGTATATAACAGTGGCAGTTTTCTGGAGAGACCACTACTCCCTGCATGTAACATTTACCAGATTAAGGTAATGTGATCCCCACTGGAGGCCTTAGGAGGCTCTTGGAGTAGTAGAAGGTTAAGACTCCCACCTTTCTACACAATCGGCATGAGATGCCAGATAGGTTGTCAGCCCTGCATGATGGCTGCCTTTATCCACACATACTCAATTACATTAGAGTCTGAGTAAACCCCAGAGCCAAAGTGCCACCAGAAAATTTAGGCTAGTTTAAAAATCCTACTCACCGGGACCTTCCGGTTTGTAGCATATTGCCATAACCAACTTCATTCTTCATTCAGTCTTAACCAACTAACGCTATAGCGTGCCCCCAGAATACTAATAAAAGAATATCATTATTCACTCCGGGAACTTTAGGTGAGATATAAAAACATTTTCTCCAATCATTTATAAGTTTTTTTTATACAACTAGAAGTACACCCATTCATGCAAATTTTTGATAGCACATATATGAAGCAGCAAACTACACACATATTAATAAGAGGATTCCAACTACTTTTCCACCAACAACTTATGACAATCTGACAATGAATTTTGGTAACATCAAACATCGAAACAAAATATATATGTACCTCAGAGTTGAGCCATTGGTTGTCTGCCTCTTTGAGTATTCTCGATGGACTAGTGGGTGGTGTTCCTGAATTCTGCAGAGTTCCTTCGGTGGGTAACAGACCTGAAATTTTACATGTTTTGAATTTCTTCCCATTTTTAAACATATAAAGAATAAAATAATCAAAATATTACTGTAAAGTGACACTATGAAGTAAACATCAATAAGAGATGTGAGGATATTGTGATAAATTCTTGATCCGTTGCTCAAATTACCACCTTTGAATTTTCAACTATAACAACTGAAGATGAGGCAAACATGCCTTGAAACATATGTCTAACATAAATAACGATATGAGGTAAGAATTAAACAGACCAAATTTTTTATTATTATTAAGTAAAACCTCATAATGTTACTTCCTATTTTATTTTCAAATATAATTATATTTAATATAATAAAGTTGGGGATTTTTACATTATGAGGTTTTCTTAATAAGAATCAGATGAATTGTGAATTCTTCTTACCTCTTAATACAAAACTGCAATATCGAGAAATACATCATTCCCATCATCAGCTGTTTTCACGACTGTCAATTTTTTATTTATTTTTTATATTATGCCGGTAATTTTCTAAACTGCCATCTGGTGTACTTTTGAAGAACTTTGTAATCAAACTTGGTTCATCTGGAACCTCGAAGTTCATGGTTCAACCAAGTTTGATTACAAAGTTCTTCAAAAGTACTTCACATGGCAGTTTAGAAAATTATTGGTATAATAAAAAAAAATTGACAGTTGTGAAAACAGCTGATGATGGGAAAGATGCATTTCCCGATACTGCAGTTCTGTGTTAAAAAACATAGATGTATGAGGTAAGAAGAATTCACGATTCATTTGATTCTTATAATTATATTTACATGCCAACCTCCTTTCACCTCCCTAGGGATGCTGTGGGGTCTCTCTCTTACATTATGTTTTCCAAATTGTAATTTATACATGCAATATGACCTAGATTTAAAGCATCTATAAATAAGTTATGAAGTAAAAAACAGATAATACTAATCACCTTCAAAACTAGGTTGTGCAGTTGAATGATCCAATAGACCATTCCCAGTACCAGTGGCAATAGTAGCAAGCTCCTCTCCTACGGTCGAAGGGAGAGAAAGCTCCAGAAGATTGGAGATGCTTGGTGGTGAAGCCACTGGAGTATTTAGAGACGGTGAAGATGAACGCAATGCCTGGGTGCTGCCACTTGTACTACCAGTGCTAGTTCCTAGAACTTCATGTAAGTTCAAAGAGTCAGTGTTCTGGACTAGTGTGACTTGGTCTATTTCCATACTAGAACTGCTGGTAGTCGATGTACTGGTGCTTGTACCAACTTTGTGCAGGCCCAAGTTACTTGAACCAGGCTGGTGTAAGCCTATATTGGTGCCACTGCTACCAGGGGTGCTTGAACTGGATGGTATCGGATGCAGGCTGATAGTAGAATTACTGCTTTTACCAGATGTGGTAGTATTTTCAACAGATTGGTGTAGGCCTATACTACAACTGCTAGTACTTGTGCTAGCTTTGTGCAGACCAATGTTGGAATTACTGGTACCAGATGTACTGGTACTTCCAGGAGTCTGCTGCAGATTTACACTCGTGCTATCGTTATCTTTCAAGTTCTGTTGTACTGTCATAGGTGTGATATCTGAAACAATAAATGCAAATCCATTTAATATAAATCTCACAATTTTCTATAGGATTTAACAATATTATCTAGATATTACTAGAGTCAAGATTTTTGTGTAATAAAAGATATTTATTAAATTTAAATTCTAATAGTAGAAAAATAAGAAAGATGGCAATACAGATAGTATATGGTATTCAACTGTTTGTGTATGAAACCAAGATAACAGACAGTCAAAAGTTTTACTTCTCATAAAACTATTCAACTGTTTGTACGTGAAACTAAAACAAAAGAGAATCATAGGTAGAGACCAGACGTTAGGGAAAATGCCTACAGTTATTTATTATAGATATTGTAAAAGTGACTTTATATAAGTTCATACTGATGGCCATAGAGTTGTTTTCCATGAAGTTAATTTTGCCTATAAATGTCTATCTCAGCTTACAATGCCTATTTGCTCTTTTTTCTCAAAATTAACTTAGTATTTCAATTAAATTAACTGAAATGGACAAACTTCATGACACATGTCGTTGCATAGATATTTTCAAGTGTTCTTTTTTATAAATTCTGTTAGAATATTTTAGGATTAGGGTGGCAATAGCCAATAACCTAGCAGGTAGATGGTTTTCCCCTCAATGCACTCCTGTTAGGCGGAATAGCAAGTACCGGCTATTGTATTTTTCCACCTCATGCACTCCCGTTAAGCAAAATATTCCTAAGCTTTGTCCCATTGTATTGTGCTCCTGCTCTAAGAATTGGAGAAAGTTCTTTGCTTCTTTTCAATACAAACATTATTGAGTGACAAAGAGGGTAGATGGGTCAAGCTTTCTTTCTCTGTCTCACACTTGGTGCTGAAATCTTTAAATGACTGGCAATATCATTTTTGATGTTGGTAACACCAGATTCAGTCTGTAGTCTTCGTTCACAGACAAGTGCTTTAAAGACAAAGTGGTGCAACAAGCAAATGTAGCTTTTTTTTTTTTACCTTTAGAACGGTTGTTTTACGATGCCCAAAGAACGGACAACAGTAAAAGACAAACTGACCAATTTCGTGAAAGAATTTGGTGCAGAAATATTCTCAAGTGATGATTCAATATTGTTTTGCAAAGTGTGTAAAATTTCAGTAAATTGCGGGAAGAAGTGCCATGTTTCGCAGCATGTACACACTGCAAAACATAAGTATGCTCTCTGTAAAAAAGGCAAAACAAATTCCAAAATCATCTCTGATATCTTCGTATGCTATTGATTGCATATGTTTATATTCATTACGTAAGGCTATAAAAATTTATATTATAGTCCATTTTTTGTAAGAGCCTATATTAATAATTTTTAGTGCCTTTTTGCCTGACTATTTTGAATTTTTAAGTCCTAACATCCGGACTCTAGTCATAAGTTTAACTTTTCATTATACTATGTTGCAAACCTTACCTTTTAGTACATAAAAGTCCTGCCCTAAATATTACATACACATTTTACATTTGTATC
Source organism: Diploptera punctata (assembly GCA_030220185.1). Lineage (NCBI taxonomy): Eukaryota > Metazoa > Arthropoda > Insecta > Blattodea > Blaberidae > Diploptera > Diploptera punctata. The sequence continues at coordinate 1,790,452 of JASPKZ010001233.1, read as the reverse complement.
AGAAAACAAATTATGTTCCATTTACACAAACATACTAAATTGTTTTTTTTAAAGAAAAATTATTGTCAGATCCAGGAACCGAACCCTGGACCTCCAATTCTATATGTCAGCATGCGGCACATTACATGATTCAAGATACAGTACAAACGTTAACTTTTTCTCCACTTATACAATTCTCTTCATCCGAAGGCTAGCTAGAGCTATTAACAACGCCATCAAACGAATTCTGTTCAAAATATTTTTAACAAGAATATTCACTACTTTTTAAGCAGTAAAGCTTAATATTTTAGTTTAACACATTCCAGTCCTTTACATTATTACATCAAAATATTAAGCTTTATCATTTAAAAAGTAGTGAATATTCTCGTTAAAAATACTTCGAATAGAAGTCATCTGATGGCGATATTAATAGTTCTAACTATCTGCCTTTGGACATAAGAGAATTGTATAAGTGGAAAAAAATGTTAACGTTTGTACCGCTTCTCAAATGGTGTAATACTCCAACCTTCTAGATTGTAGCATAATGCCTCAACCAATTATGCTATCAGTTCACATTATGATGCATACATCGTATTTAATCACATTTTTTAACCAGAATTTTATTATCTAAAAGATAGATGCATAATTTAAGCGAGGAAAGTTTTGAGGCTGTTGGTTTTGCTATTCATCAGTGGTATAAGCTAAGTAAGAGGCAATTTTTGTGTTTTAACTCACCCCTGATTCTCAGTTGAATCCTTTGCACATATGTATCCAAGGCCAAGTTTTTGAAAACTATGCTAGTTGAGCGAAAAAATTATTGTACTGAGAGAATGTCTGCTATTAATAGAAAAAAAAGACATCTGACAACCTTTGCATGGATCCCAGTTAATTACCGTCTTCCCTCTAGCAGGCAGTACTACCTGCTGTGTAACATTAAAACTTATTAAAGGGAATTCCATACTGCCACAACTCAATCTTACAGTAAAGTACATTCAGTTGAAAACTTAAAAAAAAAAAGTCGTACCGGTACATCGTGAAATATACAAGGGAAAATTTTTTTTTTAGATTTAATGCAAGAAATCCTGATTAATGAATTATGTGAGTAAACATATTATAAGAATTTATTAACATTTTGAAGTATAAAAATAATGAAAATAAAATGTTACCTTGGTTAAGATCTGGTAGAGCACCGGTACTGGTAGATGGAACCATTATACACCCAGAATTCTTCTTACTGGAGGTGGCTGGGAGAATGTGGTGATGTTTACTTTGGCGTGAAAGAAGGGGTGGAGGCACTGTTGTTCCGATTGGCAAGAACTCTCCAGACACTTGACTTGATTGTGGGATCACCTTCAGAGTCATTATTGCATGGCCATTTGGTGCCTTAGGCAACAATGGCAACATTCGCTGGACAACAACATTCTTTGAACGAACTGTTCGACCACGACGATTGCAGTATTTTGGCCGAAATTTCTACAAAGTAAAAAAAATTAACATTTTATGATATCATCAAAAACTTCACACTATGAAACTCGGTGAATTTTCCTTTCTATTTCTTCAAGTTCTATTACTCTTAATTCTCTAACTTGAATAATATCTCCCTTTGCTTGTGTCCATGTAATATCAGACTGAGGGACGAGATCAGATAAAACCCAAATTATTTGAGGTCTACGATATACAAGAATGATATAAATTATGCATTATTATTTAATAGATCGTATGAATTAACAGAATGGTTTGAAACCAAAGAGAAGAGTACAGCACAGAATTGTCTTGTCACCCATAATTTTTAATGTAGTAATGAATGAAATTAGAAATAAAGTTATATAGGAAAAAATACAACACCAGATATGAAAACACATATGTGAAAGGGTATGGTATAGTGGCATGTCACTTTTCTTTATTTTGAAAAAACGAGTTTTATTAGTCAGTGTGGAGAAAATCATGAATGAAACTTTAAATACAATTGTTCTATTGATGCCTCGGTTAAATAAATGTTACTATAATATTAAAATCATTTGCAAACACTACTTACATCCAGTTGTGCTTTGAAAGCATCAGGCGATGTTACAGGCTGTTTGGGCGGTGGTTTGAACTGAGAAGGTGCCAGCAATGGACGTCGGAACACCCCATCTTGTAGTGAGGTCACACTCACGCTCACTCTAGGATGAACAGGCTTTGCATTCAATCCATTCTCTATCAAGGCTCTAATAGGTTGTGTCCGCCTGGCATTAGCTGACTGCTTATTGGAACCTCCACAAATGTGTCCACAGGGACATACCACCTGAACATTTAACATAATCACTTACGTATTTTTTCTTATAAATCCAACAAATATAACATGAGCTATATCTCTTCCGAGCTATGTTTCAGTTGTAATGTAGAGAAAGCAGATGTGTGGACTGTATTTCCAATGGTCGAAAAATGATTTTACTTATCTTTGAGGGTGTTAGATATTGTAATTCCCTCTCTAGCACTCGAAATAAAGAAAATAAAAATATTTAATACTAGCACATGTCTATATAAGTTATATAGGAGAATTTTAAAATATATAATTACAATTTTAAATAATGAATGTAAAACATAATATTATAGAAGTAATAGAAGAACAAAGATTGAAATGATATGGACATTTGAAGAAGATGGAGAATAATAGAATCCCAAGAATGATGCTGGATTGGAATGCTGAAGACAGGAGGAGGAGGGGGAAACCCAGGGAACAGTGCATGGATGAAGTGAGAAGAGATCTCAAAGAAGATGATGCTGAGGATAGAAATCTGTGGCGGAGCAAAATACATTTGGGCTGAAGGATAACTACTGTAATGTAAAGCAGAATTTTAATATCATAATGAATATAAAAGTTAAAGTTAATAATTTTGTATTTTTAAATTCTTTTAATATTTTAATATAACTTAAATAAATAAAAACATCTAAATAATTCATTGTTAGTTATTGTTGAATAAAAATGTATCAGTAACAATTAAAGAAATTGTATTACATAACAGTTTTTGTAAAAAATGCTTTTAAAAATTGTTTTAAGTCATTGTTGTCAAAATTATAAAGCTTTCTGTTATAACTGTAATAAGAACACCTGCTTAACTTCATATTCTTAAATGAAAGTAAACTAAACTTTGATTGGATGTTAAAACAATTAACTTTCTTATTTAACAAATCAATTTAAACCTTATAGAGGGTCGCGGGTTCAAACCCGGCCGGGGTCGATGGATTTTTTAGGATGGAAAAATCCATGAAGCAAGTCCTCCGGGAGGGACTTTAAGCCGTGGGTCCTGAGTCTGAAGATTTTCAGGCTCGTAAAAAATCCTTAAGCCTGAATGAAAAGGCCTCTAAGCAAAATTTACCGAATTTTCCCGTCCTAGTACTATCTTGGTTTCCTAGCTGTCAGTATGAGGCGGAATGCTGACCGCAGACCACTCAAAATGACATCTATACGAAAACAAGTGTAACTAAATTAGTATGGTTCAAATTCTTCCCTGTAGGGGGAGAGCACCTAAATCTCTGTAAAGGGAAAACATAGGCTTACAATACAATACAATACAATTTAAAGAACTATTAACCAATAGAATTTAAAAATAACATCATGTGATGTAATAATGGTCTTAAAATTATAAAAGAATTACACTAGTCATTCTGCATATAATTTTCATCAAAGATATAAGCAAGAAGAGATCTCCTGATAAAATATAATATTTAATACAAGAAGAATAATTGATTCAAGAAAAGAAAATACTTTAATTTTAATTGACGGTGAAGAATAATACCAGTTACATTTACTTAATCTGCTGGGAACTTTAAGAAGTGAATAAATGTGCAAATATTTCTACAAGAAACATTTTTTAGTAATTTTGAAGTGTTTTCCTCTCCAGTGTACCAACTTACGACCCTAAGAAGAGAATCTGGCTCTACTGAAAATTAAACCCAACCTGAACCAGTAATTCTTTTTGGGACACCAATCCTTCTTCAAAATGTTACTACAACATCGGGCATGAAGAGAATTACTTCTTCAAACGTAGAGAAAATCTTTAATAAAAAAATTACAATTTTAATAGAGTAAATAACACTTCTATTCTTACACTTGTGCGATGCAAAATATGTTGGAATTTCAATTGTTTTAAAATGGCCGCTTCTGTAAAATTATAAGACATTACAAAAGAAAGTATTTGAAAAGCAGAGAGAAAAATTATTTTGAACGTTTTCAAACAGTTTAGTGAAAAATATCCTACATCAGCTATTTGGGGATGTGGTGAAAATAACAACAGGATTTACAGGTAAGTCAGCATGGAGCATAAATTCTGCTTGTAATGAAATTGTAAATAAAGGATATCTATCAACATCATGGAAAAAGCATAAATGTCTGATTAGGTAGGCCCATATATAATGTTTGTCATAAATAGATAAGAAATGAAAATTCCTAATTATTGGTACCGTCTTACCATGCTACTGCTACCTATTGTCTCTGAATAAATTTTAATATGAATTTAGTTTTTCAAATGTAAAAAAAAAGTAAAGTGATCCAATTACAGGCCTTAGATGACCCTTGGGGTAGTAGGAGGCCAAGGCTTCTACCTTTCAAGACAATTGCCATAAGACGCCAGCATGATGGCTACATCTACCAACAAGAAAATATCTCTAGTACTCATTTCTGTTATTTATATAAAAATTTTAATTTTAAATTTTTAAAAAATGATAATTTACTTCAGAACTCAGTAAAATAATACAAAATAACACTCTTATAAAAATAATTCTTACATATTCTACCATAACTGCTGCTGTCACTGCTACTATTGTCACTGAATAATCTTTAATATCAATTTTGTTTTTCAAATGTAGGTGAAAAAGATAAAGTGATCCAACTATAGGCCTTAGGAAGGTCCTTGGATGTAGTAGAAGGTCAAGCTCCTACCTTTCAAGACAAATACAATAAGATGTCAGCATGACGGCTACACCTATCAATAAGAAAATATCTGATACTCATTTCTGTTAGAGGCTGAGTCAATCTCAGGAGCACAATGCTGCCAAAAGGTTATTAACATTTTTTAAAATTTAATATTAATAAAACCCCATCCATAGTAATTCTGCCCGATGGCAGGTCCTTCACTGCAATCATAGCATTTGCATGCTATGCTTGCAGCTTTACTAGGAAATTGTAGGTGTGGTAGCTTCCCGTTGCTTTCCACACCAGTGAAGGATGATGATGATGATGGTGATGGCCATATGATTTCGGGGACCGTTTGGGCCTTAAAGTTTTCCTGACATTTGTCTTACAGGTGAGGAAAAACCATGATAAAAACCTTACCCAGAAAAACTGCCCCGACAGCGGATCGAACCCGGGCCTGCTGTGTGACAAGGCAGCACGCTACCTCGAGACCACAGCAATGGACAATAAAACCCCACCTCATATTTTGTCTTCTTTATAGACAGGTTTCAGAGTAATTATTTCTTGATTATCAGTATTTTCTTGGTCATTATTCTGTTGTGGTGATTCACAGTTTAAAAATTCTAACCCCATTAGGACTTAATCCCGCAAACCCTTATTGAATTATACTACAGTACGCCCCTCAAAAGTAAAAAAATACAGTATTATCTAATATCTAATTTTAGGAAGTAATATTTTGAGGTTATTTTAATTATATTATTTTTGGTCTGGACATCTTACCTCAATATTAATGTTGATTTGTTCTTGGACATGTTTCAAAACAATTCTCTGTTTTATCTTCAGCTTTCCCAGACTCTGGGAAAGCTGAAGATAAAACAGAGAATTGTTTTGAAACATGTCCAAGAACAAATCAACATTAATATTGAGGTAAGATGTCCAGACCAAAAATAATATAACAGTATTATCTATTCTTAAGCTTAGCATTTTATTTAACGACTCTCTTTAAGAACTTAGATCATTAGCACCACAATTCGAATCTTGGTATGAAAGAGCCAAAATTATGCTAGAGGCCATTTATTTCATCTTTGAGATTCTTTTACAATACCATAAACATACAACACAGGACCATGAATTTAGTTTCCTTCCTAATGAAGCATTAGTCAGATTTTTTATTCAGTCAAAATCCACTGTCCCCTGAACCTGCAAACCTTATAAATCAGATGTGAGCGCATCAGAATAAACATCAAGACAAACTTAATAAATTAATGAGTCATTTTAACATCTTACCTCATATTTCATGTTTTTCAAACACGGTAACTATAGTTTTCAAATGATCTTGTCATTCATTTTCAACCGCCATTATGACTGTTTAACTTGTTTAAACTTATTTTACTCACCTTAGCTTTTCTATAATTAAGTCTAGCAATGTTGATCAACTTTTGAAGTGTTTCTGCTATCCTATTTGTTGAGGTTTCGACCTTAGTTTCTTTTTCAGATGTTCCTGGAACATTCTGAACTGGAACTGGAGCAGGAACTGTTCCAGGGTCTGGAGGAGCATTCTCCCACCAATACTCTAATCTTAACTTTGATTCAGAACCAAACTGAAATCATAATCACTAAAATTATAAAGTGTAAAAAAAAAGATTGATAAGAAGCAGAAATAAGTGCAATTATAAAACGAAAAGCCTGTTTTTCCAATTGAAATTAAAAATCTTCAGAATAGGTATTGCTTATATTGACGATTTTATTATTAATTTAACACTTCTCATTGAAGGATAAATTATATTTGAAGAGAAAAATTTTCGCCTAGACCGGGACTCGAACCCGGGACCCTTGGCTTTCCGGGCCAAGTGCTCTACCAACTGAGCTACCGAGGCGAGTTACGATCTAGACGCTAATTTTTCTCTTATGTACGTTGTAATTCCCTCGCGCCAAATGCTTGAAACCATAGCTTCTATCTTTGCAAATGGCGGCTTCTTAGTTAAGAAGACATTTATTGGGAATTTAACACTACTTTATAGCCAGTAGGGCTTCTATTGACGATTTTATTATTAATTTAACACTTCTCATTGAAGGATAAATTATATTTGAAGAGAAAAATTTTCGCCTAGACCGAGACTCGAACCCGGGACCCTTGGCTTTCCGGGCCAAGTGCTCTACCAACTGAGCTACCGAGGCGAGTTACGATCTAGACGCTAATTTTTCTCTTATGTACGTTGTAATTCCCTCGCGCCAAATGCTTGAAACCATAGCTTCTATCTTTGCAAATGGCGGCTTCTTAGTTAAGAAGACATTTATTGGGAATTTAACACTACTTTATAGCCAGTAGGGCTTCTATTGACGATTTTATTATTAATTTAACACTTCTCATTGAAGGATAAATTATATTTGAAGAGAAAAATTTTCGCCTAGACCGGGACTCGAACCCGGGACCCTTGGCTTTCCGGGCCAAGTGCTCTACCAACTGAGCTACCGAGGCGAGTTACGATCTAGACGCTAATTTTTCTCTTATGTACGTTGTAATTCCCTCGCGCCAAATGCTTGAAACCATAGCTTCTATCTTTGCAAATGGCGGCTTCTTAGTTAAGAAGACATTTATTGGGAATTTAACACTACTTTATAGCCAGTAGGGCTTCTATTGACGATTTTATTATTAATTTAACACTTCTCATTGAAGGATAAATTATATTTGAAGAGAAAAATTTTCGCCTAGACCGGGACTCGAACCCGGGACCCTTGGCTTTCCGGGCCAAGTGCTCTACCAACTGAGCTACCGGTTCTCTTCAAATATAATTTATCCTTCAATGAGAAGTGTTAAATTAATAATAAAATCGTCAATAGAAGCCCTACTGGCTATAAAGTAGTGTTAAATTCCCAATAAATGTCTTCTTAACTAAGAAGCCGCCATTTGCAAAGATAGAAGCTATGGTTTCAAGCATTTGGCGCGAGGGAATTACAACGTACATAAGAGAAAAATTAGCGTCTAGATCGTAACTCGCCTCGGTAGCTCAGTTGGTAGAGCACTTGGCCCGGAAAGCCAAGGGTCCCGGGTTCGAGTCCCGGTCTAGGCGAAAATTTTTCTCTTCAAATATATTGCTTATATTATTTTTAGTCTGAACATCTTACCTCAATATTAATGTTGATTTGTTCTTGAACATGTTTCAAAACAATTCTGTTTTATCGTCAGCTTTTCCAGACTTACCTATGTGAATTTATACTTAAACTCTGTTCCAATTATAGCATTGTATATATCATTGATCCAATCTCTTTCTCTTGCCTGCTATTGGAATTCACTATTTTTCTTCTTCTTCAATTGGCAAAAAGCTCTTATAGTTCAGCTAGTACAAAAATTAATTTAAGTAAAATATCATTTCATCTCATATTCTTCATCTTCTTCTTAGACTAGTTTCGAAACATTCTTCGGTTCCATCCTAGGTATATTCATGACACAGTTTATGAAGAAGAATATGAGGTGAGATGATAAAATTTTATTAAAATAAATAATACTTCATAGTTACTTTTTTAAGGAATTCATGCTATGGTGTGAATCACAAGTTTCAATCACATAGCTCAAAAAGAGGCAGTTTTCAATAGTTTGACACACAAACTAGTGAACATACCCATGAATAAAGACAATTACGAAAAAGAACACATAATCAACATTGCTACAAAGAATGGATATCAACAAAGAATGATACACTAGAAAATAAACAAGTTCAAAAGACAAAAAAAAAAAATTAATCTTCTGAAAGAAAAAGAAGAAAACATAAAATTCAGGAAATTCACATATCATCCATTGAAGCACCATAAATTTCAAAACATTTTTTAAAAAGATTTCAACGTAAGATTGGCACCGAAAAACGGCTATAGCATAAATTAGATCTAACAATAATGAGAAAATAGAAGGAGGAAACAAATCAGGGATTTATCAGATTAAGTGCGGAGAATGTACGAAAGTCTACAAAGGAAAAACTTAGAGAAATTAGAAAACCAGAGTGAAAGAACATCTCAGGAATGTCAAGAGGGGAAGTGGAAAAATCTGCAGTGGCTGCCCATGCATGGTCAGAAAAGCATCTTATCGAAAGGTAGGATAAATTATTAAAACAAATATAAAAAGCCGTCCACCGCTGTGGTCTCGAGATAGCGTGCTGCCTTGTCATGCAGCAGGCCCGGGTTCAATTCCTGGGTGAGGTTTTTTTGGGGGTTTTCCTCACCTATAAGACAAATGTCAGGAAGCATAGGACCCAATGTCCCCGAAAATCATCCGGCCATCATCATCCTTATCATTATCATCATTTTTCACCAGTGTGGAAAGAAACGGAAACTACCACACCTATAATTCCCTAGTACAGCTACAAAGCATAGCATGAAAAATGCTATGATTGCAGTGAAAGCCCTGCCCTAGGGCAGAAATACTCTGGAATGAATGGACATAAAACCAAAAGAACTTACTGTATGGAAAAAATATCTACATTCAAAAAAACGAAAAAGAGAAATTAATGAACTTTGAAATTCCCAGGGAAAATGACTTGATTTCAAAATTTTTCAGTCTACCAACAGAGGGAGCGAGAGGCAGCTCTTCAAGATGACAGAACAACGGTCATGAAATTACTGAAGATGGAACCGAAGTAGAAAGTTCCAAAACTAGTTTAAAAAGAAGAAGAATGTGAGGTGAGTGATAAAATTATATTACTTTGACTCTCAATATTAATATTGATTTGTTCTCGAACATGTTTCGATTGGATATCAATCATCTTCAGCATATTGCCCAACATTAATATTGAGGTAAGATAATCTGACTCAAAATAATATAATTAAAAGAACCTCAAAACATTACTTCCTAAAATAAAACATTGAGTGATAAAAGTTTACCTCTTAATTTTAATTCCTAAAAAGTTATTATAAAATTAAATTTATAGGACACAATTTAAATAAGTCGAAGAGTTTTAACACTTAAGAAGTGAAATAAACATGGAAGCAAAAATGCAAAGAGAAATAAGCAGAAGAATACAAACTTGCACCAGAGACTACATTTTGATTAAAAGTTTTTTACAGAACAGGAATATATTGGTCTCCAACTTAGTAAAGAACTTGCACCACACACCACTTTCACATCCTGTGCAGATTGGTAATATTGGGAGTTGGTTTTGCTCTTCAGCTTGTGGGTGTTAGATTGTCTCTCTATCAGTAGATGTTATACCATTGTAAATGTAGATTACTACATAATTCTCAATTACTTCTAGTGTGCAAATATTTACCGTATTTACTCAAATAATTTCCCCCTACGTTTTTCATATATATTTTTTTTAATTCTCACCTCTGATACAATGTGCATACCTAGGCCAAATTTGTACAGTTACAACTTTGGACACTTATGAAAATTTCAAGTGCAGCACAAAGGAATTTGTGAAAACCCCAAGGTCGAATCCATCCCCTTCTAAAAAGACCTAACACTAACAGTAGTCTCTGTCACTTGCGCATCTGTTGTCGTCAGTCTGAATAGAGTTATGTATTTTAAAATCATTAGGAAGTAACATTATGAGGTTTAATTTAATAATTGAGTCTGTATTTTTTAACATTCTTACCTCATATGTTTGTTTTGTTGGGCGATCGTTTCAAAGCTATTGCTCCATCTTCAGAGTTTGTGACAAGCTGAAGATGGAGCAATAAGCTTTGAAACTATATTTGAAGAGAAAAATTTTCGCCTAGACCGAGACTCGAACCCGGGACCTTTGGCTTTCTGGGCCAAATGCTCTACCAACTGAGCTACCGAGGTGAGTTGCAATCTAGATGCAAATTTTTCTCTTTATACGTTGTAATTCCCTCGTGCCAAATGCTTTGAAACCGTTGCTTCTATCTTTGTACATGGCGGCCTCTTAGTTAAGAAGACATTAATTGGGAATTTAACACTGCTTTATAAAGCCAGTAGGGCTTCTATTAATGTTTTTCTTATTAATTTAACACTTCTGAATTCCCAATTAATCTCTTAACTAAGAGGCCGCCATATGCAAAGATAGAAGCAACAGTTTCAAAGCATTTGGCACGAGGGAATTACAACGTATAAAGAGAAAAATTTGCGTCTAGATTGCAACTCGCCTCGGTAGCTCAGTTGGTAGAGCATTTGGACCGGAAAGCCAAAGGTCCCGGGTTCGAGTCTCAGTCTAGGCGAAAAAAAATTTTCTATTCAAATATAATTTATCCGTCAGTGAGAAGTGTTAAATTAATAATAAAAACATTAATAGAAGCCCTACTGGCTTTATAAAGTAGTGTTAAATTCCCAATTAATGTCTTCTTAACTAAGAGGCTGCCATATGCAAAGATAGAAGCAACGGTTTCAAAGCATTTGGAGCAAGGGAATTACAACGTATAAAGAGAAAAATTTGCATCTAGATTGCAACTTGCCTCGGTAGCTCAGTTGGTAGAGCATTTGGCCCAGAAAGCCAAAGGTCTCGGGTTCGAGTCTCGGTCTAGGCGAAAAAAATGTTTCTCTTCAAATATAATTTATCCTTCAGTGAGAAGTGTTAAATTAATAATAAAAACATTAAGCTTTGAAATGATCGTCCACCGAAACAAACATATGAGGTAAGAATGTTAAAAAATACAAACTCAATTATTAACAGTTAGGTATCGTTGTGCATTGATAACAGTGTTATTCCATCAACAGCGTCAATGCCATTAAACTCAACTATGGGAAGACTGTATAACAGCTACACTGCAAATTTTAAATTACAAGTGATAAATTTCACCAAGGAAAATGGAGTGAAACATGCGGGAAGAAAGTTCAATGTAGAATCGAGATTAGTGCAATATTGGAGGTCTCAAAAGAACAATTAGAAAAAGCAAAATAAATGTGTTGTTCGTCTCATGGTCCAAAGTGTGGCATCTCTTGGCACGGTATTCTTTTATTAACATTTATGAATAATAGAGGAGTATGTTTTGGCCTTCACCTTCATTGTGATACATTGTACCATTATCTTTTGTACAGTTTGAGTGACTGAAAATAGAGAAATATTAAATACAACTTACTCTTTCAATTTGTTAAAATGTCTTCAAGAGTAAAATTCAACGACCATGATGGAATTACTGTAGATGTCTAATTGATAGTGTTCTACATTCTGAAAGCATATTAATATTTTCATAGTCATTGCATAATTTACCCCCACGAATTTTCACTCATAAATCTTGAAAAAAAAGCGGGAAATTACTTGAGTAAATACGGTAATATTTTTAATGTTGTCCATGCCCTAGCCATATGTCGCTGGATGAAGATGAAAGGAAATCTTTCATGAGCCATTCAAAATCACAATTATTTAATGTTGCAAATAATAATAATTTATTCAATATTAAAGTGCCAAACATTAATTTCACTTTTTGTTGAACTTGATATGAGTAAGAATGTTTCCTTCTAGTTTTCTATTTATTTTTGTTGTTTTTTTATTATTTGAATAGGCCATTGGTACTGACAGTAAGATTAAAAAGAAGACATTACTATAAATGACATACCATAAGATATAGCTCCCCAATGGAAATTGCATTAGCATCCTCTACTGTCCAACCAGTTCGTATCCTAGAAATTGTGTCTTTAGTTTCTTCAACCTTTGGGACAGGTTCAACAACTGACTGAGCAGAAATATCAGGTTTGCTATCCACCTCCATTTTTATGTCTTGTGGAGGAGCAGTACTACAACTTGCACCATCATCTGTAATATCACAAAAACATTCATTATTTATTTATTTACACACATAGCATACAGCCTAAGACAAATAAATGAATAAAAATCAAATAAATCATGAATTCTTCTTACCTTACACATCTATGTTTTTTAACAGAGAACCACAGTATCGGAAATCATCATTCCCATCCTCAGCTGTTGTCATGACTGTCGATTCTTCATTATGCTGGTCATTTTCTGAACTGCCAACTGGTGTGGATTTGAAGAACTTTGTAATCAAATTTGGTTCGTCCGGAAACTCAAAATTCATGGTTCTCGTATGGTTTTATGTTTTTTAACATTTGAAGCATCTACCTAAACCTTTGGAATTAGCAGTTTGGGGGGGGGGGGAAACAGCATATGAGAACCATGAATTTTGAGTTTCCGGACGAACCAAATTTGATTATAAAGTTCTTCAAATCAATACCAGGTAGCAGTTTAGAAAATTACCGGCATAATGAAGAATTGACAGTCGTGACAACAGCTGAGGATGAAAATGATGATTCCTGATACTGCTAAGGTTCTGTGTTAAAAACATAGATGTATGAGGTAAGAATTCACAATCCATTTGATTTTTATTAAGAAAACATTATAATGTAAAAATTCCCAACTTTATTATATGAAAATAAAAAAAAAATATGGCGTAGGGAAAATGAATAACTTAATATAGAACCTCCCAAAATAACCATGATCATTAGATCTATGTCTACCATTATATTGTCCCCCCATATAATAAAATGTTGTTAAATTAAAATCCCCACATAGTGAATAATAGAATAAATGGAATGAACAAAAATCTGACCGCTTCCTTGTACCCAGGATATTATCAAAGCCCATATTTGGCTAACTTCTATAAAAATACAGTTCATACATGAATCAACAGGTGCCTCAGATAATCATCATCATCATCATCCACACAAGTATTAGGCCATGAGGCCTGTTACGGTCTCAAAGAGGAATTTTCCATCCAGCGATTTTTTGGACGTCCCAGCGATCTTTTGCCTTGGAGGCAGTAGCGAAGTATGGCTTTTGGAATTCTATGAGACGGCATTCGTTGAAGATGGGCTTTCCAGTTGTTCTGGGAGTTTTGTATATGGTGAAGAATGGGTTCTACATCCAACTCTTCCATCATTTCCTCATTTCTTTTATGGTCTCACTTTGTGTAGCCTGCTGTTTGGCGCATAAATCGCATCTCATTTGCTGTTATTCGGCTTTCATCTCTTCTTCATATTGTCCATGCTTTACTACCATATCTTAATACTGGTCTTGCGAGGACCTCAGATCATATGAGTTAGATATGCACGACTCACTTCATATTTGTTGCTTTTTTTGAAGACCCTGGGTTTTGATGCTTTAGGCATCATTGTCAATTATTTCTAACTAGAGTTAGTTTCTTTAGTTGGAAATAATTGACAATAATGCATAAGGCATCGAAATCCACTGTCTTCAAAAAGCTACAAATATGAGGTGAATTTTGCATATATAACTAATTTTATCTAAAATAAATCTCATAGTGTTACCTCCTTCAAATATTAAAAAAAAGTGCCTCAGAATTCGTACTTGTACTGAATTTTGTACAGAACTTGGATCTGCTACATATTGCCAACTACTAACTCACTGGCACTATCAAACCCGTAGGTTTATGGCCACGCGAACATAAGCTCTCCATACATTCCTATCCTAAGCTAATGTTTTTCAATCCATCCATCCATAGTAATTCTGCCTGAGGGCAGGTCTTTCACTGCAATCATTGCATTTTCATGCTATGCTTTGCAGATTTACTAGGGAATTATAGGTGCAGTAGCTTCCCGTTTCTTTCCACACCGGTGATGGATGATAATGATAAGGATGATGATGATAGCCCAATGATTTTCGGGGACCATTGGGCCCTAAGCTTCCTGACATTTGTCTTACAGGTGAGGAAAAACCCTGTTAAAACCTCACCCAGGTGTCTGTCCTGACCAGGAATCGAACTCGGGCCCGCTGCGTGACAAGGCAGCATGCTACCTCGAGACCACAGCGGTGGATGTTTTCCAATCATTCCCTGAATAATCTACTTCCCTCAAATCATGGTTAATGTTCTCATTCTTGGCCTGCCTACTAAGAGCTTTCCCTCTGGCTTTCCTACAAGGAGCTTCTATATCCCTCTTTCATTCCCCATTCATGCCACAAGTTATGTCGATCACAGTCTACGAGAATTTACTCTTATTATATCTGGTTTCCCATAAAGACCGTGAGTCTTCTCCATTTGCCTGTCTATTCAGCACTTTTTGATCCAAAAATTGTTCTAAGAACTTCATTCTCAAATACTTATAATCTTTTCTTCTCCTTTAAAGTAAGAGTCTACGTTTCACATCCATATAATAAAACTGAGAGAATAACAGTTTTATATATTAGCTATGTGTCCACCGTTGTGGTCTCGAGGTAGCGTGCTGCCTTGTCAAACAGCGGGCCCGGGCTTGGTCCCCGGTCGGGATAGTTTTTCTGGGTGAGGTTTTTATCGGGGTTTTTCCTCACCTGTAAGACAAATGTCGAAAACTTTAAGGCCCAAATGGTCCCCAAAATCATATGGCCATCGAATCATCATCATTCATATTCATCTTAGATTAAGCTTAGGATTAGGGACTCTCCTGGCGCACCACTATCATCATCATCACCCATCATATCATCGGGGCAATGTAACCTTGCATCCCAGGCACATCAACCTCAGAAGTGGGTTATGCCAGGAGAGAAACCAGGAATGTTGAAAGACAACCTGGGGCATTTGCAAAAATATATATATATATATATATATATATATTAGCTATGTATTGCAGCTACCCAAATTCATGATGCTGGGCGGGAACCAGTCTCATATTGACGAAATTCCATGAGAAAATTTCTTCATGCAATGGGGATTTAAACCAGCACACTGTATACTTTTGCATCAAAGCATGATGCCTTAGTTTGCTCAGCTATGATGCTGTGCTCTCTTTTGTATAAGACAACTAAACATTTTGAATTTTAAAAGTATAGTAAAAGCTCCTTATTCACAGTTCAGTTATACGCATTTTCATTATTCGCAGGTTAAAAAATTGCAACACAGTTCCTCTATTCGTGGCTAAAACTTTCTTCGGATCAAAGTCGGTATATTAGAAAGATTCGTATCTTAAATTAGTGTTGGGAAGTAAACATTATGAGGTATAAATCACTGAACTCCATCGGAGAACATTTTTGTAACAACTCACCTCATCGATTTCATGTTTTCCATGATACTGCAGTTTCAAACGTAATCACGTTCATCATCAGCCATAAATCTCCTTTATTAACACATTGGCAACTTTATTTACTGCAAGCACGTATCAAGGCAGTTTTACAAAGAGCGATTCAAACCAAATGGACAAATAAATATCAAAGTAAAACAAACCTTATTGTCACTAAGCCTAAAGTTTGTTGTCAAAAGCCGCTGCCGTATTTCATTTGCCACTATGTCCATTGATAAATGCTGCCCTTGCCACAATTAGTGTTTTATTGTTTCAACCTGTCATTCGTTGCAATAATTTTGATTGAATAATGCGTGTTTCTTCTGCTTTGTTGCTAATTTTTAATGTCGAGTAAAAGGAAAGAAAATTAGTTCTGAAGTAAACTATCATTTGTTATCATTTTCAGTTTTTTTGATTTTGGCTCTAAGATGTGCACACATCGCCTGTAGAAGACTAAATTACCTTAGGGATAACAGCGTAATTTTAATTGAGAGTTCATATCGAAACAAGTAGTATTGCCACCTAAAGCAAAAATAGAAATGCTTGACCGTATAAGCATTGGCGAGTCGTTTGCATCCATATCACACTTTTCAATGTTAATGCATCAACTATACAATTCATCATGAAATCCAAAGATAAATTAAGGAATTCTATATCCCAATATCAATCTGAATTGAAAGACCTTTTAAAAGCAGCAAAACAGAAAAAAATTACTAAATTCTTTAAGCTTTTGCCTAAGCCTGACAATAATTAATAGAAATTGTTCAAAATCTCTCATTAAATTGATTTTATTCTGATAATTTTTATTTTATTTTGGAACCTAGGAACATATCCCCTACATACCCCATACAAATTACTATTCCATATTCGTGCTTTTTGTATTCACAGCATATTTATGGAACATATCCCCCGCAAATAAGGAGCTTTTACTGTATTAATGATTTAAGAACACATTATTATAATTTACCTGGGCAATGCTGAAGAGAAAGGATATGATTCACAGCCATATCATTAATATCACCCGTGACCTTCTGGTCTTTGTTGCCATTACGGCATATCACATTATTGTCACTAGCACTGTTTAACGTCACACCGCAGTTCACAAACTCTATTTCTGGACTAACGTTTTCCTTCTGTTTTGGAGGTGCCATCTTGGCAGCAGCGGATTGTGTCTTTTTATCACTAGCACTGTTCATTCTCTGTCGCTTTCCCCCTTTCCTTGAACTTCCCTTGCTTGGTGGCTTCCATAAAATTTGGAATGCAGAGCCATCTGCAAGCCATGTTTGAAAACGTTCATGGTAAGAGGTAAGGCAAACTCTTGAACTTGTCAGGTACTCTGTCAAATTCACGGTGGGCAGGCAAATTTTTGCATCTGGAAGCGGCGCTACTCGTAAAAGAGCTTCTTTCTCCTTCTTTTGTTTTCTGGCTCTCTTGGTTGTTCAGAAGTCTCTAAATTTTTTAGAGATGCCAATAGTTTCTCACGCTTATATTATGTTAAGGAATAACCAATTACATTTCATTAGAATTCTAACATAAAAATGAAAGTACAGTACCAACACAAAATATATGGGTACATACATATTCAATAATAACATATGGAGCATAAGGAAAAAATACTATGAGGTTTAATTTACAGCAAACTCCCGATTATCTGTGCACGTATTATCTGGGCATGACTCTTTTTTACTGTATTTTTTAAAAATACCGTATTTTGTATTGTTATGAAAAAAATATTTATTTTAAACGTGCTACTGTGAACTGTGCTTAGAAACTAGCACAATAGAATAACCTTCACTCACAACTCCTTCCCCTGACACGTTTAACAGTACTAACCAACATTCTGAGAATACAATAAAATTTCAGAAATTTCTGTTGCATGAGCCACTGAAAGTTCATTGTTACAGATTGAAATCACGGATATGCTCTGGCAGTGTGTTTATCGCTGAATTGTAGTGTAGTCATCGGTGGTTACTAATGTGGGAATCATTGGTTATTTGTCATCGCTGGTTATAAGTGTGGATATCGGTGGTTACTAGTGTTGTTGTCGTTGGTTATGGCGGCCATTTAGAATAACTGTCGTAACCAGAGTGGTCGACAGGAAAGAGTCCCAGCTTTTTTTTTTTTCATATTTACAAGTAAAATAAAAATAATGATAATTATGACTCACACCTAAATACATTTAATATAACATCTTATTAATATTTGTTGCATTTAAGTAGTGTTAAGTGGGTAAATACATTTTTGATCAACTTCCAAGGCGCTGAATAACTTATTTGGATTATCTGTGTTTTTCGATTTTCCCTGCATATCTTGGTCCCAATTAACACGGATAATTGGGAGTTTGCTGTAATAACATATGGAGCATAGGGAAAATGGAAGAAACCCCAAGAAAAACCTGCCCAAACTCTCTTTTGTCTTATTTAACTTTCACAGGGAAAAAATACTATGCGGTTTAATTTAAGAATTAAATTAATATATTTTTAATATCTCACCTCATATCCTTTATTCTTCTAGACTGCAGTATCGGAGCTATATCTCCATCATCAGCAGCCTTTCATTGACTGGTGTTATGTCATTTCTTGGCGCAAAGAAAAGACATAACACCGGTCAACGAGAGGCCACTGATGATGGAGATATAGCTCCGATACTGCAGTCTAGAAGAATAAAGGATATAAGGTGAGGTATTAAAAACATTAATTTAATTCTCTTTTGTCTACAACAAAACTCACATAGAGTGACCAAGACTCTGTATCAAGACCCCAGCGGTGAGAGGCAAGCATCTAACCACTTCTGCCACAGAGTGTTACATGATATTTAAAACCATAATTCATCTTTGAAGAAGACCAATTCTACATTTATTCTGAAGTATGTCCATTTTAAAACTAATATAGTTAAACTATTGTAATCAATGGTAAAGAGAAAAATTAGCTCACTTGTCAGTGGTCAGAGCGTCAGAACAGAAAGCTGAAGGTTCGGGGTTTGATTCGCAGTGCAGGCATAATATTTTTTTCTCTTTACTATTGATGAGTTGTGTACATTAATTTACTTATTCCAATCATAGTAATAGCTTTAGCTTCTTAATATTAATTTAATAACTAATACAGTAATATATTGAAATTAATGTTGGGAAGTAAACATTGCCAACACGCACACACTATTGAGAAATACTAACAAATTGGGACTGGAAGTAAATACCAATAAAACTAAATATATGGTCACACATAGAAATACATTATATAATGGAAATGGAAAGCTAATGACAAATGAAGAAAATTTTGAGGAAGTGGCTGAATTCAAATACCTAGGAACAATAATCACAAAGAAATTAAACATAGGCTCAATTCTGGAAATGTGTGCTATTATGCATTACAGAGACTATTCACTTCCCAACTCCTTTCAAAAAATGTAAAAATGAAAATATATAAAACCATTATTCCACCAGTTATATCATATGGATGCGAAACATGGACTCTTACATTAAGGGAGGAAAGGAGATTACGAGTGTTTGAGAATAAGGCTCTTAGGAAAATTTTTGGACCAAAGAGAGATGAACAGACAGGTGAATGGAGAAGACTACATAACAATGAACTATATGGTCTTTATAGGAAGCCAGATATAATAAGAACAGTTAAGTCTTGTAGACTGAGATGGGCAGCACATGTGGCACGAATAGGGAATGAAAGGCTTGCATGGAAGCTTCTTGTAGGAAAGCCAGAGGGAAAATGCCCAGTTGGTAGACCAAGAATGAGATGGGAGAATAACATTAACTATGATTTGAGGGAAGTAGATTATACAGGGAATGATTGGAAAAAATTAGCTCAGGATAGGGATGTATGGAGAGCTTATGTCCGCGCGGCCATGAACCTATGGGTTCGATAGTATCAGTGAGTTAGTTACTTAGGTAAGTAAACATTATGAGATGATAATCATTTAAATTCATCGGAGAATTTTTTTTTTGAAAACTCACCTCATAAATTTCATGCTGAAATTTTTGACTGAAGATGGGCAAGATTTCACCGAAACCATGTTTCATGAAAAGCATGAAATTTATGAGGTGAGTTTTCAAAAAAAATTTCTCCGATGAATTTAAATAAAAAAAAAAAAACTAATATAGAGTTGAATTTTCAAACAATGTAACTTGCCTTTCTCATTTGTCAGAATCTACAATTACTCTACTTTAAAACCATAACTACAAAACTGTTAATATATTGAAGGATACATGTTTAAGATTAGAAGGGCACCAACGTTGGCTCAGGTACACAAGAAGTGATGAAAGTCGTTTCTGTAAAGGAAGTAATGCACGTATCCGTGGATTTTGTGCTGCACTTTGTACTCGAGCCCAAGCATCTGTTGTACGTGGACGAAGTTCCACAGTCACTCTAGCAGGTAACTTCATTAGTTCTTCATGATCTGCATAATTAATAACAAATAATTTATAAAGTAACTCATACAAGTAACTAGAATGGTATGGTCATATACACAGGATGCCAGAGAAAAGATTACCCAGACAGGCTTTGGAATGGATTCCACCTGGGAAAGTAAAGAGAGGTCGACTTAGATTTAAATGGATGGATGATATAAGAAGACGTATGAGGGAGATAGGTCTGAAAGAATTGGAATGCGAAGATAGAGAAGGATGGAGAAAGAAGATAAAAATTTAAAAAGCTTTGGACACAGGAAGATGTTTTATTATTGTTTTTTTTTTGTTCAATGCCACCTGTTTGTCATTCGACATTTCAGGTATTCTCTCCTGACATTGGCGTATTGTAACCCACTTCTGAGGTTGGGGTTACGCTGCCCCAATGATACGATGGGTGATGACGATGGGTAATGATGCGCCAGGAGAGTCCTTAAACCTAAACTTAATCTAATGAGGTAAATATGACATTGATGATAATGATGGCCAGATGATATTTGGGGACCATTTGAACCTTAGAGTATCCAGACATTTATCTTACAGGTGAGGAAAAACCCTGAGAAACCTCACCCAGGAAACTTGTCCCGAGTGGGGATTGAACCTGGGCCCGCTGTGTGACAAGGCAGCACGCTACCTCGAGACCACAGAGGTGGACTTTTATTACATTGTAAACCTGTTTATAAATACATAAAGTAAATCACTCTACTTAAGTTTCATTGCTATTTCATTTAGAATTCTAATTCCTTTAGATGATTTTTCTTTTTTTAATCTGCCATAAAACTAAGTGTCAATAACCAATTTTCAAGAAACGCAACACAAATTTTTTGTACTTTAAGCAATAGTAAAATGTATGACATAATTATCACAAATGCAGTAAATAGATATAAGTTTTCTTCAGAATGAAAATCACTCTAAATATTTTTAATTTGATGAAATAAGTACTTATCAATTCTCTCACTACTTCGAAGTACTTATCAGTTTCAAAAACTGAAACTTTCAATTTTTAATATTTTAAAGTGATATTTTAAACTTAACATTTTTCCATTACTGGACTTTTTATTTTTAAAAGAAAAATTAACACTTGAACTCTGGACTTATAGTTCTCCATATGAGTATGCTATTCATTACACCATTTAAGTTACAATACAAACGTTAACATTTCTTTATTCCTATGCAATTCTAAAATCGTCCAAAGGCAGCAGATAGATATTGCTACCAATGGCCAAGGCTGGCTTCTATTGAAGTATTTTTAATTAGAATTTTATATTACCTATTTAAGCAGTAAAAATTATAAAATTTAACAGAGTAACAGGAATTATAAATAATATTTTCAAGCCAAAGACAGAACAGCAACACACACGAACTAGAATTTATAAAACATTGGCCAGATCCATATTATGTTACGGCAGTGAGGCCTGGACAATTCGCAATGTGGATGAACAAAGACTAACTGCGGCAATGAAATTTATGAGACGTATGAGGTTACTCAAGAACAGACCATAAAAGGAATTCTGAGATTCTCAAAGAATTACAAACAGAATCAGTCATGGAATATGTACAAAAATACAGAAACAACTGAAAATCTCACGTAAGAAGAATGAGCAGAACAAGAATACCACGTCAAATCTTAAATTACCAGCCACCAGGCACGAGATCTTTGGGCAGACCCTTCAAACGTTGGATTGAGACCTTAACAGACCACTAGGTCTATCACATGAAAGGAGGAGGAGGAGGAGGAAGAAGAAGAAGCTTAATATTTTGATCTGATATTTTTAAAATACATTTTCCATTATTGGACATTATTATTATTATTATTATGAAACAAAAAAATTAATGCTTAAACCGGGACTTGAACCCTGGACCTCTTGTTCTCAATACGAGTAATTCTTCGGACATTTGAGAATTGTATAAGAATAAAGAAATGTTAACGTTTGTATCATCACTTGAATGGTGTAATGGATAGCACGCTTGTAAGGAGAATGAGAGGTCCAGGGTTCAAGTCCCAGTTCAAGCATTAATTTTTCATTAAAAAAAAATTAAATTTCTTAGTTTCAACTTTTCAAGTCAAAAACCTAGGGATATTTGCTTGCACTCAAAATTATGATATTTGAAAAGAAGTACAAAAGTGCAAGGCCTCAAATTATGTACAGTAAAACTTGTTTAATCCGGAACGTGAATAATGTGGAAATCTGTCCAATGTGAACAAATTTATTGGTCCCAGCAAAATAATAGTGATTTTACGTTTATTTATTTTGTATAAAACAGAACCTGTTCAACATGGAAACAGAAGGATATTTCTACAGAATTCATGAAAAAAATGTTTATAAGGCGGAAAGATAGAGTGAGAAATAAATTAGTTTCCACTTCATTGAATTCCTGTTAGGCGAATTAATAAGTGAGGATTCCTGCTGCCGGGTGAAGTAGAGTTTCTACCTGTATCTGGAATTTTCTTTCAATCTCACTGCATACCCGTTTTGCAAAATACAAGTTCGTTTAACAAATATTTCGCATGTGACATCTGTCTTACAAATAACCAGTGCACTGTGTAAAATCTTAAATTAGTTTAAGATCTGAGACCAATTGTGTACGTATCTTTCACAGGTTGCGTTCTGAATTTCCGGAATATAGATGGCTAATTCGTATGTATCATTGTCATTAAACGAAAAAGTGAAAGTGATTGAAGATAAAATCAACGAGGTGTGGGAGTGTTTTACAAGTCCACGATAAAAATATCCAAATTTTCAGACCGATGCTCGAAAATCAAGCTCTAGCTGTTGCTATATCCCTAGGGAATAATGATTTCAAGGCATCTTCAGATTGACTGTGGACAGTTTTAAAAGATGACACAATGTAGTGTGGAATGAAATTTGAGGGGAATCAAAGGATGTGGACAAAAGTATAGTTAGTGAGTGGAAATGAAACTGCATACTTTAATTTCAGGATACGCGCCTAAGAGACATTTTAACGCTGACGAAACAGGACTGTTTTTTTTTTTGCACATTACTGTCGAAGTCACTCATACATACTATATTTCACTTTCCTACAGCAGCAGAACTACAATATGAATCCAAAGTACATAAAAAAGACATATATGGTGCTCTATAATCTAAGATTGGTTAATTTTTGTTTTTTTTATAATGCAGAATGTTCTCTAATGTGGAAAAAAAAAATTGGTCCCATGCGATTCCGCTTTGAACAAGTTTTACTGTATGTATAAAATAATAAAATCATTCAAATTATCTAACAAATATATTTCAATTAAATATTCATCTGCTAGAATATAAAGTTCCACCAGATTCTATCACTAAATTAAAAGTTTGTTATGGAACCAGGATATACCAATGAATTGTAAAAAGAAAAAAAACATGTATAAAACATATCTCAAATCACTATAACTTTATGGGATTGAACTGAAACATGGATTACAATAAAGAAAATTTTTAATGGAATCAAGATATACAGGGTGGACCGCTCGAATGGACCTAATTTCAATTGCTTGTTACTGGCAAACGGTTGAAGATAGAAACTTAAAACAACGTTCATAGTACAGAAAAACTCACCAAGTTTCGAATCCTGTCGGTAGATGGCACAAAGATACGTTTCTCGTTCTTAGATTTAATTGTTTGTGAAAATGGCGACTCCGCAGATGAAAGCGCAAGCTGTTTTGTGGTATGCGGAGTTTAAATCAATCATTAGAGTTCAAAGGGAGTTCCGGCGTGTGTTTAACCGTGATGCTCTAACTGCTAGAAGCATAAAGAAGTGGCGTTATACATTATTAGCTACAGGATCTGTGTTGAAGAAGCATGGTGGTGGTCGCAGAGCATCCGATGAAATGGTAGCAAATTTTCAAGCCGCATTTGAGCGAAGCCCCCGGAAGTCATTAAGAAGAGCTTCGCGGGAACTTCAAATACCAAAATCGACATTACAACGGATTGTCCACAAACGCCTCAAACTGCACGCATATAAAGTGCAGTTAGTGCAACGTCTGGAGCCGAATGACATGCCGAAACGAGTGGAATTCGCCAATACGATGCTGGACCGTCTCGGCGCTGATCCTGACTTCATGACCAAGATTTTTCTTCTCGGACGAAGCCACTTTCCATTTGTCAGGCAAGGTAAACCGGCATAATGTGCGGATCTGGGGATCGGAGAATCCTCACGCTATTCAAGAGCATGTTCGTGATAGTCCGAAGATGAATGTTTGGTGCAGTTTGTCACATAATAAGGTCATTGGACCGTTTTTTCTTCGCCGAGAAAAACTGTTCGTGGTACCACATATCTTGACATGCTGGAGCAGTTCTTCTTTCCACAAATTGAACAACTGCAGCCTAACATCGTTTTCCAGCAAGATGGTGCTCCTCCCCACTGGTCCAATGAAGTTCGTACGACTTTGGACAACATTTTCCCTGGCCGTTGGATTTGGTAGGGGAGGACCAATCGCGTGGCCCCCGAGATCTCCCGATTTAACACCACTGGATTTCTTTCTCTGGGGCTATGTCAAAGATAAAGTTTACACCACCCCAGTCAAAGACCTTCGTGATCTTCGTGAGCGCATCATAGAGGCTATTGAGAACATTCCAGAAGACATACTCCAACGTACTTGGCAAGAAATTGTTCATCGCTTTGATATCGTCACAGTGACTGCTGGGGCTCATATAGAGATGTGGTGATCTGGATATCAAAACTTGGTGAGTTTTTCTGTAATATGAACGTTGTTTTAAGTTTCTATCTTCAACCGTTTGCCAGTAACAAGCAATTGAAATTAGGTCCATTCGAGCGGTCCACCCTGTACTACTGGATTCTAAAATGCAATGTATAAAACATATTTTAAGCCTACATTAATTTATGGAGCAGAAACCATGGACATTAACAAACAAGGATTTAAATAAAATTCAACTGAACAAAGATTAATTTCTTTAAGAAGCATGCTTGGAAAAACAGAAGAGATATATTACAGAATATACTAAATTATGATAAATTCTGAAGTTGGATAAAATACAAAATGAAATGGAAGATAGCATAATAAGATGGTATGGCCATGTTAAAAGAACAAATACTGGAAAGATACCAAGACAAGCACTAGAATTTAGATTACGAGGGAAGAGATCAGGAGGTCGACGAAGGTATAGAAGAAAAGAACAAGTTAAGAAGAATGTCAAATAAAGACAAGTTGAATGGATGGAAATGATGGAAAAGGAGTCATGGGATGACCAATATAGATAGAGGGTTCTGTCCAAAATTCAAGCCCCACAATGTGGACACAAGACCAGATGAAGAACAATAAAAATTTAAGTAAAATTGTTTCACCTCACCTCATATTCTTCTTCTTCTTAGACCGTTTCGGTCTTTTCCTTTTGTGGCCTTTTTTTTTTTTTAGGTTTAAATAGTTTTCATTTTGCGACTTTACCTTATTTTGACTACATTTATACTATTTGTATAATTCAAGAATCTGCAGTCTAGTCTCAATTTGAAAGTCTTTTAAAAACACTATCTAGTTTTACTTTCTAAAGACTTTTCACGTTCCAAACACTTTTGTTCCGCGAGAAACTATTGAACCATCACAAAATACCATATTATTTTTAACCATCAACCTACTGACCGCCTGAACTATTGTATTTTGACTTCAAATTTTCTAAGAAGTTGCCACTTTGTGACAATTACCTTGAGCAGAGGTGAAGGCAGCTAGGTGTCTTTAAAGCTTTTATTATTGATTTAACATTTCTCACTGAAAGATAAATTATATTTGAAGAGAAAAATTTTCGCTTACACCGAGACTCAAACCCAGGATCTTTGGCTTGCCGGGCCAAATGCTCTACCAACTGACCTACCGATGCGAGTTACGATCTAGATGCAAATTTTTCTCTTATATACGTTGTAATTCCCTCTCGCCAAATGCTTTTGAAACCATTGCTTCTATCTTTGCAAATGTCGGCTTCTTAGTTAAGAAGACATTTATTGGGAATTTAACATTACTTTATAAAGATAGTAAGGCTTCTAATGATGTTTTTATTATTGATTTAACATTTTTCACTGAAAGATAAATTATATTTGAAGAGAAACATTTTTGCCTAGACCGAGATTCGAACTCGGGACCTTTGGCTTGCCGGGCCAAATGCTCTACCAACTGAGCTACCGAGGCGAGTTACGATCTAGACGCAAATTTTTCTCTTATATACGTTGTAATTCCCTCTCGCCAAATACTTTTGAAACCATTGCTTCTATCTTTGCAAATGTCGGCTGCTTAGTTAAGAAGACATTTATTGGGAATTTAACATTACTTTATAAAGCTAATAAGGCTTCTACTAGCTTTATAAAGTAATGTTAAATTCCCAATAAGGCTTCTACTAGCTTTATAAAGTAATGTTAAATTCCCAATAAATGTCTTCTTAACTAAGAAGCCGACATTTGCAAAGATAGAAGCAATGGTTTCAAAAGCATTTGGCGAGAGGGAATTACAACGTATATAAGAGAAAAATTTGCATCTAGATCGTAACTCGCCTCGGTAGCTCAGTTGGTAGAGCATTTGGCCCGGCAAGCCAAAGGTCCCGGGTTCGAGTCTCGGCCTAGGCAAAAATTTTTCTCTTCAAATATAATAGGTTGTCTTTATTCACTCATTAGTAACTGCAACACTTTTTACATCCTTTTCCAGTTTTTTTGGTCTTTTGTAGAATATCTTTAGTTTTTTTTAAAGGTATTTTATAGGTCCTCAACTTCTGAGCCCTATTTATGATTCAAACTCAGCAAATGCTCAAATGGAAACCAGACCTTCATTATGATGACAAAGAGCAAACTTACGTCTCCATTTCCAACTTCACAAATCCAATGCTTCGAGATAAGACACTGCTAGTCTCTGTCCACACAGCATAGGGTAAGGTGACTTAAATTTTCTGTGTTGTTTACAGAAAATATGTGGATACTTGCACCTATTTTTCTCATAGGACTTCTTGGCTTATTAGCAAAGATAACCTTATGAGCCACAACTGTAACATACCTTCAATGCGGTTTAATCTACGAAGTGCTTTGCATATTGGAGTTTTAATCCGCAATGTTTTTCCTCGTGTCCGTAACTGGATTGAGCCTCTGTATACAAGTTCATTGAGCTTAGTGCAAATTATTTTCTCTGTGCAATATCCAACTCTCTTGCGAATTTCTCCATAGTTGATGAGACCGTACACTTCCTTCACAGCATTCTTTATTTCTGAACTGCATATACCTGTTCATCACAAAAATTCACATTCAGAATTTAGGAAATACTTTACAATATGTGATGCAAAAAATTTTACCAAGTTCCAATCATACCCTATGTGCATGCACCAACAAATGCGAACTGGCTTATACTATGGAATCAAGGGATGCAGCCAACATATTGCCCCGAAAATAAGCCGCATTTATTTTTGAAATTTCATACATGAAAATTTAAGGTGCAGCTTATTTGCGCAGCCGATAAATTTTCACATGTAATAGAAACTTGAAATGTAGCACACATTGCTAATTTTCTAATTTTGAATTGGAGCAGTCAGTATGAGGTGGGACGCTGACCATGGACCACTCAAAAATGACACCTATACGAAAACAAGTGTAACTTAAATTAGTATGGTTCAAATTCTTCCCTGTAGGGGGAGAGCACCTAAATCTCTGTTAAGGGAAACATGGGCTTACAAGATTACAAGAAGAAATGGAGCAACAATGCCGCACACTTGTGTTTGGAATTGCCAGTAGTCGCACAGTATATAATGCTCTTTATATTACAGCAATCGTGCTCTTTTGGATGATAGGACAGATTAAAAGTTACGATTGTACATATCTACCACGGAAAAATTTATTCTTCAGCAGTGAGTGAAAAGTCAAAAGACAATTTTCAATAAGCTTGGGAATTCGACACAGTTATGATGCTGGTTTAAAACTTGCAGTTATTTGTTAAGCTAGGAGTATGTCTAATAGAGAAGCCGGCAAAAAGTGATTTACCCACATTATAGCTGAAGAAAAATGTGATGTGTTTAAATAGTGTAAACAGTTTTGTAATTGAATAATGTGACAGATAAATTTCCCTGAACTCAATTTTTCTTTTTTTTTTCCTCCTTTCCCTCCTAAAATTAATGGTGCGGCTTATATTTGGGCCAATACGGTATTTAAATTAATAGTGAACATGAATAATGGTCTAATGAGCTTGTAAGTCACGTTCACAAGGTTTTGAATTCCCTGATATTTCAGACTCGTCTGACATTCTCAAGGACAGAAAAAGAAATTTGCTTTAGCCTTTCAGGCATTTAAACACTTTCAAGAATTTTTTTTTAACTATTGCTTTATTATTTGAACTGCCATTTTTTCAATCTTATTTCTAGGCTCTTTAACATCTAAGGTCTAACTGCATCCAATTTTTTTAATGAATCATGAAATGGTGAATATGATGAAATGAATCATCTTAGGTTGATTGACACAGTTTAAACCCAGAGCTCCCCAAGAAGTTTCAAACATTACTGCTTGAGCCAACGTTTTTTATTGTAACTACTTCCTTAGTTACTTGCACAATACAAAATAATTACAATCTAGTCATCATTCAAGGAATATTATTGAGTGTGTGACAAAATGGAAACTCAAAACCTCATATTCATGGCCCACAAGTCTATAAAGTCCACAGCTGTGGTCTCGAGGTAGCATGCTGCCTTGTCACGCAGCGGGCCCGGGTTCGATCCCCGGTCGGGGCAGTTTTTCTGGGTGAGGTTTTTATCGGGGTTTTTCCTCACCTGTAAGACAAATGTCAGGAAAACTTTAAGGACCAAACGGTCCCCGAAATCATATGGCCATCATCATCATCATCCTTATCATTACCATTATCATCATCATCCTTCACAGGTGTGGAAAGCAACGGGAAGCTACCACACCTACACAATTCCCTAGTAAAGCTGCAAGCATAGCATGAAAATGCTATGATTGCAGTGAAGGACCTGCCTTCGGGCAGAATTACTATGGATGGAAGTCTATAAATTTGTTCCTAATAATTTGGAATACTGTAATAATGTTTTTCTTCTTCTTCACGGTTTAAGCTTATTTACTAGCCTGTTCCGGCTCCAAATTGCTGCTCTTTCCATCTTTTCTTTGGTCTTCCCAAACTTCCTCTTCCTTGGTGAATAGCTGTATGCTGCTTTTGGTATTCCATTCTCAGTCATCCTTGCAAGTGTTCTTTCCAGTTTTTTCTGTATTTTTCTATTGTTGTGTTTAATTCCTCTATTTTTAGTTGTTGTCTTATTTCTGTGTTATGTTTTTTGTCTGTTCTTTGATATCCTGATATTGGTCTGAGGAATCTCATTTCAGCAGCTTGTATTCTCGCTGATTGTTGTGTTGTCACTGTCCATGTTTCGGATCCATAAGTAATAATAGGCATTGCCATTGTCTTGTATAATTTCATTATAGAGTCTTTCCTGGCTTTATTTTTTAAAGTTCTTTTTAGTGTTCCTGTTATATAATTAAACTTATTTAGTTTATTATTTATATCTGTTTCCGCTGCGTATGATATTTCACAACCTAGGAAGTAATATCTTACCACTTGTTCTATTGGTTTATTTTCTAATATTATCTTTGTCCGAACTGGATAAGCGCCCTTGAAGGCCATTGTTTTTTATTTTTGTGAGGATATTTCCATGTTGTATTTTTTTTATATTTCATTTAGTTTATATAGCATTCTTTGTAGTTCGTCCTCTGTTTTTGCTATTAAAATCTGGTCATCTGCAAAGGCTACTGTTTTATTACTATATTTCCTAAGGTAATTCCCCCAGTCGTCATTTGCTTCCATGATCTGATCATGTCATCGAAATAAATGTTAAAAAGAGTGGTTGATAGTGGACAACCTTGTCTAACTCCTCCTGTTATATGTATTGGTTCCCTTTGATTTATTTGTATTTTTGTTTTCTCATACATTTTCTTAATTACTGCTATCAAGTGTAGTGGAATTCCTTTTTCACTTAATATGTTCCATAATTTTGGTCTAGACACTTTATCAAAGACCTTCTTATAATCTATAAAGAGGATGTGCGTCTCTAAGTTGAATTCTCTTCGCTTCTCTATTATTTGTTTTAAAGTGAATACATTGTCTGTGCAGCTTCTACCTTTCCTAAAACCTGCCAGCTCTTCTGATATTAATAATGTTTTTATAATGTATATAAATACAGTCCCGCGCCGTAGCCGAGCGGTTAAGGTAGGAAGCCTTGGCGCAGAGCTATGGGACTTGCGCTGGTTCGAGTCTCCATGGGGGAAGAAATTTTCTCATGGTATTTCGGCCAGTATGGGACCGGTGCCCACCCAGCATCGTGAGGCAATTGGGTAGCTACAATAAGTAGCGGCTCCAGGTTGAGGAACCAGCTATAACGGCTGGGGGACTCGACATGCTAACCACATGTCACCCCTACACTGGCTGTTGATCATCTACCTCTGTGATTGACACATGTGGATGTGAAGGGCCAGCAGCCGGCTGGTAAAAGGGCAACCGCTGAAAAGTGGAAAGACCCTCAATCGGATATAAATACCAGTTATAGACCACGGCCACATAGCCCGGAATCTTTTAACATTATGATTACCGGCCGTGAAAGCCTGCATTCCACAAATAATGTTTTTAATCTGACTTTTCAATATGAAATATATTACAAGTCACTGGCACTAACAAAATTGGAGGTTCTTGACACTTGGACATAAATTATTCATAAATCCCTATCCTGGGCCAATATTTTACAATTATTCCCTGTGTAATTCACCTCCTTCAAATCATGCTTCATCAGCAAAATCAAAAGGAGTTCGATTAGTTTCAGCTAAACAAGAAGTAAATCATACTAAAGCTATTACTATTTAATAATAAGTTTGGTCTGTTTAATACTTACCTCATGTCGTTGTTCCTGTTACACATATGTTTCAAGGCTTGTTAGCCTCATCTTCTGCTCCCTCTTTCTGTGGTCCAAAGACTTGTTAATTAAGTTCCTCTCCCCAGGAATTTCAAAATTCATAATTCTCTCCTTGTTCTTTTGCAGGTAGATTTTCTCCCCATATGGTACATTACATTGTGTTCTCTTAACTGTTTTAATAATCTTGTGTTTAAATCTATTTTGTGTTTTTCCGACCAAAATGTGAGCAGCTATGCAGATTTTTCTACTTCCCCTTTTTTTACTTTCTTAAGTGTTTACTTTGTTCTAATGGTTAAAATCAAACTCTTCTTTGTTTTCCCTATGTATATCTTATCACATTCTGCACATTTTATTTGATATGTTCCTGATTTTTTACTATCATCAATCACCTAATTAGCAAGTTGTTTGGACCACAGAAAGAGGGAACAGAAGTTGAGATCCAGGGCTGACAACTTGAGGAAAATCAGTCTGTAACTACTGAAGATGAGGCCAACAAGTCTTGAAACATATGTCTAACACAAACAACGATATAAGGTAAAAATTAAACAGACAATATAAGAAATATGAGGTGAGTCAAAATAACCAACTCATTGATAATTAAGAGAAACCTCATAGTGTTATTTCCTACATATATTATACAAAACTTATTATTAAGTAAAACCTCATAATGTTACTTCCTATTGTATTTTCAAATGCATACTGTTATTTTCCACTTGATTCTTGGCCTTCTTACTGGGTCATTTCCCTTTCATTTTCCTACAATAAGTTTCCATGCCCCTTTTTAATTTGTGTGATATATGTCCTGCCCATAGTTGTAATTTATGAGATTTAACTGTTCTCATTGCATGTGGTTTCCCATAAAAATCATATAGCTCATTGTTATATAATTTTTTTTCTCCATTCACCTCTCTGTATCTCTTTGATTCAAAATTTGTCCTAAGCACGTCATTCTTATTTATTCATTTTTCTCTCCTCTCTTAAAGAAAGAGACCTGTTTTGTATCCTCATAGTATATTTAGATGAATCACTGTTTTATATATTTTAAATTTAACTTTTTTTTTTTAAAAAAGTCCTTGTAATGCATTAATAGCATGTGTTTCCAGAGTTGAACCAAGTTTAATAATACATGTTTTTATTATTAATTTAATACTTCTCACTGAAGGACACATTACATTTGAAGAGAAAAATATATGCTCAGACTGGGGTTTGAAGCCAGGGCCTTTGGCTTTCTATGCCAATGCTTTACGAACTGAGCTACCTGAGCACTCCAATCTAAATGCAAATTTTTCTCTTATACATTGTTAATACCCGAGCGTCAAATGCTACAAACCATTGTTTGATCATGCAAATGGCAGTTCCTTATTTAAGAAGATATTTATTGGGAATTTAAACACTACTGACTTTATTAAGTTATGTAGATAGGAAATAACACTATGAGGTTCTTTAATATTGTTTATTTTTTATCATTTCACTCACCTCATATTTCATAAGTGAAGTATGAGGTGAGTGAAATGATAAAAAATAAACAATACTACTGACTTTATAAAGTAGTGTAGGCATTTATTGAGAATTTAAACATGACTGGCTTTATAATGTAGTGTTTAAATTCCCTATAAATGTCTTCTTAAATAAGAAGTCGCCATTTGTGTGATCGGACAAATGTTTGCAGCATTTGATGCTCGGGAATTAACAATGTATAAGAGAAAAATTTGCATTTAGATTGGTAGCTCAGTTGGTAGAGCATTGGCATAGAAAGCTAAAGATCCTGGGTTCAAACCCCAGTCTGAGCATATATTTTTGTCTTCAAATATTAATAATACACGTTTTAAAATTAATATGGCTAAACATTTGTTCATATTATGTCTCATATGTAAGTAAACAGTATGTTAACTGAAGAATAACAACAATTTTACACATATATATTGGCTAACTGCAGTATACCTGAGTGCAGTACGTTCAATGTCATACTAATGCTTATCAATTAGAGCAATTACTACATGTGAATAATATATCCAAATACTGGCATCATTTCCTTTTTCCTATTCATGCATTTAATATCAGGTAATAATTAAGTCAGATAGAGATGAAAATGATATAAAGAAGTACTGAAACAAGTCTTTGAGAAATCTACAATTATGAGGTGAGGTGATAAATCTAACTCTATTTATTAATTAGGTAACTTGTTAATAAAACAATGTTGCAAGCAAGTATACAGAGTGGAAATCATTCTACCAACAACTTTCAATGGTTATATTTGAAGAAAAAAATGTTACACCTAGATTGGGGTTCGAACCCAGGACCTCTTGTTTTATATTCTAGAGCTCTGCCCATCCTAGACCTCCATCTAAATGCAAATTTTCTCCCTTATCAATTCCCGAGAGCATCAAAGGCTACGAACCATTAGTCGATACGTCAAATGGTGACTTCTTATTTAAGAAGACTTTAAATGGGAATGTTAACATTATATTTAAATTAATATTGGGAAATAAACATTATGAGGTTATATCATTAATAGTGAGTGGAGAACATATTTTAATCGACTCACCTCATACATTTTCAAACTTCTTTGATACCGACGGTTTCAGACAATATCATGTCCTTCTTCAGTCATGGCTTCCACTGATGAACTTCCGTGATTGTTGATATCTTTAGTGACATCACCTCTTGTGCTGCCATATTTCGTTGGGATTATAAACTTTGTAATTAAATTTTTATCCACCGGAATATCAAAATTCATAGATCGATATTTATTCTTCTGAATGAATATCATTTCCCAAATTGTCAATTCCAACGGTTTATCCAATTGTTTCAAAAGTTTCGCTTCTTTTTCAATTTTATGATGTTCTAGTAAACTATGTGCAGCAATTGCTGATTTTTCAATTTCACAATTTTTAATATTTCTAAAATGTTCTTTAGTGCGTGTTTCCAAATTCCTTTTTGTTTTTCCTATGTATACTTTACTACAATCATTACAATTAATTTGATAAATTCCAGATTTCTTACTGTCTGGGATGTTTATTTTTTATTGGTATTTAGAAGTTTTTCCAGACTAATTTTATTTATTGGTGCCAAAGTAATGTTGTATTTGTCAAATATTTTTTTGAAATTTCCCATGTACTATTGGATGGTAAGTAATTTTCTTGAAATTCTTCTTTTCTTTACTAACAATTTGTAGCGTAGAGCATTCTTTAAGTTGTTTTATCTTTCTGAATTTCTTTAATTTGTTAGATATTATACCCTTATTAAAACCATTTAATCTGGCTATATTTAGGATATTCTCGTATTCTTTCTTAAAATTTTCCCCTTTTAATGGGATCTTTAACAATCTATTTAAGAGGTTATTAAATATTGCATGTTTATGTGCCAGAGGATTGAAACATGCAATATTTAATAGCCTCTTATATAGATTGATAAAGGTCCCATTAAAAGGAGAAAATTTTAAGAAAGAATACGAGAATATCCTAAATATAGCCAGATTAAATGGTTTTAATAAGAGTATAATATCTAACAAATTAAAGAAATTCAGAAAGATAAAGCAACTTAAAGAATGCTCTACGCTACAAATTGTTAGTAAAGAAAAGAAGAATTTCAAGAAAATTACTTACCATCCAATAGTACATGGGAAATTTCAAAAAAATATTTGACAAATACAACATTACTTTGGCACCAATAAATAAAATTAGTCTGGAAAAACTTCTAAACACCAATAAAAAAATCAACATCCCAGACAGTAAGAAATCTGGAATTTATTAAATTAATTGTAATGATTGTAGTAAAGTATACATAGGAAAAACAAAAAGGAATTTGGAAACACGCACTAAAGAACATTTTAGAAATATTAAAAATTGTGAAATTGAAATATCAGCAATTGCTGCACATAGTTTACTAGAACATCATAAAATTGAAAAAGAAGCGAAACTTTTGAAACAATTGGATAAACCGTTGGAATTGACAATTTGGGAAATGATATTCATTCAGAAGAATAAATATCGATCTATGAATTTTGATATTCCGGTGGATAAAAATTTAATTACAAAGTTTATAATCCCAACGAAAGATGGCAGCACAAGAGGTGATGTCACTAAAGAAATCAACAATCATGGAATTTCATCAGTGGAAGCCATGACTGAAGAAGGACATGATATTGTCTGAAACCGTCGGTATCAAAGAAGTTTGAAAATGTATGAGGTGAGTCGATTAAAATACTCGTATGTTCTCCACTCACTATTAATATTAACATTACTTTATAAAACCAATGTTTTTTTTTTCAAATGCCCCAGGTTGTCTTTCGACATTCCTGGTGTACTCTCCTGGCATGGCATACTTGTAACCCACTTCTGAGGTTGGGGCGCCTGGAAGGCAGGGTTACGTTGCCCCGATGATATGAGTGATGGTGATGATAGTGGTGCGCCAGGAGAGTCCCTAATCCTAAGCTTAATCTAAGATGAATATGAATGATGATGATTGCAATGGCCATGTGATTTCGGGGACCATTTGGGCCTTAAAGTTTTCCTGACATTTGTCTTACAGGTGAGGAAAAACCCCGATAAAAACCTCACCCAGAAAAACTGTCCCGACCGGGGATTGAACCCAGGCCTGCTGCGTGACAAGGCAGCACGCTACCTCGAGACCACAGCGGTGGATTAAAACCAATGTTATTCAGACTATTTAACTCATGCCCAAATGGAGGTCAATGACCAATCACATTTCAATGAATTTTGTTTTACAACCAATCACAGTTGTGTTTCACCTCACTCTTTATCAAATTCTCTTTACCAGCTCCTGCTTTTGTGATAAAGAAAGCTCCTCATTTAATATTCTGAACAGGTCAGAGCATTATTTTGTAGTGACCAACTCTCCAACAAATACACTGAATATAGCAAATAATGAACAGATTCCTTCGAACTATACATTTGATACTTGTGTTTTTAAATAATGGTGTTTTTAAATAATGATTTCATTGTGTTGTTTACTAAAAAAAGTTGGTTATAATATTCAGTTTGATCTGTTTCATTTTTTCTCCACTAGGGTTCACTCTTATAATATTGCGAATCTATTTGACAATAAATAATACGATCAAGTTGCAGTGGATAAACAAATGAAAAATTACCACACATTTCTGATTTATTTTCAAACATCGCCTTTTACATGAAATATATAAATAATTTTAAGTAACTATATTTAAATAATGATTTTTTAATAAACAGCTTAATTTTATTTGTTAAATAGCCCTAATAAATGCCATTCTTGTTTTCTAAATCCTCTAGATAAATTCAGGAGTCACGAAGTGACTCGTGGATTTATCAATGATTCGGAAATCACTCGTGACATTACTTATGACAAATAACTCTTGATCTCTGGTTATAAAGTAATTTGATGTGACCTATATTTAGTTTTATTAATATTTACTTCCAGCCCCAATTTCTTAGTGTTACTCAATAGAATGTGTGTGTTGGCCCTTAAATAGATACTATTAATGAAATAAAAAAATAAGGTATGAGAAACAAAAAAGTTATTTGATATTGTTTTTACATATATAAAATTGTATAAACATGGAGATTATATCAATTACACTGTATAAAATAAAGAGATGTCTTAGAATTAAAGGAAAATAATTTAATTAGTTGAAAACTTACCATTAAATTTGAGATATTTTGAAATCTTGTGCCATGTCCTATAGTAAAATAGCCGTATTTGTTCTTTGTTCTTTATTAAATGCTCTGCCAAACCTTTCTTCTTTGCTTTTGCTACAAAATTACTTTGAATTAAATCAAAATCCTTGCCATACTCATTAAGTGCTTCAAAGAAAGTGTTCTTATCATCCTGTGACCAAACTTCCACAGGCCGTTTTTTTGTTTTACTTTCATTCTGCTTAGCTTCGGCTTTGTCATGCTTATCTTGTTTTTCATGTTTATCAGGTTTTTCTGATTTCTCTGACTTTTCAGATTTACCAGTCTCTTTCATTAGATCTGTAATAAAATATAATTACATTATATGCATTCAGACATCAAACTAACAAACACAGGACAAGATGTTAAATAAAATTGACAACATTAAAGATTTAAAAATAGTAAAATAAGAATTGAGTTGGTCGTGGTGGACTAATGTTTATGATCCTTGCCTCTGATCCCAAGGATTGCGGGTTCAGACCCAGCCGGGGTCGACAGATGTTTTACTATGGAAAATCCAAGGAACAAGTCCTCTGGGAGGGACTTTAAGCCATGAGTCCCAAGTCTGAAGATTTTCAGGCTCATAAAAGATCCTTAAGCCTGAATAAAGAGGCCTCTAAGCAAAATTTACCAACCTTTTTCATCCTAGTAATACCTTAGTTGCCTACCAGATGTCTCATTGGGTTGGTGATGACTGCATACCATTCATGACTTCTTTGGGAAATAAGTGCAATTAAATTAACTTGGTCTAGTAACTCCTAACAAAGAAGAAGCTAAGGCCCAACATTGGGCTGTTATGCATTGCAGAAAGAAAAAAAGAATTGAAAATTGAAATCTCTAGAATCGATGATGAAGTTCATGACTTGAGGGAGGAAATAAAATAGAAATTAGACGAACAAGAAAATAACTGTCATCTACAATGTAATAACCAAGGTTCATCGTGCCAATGAGGAGCTACAGTCTGATTTTTGAACGAGGTCTGGAGTTCGACAAACTATAGACAACTGAGACTTAAGTGGAATCAGGATGTCAAAACTTGACAGATCGGCATAATGAGATTCATTCAAGTACTAGTTCGAGACCATCTATGCCTATAACGAATGGGTACGAGGGTGGATCAAATATAAACCGGAATTTGTATCTGGAGGCTCTGGTAGCAAACTGCAAAGGTTGCGGTTTGGAGGAGAAGTTGGTGGGGGTGTCTGGAGTAGGGATCTTGATGTGTCACACTCTGAAGAGCGGCCGCTTGCTTCAGTACGTCATGAGCGAGCAAGAGGTACACAATGCATTATTAAGTTTTTGGCGAAAGAAGGCACTAAACCTTCTGAAATTTTGAGAAGGCTCCATGCGCAGTTCGGGAAAGCAACCCTTTCGAAGACACAGGTGTATGATTGGCACAAAAAAATTTTAGCGGGCTGGGATTCAGTGGAAAATGAGCCCCACCAAAGACGGTAATAAACAAGCATCACTGCAGACAACATTCGTGCTGTACAGGACCTTCTTGAGGAGGATCGGCACGTAACAATTTCTGAAATTGCTACACACATTGGAATAAGCTTCGGAAGTGTTCAAGCCATCATCAGTGATGAACTCAAATTCCGAAAATTGTCTGCCAGGTGGGGTCCTCGGCTCCTCAGCCAGGAACAAAAAAAATTGACGAAAATGCATTGGACACCTCTGGAACATCTTTCTTACAGTCCAGATTTGTCACTCTGTGAAATTCCGAAAATTGTCTGCCAGGTGGGGTCCTCGGCTCCTCAGCCAGGAACAAAAAAAATTGACGAAAATGCATTGGACACCTCTGGAACATCTTTCTTACAGTCCAGATTTGTCACTCTGTAACTACCATTTGTTTGGGCAACTGAAAGAAGACCTGGGAGGAAGGCGGTTTGGTGACAATGCAGCGGTAGAGGAGTTCAAGCGCAACTGGCTGACTACACGTCATCCCTCATTCTTCAAGGACGGCATCAAAAAGTTGCCAACTCGATGGCAAAAGTGTGTTGGAAATGCAGGAGACTATGTAGAAAAATGAGGTGGTGGTTTTGTATTTTTTTGTTAATAAAATTGTAAACAATAATTCCGGTTTATATTTGATTCACCCTCGTATTAGAAAAAAGGACGAAGCAGCAAATTGCCTCCCTTCAAGGACCAGCCCCCATGATTCTATACAGCATTCAATCAGAGGAGCAGCTGAGAATATCATGAAGACCCTGGAAAATTGTATGACCATTATCAATTCAGCGCCATTTATCGGGCCCAACTAAAGATTTATGTCCAGTGCATTGGGGAGTCACATAAAGAATACGCAATGGCAATACAGCAGCTAGTGAACAAGGTCCTCATCGGACTCCCAACAACATTGACAGGGAGGCAGCGTCTGCTTTTGTACGTGGTCTAAGGGACCGTGAGATTAAACAATACCTGCTGTTGGCAGAGCATCACATTATTGATGATGCCCTGAATGATGTTTTGAAACTGAAGGCAGCTAATACAAAGAGGCAATACCAGCTGGATCAGGGACCCCACAACAAAAACAAAAGAGAATGACAAACTTCTTTACAAACACATGGTTTTATATAAATAAAATAAAAATCTGCATGTGAACATTAAAGTTTATCTAAACTGGAACTGAAAAATCTCATTTTTAATTACGGTATGTATAGACTTTGAAAGAAGTGATTGTGCACAGTTTTTAAGTCCCAGAACGAAGCCATTGCGCATGATCAGAGGTCAGCTATTTGGTTCACAAGTGTACAACTATTTGAGAAACTAAAATCCTTCTATTTTGTTGTGTGTTGTGAAAGGGAAAAGAATTTCACACAAATAATTAGTGCAGTAAATGCTGTAAATTAAACAGAGCAAAACAAAAGAAAATAAACAAAATGACTTGAAATAAGGATGAGAGAGAGAACGAAGGAAAAGCATGACAGCGGGATTGAACACGTGACCTCATGCATGGGCAACAGATGTTCTCTCCACTAGACCACATCCGTTCCTGTTAGAAACAGTCTGTATGAAGCAATACAATACTCCAGGACTTATTGTATATTGCAATTAAATATTAACTTGACTTAGTTTAAATTTATCAGACATGTTTTGCATTAGTTGTGGAAATAAACAATCTTGTTATGCCTTGTGTTTTGTAAACAAAGTAATGAGATATTACAATTGTTATTCATTTTCTATGTGACCTGTTTCCTTTAATTAATTTATTTCAATCATCTATAATTCCCTAGTAAAGCTGCAAAGCATAGCATAAAAATGCTATGATTGCAGTGAAAGACCTGCCATAAGCAGAACATTATATATAAAGTGATCCCACTATAGGCCTCAGGAGGCCCTTGGGGTAGTAGAAGGTTAAGGCTCCCACTTTTTCTAGACAATCGGCACTTGATGTCAGCCCTGCGTGACAGCCACCTTTACCCCAGAACAAGCTTCTGGTACTCATTTCAGTTAGAGGCTGAGTCGACCCCAGGACCATAGTGCCACCAGAAGGTTTGGGTCAGTTTAAAAAATCCTGACCCCCATGGGACTCGAACCCTCGACCTTCCGGCTTGTAATGCAGTGCCTTAACCACTATGCTATGGCGCGTCCCAGAACACTATATATACAAATTTATTTATTTAACGAAGCCTGGTAATGTGTAGACATTATGAAAATTAACGATGTTATTAAAAAAAATTCTTCCTTATCAGGATCGGACCTGGGCCCACGTTGTCTCAAGAGAGCATCTTACTGACTCCTCCACTAAAGCAAATGATACAAATACTACATGAAGAAAGACTTAGACCATCCAATTTGAATTCAAAGGAGACAGCACAAGTAACAGCTTACTGGTGTGAATCATCACTTCAAAACACTTACTTTACAACATCAAGAGATGCGCCATCATTTTTTCAAAGGCTGTACATCACTTGCGGTGTACTTTACTTTTTTGAATTTCCAATATCTCAAAATTTTCAAAAACATTATGCCTGTAGGAAAATACTTTGAGATTATTTGTAAATACAATAGGAAATAACATTGTGAGGTTTTACTTAATAATAACTTTGATCTGTGTAATTCTTACCTCATATCATTGTTTCTGTTAGACATATGTTTCAAGACATGTTTGTCCCCCATCTTCTGTAACTACTGAAGATGGGACAAACATGTCTTGAAACATATGTCTAACAGAAACAATAATATGAGATAGTCCACCGCTGTGGTCTCGAGGTAGCGTGCTGCCTTGTCACGCAGCGGGCCCGGGTTTGATCCCCGATCGGGACAGTTTTTCTGGGTGAGGTTTTTATCGGGGTTTTTCCTCACCTGTAAGACAAATGTCAGGAAAACTTTAAGGCCCAAATGGTCCCCGAAATCAAATGGCCATCATCAATCATCATCATCATCCTTCACCGGTGCGGAAAGCAACGGGAAGCTACCACACCTACAATTCCCTAGTAAAGCTGTAAGCACAGCATGAAAATGGTATGATTGCAGTGAGGGACCTGCCTTCAGGCAGAATTACTATGGATGGATGGATATGAGATAAGAATTACACAGACCAAACATATTATTATATTCTGAGATATTGAAGTTTGACTATAAATAATGATTTTTAAGGATAACCTATCTCTAGTTCTAATTCAAATTTTCATTACTTTTTTGTACTTTATTCTGATCAAAAACCATATCTATACATACACACATATTCAAAGTTAAAATTGGGAAACTATTAATACACACATATTCCTCAGGTTGCTAATCATATTCTACAACACTGACTTGTTTGCTTTTTGATGTTTTTAAAAATACAGTAAGAAGTCATTTGCACTACAATCTCAAAACATTTAGAGCAGTACCAGTTGAAATGCAGAAGGTGAACATTGTTTTGAAAGACTTCATATTTTAACTACTTGACAAAGTTTTCTAGCAGAACTTTATTTTAGTTGAGGACAATTGATTTATCGGGTACTAATTTTATATTTTTAATATTTAGTTACATAATCTCAACGGTGCTTTAAAATGAATTTTGAAAGTATTGATTTAGAGGTATTTTATACAACTGTTTGATTTACTTATTAAATCATTAAGAGGTTCAAGTGACTCCACTAACCCTCCTGCAGGAGACATGGGAGGAAGAGCTTCTAAGGCTGGTGACAACAACCTATATAATTACTGGTGTCTTCAGTTTAAAATAAATAAAAGAAAAAGTAGGTTTGCTTAACCCTTTGGGTGTCATGAGCCGATTAGATCGGCTCTGGTGCTCCTGTCCATTACCTGCCAGTCAATATACTTAAACTACTTGCGAAGCCGATCACATCGGAGAGTGCGATTTAAATATCTGACACAAGAGATTTTACCAGTGGTATGCATAGGGTAAGCATGATTCTAGCAGTTGGAGTTGTGGGGCTAAAGACAAGGAACATAGTGGGCAAATCTCATTCTGGCTGATTAACATTGACACTTCACAAGTGCAGTCTGTCGTTTTCCTCTAGCCATAAAGCTCCTAGCACCAGATTCTCAGTTGAAAAATCCTACGTTAATGAAGTTTTACAGACCTTTGGGGGGATTGTAACACAGATGGACATTATCATAATTAAAAAAAAAACAGCAAAAATCAGACATGATTGTAGATTATGATTAGTAGCTAGAGGAATATAGTTTTCGGTCAGAAGAAAGTAAAAAAAATAGTGAAAAATGAATTAGAAGGGGAGATAGAAATAATCTAAAAAAAAAAGTGATATAAACAAACATTTTTCTTGTAAGCACTTGTGTCTCTCAATGAGGCTTAGGGGAGAAATTCAACTATATTAATTTATAATTAAATTAATGTTGGGAAGTAAACATTATAAGGTTATATCATTAAAAGTGGGTGGAGAACATATTTTTAACGACACGCCTCATACAATTTCAAATTTCTTTGAGACCATTGGTTTCAG
Organism: Diploptera punctata; assembly: GCA_030220185.1. NCBI lineage: Eukaryota > Metazoa > Arthropoda > Insecta > Blattodea > Blaberidae > Diploptera > Diploptera punctata. The sequence continues at coordinate 1,747,729 of JASPKZ010001233.1, read as the reverse complement.
ACAACTTCTCGTCCCTCTTCAGTCATGACTCCAACTATTGAAATTCTCTGGTTGTTGATTTCTCTATGGATGTCACTTCTTGTGCTGCCATCTTTGGTTGGAGTTATAAATTTCAAAATTAAATTTTTTTCCACCGAAATATCAAAGTTCATCGATTGATATTTATTCTTCAGAATGAATATCTTCTCCCAAACTGTCAATTCCAACGGTTTGTCCAATTGTTTCAAAATTTTTGCTTCTTTTCCAATTTTATGATGTTCCAGCAAACCATGTGCAGCAATTGCTGATTTTTCAATTTCACAATTTTTAATATTTCTAAAATGTTCTTTAGTACGTGTTTCCAAATTCCATTTTCGTTCTTCCTATATATACTTTGCTACAATCATTACAATTTATTTAATAAATACCAGATTTTTTTACTGTCTGGTTCCAATAAAAAAAATCAACATCCCAGACAATAAGAAATCTGGTATTTATCAAATAAATTGTAATGATTGTAGCAAAGTATATATATATATATATATATATATATATATATATATATATATATAAGAAAAATGAAAAGGAATTTGGAAACACGTACTAAAGAACATTTTAGAAATATTAAAAATTATAAAATTGAAATATCAGCAATTGGTGCACATAGTTTGCTGGAACATCATAAAATTGGAAAAAGAGGCAAAACTTTTGAAACAATTGGACAAACCATTGGAATTGACAGTTTGGGAGAAGATATTTATTCTGAAGAATAAATATCGATCAATGAACGTCGATATTCCAGAGGAAAAAAATTTAATTTCGAAATTTATAATCCCAACCAAAGATGGCAGCACAAGAAGTGACATCCATAGAGAAATCAACAACCAGAGAATTTCAACAGAGTCATGACTGAAGAGAGACAAGAAGTTGTCTGAAACCAATGGTCTTAAAGAAATTTGATATTGTATGAGGTGAGTCATTAAAAATATGTTCTTCACTCACTATTAATTTAGTTACACTTGTTTTCGGATAGATGTCATTGAGTGGCCCAGGGTTAGCATTCCACCATATAGTGACATCTAGGAAACCAAGGTAGTTCTAGGATGGGAAAATTTGGTAAATTTTGCTTAAAATAGAGGCCTTTTTATTCAGGCTTAAGGATCTTTTACAAGCCTGAAATTCTTCAGATTTGGGACCCTCAGCTTAAAGTCCCTCCTGGAGGACTTGCTCCTTGGATTTTTTCCATCCTAAGAAAAATCCATCTATCCCAGCCGAGTTTGAAACCCACAACCCTCGGGACCAGAGGCAAGGAGCATAACCACTAGTCTACTGCAGCCAACATAAACAAACATTGAGTATCATAACATTAAAAGATTCTGGGCTGTGTCCGTAGTTCACGACTGGTGTTTCTTCAAGATGTTTCTCCCTCGACTGTGGAGGGCATTTTTAGTGGCGAGTACTTCTTGGTAGTGTTCCCTGATAGGAGGCTAGACTGTGAATGAACAGTAGATTGCTGGAAACCAGTATTTATACTAGTGCTGGTCCCAAGATGGCTGGACAAATTCGAAACTAATTGGCTAGTCTTCATCAATCTAGCATCTGATTGGTTTGGAACTGTCTCCTCGTTGTTGAATATGTTTATACATCTATTGTCTAATTTGTGATACTAGGCTTTAGCCAGTTTTATCCCTTCTACTATCTTTTATTGAAATTGTCTTAATGTTTGTAAATTTCTATAGCCTCTCTGAACAGTCTAGGGAGATAATAAGGCGTTGTCCTGCAGAATAGTAGTACACATACTCAAGGATTATGAACTTGTTCCATAGATAGCAGGACTACCTCTGCAGTTGGTATTACCAACTTTCACAATAAATTCCCAAACGTGTTTTTAAACATGGATGTACACAAATATATAATTTGTATTTATATATTAAATTTGGGAATTTTTAACATTATGAGGTTCAAATTCATAAGAATTAAATTAATCGTGATTATTTAGAAGTATGAGGTATGAAATAATCACGATTAATTTAATTCTTATATAATTTGTAATCTAACAAAGTAAATAATTTACATATTCTTCTTCTTCTTCCTTCCAAGTATTAGGCCAAGGCCTGTTACGATCCTATAGAAAATTTTCCTTATGGGAAATTCTCGTATAAGACTTGAAAGCATAATAATAGTCCCTTCAATTGGTTGCTGGCCAAAGGAAGGCAAGACCAGTGATGGGCCTGCCATCTTATAAATTATTTCAATAAACTATAAACTAATTCAGTCTACACTAACTTATGCCTTCTTAACCTAACAAAATAAAAAGAGTAGTAAGTGCAATTTCTTATTGTGAAGGTTGGTCATACTGGACTGCCATCTGTTGATGAGGACATGCACTATGGTTATGTAGAACTTTGAAGAAATGATTGAGAGATTTTGTGTACATAAATAAATTCTTAACAATTGTAAAAAATACTTTAAGAATCTTGAAGATTTCCAGGCTGTTGGCCGTGGTCTTGAGGCTTGTAGTTCCTCGATGTTTTGCCAGCGAACGCGTCCGGCATCCTCAAGGGTTGTCTTGAGGATGCCGGATGCAGTTTCTGGCAAAACCTCAAGACCACGGAAAACAGCCCGGAAATCTTCTTCAAGATCATCATATTAACTCCAGCCTTAAAAGCCTAAGTCAATATACTTCAAGAATCGTTAGAAAATTTAAAATAGTAGGAAAAGTGGCTCAATAGTACATTACCTTTCACTTCATTTTCCATAGTATATTCTTGTAATACTGTTAGTTACTCTACATACTACTTCTGTCTTTAATATAATGATCTTTGTAATATTTTAAACATTTTTCAATGATATTTATAACATTCTTTTACAATTTTTTATGTATTTATTTACAAGAAACATGGTAACATTACGACATTTTTAGACAATGTTGTGAAACTCACTAGCTATTTTCCCACCTCTTCCAATATTGCCATGATCAATAACTTAATTATATATATTAAATTAATGTTGGGAAGTAAACATTATGAGGTACTTAATTATACTTTTTTTTAGGTTAGTACTATTTTTGGCTGAACTGCACTTCTACTTACCCTTGATTTTTCAGTTTATTAGACAATTTTCAAGTATTTATTTAAATATGCAAATCACAATATTATGACACTGTTAGACAATATTGTGATGCTAACTGCTATTTTCTCCACAGTGTATAGGCCTATTACTTAGTCTATGATTTTTTAATCGCTGCTTTGGGTTATCGCTGGTTGGAACGGCGTTAGGAAGTGATAAGTAAGTGTACACCCATTTTTAATAAACGTTTGATAATATTAATATTATTAATATATTTCTTTAACATAAATTTGAGGATTTGTTGCAAAGATTTGTCATTTAAATTTCATAGCGACGTACTCCCATCTAGCATAAGCTGTATGAACTTCAGTACAATATCGATAATAATCGATATGTAAAAAAGTAAAGTGATCCCACAACAGGCCCGGAGGCCCTTGGGGTAGTAGGAGGTTAAGGCTCCCACTTTTTCTAGACAATCGGCACTTTATGTCAGCCGGGTTGTCAGCCCTGCATGACGGCCGCCTTTACCCCCAGAGCAAGCATCTGGTACTCATTTCTGTTAGAGGCTGAGTCGACCACAGGGCCATAGTGCCGCCAGAGGGTTTGGGTCAATTTAAAAATCCTGACCCCAAACGGGGACTTGAACCCTCGACCCTCCAGCTTGTAGCTCAGTCCCTTAACCACTACGCTACGGCGTGCCCCCTAATCAATATGTGGCAAGGATAATAATCAATATGTGGTTCAATGGTGGGTTATCTCTGGCTCTATAAACTCGGGTGCATGCGCACTGTTGTTCTATAGGACTGAAAATATATCAGGTAAGTTTAAGTGCAGTTTTTCCCTATTTTTGTTAGATTAGTGTACATCGGATTAGTAAATAATATGCATGTAATTTATTTTGTTAGGTTAGGAAGGAAGAAGTTAGTATACCTCCATTTCTAATTAATGTTTGGGAATTCATTTCGAAGGTTGGTCATACCACACGTGCTGCCATCTAGCGACAGCTCTATAAACTTTCTATAGGACTTCAAAGATAATGTGGTTCCACCTAGCAACATCTCTATAAACTCATGCGCATGTACACTGATATTCTGTAAGATTTAGAAAATATATTGAGAAAGGTAACATTCCGTTTTTTCCGGAAATGTTAGTAGAAATGGAAAAAGGTAAATAGTGAAAGTGTCATGAATATTGCATGGTGTACTTATAGTGAGAACTAATCTATAGTTGAGCCAAAAATTTGACATAATGCTAAATTTAAACTTTGTTTCTACAATTGACTAAAAATGTGAAACTATGTGTTTTATTAGACTTTGTTTTTGAAATCAACTATATAAGTTAGACATGATAAATCGTGTTAAATCATTAATTAGAATTTAATCTTATTCACTATTAAGGTCAACTGAGTTGGAATGATTTTTTAACCTATGTCATGATGCAATTCCAAATCTGTCTTCACTTAACCTATAAGAGCAATTTACTAACTGTACAAAGCCTCACCTTTCCTGTCAATTTTATCAAGAACCACTGTTGCTACCGGTGTGGCAATAGAGTCAAGTCGCATTTTCTTTGACACTCTAGCACTTGATCGTATCTGCAAACTGGTGGTGGATCCATCAATTTCTTGATTGTGAGTAATTGAGCCCAAAGGCTCTGGTTGAAGAAGTTCATTGTAAAGTGGTGATTTGTCCATGGAATGAGATGATAAACCTCTATATTCGCCATGACATGAGGAATCCATACTGAAAACGTACAAACATAAAATTAGGATATATATTTTGTTTTAGATAATATTGTGCAAGCCCCATCACCATACAATGGCTTGTTCCCAGTGACCTGTATAAGAAACAGTCAAAAATTTTAATGTATGGCTACAATATCGTAAGCTGCACTAATTATTATTGATTTCTGCAACATACCGACTACACATAAATTCACAGTATCCATGTTATGCTTCGAATAAAAATTATTAATTCGTAACATGTTTACCCAGGCTTCTTGTGAATATCTTTTGCACCCATTGTACGATTTACTTTAAAACTACATCTAACGTGGACTGACATCTGTTAAAAGTAATCATTTTAATATTATAACACTTTGGCAATGCATATAATTGTCAAAAATTATGTTTTACAGTCAGTTTTAGTCCAAATAAACCCTTTAAACTATCGACGTGCACGGAAATTTTCTTGCAAATGGCGGGTCTGTAATTGCTCGCCAACTACTAATTTCTCAAGCTGAATTGCGACATTTAACGATGACACACTTACCTTTACGTTACCGTTTTTTGCACATTGAATCTTCTTTTACTTAAAAAACTATATATAACACCAAAATTAACTCTTATTCAAGACTACATAGTGTCAAAAGAAGACGCACCATACATTCACAGCAAAAATTGTAGTCCCTCTCAAAAACAGTGTCCCATTGCCAATCTAAGTCTGTTAATGTTTTTGTTCTTGAATAAAATTTTCTGGAGCATAGCAAAATTTATTAATGGGTTCGTTTTGTCTATGTTATGTCAATTATTCAGCAATATAATTTTTTCGAGCTAAAGTCTGTCTGATGCTCCGGACGCGGTTGAATGTGTTTGGATCATCACAGAATTTTGTATTATGTTGACTAACCTGAAGAAATCATGGTATGACAAAGGGCAGGAATTTAGGGGAATGCATAATAATTACAGTAAAAAAATCTATATAAAATCCACATAATTTTATTGTAAACCTATTAAAATAAATTTAAGGATAGGCCTAATATTTGTTAAAATTAAAAATACATTTATGAACCACTGCTTCTGTATTCAATGAACTGAATTTCAATTCCTTAAACAATAATAAAATATTAATTAGATCTGATTGTAATCTTGTTTCATATATGAAATACATATTATAATGAAATTCCTGAGGATTTTTTTTATACATGCTAAGCTTGAACTTACAAATCCAGGATTGTAGTTTGTAGTCGCATAACAGTGTTAACTCATTTCAAATTCCTGAGAAGATTTCTAAAAGTCCTTCAATTAATTTGTTTCATGGTTAAAATAATAAAGTTTAAAGAACTTGAAACTAATGTCTTATATAAATAAAATAAGCTGATAAGTAACAATTATATTACAGCAATTAAATTCTAATCAGTGTTGGTAAACATTGCAATACCGTATACATTTAAATATCAACCGGAATCATAATATTTACAGAAAAAATAACCATTATTTTATTTTTCAAGCTTAACTTTTTTCTAGATTAATTACCAGTATTAAAATAAAATATTAAACATTTTATGAAATTATTTATATTAAAATAGCCTTGGACGTCCAGGAGTACCAGTTTTAACTCTAGTTTCTAGAATTTGTTGGGATCTGATTGTAGTAAAAAACAATTACTTTTTCAGATAAGAAAAAATTGTGAACGCAACTTTCTTTAGAAGGAAAGATGAAAGTCCTTGATAAAATATGACAACAATATGTAGTACATATAAATATCCAAAGATAAAATTTGTAGGTGTAGAATCTTATTATCTATAACTCTGTAGTTTTATCAATCATCATCATATTTGGCATAACAACCCGGGTCGAGTCATAGCCTCCCTAAGCATTCTCCTCCAGACCTCCCTAATCCTAGCGACTGTCCACATTTAGTCACCATGGTTTGATCAGTCCAGCTCAATGGATTATTTTGTTATGTGGTGGATTTGTCCCCCCACCTCCAATATGGAGGACCAGGGACTCTTTTGTTAAGGATTACTATGCCTTAGCCGAGAGGACCCAGATTTTAGGTGCCAGGTACTTGCCCTCACCCTTTCCCAGTTAAACTGACAGCTAAAGCATTCTTGGGTTTTAACAATTATATTTACTCGACATTGATACAACTCCCAAAGCCATTTACCCTCCTCCTATATCCGAGCTTGGGACTGGCACTGAATGGCACAAGTATTATCCAGAGGTGGAGTTAGTGTTATCAATACCAACACAATTAATTTTAGTGCAGAAGACAGTGCTAATTCCAGAAAACAAAATTCATACCTATAAAGTAAGTACAGTTTTTCTGGGTCAGGTTTTTATCGGGGTTTTTCCTCACCTGTAAGACAAATGTCAGGAAAACTTTAAGGCCCAAACGGTCATCATCCTTATCATTATCATCATCTTTCATCGGTGTTCAACGCAACGGGAAGCTTCCACGCCTACAATTTTCTAGTAAGCTACAAGCATAGCATGAAAATGCTATGATTGCAGTGAAGGACCTGCCTTCGGGCAGAATTACTATGGATGATGGAAACTAATCTAATATTTAAATGTAATTTTTTTTTTCCAAATGCCCCAGGTTGTCATCTTGACATTTCTGATGTTCTCTCCTGGCATGGCATACTTGTAATCCACTTCTGAGGTTGGGGCACCTGGAAGGCAGGGTTATGCAACCCCGATGATATGAGAGTTGATGGTGATGGTAATGATGCACCAGGAGAGATCTTAAACTAAACTTAAGCTGTTTTTATTATTCATTTCATACATCTCAATGATGGATAAATCATATATGACGTGAAAAATTATATGCTCAATCTGGGGCTTGAACTCAGGACCTTTAGCTTTCTAGGCCAATACTCTACCGACTGAGTTACCTGAGCAAGTTCCAATCTAAATGCAAATTCTTCTCTTATATACGCTGTTAATTCCAATGCACCAAATGCTATGAAACCTTTGCTTCTATCTTGCAAATGGTGGCTCCTCTATTAAGATGACAATTATTTGGAAATTTTACATTACATTATAAAGTCAGTACAGCTTCTTTCGATGTTTTTATTATTCATTTCATATATCTCTGTGATGGATAAATTATATTGAAGAGAAAAATTATACGCTCAGATGGGGCTTGAACCTGGGCAGCATATATAAGAGAAGAATTTGCATTTAGATTGGAACTTGCTCAGGTAGCTCATTCAATAGAGTATTAGCCTAAAAAGCCAAAGGTCCTGAGTTCAAGCCCCAGTCTGAGCATATAATTTTTCTCTTCAAATATAAACTTAAGGTTGGCCGCGGTGGACTAGTGGTTATGCTCCTTGCCTCTGGTCCCGAGGGTCGCGGGTTCAAACTTGGCCGGGGTTGATGGATTTTTTTAGGATGGAAAAATCCAAGGAGCAAGTCCTCCGGTAGGGACTTTAAACCGTGGATCCCGAGTCTGAAGATTTTCAGGCTCGTAAAAGATCCTTAAGCCTGAATGAAAAGGCCTTTAAGCAAAATTTACCGAATTTTCCCGTCCTAGTACTACCTTGGTTTCCTAGATGTCAGTATGAGGCAGAACGCTGAACACGGACCACTCAAATGACATCTATATGAAAACAAGTGTAACTAAATTAGTATGGTTCAAATTCTTCCCTGTAGGGGGAGAACACCTAAATCTCTGTTAGGGGAAACATGGGCTTACAAGAAGACAAGAAGAAGATATAAACTTAAGTTAATTAGGCGAATATGATATTGATGATAATGATGACCAGATGGTGTTCAGGGACTGTTTGGGCCTTAAAGTTTTCTGACATTTATCTTACAGATGAGAAAAAAACCCCGAAAGAAACCTTACCCAGGAAACTTGTCCCAACTGGGGATTGAACCTGTGCCCGTCTGTGTGACAAGGCAGCTACCTTGAGACCACAGCAGTAGACTTTAAATATAAAAATAAAATTTTAAATACTTTTTTTTTTAATATTAAGAATTTAACTTCAGTGAAAACTAGGGGCCGAGATAGCTAGGTAGCATTTTATTTAATGAGGCTCTTTAAGAACTCAGGTCATTAGCATCATAATTCAAATCAGGACACATGACTGACACAGAGGTCTCTTATTTCTGACTTGAGGTTCTTTTAAGATTCGTACTTCTATTAAAAATCCATCTACCTTCGGCAGGTTTAAATCCAAAAACGTTGGAACCAGAAACAAGCATTATAATCAGCAAATCCACTGGGACCAACAATTGCACTACTAATGTATTTTTTTTGAGAGATGGATGGGTGGGTGTGAGAATGAATGATTATGTGGTGTGGATGGATGTATAAGAGGTGGAATATATGAATGGATGGATAACGATGAATAAATTTTCTTGGGTGTTTGCATGTGTGTGTGTGTATGCATAGATGACAATATATATATTGATGCGACCCTCGTGACAAGAAGCAAGGAATGTAACCACTAGTAACTGCAGCTGACATGTGTGCACATGTGTCTGTGTCTATGTGTGTGTAGTGGATGGATGGATAAATATGTGGAGATGGGATAAAAAGGTGGGTGTGTGAATAGGGAATTTTGGTGAGATAGATTGTTTACACAATACTTTTTGAATGCAACTGAAATGTTATAATTAACTACTATCCTAAATTAAGAGGCTGTAAGGGCTTAAAATATTTAATTGCTTTAAGAACCGTAAAAGGAAAACTTAATAATATCAAGATAATAATTTTAAAATTATTTTGGTAGAAGTATCCCATGCCGTAACTGAGTGGTTAAGGCAAGATGCCTTGGTGCAGAGCTACAAGACTTGTGCTGGCTCAGGTCACCATGGGTGAAGAAATTATCTCATGGAATTTCAGCCAGTATGGGACCAGTGCCTACCCAGCATTACAATGAATTCGGGTAGCTAAAATCCAGGTTAAGAAAACCGGTAAAATGGCTGGGGACCTAACATGCTGACTACATGTCGCCTGTACACTGGCTGAATGATTGTCTACCTCTGTAATTAACACATGTGAATGTGAGACCAGCAGCCAACTGGTAGGTAAAGGGCATCATGATGAATTTGGGTAGCTAAAATCCGGGTTAAGATAACCAGCAAAATGACTGGGGGACCCGACATGCTGACTACATGTCGCCTCTACACTGGGTGAATGATTGTCTACCTCTGTGATTAACATATGTGGATGTAAGACCAGTAGCGACTAGTAGGTCAAGGGCTTTTTTAGACCTGTCGTACCTTGGAGTTTTTGGTGGAAATGCAGTTAGGTTGGAAGTAAGGATGGAAACAGGAAGGTGGGTGTGTGGATGGGGGAAGGATGTATTTGTGAGATGGAGTAGATAGGTGGATATATGGATTAATTTACATCTTGTATGATGAAATGTGTGTATGTATGTATATATGTATGTGTGTTTATAGTGGATAGAAGGATGGATGAATATGTGGATTAATGAATGTTTGATTGGATTATGATGGATGTTCCATGCCTTAGCTTAGCGGTTTAAGGCATGATTGCTTTGATTCAGAGCTATGGGACTTGTGTGGTGGTTCGAATCCCCATGGGGGAAGATATTTTCTCATGAAATTTTGCCCAGTATTGGACCGGTGTCCACCTAGCATCAAGAGTAATTTGAGTAGCTATAATAAGTAGCTGCTCCAGGTCGAGAAAACCAGAAACAGATATATTGTCTTGGGGACCTGACATCCTGACCACATGTCATCACTATAGATGACTGTCCATCTCTATGATTGTCATTAGGATGTGAAGCCAGCAGTTTGGGCTGGTAGGCCAAAGGTCAGCATCATCACAACAACCCTGGGTGGGTCAAGGCATCCTTCAGAATTTTTTTCCAGGCTTCTCTATCTCTGGCAACTGTCCACCAATTATTTTTTCTTGCCTTAGGTCACCATTGTTTGATCAGTCTGGTTAAATTCTGTATATACTTCTCAACAGTAAGATTTTTATAGGATAGGATTGTCAATCTTAAGCTCAACTCCAACTGTAGAGGATTTCAAGATCTATCTACTGGTATCTATAATGGTGTAGTCCATTGTTGAGCCATAGCCTCTCCTTTGTTAGGAGTTACTAGATCAAGTTAATTTTTAGTTACCTTATTTGCTCATAGATGGTCATGAATGGCATGCGGTCAACACACCGTCTTAATGAGACATCTAACATGGAACTAAGATATTACTAGAATGTTGAGGTCAGTAAATTTTGCTTAGAGACCTTTTTATTCAGGCTTAAGGATCTTTTATGAACCTGGAAATCTTCAGACTCGGGACCCATTGTTTAAAGTCCCTCCCAGAGGACCTGCTCCTTGGATTTTTCCATCCTAAAAATAAATCCATTGACCCTGACTGGGTTTGAACCAGTGATCCTCGTGACCAGAGGCAAGGAGCATAACCACTTGTCCACTGCAGCCGACAGATTTCAAGATGATGGATGGTAATATAGATGGTTGGAAACGCAGATATACAGATGGGATGGAAAGGCTAGATGAGGTAGAAGTGGGTATATGGTTGGGGGAAGAGTAGTTTAGTGGATGGGGAGAGGGTGGATGAATTGACGTATATTTGTATGATGAAGGAGCGTGTGCCCACCCATCAATGCATCTGTCATCCCTCATGGATACATGGGTGCTCCCCTAGTGGGAGTTTCTTGACTAAACTAATTTCTTCTTCTTCTTTAGTAGGCAACTACAACCTCATTGAAGTTTTGACCTCCTCAACAATTACTAAACTAATTTAGTTATGCTTATTTCCTTACATATGTCAACGAGTGATATGTGGTCAGCACATCGTCTCAATGAGACACCTAATAGACAATTAAGGTATTACTTTAGATGGGGAAGGATTGTTAAATTTCACTCAGAGACACTAATATAGGCTTCAAATTCTTTTATGAGCCCAAAAATCTTCAGACTTGGACCCACAGCTTAAAGTCCTTCCTAGAGGCATTGTCTCTTGGATTTTTCATACTAAAAATCCATCGACCTCAGCCAGGTTTCAACTTGCGACCCTTAGGACTAGAGGCAAGGAACATAATCACTAGACCACTAACTAGCTCACTGGCTCTATTGAACCTCTAGGTTCATGGCCATGAGGACATCCCTATCCTGAGCTAATGTCTTCCAATCATCCTCTGTATAATCTACTTCCCTCAAATCATGGATAATGTTATTCTCCCACCTCGTTCTTGGTCTACCAACTGGGCGTTTTCCCTCTGGTTTTCCTACAAGAAGCTTCGATGCATGTATTTCACTCCCCATTTGTGCCACATGTCGTGCCCATCGCAGTCTATGAGACTTAACTGTTCATATTATATATGGCTTTTAAATTTAGAAGCTAATAACTAATATTAACCTTTATTTGTCCTATTTGCTTAGCATAGGTTATTAGTAGAGTCAGGATTTTTATATAATAAAAGATAAGATTGCAATACAGATAATATATATTATTCAACTGTTTGTGTGTGAAACCAAGATAAAAGACAGTCACAAGTCTTACTTCTCATAATAATATTCAACTGTTTGTATATGAAACTGACACAAAAGACAGTCACAAGTTTTACTTCTCATTATACTATGTTGCAATCTTACCTTTTAGTACATAGAAATCCGGACTCTAGTTATTAGTTAGGTCTCATTTAGGTTAGGTTCTATGTGGAATGTTCATTTCATTCGCAAAATTGAACTAATAGCAATATTCATTTAATACTTCATAGTTAAATATGGGAATATTTGAGTCATAATGTCAGTTGAAAATTAGAGAGATGTTTCTCTTGAAAACTAGTTCCCGTGTTTAAAGAAACATGAAATATGAGGTAAGATGTAAATTTTACTCATTAATTTATGATTCATTTTATAGTCCAACTGATAGATGTTGAGATCAAAAGCAGCATATAGAAAAATGGCACATCCTGGAAAATTACCTGTGTGTTTAATGGACAGATGGATGGATGATGGTAAATGAAAATGTGGTGGATGAGATGGAAGGATGGGTGGGTGGTTGGATATATATATATATATATATATATATATATATACCGTATTAATTGTATGTAATTAAAATGAAAGTAATTATATATCTTCAAGAAATTTACACATATAAGGTGAATCATGAATATAACCAACAAATTCACTGGCATTATCGAACCCATAGGTTCATGGCCACGCGGACATAAGCTCTCCATATATCCCTATCCTGAGCTAATGCTTTCCAATCATTCCCTGTATAACCTACTTCCCTCAAATCATAGTTAATGTTATTCTCCCACCTCATTCTTGGTCTACCAACTGGGTATTTTCCCTCTGGTTTTCCTACAAGAAGCTTCCATTCACATCTTTCATTCCCCAATCATGCCACATGTCCTGCCAATCACAGTCTACAAGACTTGACTATTCTTATTATATCTGGCTTCCTATAAAGACCCTGTAGTTCACTGTTATGAAGTCTTCTCCATTCACCTGTCTGTTCATCTCTCTTTGGTCCAAAAATTTTCTTAAGAACTTTATTCTCAAATACTTATAATCTCCTTTCCTTCCTTAAAGTAAGAGTCCATGTTTCGCATCCATATAATATAACTGGTAGAATAATAGTTTTATATATTTTCATTTTTACATTTTTTGAAAGGAATTGGGACATCAAGAGTCTCTGTAATGCATAATAGCACGCATTTCCAGAATTATATTCTAACTCATTTTAATTAAAATAAACCTCTAGAGTCACTTTCTTTAAATATTAAGTAAATTGTATGTGAGTTGATGATGTCACACCATAGTGTAATTGGTTAAGGCAATATGCTACAAGCCAATGGTTGGGGATTTGAGTCCTAGTGGGCTCAGGATTTTTAAACTGGCCTAAACCTTCTCTTGGACCATGGCCTTGGAGTTTACTCATCCTCTAATGGAAATGAGTACCAAATCCTGTTCTGGGGATAAAGATGGCCATTATACACAGCTGACAACCTGGCTGATATGCAAATTGTCTAGAAATGTGGGAGCTTTAACCTCCTACCATCCCAAGGGCTTCCTCAGGTATGTAATGGGATCACTTTTTACCTTTATGTTGATGATGTATGTAATGGTGAGTGGGTGAATCATCATCATTAGGGCTAGAATTTTTGTGAACAAAAAGTTAAGATTGCAATGCAGATAATTATAGGGCAGCTGTAGCGTAGTGCGTTACAAGCTGGAAGGTCGAGGGTTCGAGACCTGATGGGGTCAGGATTTTTAAACTGACCCAAACCTTCTGGCGGCACTATGGCCCTGGGGTCGATTCAGCCTCTAATGAAAATGAGTACCAGATGTTTGTTCTAGAGGTAAAGGTGGCCGTCACACAGGGCTGACAACCTGGCTGACATCAAATGCCGATTGTCCAGAAAAGTGGGAGCCTTAACCTCCTACTACCCCAAGGGCCTCCTTTACTTTACTTACTTTACTATGCAGATAATTATAACTTAATTGAAGAGAAAAAATTATCCCTAGTCTAGAGTTTGAACCAATGGTCTTTAGTTTTATACACTAGTGCTCTTGCCAACTGAGCTACCTAGGCCTCCAACTTAAATGTGAATATTTCTCTTATTTCTACAATTCCCAAGCACCAAAGGCTATGAACCTTTCCTCTTTGGTGACTTCTTATTTAGAAGACTTTTAGTGGGAATTTAACATTATTATAATAAAGCCAGTAAATCTTTTTTTTGGTGTTTTTGTTTTAAATTTAACATTTTTCACTGAATGAAAAATTATATTTTAAGAAAAAAATTATGCCTAGACTGAGGTTTGAACCCAAGGTAAACTAGAGACCTTGGGTTCAACCCTCAGTCTAGGTATACATTATTCTCTTCAAATATAATTTGTCATTTAGTGAAAAATGTTAAATTTCAAAATTAAAAAAGAAAAACTCCATGGCACTACAGACATAGAAGGCCATTGGTCTACCAGCCAGCTGCTGGTCTCACATCCACATGTGTTAATAACAGAGGTAGATGATCATCCAGACAGTGCAGGGGTGACATGTAGTCAGCATGTCAGATCCCCTAGCTATTATAGCTGGTTTTCTCAACTTGGAGCCACTACTTATTGTAGCTACCCAAATGTTTCATAATGCTAGGTGGGCACATGTCCCATATTGGCTGAAATTCCATGAGAAAAATTTCTTCCCCCATGGAGACTTGAACCAGCACAAGTCCCATAGCTCTCTGCCAAGGCATCTTGCCTTAACCACTCAACTATAGAATGGGACTTTTAAAATAAAAACAGATAATTATATCATTCAACTATTTAACTCTACCACTGCTGCTGTGAAGCCTAGATCAAAAAGGAAGAAGGGGAGGAGTAACATCTCTACAAAAAAAACCTTGGTTCAGCGGTCTAGCTGATGGTATCTTGTAAGGACCCCTTGCTAGAATATGGCAAAATCCTCAACGGCAGATATCATTTGATATGGTACATTAGTCAGGTGGGGTAGCCCATTCCCTCTTGGGATTAATTTAGAGCAAATTGCTAACTTAGCTCCATATTAGCACCAATGTAAATAACACATTTTCTCTTAAAAGTGTTAGCCATCTGTCTCTTTTCTACTAAAAGCTGTATGTGGAGTTCCTTTAAAATATCTTCATTCCTCTGATGGTCAAGCAGAATATATCCAGCAGTTCAGCGCATGAATCTCATTTCTGCAGCTCTTAATCTGACAATGTATTTCTTTTTTAGAACTCAGATTTTACTTCCATACAGGATAGTCAGGAGGGCGAGAGTTTTATATAATTTGAGTCATTTTTTACAAGATGTGGCTTTAAAAAAAGTTATTTATAATAGCTTTAACTACTATTGTCATATCATTAATTTTTTAATGTGTAATTCCTGTTAATGTTGTTCAGTTTGTTAAATTTGGCAATTTTAGAGAAATATCAAATAAAGTGAGATCATATTTCAGTTTACAGAAGTAAGAGTCTATATTTCGCATCCATACAATAAAATTGGTGCCTTATGGAGGAGAGAGACCTCCAAAGGCTAGGAGAGTGACCCTGATGCAAAATGTAGCTAGAAGGCGTTGAGATCTGCCATTCAGGTAGACATGTTGGGCAATCCCCTGTAGACCAAACATTTTATGATTAGAAAAAACAAAATGAAGCTAAACTAGATGGCTCTGAAGGAAGCAACCCTTCCACCTAAAAGACAAATGATTATTGGATATGGATATTTATAATTATTAGTATATGGAATGTTAAACACTAGTAGAAACAAAAAAAACTAAAATAGGTTGAAAACAAATTGGAAAGACAGTTCAAAATGAGTTAAATTCAATATATGATTAAATTAAAATGCTTCATACCTCTCCTCATATCCAGTCTTCTAAGTAGATCGCGATATCTAAGCCTTTGCGGCTTCATCTTCAGTTCTTTCTTGTCGACTGATGTTATGACGATTAGAAGAATTACTTCTTCTTCCCACTGTTGGTGGATTGATAAACTCACAGATCCAATTAGAATTTGAAGTGCATAAGTTTTTTGTAGTTCATAAATAGTTTGAAGTTCATAAGTAATTTGAGGTAAGATGTTTCCAGTCTCAAAAAAAAAAACTTGATTAAAAGAACCTCAAAATATTACTTCCTAAAATAAACCATTTTTCTAACTTGTTTTATTGAATGTGGATTTTTTCCCAAACCATGAGTTCTTTTTATTTTTCTGTTTGTTTAATTAGACTGGCTTTTGATTCAATTAGATGTTCCTAAAATAGTTTAATATAAATTCAATATGTTTTCATCTTCTTCTTGCTTCCAATGTAGGCAATTTACCTATTTACCTGTCCTTATTCAATAAATTTCCTCTAGCTTAAGTCCTAAGAGCATAATAATATGAACCTCCAGGGGCTAGCTGGGCCAGCCATTGATGGTTTGATTTTGGGGTGCCCTTCCCCATAACGAGTTACTTTCATCTCAGTTATGGAGTCTCATCTACTCCAAAACTTTTCTGTTGGAGTGTTTGCATTTTTTAGTCTTTATCGTTCCCATGATCTGGGCTGCAAGGCAGCAGTCACACCTCCTGTTCACCAACCTAGTTTCCTGCTGGGATTGGTTACCCAACGTTCTACTAGTTACTTGGCTTGGCAGGATCATCACATGCAGGTGAAGGAAGAGTTGTCCATTAGAAACTTTGAGCTGACTACTTGCTAGTCTGCTTATATTTGCTTAAAGGATCATTAGACCCCAATTTAATAGATAAAAGTTGGAAACAGGTGAGTAGAACCAAATGGAAAAGCTTCATTACGCCCCTTAAGCTCCAATTATACCTCTTTCAAGCTAAGTTCCAGTTGTAATGTAAACAAACCAGATGTATGGACTGCATTTTCATTGGTCAAATAATGCTTTTACCTTTAAGCATGTAAGAAAATGTAGTTCGTGCTCTAACACTCGAAATGAAGGAAATAAAAATATTTATTATCTAGCACATGTCTATGTAAGTTATATGGAAGAATCTTAAAACATGTAATACTTACTCACTGGCACTATCAAACCCATAGGTTCATGGCCACATGGACATAAGCTCTCCATATATCCCGATCCTGAGCTAATGCTTTCCAATCATTCCCTGTATAATCTACTTCCCTCAAATCATAGTTAATGTTATTCTCCCACCTCATTCTTGGTCTACCAACTGGACATTTTCCCTCTGGTTTTCCTACAAGAAGCTTCCATACATGTCTTTCATTCCCCATTTGTGCCACATGTCATGCCCATCACAGTCTACGAGACATAACTGCTCTTATTATATCTGGCTTCCTATAAAGACCATGTTGTTCACTGTTATGTAGTTTTCTCCATTCACCTGTCTGTTCATCTAATATATAATTACAATTTTAATATTAAAATAAGCATTGTTTTATTCTTAAGTATGCACAATGCAGAATATGTTGGAATTTCAGTCGTTTCAAAATGGCAAAATTTCTATTAGATTTACGTAAATGCTGGAAAGCAAAGCATTTTAAGAGCTGAGAGAAACAAATTATTTTGAAAGCTAGAAAACATACTTTGAGTTGTTCAACATCCATACTTCCTTACCCTTGTGTCAAACTTTGGAGGTAAATAAACCCATGACTAAATTGTATCTTTTACTGTTTCACACTTTGTAAATGATTGTGTTTTTCATGGAAAATTAATGACACGTCAAACTCCATTTTGACAAAAAAAGTGACTTGCTTGATTCTTCATATGATAATTGTCTGTCTTCATTTTGGGGATTCTCAACAATATTTTTTTACAGAATGGGGTCATCAACAACACATCCAATCCCCAACCTGGAAGACTAGGATATCTCTTTTTGTCTGAATCATAAAATTTGATCTGCCTGGCAAGGGTGTCCCTACCAGTAACAAAGCTGGAGCCAGTACAGAGATAGGAACATTTGAACACAGAAACTCCATCACTGTGTCAAAGTAGAGCTATGTTTGGGAGAAGTTGGGTGAATGGATGATCGAATGTATGTTTTTTAGGTGGATAGATGATGGATGCATTGGTGGCTGGACATATGGTATGTCAGTGGATGGATGGTAAAGGGTATGTGTGTGCGTGTGTATACAGGTTGAGTCTAAATTTCCCTTACAGAGTTTGATGACTTATAGAGGAGACCAAAACAATTAAATTTAACATAGGAACCCATGTCTGGAAGTGTACCGTTTTTCTGTTACACACAATACACATGCAGTATCTCCATACCATGTTCTTGTACACATGATCACCAATCCCTGATCCTCCAACACCCACTGCAGCCATATCTCTTGCTAGTAGGTCTTCCTCGGATTCTACAGGGGTATTGTAAATTAAGGTTTTCTTATGACCTCACAGGTAGTAGTCTAGTGGGGTCAAGCTGGGAGAATGTGCAGGCCAAGCAATCGGACCTGCCATTGTACTGAGCTTTGCCATACAATAACATCATGTCTGCATATGTATGCCATGGATAACAGCAACATAGTACTGGTACTAATGAAGTATGTACATCTTGAAGGATTACTCTGTATTGTGCAGGTACAAACTCAACTGAATAGCATGTAAACAAACTTGCAGTGGACATGGAACATCAGATGAGCAGGTAATGACGTATAGATTAATTTGTCAAGACTATCCTAGTGAGTGGCGCCAAAAAAGCATGTGAGGTGATTTTGCAGGTAGTGTACGTTTCTGGACATGAGTTTCTATGCTAAACTTAATTGTCTTGGTCCCTACTAGAAGTCCTCAAACTCTGTAAGGGGAATTTAGACTCACCCTGTGTATATATATATACATGAGGGTTGGGGCATAACTCATGGCAACTATTTTTTTATGAGAATTTGAGTGTGGGTGAAAAATCTAAAATATACATATGAAAGAACAAGGGATAAATGAAATTTAAGGAATTTAACAACACACCAACATTTTGCTCCTAATGTTTATTAAAGTAACTGTCATAACAATACAGTTTTCATGTTCCAGAATCATTACATCACATCTTTTTATTTTTTTCACTCTCTTTTTCTTATGGTTTGGGACACAAATGGACATTACAAATGTTTATTTAACTTTCACAGGGAAAGAACACTATGAGGTTTAATTTAATAATTTAATTTAATAATAAAAACATTAATTTAATTATTACAAATGTTGTTCAACAACAGATGACCAGATTCACATATGGTGAAGAAGATGGTGAAGCAGATGGTATTTGGCACCTCCACATTGTTAGCAGCATGTTGTGAACGTTGGAGGAGACTACTTTGAGGGCCTGTAGAATGAGAGAGAGTAAGTTAGTGAGTAAGGAAGAAAGTAAAAAAAAGAGAGTGAAAAAAATAAAGAGGTGTGATGTAATGATTCTGGAACATGAAAACTGTAATATGACAATTACCTTAATAAACATAAGGAGCAAAATGTTGGTGTGTTGTTAAATTCCTTAAATTTTGTGTATCCCTTGTTTTTTCATATGTAAATTTTAGATTTTTCACCCACGCTCAAATTCTCACAAAAAAAAATAGTTGCCATGACTTATACCCCAACCCTCATGTGTATGTGTATATATATATATATATATATATATATATGTATGTGGTGAAAGGATGGATATTGAAAGTGAATGAAAGAAAAGAGTCATTTATATGCATTTGTACATTTATTGAGCTCATAGAACCATTGTTTATGTACAATAACAATAAAATCACAAAACTATACATTTGTGCCTGCGTACAGACAGGATCTACAGTTTTTTAAAGCACAATATGATCATCCCTGAACGTACAGTATGGTATGGAATGTAAATGTAACAACTAAAATTTCAGTTTTTTTTTTTCACAAAATATCCAACATTTTGAAAAAACATGCAACATCAAGAACATTAATTAATATCCTCCTTCAAAACCTGCGTGCACTTGGTGCTTACATCACACATTCTATTTACAATCAATAAAATCTCTCTTTTCTATCTCTTCTTTATTTAAAACTGTATTTAAATAATATTACAAAAAAGTATACATAATATAAACAGATTATACTGTACATTAAGTTACCGGAGCGATGGGAAGGGATTCATGGATATGGTAGGGGTGGGGAAGTGTTTGGTGTTTGATTTTAAACACCTTATTAGAGTTTTTATGATACATGTCAGGTACTTAAATAATAAGAATTTTATTTCCATCAACACATTGGTATTGTTTTATTATTATTATTACTTGTTTTTTAGAAAAATAAGCACCAAGGAAGTGTGCGGAGTTTCTTTGGTTTCTACTTGCACTAGTTTGTGTTTATTAAAAAAACTCTAAATTCTATTTAATGGCTTAATATTGTGTTTTAAATGTTACTAATTCAGAGGCCTCAAACTGTCCCTCAAACAATAGACTCTCAATTACTATATAATTATCAAGAAGAAAACAGACACAAATAATATTTGTATTTGAAGAGAAAAATATACTTTTTTAGTTGTTTTTGTTGAACATATGTTTCAAGGCTTCTGAGCCCCATCCTTCAGCTTGCACAGACTGATTTTTCTCAAGTTGTCGGCCCTGATTCTTGACTCCTACTCCCTCTTCCTGTGGTCTAATGGACTTGTTAATGACGTTTCTTTCTCCGGGAATTTCGAAATTCATAATTCTTTCCTCATTCTCCTGTATGTAGATTTTTTCCCCCATATGGTGAGTTCATTTACATTTTCTAACTGTTTTAATAATTTTGTGTTTACAACTATTTTGTGTTTTTCTGACCAAACATGAGCAGTCACTGGAGATTTTCCTACTTTCCCCCTATATCACAGTGTGCACATTTTATTTGGCAAGTTCATTACATCACAGGAAGAGGGAGCAGGAGTCAAGAATCAGGGTCGATAACTTGAGAATCAATCTGTACAAGCTGAAGATAGGTCTCAGAAGTTTGAAACATATGTTCAACAAAAATAATCATAAGAGGTAAGAATACACAGACCAAACATCTTACTTATTAAATAAACCTCTTAATGTTACTTCCTATTGTATTCTTTTTTTAAATATATACGCTCAGACTGGGGTTTCAACCCAAGACCTTTGGCTTTCTATGCTAATGTTCTACCAACTGAGCTACCTGAGCACTCCAATCTAAATGCAAATTTTTCTCTTATACATTGTTAATTCCCGAGCACCAAATATTATGAACCGTTGCTCGATTGTGCAAATTACTTTTTTTTAAGAAGACTTTATTGGAAATTTAAACATTACTTTATAAAACCAATAGGGCTTCTAAATTAATAATAAAACCATCATAGGAATAATAATTTTAAAAAATGGAAGTCCTTTAGGTTGATACTGCAATGCTAATTCAGGAAGGTGAGATGGGTCCATTGTTTGGACATGTTTGAAACCATTTTTTAAATTAGGAATATTCCACAATACAGTGTTCCTCCTTCCACCCAAAGTGATTTGTCGCCAGAGGTTCCTGTCTAAAGCACCATCTTCCCTCAAATCTCTAGCTTCCATACTTCTCCTCACTCCATCTATCCATCGTTCTCTAGGTCTGCCTCTTCCACTTCTTCCATCAGCTTTCCAATCAAGGATCTTCTTTGGTATTCTATCTTCTTCCATTCTTATGAGGTTTCCATACCACTTCAAACGTTTTTCTTCTATTTTTTGTAATATGTTTTTTTCAACTTGCATAATTTCCCTTATTGTGCTGTTTCTGACTTTATCCCTTCTTGTAATTTTTGTCAATCACCTCCAAAACCCATTGCTACTCTAACAGCTGTAACCAATTACTTTGATAATTCTGAATTCCTTCAATTATATTTTGAACTTTTAATTTATCGCGTATATCTGTGTTTCTTTGCTTGTCCATTTCTGTCAAACCCAGGAGTGGACGTAAAAATCTCATCTGTACCGCTTACAATTTTGATTTGATTTTAGAATTCAGTGCCCAATTTTCGCTGCAATAATTCAGTCCTGATTTAATCTCAGTTTAGTTGCGCTTGACTCATGATACTTAATTTTGTAAAATACATCAATAAAGCATTTCAACAATAGGAAGTAAAATTTGCTATAAAGTATCAAAGTTTCATTGAATACATAAGATGAGCATGATATTTTCATAATTTTGGCATCTCCCTCAGATCAGCATCTTGGTACATAATTTGGCTGTCCTGATCATAAGGACTATCATGTTATTCGCTGATAATAGTAAAGAGAAATCAGTATTCTCACTTTACAAATATAAGGCATATCCTAATTTTGAGTCAAGTGCACCTTATATTCAGAATATATACATTACATATTTGCTTACAGTATTTGTTGAAACTTGAGACACATACAAACCCTATTCTACCATTAAGCTGGAGTAAAAAAAAAATTACAAAATAATTTTACAATTTATTATAAATAAAACTATA
Source organism: Diploptera punctata (assembly GCA_030220185.1). Lineage (NCBI taxonomy): Eukaryota > Metazoa > Arthropoda > Insecta > Blattodea > Blaberidae > Diploptera > Diploptera punctata. The sequence goes on along the minus strand of JASPKZ010001233.1, from coordinate 1,725,098 downwards.
AGTCATAAATGCATTAATACTTTCTTTTGCAACTAGGGGACATGCTTTAGCATAGTTGGTTATTAAGAGAGAAAGGTACAAGCAGGAAGGTCATGTTATATTTGAAGAGAAAATTATATGTTCAGACTGGGGTTTGAACCCAGGACCTTTCGCTTTCTTTGTGAATGCTCTACCAACTGAGCTACCTGAGAAACTCCAATCTAAACACAATTTTTTCTCTTACATACTGTTAATTCCCAAGCGCCAAATGCTACGAAACTATTGCTTCGATCTTGCAAATGGCAGCATCTTTATTAAGTAGAACTAAGCATTGATTTCGAGTTTCTCAGGTAGCTCAGTTGGTAGATCATTCGCATAGAAAGTGAAAGGTCCTGTGTTCAAACCCCAGTTTGAGTGTATAATTTTTCTCTTTAAATATAATTTATCCATCATTGAGATGTATGAAATTAATAATAAAAACATTGAGGAAGGTCATGGTTTGATTCCCATCTGGTTCCAAATTTTTAAACTTGCCTAAATCTTCTAGCAGCACTATTGCCCTAGGGTTGACTCAGACTCTTAACAGAAATGAGTACCATATGCATTTAAAATTTTAATAAAGTTCGTTCTTTACACCTCACCTCATATTCTGTCTTCTATTTAAATTAATAGAAGACAGGATGTAAGGTGTAGTGTAAACAATTTAACACTAAATTTTTAATTATTTAAATAGAAGACAGGATATGAGGTGAGGTACAAATAATTTTAATTTTAATTTTAAATTAAACCTCATAGTGATACTTCCTATAATTCACCATATGCATGTTTTGGGGAATAAAGTCAGCCGTCACATATGGCTGTTAGGTAGTCTTAACATTGTACTACCCTAAGGGCCTCTTAAGGTCTGTAGTGGAATCACATCAATTCCTATGCACCCTACTGAGGCGATTGATATTCTTAATCTGGGCAAAGTTTTTAAACATGTTTTATCATGTAAATGTAGCTTTAAAATTATATTGAATTATTATTTCATGGTGTGCATATTTTCTAATTATTTACATAAATAAATCTGTATTTAAAAAAATTATAATAAATCAGTTGCAAATTTCTTTCAGGTGTGGATAATCGAGAGTCTATTATACAGAATTCATTCATCTGTTATCAGTTGAGCTTAATATCTTTCATGCACTCACTTCAGTCTCATCACTGAATTTAGAAAACCAAGTTATTGATAAAAAAAATTGTAACAATCATATGTATGGAGTTAGATAGGCACTTTCAATATCTCCTATATTATGGGAAATACTAGTAGACATTATCCTTATAATTAATAAGCAAATTTGAATATTTTTAAGTTTGGAGTTTATAGCTTTTACAGATAGGTTATTTTTATGAAGAAGCGACCAAACTTTAACTATTTAAATGTTTCTTCTCATGTACAGCAACTATTCTTTAACCTAAGATTTGTTGAACATTATTCCAGAATCTATAATACAAAATATTTCCAATTTAATCTCAAGGAATCAAACCCAGAACCTATTAAATGTTACACATACTATCTTTTATACCATTGAAAGTGTATCCAAACTGACCAGCAAAGCTTATTACTCACTTCATAAAATAATGAAGAGTAATAACATACACTCTGCTACTAAAATAAAGCTATATAAAGTTTTAATAACAGTTTTGACCTACAGTAGTGAGACATGGAGCCTCACTAAAAGATCAGAGTAGCCCTAAATAATTTTGAAAAAAAAAAGTACTCAGGAAAATATTTGGATCGATAAATATTAATGGTCAGTGGAGAATACCATACAACAAACAATTGTACGACAAATACAATAAACCTGACCATGGGCTGGCCATGTACAAAGGTTCTCAACAGACCAAACACCAAATAAAGGGGCTTACACAAAGTTTTATGGGGAATAGACAAGTTGGAAGACCGAAAAAACGATGGGAGGAAGATGTTGCCTACTTAAGTGTCGCAACTGGAGGCTTGCCATGCAAAATAGAAATGATTGGAGGCAGAAGTTAAGGGAGGCTAAAGCTCGAATTTGAGCCAATCGGTCATTGGATGGATGAATGGATTTGTATCTAATGCCAATCCACTGTAATTTTTGTGTTTTACCTTAACATGGTCTATTTTAATTTATACAATGCATCTCACTCGACCACAAAGTTTTTTTGAGATAATAGCAAGGAAAAAAGGAAAGGGAATTAAGGAAGATGACAAAAATAGGAAACTCTGGAATAAATCAAGGCAGCCACAACACTGTAATGACAACTGGGAAAGTGAAAGAAGAAGAAAAGAAATTCAAAGCAAGTGAAAATATTCATTAATATATAAAGGCAAACACTCCTGGCGCGACAGGCCTAGAAGGCCCTTAGCCTACCAGCCGGCTGCTGGTCCCTCACATCCACATGTGTCAATCACAGAGGTAGATGATCATCAGCCAGTGTAGGGGTGACATGTGGTCAGCATGTCGAGTCCCCCAGCCGTTATAGCTGGTTTCCTCAACCTGGAGCCGCTACTTATTGTAGCTACCCAAATGCCTCATGATTCTGGGTGGGCACCGGTCTCATACTGGCCGAAATACCATGAGAAAATTTCTTTCCCCATGGAGACTCGAACCAGCGCAAGTCCCGTAGCTGTGCGCCAAGGCTTCCTACCTTAACCACTCGGCTACAGCACAGGACAAAAGGGAAACACACCATGGCAATATTTGCATAAATAGAAATTTAAATATGGATGTATTGCTATTTGCAGATGATGTGGTGCTTTTTGCAAATATGGAGGATGATTTACAATGGTCAACCTATCAACTTCAAATTTCTCTAAGAGTAAAACAAAAGTGATAGCGTTCAAAGGAAGATTACCCATTTTAGTTATGACAGTGAAATTGATATAAAAAGTAAGTAAAGTGATCCCACAACAGGCCTCAGGAGGCCCTTGGGGTAGTAGGAGGTTAAGGCTCCCACTTTTTCTAGACAATCGGCACTTTATGTCAGCCGGGTTGTCAGCCCTGCGTGACATTGATATATCAATTAAAATTCCAAATCATAATAAATCCATGAGAACCATTAATAGAGTTTTTAAACCATCTTTATTACAAAGGCATGCAAGAATAAGAACTTATAAAACCTTAGCGAGACCAATGCTTACCTATGGAAGTGAAGCTTGGACTATATGCAAGCTAGCAAAATGAAATTCATGAGAAGAACAGCTGGACACACAAAGTTAGACAACAAGAAAAATGCAGATATCCTTCAAGAACTTCAAATCACTTCAGTTATGGACCATATAACTACATACAGAAATAATTGGCTACAACACCTTCAGTGTATGGATCAATCTCACATCCCTCGTCAGATTTTGAATTATCATCCCCGAGAAAGGAGATCTTTGGGAAGACCACTCAAAAGATGGCAAGAGACCGTAATGGGCCACCAGGCCTAATACATGGAAGGAGGATGATGATGATATATAAAGGAAGTGACACTATGAGGTTTATCTTATCTAATAATTATGTGAAAGCTTGTTTTAACCATCTGCACATGTCCAGAATTCCCAGTTCCTGCTCATAACCCACAACCAATTTCACTTGTACCCAAGTTCCAAAACTTGTTGGAACATTAGCCTGGGAGTTCAGAACCAGTTCTGAATCAGATCAAGTTGTGTCTTAATGCACCCAAACCTCATGTACATGAGCAGATGATTCTGAACTGATTCTTCATCTTGGTGTAACAAATCTTATATTATGTGAATTAAAAAAAATTAAGGCTAAGTTTGAGACCTCTATATTAGGGCAGAAAAGGGGGAAATTTCTGCACTGACACTCGCACATTTACACTTACAGAACATGCGTGCACGACATTAAATGGTGGAATGAACATGCATCATTATGTGTTTTACAAAAATAGTAAAATATTAATCCAGCATTCAGTACTTGGTACAAATTATACCCTTATTAAACTTGTAATGTCTTGAATTAGAGGCAGTTTAATGATCAAGTCTGATATGATTGGTGTTCATTGGATGGTCCCCCTCTAAAACATTTTATACATCTGTTTCAGTCACATATGACAATAAGCATGATGTGAATGAGAAAAGGATAAAGACTTTTATTGATAGCACAAGAAAACTCCATAAACCCAAAAGAAAGAACAAGTAAATATTGTAATTTTTTATTTATTTTGTTTTATCCCAATTTATTGTTGACAATTTTCAAAGCATCTGTCCACCGCTTTGGTTTCAAGGTAGCATACTGCCTTATCACGCAACATGCCTGGGTTCTATCTTCAATTGAGACATATTTCCTGGGTGATGGGTTTTTTCAGGGATTTTTTTTCACCTCTAAGACAAATGTCAGGAAAATTTAAGGCCCAAAACAGTCTCTGAACATCATCTGGCCATCATTATCATATACACCTCATTAGATTAAGTTTAGGATTAAGGCCTCTACTGGTTTATCACCATTTATCATACATCATCAGGGAAGTGTAACTTCACCTTCCAGGCTCCCCAACCTCAGAAGTGGGTTACAATAACACCAATGCCAGGAGAGAATACCAAAATGTCGAAAATGAAACCTGGTGGCATTAAATAAAAAAAAAATTCAAAATTTTTAATTCTGCAGAATTCTGATTAAATTTGTTTTGCTACATATTTATACTGGAGGGACGTTGTAACATATTTTGTTACCAAAATATATAAGCCAGAAGATTGGGGGTTTGAGTCCTGGCCAGGGTCAGGATTTTTAAACTGGGCTTCTCCTATGCTATAGCAAGTGGTTTAAGGGAAGTTGCCTTGGTGCAGAGCTACAGAACTTGAGCTGGTTTGAATTTCTATGGGAGAAGAAATTTTCTCATTGAATTCTGACAGAATGAGACCGGTGCCCATCCAGAATCATGATGGATTTGATCAGCTATAATAAGCAGCGGCGCCAGGTTGGGGAAAACCAGCTATAATGGCTGGGGGGACCCACAAGCTGACACATGTCATCCCTAGATGATTGCTTACCTCTGTGATTAACACACATGAATGTGAGACCAGCAGTTGGGTGGTAGGAAAGGACCTTCTAGACCTGTCAAACCATGGAGTTTGAAATATATAATATTGTTTCTTATATTCCAAACTCCTTGGTGTGATAGACAATGTTATTCCATGACCAGCTTCGTAGGCTAGTGGCCAGCGTTTCTGACTATAGTTCATGAGGTCACAGGTTCGATTCCCAGTCACACCACAGGAATTTTTCCTTAAATTAAATTATTCTTGTGGTTGCCCATGGTGTGGAATTTAAGTTAAGAACTCTCCTGGCGCTTCATTATCGTTTATCATCTATCAGCAACGGGAAGCTACCACATCTACAATTCACTAGTAAAGCTGCAAAGCATAGCATGAAAATGCTATGATTGCAGTGAAAGACCTGCCCTCGGGCAGAATTACTATGGATATATATCGGGATAACGGATCTGTGACTTCCAGGTGCCCCAAATTAAGAAATGGATTACAATTGTGCCAATACCTGGGGAGAAACTCAGAAATGTCAAAAGACAACTTGGTGGCATTGGACAATATATATATATATAATTTTGACAAATGAAGTAGTTCATTTACAGCATAATATGGAAATATCCAGTGATTATCATTCTGTCTTTTGTAAGTTTTCTTGTACTATAATGGAATTAAGTGCTCTATCCTTTCTCACGTTTTTCCTGAAATATATATCCTTTCAGGACCTTTCTTACATTATATAAAATGTCATTTATAGTTAATTCTCTCAGTCCACAGTTATTTTGATATATATATTGTATTATTATATGTATTCCTATTAATTAAGTGCTAGCTTTTCTAAAAGCTTTCTTGTGAAAATTATTTCATTAGCTATTATATATTTGAGTGTGTTTCTATGTATGCTGTGACATTTAACAAGATTATATTCACTATTATAGCAGCTCACTACAATATTCTCATATATCAACAACTAACATTTTGCTTGGGAAAGAAGATACAAATCTTGTAGCACATGGTTTAATATGAAATTATTTTTTAAAACATAATTGTATTTTTGTTTTGCTAATTTGGTTTGATTTTTGAAAATGTAGCATTTTAATACCAAAATAATTCAACTATAACATACACTAGTAACAAAAAATATAGTTATATTTCTAGAATATGTAAGTTATCCACAAATAAAAACCATTAACTTGTATATTGACATTGGTTTTTATATAATTTTCTATTTGAATTTGTCCTAATGTTCATGTCAAAATATATTAGTTTTTCTTTCAGAACTGTAATGTAAAAAAGTGAAAAACTTACTCAGCTTTTCCTGAAATTAAAATATACTAATGATTAAATTTTAAAAACAAACTTAGTGAAATTTTGAGGTAGATACAGTTAAATATAAGATTTATAGGTATTTTCTTGTTTAATTAAATTATTTTTAGTCTGTTCATCTTACCTCAATATTAATGTTGATTTGTTCTTGAGGTAAGATGAACAGACTAAAAATAATTTAATTAAAATAACCTCAAAATATCACTTCCTAAAATAAAGTATTTTCTTGTTTCTTTTGCTTCCTTATGTTAAACTATTTTTGTTTGGTTTCCATTTATGAATATTAATAATGAAATAATTAAGAGACTGGACTGGAAACATACATTTCACCTCATTAATTATTAATGATTAATTATTATAATAAGTACTAATTATTATATATTAAATTAAAAGATTCTTACCTCTCCTCACATTATTCTGTTAAGTAGATCGCGATTTCAGGCCTATAGCAGGCCCATCTTCAGTACACTGTTGTTGACCGGTGTTATGTCGCTCGGAAGAACCACTTCTTCTTCCCTCTGTTGGTGGACCGATGAACCTCTTGATAAGGTCAAAATTTGCGGGAACTTCGAAGTTCATAAGTTTTCCTTTGTTTTTCTGAATGTGGATCTTTTCCCAAACTGTAAGTTCCTTAGGTGTCTCTATTTGTTTAATTAGACTAGCTTTTGATTCAATTCGATGTTTTTCGTACCAAGCATGAGCAGCTACTGCTGACTTTTCCAATTCTCCAATTTTTACATTTCTAAGATGTTCCTTCACGCTTGTTTTCAAATTTCTTTTCGTTTCCTATATAAATTTGTCACAATCTTTACATTTGATCTGATAAATTCCTGATTTATTTTCTTCTTCAATTTTTTCATTTTGTTGGTTTTAATTATCCTATTAAGGCTGTATTCATTCTTAGGTGCTAATCTTATATTCAACTTTTTGAAAATTTTTTGAAATTTGTAGTGTTTCAATGGATGGTAAGTGAATTTCTTGAATTTTATTTTTTCTGTTTGTTTTATCAGTGTGCTTTCATTAATTAATTTTTGTCTTTTGAATTTATTTATTTTCTTGTGTACCATGCTTTCATCATAACCATTATCTGTTGCCACATTAATTATGTATTCTTTTTCTCTTTTATAGTTTTCTGGGCTCATAGGAATATTTACTAATCTGTATGCTAAGCTATTGAACACTGCCTCTTTGTGAGCAAAATGGTTGAAACCCGAAGCTTTAATATAGTTGTCTATATGAGTATTCTTTCTATATATTCCAAATTCTATCCTGTTTTCTTTGTTTCGTGTTAAATTAAGATCCAAAAATGGGATTTGTCTTTCAATCTCAGTTTCCATGGTGAATTTTATCGTTCTACTCTGGATGTTCAAAAGCTTCAAAGCATCCTCAATTTGTTTCTGTTTGACAATAGCAATTACGTCATCAACGTATCTGGTCCAAAATTTGAAGATCAAAGGATGTCCTCTTGCAGAAAATAACAAGAGGACATCCTTTGATCTTCAAATTTTGGACCAGATACGTTGATGACGTAATTGCTATTGTCAAACAGAAACAAATTGAGGATGCTTTGAAGCTTTTGAACATCCAGAGTAGAACGATAAAATTCACCATGGAAACTGAGATTGAAAGACAAATCCCATTTTTGGATCTTAATTTAACACGAAACAAAGAAAACAGGATAGAATTTGGAATATATAGAAAGAATACTCATATAGACAACTATATTAAAGCTTCGGGTTTCAACCATTTTGCTCACAAAGAGGCAGTGTTCAATAGCTTAGCATACAGATTAGTAAATATTCCTATGAGCCCAGAAAACTATAAAAGAGAAAAAGAATACATAATTAATGTGGCAACAGATAATGGTTATGATGAAAGCATGGTACACAAGAAAATAAATAAATTCAAAAGACAAAAATTAATTAATGAAAGCACACTGATAAAACAAACAGAAAAAATAAAATTCAAGAAATTCACTTACCATCCATTGAAACACTACAAATTTCAAAAAATTTTCAAAAAGTTGAATATAAGATTAGCACCTAAGAATGAATACAGCCTTAATAGGATAATTAAAACCAACAAAAATGAAAAAATTGAAGAAGAAATAAATCAGGAATTTATCAGATCAAATGTAAAGATTGTGACAAAATTTATATAGGAAAAACGAAAAGAAATTTGAAAACAAGGGTGAAGGAACATCTTAGAAATGTCAAAAATGGAGAATTGGAAAAGTCAGCAGTAGCTGCTCATGCTTGGTACGAAAAACATCGAATTGAATCAAAAGCTAGTCTAATTAAACAAATAGAGACACCTAAGGACTTACAGTTTGGGAAAAGATCCACATTCAGAAAAACAAAGGAAAACTTATGAACTTCGAAGTTCCCGCAAATTTTGACCTTATCAAGAGGTTCATCGGTCCACCAACAGAGGGAAGAAGAAGTGGTTCTTCCGAGCGACATAACACTGGTCAACAACAGTGTACTGAAGATGGGCCTGCTATAGGCCTGAAATCGCGATCTACTTAACAGAATAATGTGAGGAGAGGTAAGAATCTTTTAATTTAATATTGAATTGAACCTCACAGTGATAATTCCTATAAAAAAAGGTTAACTAATTATTATATTTAAATTAATATTGGGAAGTAAACATTGAGGTTATATCATTAATAGTGAGTGGAGAACATATTTTAATCGATTCACCTCGTACATTTTCAAACTTCTTTGATACCGACGGTTTCAGATCATGTCCTTCTTCATGGAAGCCATGACTGAAGGACATGATATTGTCTGAAACCGTCGATATCAAAGAAGTTTGAAAATGTATGAGGTGAGTTGATTAAAATATGTTCTCCACTCACTATTAATACTAATTATTAACTCATTAATAATTAAAATAAACCTCATAGTGTTATTTCCTACATATATTAAATTATAAAAATCATCTCATATTTTGTTTTCTCATCTACACATGATTTGATGAATATCTTCACCATTCTCAATCAGTATCTCATTGTTGTGTTGACCGATGGATATATTGTATATTCTTACTGCCTGGTAGTAGACAGATAAACATCAGGAACTTCAAAATTCATTACTCTGTCTCTATTTTTCTATGTTAATTAAATACAAATAAAACTGTCAATGTTTTATATGATTTTCGTATTTTTCTAGCTGTGATTATTTCCCATACTGAGTTCTGTTGGTTTTGAATCAACTGGAAAACCAATAGAACTCACATTATAGGGGGAAAAAAAATGTAATTCAGAAAATAGAGATGAAGTAATGGATTTTTAAGTTCTTGGAGAAAAGGATTTAATTATAAGGTTTGTGTTTCCACCACCAGAGGAAAAGAATACAAGACATCCAGTGATCATCACAACAGTCAGAAGTTGTTAAGAATGTTAAGGATGTTCACTGAAACACGTCCAGGGAGAAAAAAAAAATGAGGTGAGGTATATATTTGTGTTTGGTTTCTTAATATATTACCTCATAGTATTACTTCCTACAAATTTTGATTAAAGAAGTAATTTTTTTTTATTTGCATAAACTCCACATTTCAACAACACAAACACTTATTATTCTGAAACAAAAAAATTACCAAGCTAGAGGTTCAAATCCCAGTTCATGCATTAATTTTTCTTTTCAAAATAATAATTGTCTATCATTGCAAATGTTCAAATATAAATAAAACATTGAAACCAAAACACTATCTACCAGAGGTAAAAATCTTAGAGAACTGCAGAACTGCAAAATAAAAAATATTTCTAGTAAACTACAGCACAATATAAAATTGGTTTAATATTTCAAGGAAATAACACAATGAGCTTTATTTTAGATAATACGATTGTGATATGCACTACTCACCTCATATTTATAACTTTTTTTGAAAGACTCGAGTTTCAATGCCTTAGGCATCATTGTTAGAAAGAATTTTCAGTGATGCCTAAGGCATCAAAACTTAAGTCTTCAAAAAAGCTACAAATATGAGGTGAGTAGTGCATATTTAATTCATAATATATAAAATTAGTATGTGTAAGGTGTAACATAACACCTTCTGCTGATGATGGAACTGAATTCCTAAAGGCTTATAAGTTTTAAAAGTTTTAGTCTTGTTTTACAAGTATTAATTTTATATTCATATAATAAAGTTAGGAATTTTGTGGTTAGCCCCACAGATTTCAGAACAATGTCCATAAAACACCCCTGGCGGTTAATTAAAATCTTACATTATAAGGTTTTCTTAATAAGAATTAAATTAATTGTGAATTCTTCTTACCTCATACATCTATGCTTTTTAACACAGAACTGCAGTATCAGGAAACATCATTCCCACCTCAGCTGTTTTCAAGGCTGTCAAATTTTTCATTATGCCAGTGATTTTCTAAACTGCCATCTGGTGATGATTTGAAGAACTTTGTAATCAAATTTGGAATTAACAGTTTGAGAAAAGACATACATTCAAAAAAACATACTAGACCCATGAATTTTGAGTTTCCGGACGAACCAAATTTGATTACAAAGTTATTCAAATCAACACCAGATGGCAGTTTAGAAAATTACCAGCATAATGAAAAATTGACAGTTGTGAAAACAGCTGACGATGGGAATAATGTTTCCCGATACTGCAGTTCTGTGTCAAAAAAACATAGATGTATGAGATAAGAAGAATTCACGATTCATTTGATTCTTATTAATTTAATATTGTGAATAATACCTTGACAGAATTTTAACATGCATTTTTCTACTAGAAAATATATCAGATTAGAAGCTAAATTTTAATTAAAAGGGTATGGTAGTTTACTTTTACGGATATTTGGTTTTTATTTTTGGATAACTTTCACATCACTAACAAAAAGAGTAACATTATAAATTTAAAAATGCTGAATACATTGCCATTCAAATCTATCATTAAGTTACAATTCATTATGATTTAATGCATAAATAAAATAATTACATCATATCCTATAGGTTTAGATACTCCAAAAATAGTTTATTATAGAAGTAATGATGTGGATATTCACAAAATTATAAAATTTGAAAAGCAATTGTGAAAGAAGGTCAATATGGCCAACTTTACCAAGTCAACATTACTACGATTGTCAAGGTTACTACCGTTTAAACTGGCAAGAGTGATATTTTCAGAATTTGATTCAAGAATGGGAACAGAAACTTGATATGACATTGGACGAAGGAACTTTTAGAATGTAGAATTATGTCAGTAAGGTTTCTTTTAACATTGAAATGGGACCATCCCCAAATACATATTAAGCTATGGTTTATTTACGGTTATCTTTGTTGACAATTTTATATTATCGTTAAAATCTTTGTTAAAGTATGATTTCTTTTGTTGATGACTGAATATCAGTAATTAGTGAGATTTCATCTTTACTCATCCTGAATAGTTATTTTCTCCCTTTCCTATAAAATGTGTAAATCATAAATTGAAGCTATGAATCCAGAAAGAGATTACAACTTATAACTTTCAAATTTTACAGCAAAATAAGAAATTGATATTTAATTTTAGGAAGTTATATTTTGAGGTTATTTTAATTATATTATTTTTGGTCTGGACATCTTACCTCAATATTAATGTTGATTTGTTCTTGGACATGTTTCAAAACAATTCTGTTTTATCGTCAGCTTTCCCAGACTGGTTTTATTTATGTTGCATTATGTTGCACCACCTGGATGTCGATGTCAGCTCCATCCTGTGGTTGGCCAAAGAACCTCCAAACAAGGTCACCCTCCATCGGAATATCAAAATTCATAACTCTGTTTCTGTTCTTCTGAATATAATTTTTCCCAAATAATCAGCTCTTTTGTATTTTCTAACTGTTTTAATAATTTAGTGTCTGAATTTATATTATGTTTTTCAGACCAAACATGAGCAGCAACTGCAGATTTTTCAATTTCTCCATTTTTAATATTTCTTATGTGTTCTTTGGTTCTAATTTTTAGGTTTCTTTTTGTTTTCCCTATATATATCTTTTCACAACCCATGCATTCAATTTGATATATTCCTGACTTTTTATTTTTATCAGTTTTTTTCATTTTTGTTGGTTTTTATTAGTTTATTTAAACTGTAGTTATTTTTTGGTGCTAATTTAATATTTTAATATTTTATTAAATTAGCACCAAAAAATAACTACAGTTTAAATAAACTAATATTTTAATATTTTATTAAATTAGCACCAAAAAATAACTACAGTTTAAATAAACTAATAAAAACCAACAAAAATGAAAAAACTGATAAAAATAAAAAGTCAGGAATATATTAAATTGAATGCATGGGTTGTGAAAAGATATATATAGGGAAAACAAAAAGAAACCTAAAAATTAGAACCAAAGAACACATAAGAAATATTAAAAATGGAGAAATTGAAAAATCTGCAGTTGCTGCTCATGTTTGGTCTGAAAAACATAATATAAATTCAGACACTAAATTATTAAAACAGTTAGAAAATACAAAAGAGCTGACTATTTGGGAAAAAATTTATATTCAGAAGAACAGAAACAGAGTTATGAATTTTGATATTCCGATGGAGGGTGACCTTGTTTGAGGGTTCTTTGGCCAACCACAGGATGGAGCTGACATCGACATCCAGGTGGTGCAACATAAATAAAACCAGTCTGGGAAAGCTGACGATAAAACAGAATTGTTTTGAAACATGTCCAAGAACAAATCAACATTAATATTGAGGTAAGATGTCCAGACCAAAAATAATATAATAAGAAATTGATCTAATTTTAGAAAGAAAAATTACATTCAAACCGGGAATAATTTTTCTTTCTAAAATTAAAATTATATCCAATTCTGGAAAGTGTTAATTCAAAATATCACATAAAAAAAAAATTGATCGTTTTAATTAATTTTTAAATTAACTTAATTTTGGTTTACTACTTAAATTAATGAAATTTCTCAACTTTGAATGGTTAAAAAAACTATATTAATAATTTCTTCACACTGATCAGTCATAGCTTTGGAGAGCATTACAGGGGTGGCAGATGTAGGGCCTTAGCCTCTCCTTTGTTAAGAGTTACTAGACAAAGTTAATTTATATTTGAAGAGAAAAATTTTCGCCTAGACCGGGACTCGAACCCGGGACCCTTGGCTTTCCGGGCCAAGTGCTCTACCAACTGAGCTACCGAGGCGAGTTACGATCTAGACGCAAATTTTTCTCTTATGTATGTTGTAATTCCCTCGCGCCAAATGCTTGAAACCATAGCTTCTATCTTTGCAAATGGCGGCTTCTTAGTTAAGAAGACATTTATTGGGAATTTAACACTACTTTATAGCCAGTAGGGCTTCTATTGACGATTTTTATTATTCATTTAACACTTCTCATAGAAGGATAAATTATATTTGAAGAGAAAAATTTTCGCCTAGACCGGGACTCGAACCCGGGACCCTTGGCTTTCCGGGCCAAGTGCTCTACCAACTGAGCTACCGAGCGAGTTACGATCTAGACGCAAATTTTTCTCTTATGTATGTTGTAATTCCCTCGCGCCAAATGCTTGAAACCATAGCTTCTATCTTTGCAAATGGCGGCTCTTAGTTAAGAAGACATTATTGGGAATTACAACATACATAAGAGAAAAATTTGCGTCTAGATCGTAACTCGCCTCGGTAGCTCAGTTGGTAGAGCACTTGGCCCGGAAAGCCAAGGGTCCCGGGTTCGAGTCCCGGTCTAGGCGAAAATTTTTCTCTTCAAATATAATTTATCCTTCTATGAGAAGTGTTAAATGAATAATAAAAATCGTCAATAGAAGCCCTACTGGCTATAAAGTAGTGTTAAATTCCCAATAAATGTCTTCTTAACTAAGAAGCCGCCATTTGCAAAGATAGAAGCTATGGTTTCAAGCATTTGGCGCGAGGGAATTACAACATACATAAGAGAAAAATTTGCGTCTAGATCGTAACTCGCCTCGGTAGCTCAGTTGGTAGAGCACTTGGCCCGGAAAGCCAAGGGTCCCGGGTTCGAGACCCGGTCTAGGCGAAAATTTTTCTCTTCAAATATAATTTATCCTTCTATGAGAAGTGTTAAATGAATAATAAAATCGTCAATAGAAGCCCTACTGGCTATAAAGTAGTGTTAAATTCCCAATAAATGTCTTCTTAACTAAGAAGCCGCCATTTGCAAAGATAGAAGCTATGGTTTCAAGCATTTGGCGCGAGGGAATTACAACATACATAAGAGAAAAATTTGCGTCTAGATCGTAACTCGCCTCGGTAGCTCAGTTGGTAGAGCACTTGGCCCGGAAAGCCAAGGGTCCCGGGTTCGAGTCCCGGTCTATGCGAAAATTTTTCTCTTCAAATATAATTTATCCTTCTATGAGAAGTGTTAAATGAATAATAAAAATCGTCAAAGTTAATTTAGTTAATAAAAATGAGAAAATAAAAGAAGAAAACAAATCTCAGATTAAATGTGAAGAATGTGAGAAATTCTACAAAGAAAAAACTAAGAGAAATTTGATAACTAGAGCGAAAGAACATCTCAGGAATGTCAAGAAAGGGTAAGTAGAAAAATCTGCAGTGGCTGCCCATGCATGGTCTGAAAAATATCTTATTGAGAAAGAAGCTAAATTATTAAAACAAATAGAAAAACCAAAAGAACTTACTGTTTGGGAAAAGATCTACATTCAAAAGAGCGAAAAGAAGAAATTGATGAACTTTGAAATTCCCGGTGAGAATGGCCTGGTTTTGAGGTTTTTCAGTCAGCCAATAGAAGAAGCGAAGGACAGCTCTTCAAGACGACAGAACAATAGTCATGACAATACTGAGGATGGAACAGAAACTATGTTCCGAAACTAGTTTATAGTCAAATAAGAAGAACAATATGAGATGAGTGATAAAAAATTCTACCTTAATTAGTTATGCTTATTTCCGTAAAGATGTCATGAATAGTATGCAGTCAACATACCGACCCAATAAGACATCTAGTAGACAACTAAGGTATTACTAGGATGAAGGAGGTTGGTAAATTTTGCTTAGAGGCCTCTTTATTTAGGCTTTTACAAGCCTGAAAATCTTCAGACTCAGGACCCAAGGCTTAAAGTTCCTCCTGGAAGGCATGCTCCTTGGATTTTAGATGTGGGATGATAGGTTGTCAGTAACCTCCTGGCTAGGTTTTATGGATCTGTTGACCAATGACATTAAGGGGGCTTGGTATGTGGATAACAGAACCATAAAAAGCATAAAAATAAGATGTCTGCTTAAAAATAATTATAAAATGTCCATGATAATTTGTATTTTATATAAATAGAGTCCAATTATGAATGGAGGTCATCTCACAAAATTCTCTGCATTTCAAAACTTTTGTCATCAACCTTTAGCAGAATTGTACTGGGAATCAAGAAGGAGAATGGAGATCATCTAAGATTCTGGGCATTAGACTATCGTAACTACATTCATAATTTTCATAACAAAGTAAACAATTAGTTTTTTTAAATCAAAATTACATGGGAAGTAACACTACATGAGGTAATTTACAATTTATGAACTGAGTCAGATAATTTTTTTTTTCATCTCACCTTATAAAATTCCACGTTTTCATAAGACCAGTTTCAAAGGCCATTGCTTCCATCCTCCGCCAAAACTCTGACTGTTGAAATTCTGCTATTACCTTCATCTTCCAAATTACCATCTTGTGCTGAGTTTATGAACTTTGAGATTAAATTTTTCTCGCTGGGAACTTCAAAATTTTGAATGATGGTCATTTGGAAGATGATGGTAATGGCAGAATTTGAACAGTCAGAATTTTGGATGCCTTTGAAACCAGTCCTGTGAAAATATGGAGTTTTATGAGGCAAGATGAAAAAACATTTATCTGACTCAATTTATAAATTAGTTTTTTTTGTTTCTGCTGTAAACATTTGAAAATTATAGATTTCTGGATTGAATGCTTCAATTAATTTGTTACTCTTCAAAAGTAAAAAAAAAAAAAATATGAATTTGCAATTAGATAAACATTGAGTAATTAATGAAGATATTTGTTGACAAATACTGACTAAAGAAGTTTATGTAACTCGCAGTTTCTTTATGAGCTTTTAGAAACCTACAGACTATTTATCAATTTCCAGGCTCTGGGTTTCTTTTAATGATTATTAACCATTAACAATCCAAAGCTTAATTTCTTCAACTGTTAAATATTCAAATAATAGCAAACTATTTTCATTTGAAACAATCATTGCACATCATAGTTCTGTTATTACATGAGGTTCTTACTTCCAGAAAAATTTTGTCTTTGAATAATTTAAAACATGTTAGTTCTTAGTAAACATTAGCATTGTTAATATATTAAGACACTGTTTTATCATTCTTTTGTCTCCATTACACAAAACATATATACATATAAGTAGATACAAAATAATAAGAAAAAGCTTAAAAAACCAATTTGTTAGATTCTTCCATAGCATAGCACAGAAAACATGAAGAGGACATATAGAAAATACAGATGTAATAACATATATTTGGATTTGAAAAGAATTGGAATATAACGGAATCAGTTCATGTACTCTACATTGTGATATAATTCCTATGCTTATATATTTTCTCTCTTTATGAGTTATCATTCAAAATTATTAAATTGAATGTTAATCCTCACATTTTTCAAATAGTGCTGTTTAAACATCCAGGTATTTAACAATTTTCACAAAATGTTTCACATTTCTAACAATACAATTCTTTAGAATTCATGAATAGTAATTGCCTTTTCAATTATTTCATTTCTCTCCAGGGAAGTATTGTAAAATGAAGAAAATTCATTATATTCAAATTAAAAGTTAATATTATTTTAAGATATGGTGCTGAAGTTTGGCAAATTCTTATCAAGGAAATGAAAATAATTTTAAGTACAGAAACGGATGTTTTAAGATCAACTGGAAAATCTAGAATGGATAGAATATGAAATAAAGAAATAAGGGAAGTTATGGATGTGCAAGAGAAGCCAGACATCATAGACATTATAGAAAAGAAACGATTACAGTGGTATGGCCATGTCAAAAGAATGCCATAGCAAACATTGCCTACTTATTATGCAATGGATCCCAATGGAAAGGAAGAAGAAAGGAAGATCAAAGAAAACCTGGATAGAGGGTGTACAAGCAGCTATGATTGTCAGAGGATTGAAGGAAGAGCAATGAATGGACAGAGAGGAATGGTGTTTGGTTTCCGGAAGATGTCGACAGCTGTCATGATACCGGATGATGATGATAATATTGTAATTCAAAGTTTCATTTTTTTTACTAATGAAAAACTAAACCATAAAATATTGTATGTGCCATGGGCATTAAACCCTTGAACAAGAGGCCCTCTACATAATGCCCTTGAAACGTAATTAACTTTTAAAACCATCAGATTACTATTTATTGGTCCATTAAATTGATAACTAAAGTTGATTAGATATTCAAAATTATTTTATGTAAAATATTTTTAATTTTATCTTTAATTCCAGAAATAAGAACCTCAGGATAACATATTAACAAAATTTAACATTTAAAATGGATGGTATCACATTATTAGAAAGTGAAGGATTTTTGTTATCCTATACATTTAGCTTGCATAATGTTATTCATATAAGCAGCTACAGCCTGGTGTTAAAAAACTCATTGTTATAATGATCTTTACAACTCATTATAACATTAGTGTATATGCATACTAAATGAATGGAATAACATGCATTCCTCTGCTTTTACTTATTATATTCTTCTTGTAGTGTTGTACAACAAAACTCAAACCATTTCATGATTAACACAAAATCAACTTTCACAATATATTAAACAAATTTTGGCACATACAAGAAATTAATTCTATAACTAGCAGCCAATTTTTACAGAAATTATTATTTATAGCTGGAATGTTTTATTTAAAATTTATTAAATACAGTACAGTCTCACTTTCATATTTTTAATTTTACAAAATTATTTTTACTACACATGTTGACTGTCTAAATAATTTTCAGAGAAAAAAAATTGCCTAAACCAGTGTTTAAATTAGCTAAAAAATAATATCAATAGCTTACTCTTTTAAAAGTTATGAAGAAAGATGGAGGATTGTGAAGGAAGCCAAAGCCACCCTGTGCTGTATAGCTGAGAAAGAAAACTAGCCATAAAACACACAACTGCCTTTGTTATAAATAATTAATTAAACGTTAAAAACAATAAAATATAGTTACTGAAATATTTTTAAAAAATTATCTAGATCTTCAGAATATAGCTATACAATTTTATTTTAAATATCCGATTCTGAATACCTTTGTGCAGTTTATGTAATAATTAAAAATATAATATTTATAAGATCAATGAGCATAAATAGTAATTCATAAAGTAATGAGTCATTTTACATCTTACCTCATAGTTTATGTTTTCTTAAACTGGAAACAGCAGTTTTCAAAAGGTCAATCCCTTTCATTTTCAACAGTTTGATATATAGATTATTAAATGTTCCACTAAATGAAGAAGATTTTAAGAAAGAATACAATCACATTTTGGACATAGCTAATTTAAATGGTTTTGGAAAGGAAATAATTATAATTAAATTAAAGAAATTCAGACAACAAAAAAGATTAAACGAATACACCACCCTGCAATCTGATTCAAAGAAAGGAAAACAATTTAAGAAAATTACTTACATCCTGAAATACATAACAAATTAAAAAAAAAAATTAAGAAATTCAATATTACATTGGCACCGATAAATAAATTTAGCCTTGGTAATCTATTAATAACCAATAAGAAATTGAACAAATTAATTGTAGAGACTGCAATAAAGTATACATAGGAAAAACAAAAAGGAATTTGGACACTCACACAAAGGAACACTTATTTGATCAATAATGACGTATAGCTGTAGATTTTGAAATAAGGTTAATAGGGGAGCTACAAGTATTAAAAAATCCATATTTATACAAAAATTAATTTTATTACAGAAGCACTTATACTCCGTATTCTAGCATCAGCTGTAAACAAATTCACCATAAAAAAATAACATCCTATATAAACTAATAGACTTTAGAATTTTGAACTCTTGGATAATAAATATTGCAGGTTTAGCTTTTTTTCATAATATTAATTATATAACCATATAAGCAGGAGTGGCATTTTTAGAGATTGCTTATTTTATAAAGAAAAATTACGTCAAACCCCGGATCTCTGATTCTGTACGTCAGTGCAATAACCGTTACACCATTCAAACTTCCAATAGGAACGTTAAATTTCTTTCCACTTATACAATTCTCCTCTCATCTGAAGGCCGATAGCCATCCTATAAGAAGTTCGAATGGTGTAATAATTATTGCACTGACGTACAGAGCCAGAGGTCTGCAGTTCGAATGTGATTTTTCTTTCTAAAATAAAACTATATCCAATACTAGAAAATATTAATTTAAAATATAACATCAAAAGAGATTTGCTTGTCTACAATTTAGACCCCACTCATATTAATATTTTGCACTTTCAATACCAAATGGGATCACAAACGCAATGACGATATCTTGAAGGAACTACGTTTAGAACCAGTCATTGAGTACATACATAGATACCAGAACAACTGGATGAATCATTTGCGACGAATGAGTTCAGATAGAGTTCCCAAGGTCATGCTTCGTTATTGTCCAACAGGGAAGAGATCTCTGGGCCGTCCAAGGAAATGCTGGATACAAAATTCATCAGTGAGATTGTAACAGGCCTAAGACTTGGTTGAATGAAGGAGGAGAAGAAGAAAATACTCTTCTACATTTTATTTATATTAACATATTTCATTTCATCATTTATGTAATTTTGAGTGAATTTACATTATATTATTATACCTTGTTTAAAGTAGCTCGGCACAAATATAACAAAACCAATATCCTTGGCTTGTAGATAGATAAGGGCACCAGATCAGAAGAATTGAAAACTTTAAAACTGCAGTGTACAGAGAATAAAGTAACTTTTGTTTTTAGAATAAAAAATATGAATTGGAAACTTCACATTATAAAAAATTATTCTCTCACCTGGGCATATTTCAGAGATAATTTTTCCCATTTTTAACTAAATTCCAACTAATAATGTAAAATATGGAAACCCGACAAAAGGGCTAATCATATAAAACTGTCACTTAAGCCCACCTCTGTCATAAAATGCACTTCACTTTATGATGGCTGATTGCAATGGCATGTTCGAAGGTAATCAAACACATCCTATACCAGAAAGAATAGGTAGAATATTTTTGTGCTGCAGAGAAATACATGGTTAAGGGTTTTATTTCCAAACAATTTACTGTGGTTTTCCCAATATAACATACAACATTTTTAGCAGATCCATAATTTTATATTACTCTTTTACTCCATGGTGCAAAAAGTCTAGAAGGGCCTTGGCCTGCCAACTGGCAGAAAAATCTGTAGTAGCAGCCTATGCATGGTCAGAAAAACATCTTATTGAAAGAAAGGCTAAAGTATTAAAACAAATAGAAAACCCCAAACTCATGGTTTGGGAAAAAAATCTACATTCAAAACAATGGAAAGGAGAAATAAATGAACTTTGAAACTCCTGGGGAAAATTATTTGATTTCGAGGTTCTTCTGTCTACCAACAGAGGGAACAGGAGGTGGCTCTTCAAGACAATAAAACAATGATCATGAAAATACTGATGATGGAACCAAAGAAAGTCCCGAAACTAGTCTAAGAAGAAGAAGATTATGAGGTAAGATGATAAAATTTTACTTAAATAAATAATACCTCATACTGTTAATTCCTAAAAATGTAAGTTTAAACAGTTTAATTAAGGTGATATGTACAAAATATGACATTATTATATTAAAAAAGAAGAAACAATTACATAAATCGTTGATTTATGTTGTTTGAGCTATATGAGAGAAAATCATTTCAATTTTAATGAACATACAATAGAATTCTATAAGCAAAACAGTTTTAAAATATTACAAATACAACAAACTTCAATTAAAATATATCAAACATATAAGAAAACTTATAATGTTAATATCTCAAAAATCATTCTGAGGAATTAATTCTACAAAAACAATTAAAAAGCAGTAATCTGACCTCTTAACATTTCATTCTGATACTGCTCTTCATGGATATAAAGTAAAAATAAGACTTAAATATTTTTAGTGGCATTCAGTCTTAAATATTCAGAGTTGACATTTGTTTATCCAACATATTCATACATAGGGTTTAACACAATTAAACAGAAAAATGTTTACCTGAACCGAGATTATATTAATTTACATATTACAATATTCATATATTTTTATCTTTCCAGAGTTTTTTGGACAAATATTCTTCAGTAAATGCCACTCCTTATTACATCTATTGTTTTAATAAATAAGGCAAATCTAGAGTCATCTTTCCTCGTAATTTATTGGGTTCTATTTGAACATGTTTTGACATTAATCAAAATTAAAGTGGGAAGTGAGACTATGAGGTATGAGAAAATTACTTACCATCCTGGAATACACAGAACATTTAAAAAAGAATTTAACAAATTCAATAATATATTGGCATCAATTAACAAATTTAGTCTGGATAATTTACTAATAACAAATAAAAAAGTTAATGTCCCAGATAGTAAAAAATTTAGAATTTATGAAATTAGTTGCAATGACTGCTATAAATTATATATATATATATATATATATATATATATATATATATATATATGAAAAACTAAAAGGAATCTATAAACTCGTACAAAAGCACACTTTAGAGATATTAAAAATTGAAAAATTGGCAATTGCAACTCATAATTTGCTAGAGAATCACAAAATTGGAAGAGAAACTAAACTTTTAAAACATTTAGAGAAGCCTTTGAAATTAACAGTTTGGAAAAGGAATAAACATTCAGAATAATAAATATAGAGCCATGAATTTTGAAATTCCCAACGAGAAAAATTTGATATCCAAGTTCATAAAATCAACACCAGATTGCAGTTCAGAAGATGGTGTTAACAGAAAAATTTCAACGTTCAAGTTTGACTGAAGATGAAGGTGAATGACCTTTGAAACTGGTATCATGAATACAAACAATTTCATGAGATGAGATTTAAGAACATTTTCTCCAACTCATTTATAAATTAAAATGTTTTGATATACCATGTGTACCATTATCAGCTTTTCCAGACTGTTAAATTTTATGTTGTTTACTCTGGGATATCGGCTCCCACTCCATCATTTGCTTGACTGAAGAACTTGTAAATCAAATATTTTCCCCCAGGAATTTCAAAATTCATAAAAATTTGAAATATGTTCAAACAGAACACAAGAAGTTATGAGGTAAGATAACTCTGGACTCACCTTATTTATTAAGAAGAAACTCATAATGTTACTTCCTATTGTAATTTATTAATCTATTGTTTTATTATTATGAAAACATACAAATACAAGATCTCTTCTATTCTACTTGAACAAAAGTACAAGTAAAATTTTGACTGAAATTGAGTTAGTACAGAATAATTGCTGCAGATGCAATTTTCAATTCCGAATTGCTTCAAAAGGAAGATTTCTTTACTGTCAAAATTCCAACAATTACACACAAAAATTTTTCTTACATGAGTAATATTGCTATATTTATTTCAGAATTATGATTTTGTCCATATAACATTTTTCTCTAACCAACTAAATCCTGCATAAGTATAAAATACCCAACAGTTTCCCTTCATTGTAAAAGAGACTGTACTGTATTTTTTAAAGGCAATTAATTACTTCCTGACACTAACAATAACAGTTGCAACTCCAAAGCATGTAGCTAGGAGACAACAAAGCACCTATATTAAGATTACAGGCATGTTATGTGGAAAATGTGTGCTGTTAACTTTCCTTGGCATAACTTTTATTGAAATAAAGACGAGGAATGTGGTAGACAACAGTTGGCGGTGGGTCATGTGAAATTTATTGCAGATCTTAGTCTGATGATTTTCTTCACCGCTTGCAGGGAGATTGGGATGCTGAGGAAGATGACGACAGTGAAGAACGACACATGTCATGTCAGGGCAGGAACTCCACATAGTTCTCAGGAACTAGTCCTGTCTTCCCATTTAGAGTTCCTTCCAACCACCCAGGTTCTAAAGACTGCCGAACTGAAAATTTCACAATAAAATATTAATTATGCACAAACCAAATATTTGCAATGCAGGAAGAAATGCTTGGATTCACTCAAATCAACTAATTCTTATTGAAATTTACTGTATTTTCTTCAATACAACACAATACTGCACACTCAAAAATTGGAGAGCTAAAAAAAATTATTATTTTATATGTAAATACTAGGACATTTGATAAATAATGGAAACATTGTTATAACATCGTAAACAATTTATTTAGGTTATTTTAAAAATTTTTAACTTTATTTATAGTTTCTTGCCAAGTCAACTATATGTTGCCAAAATCCTTGGAAGATGACACTCCATCTGCACCACCATTTCTGGATATCTCTTTCACTGATCAATCTAGGGCTTTCCGGATATCAACTCTTGATTGAAATTTAATGCCTCATAGAGGTGATCTTTGAGAATAAGTTATAGTAACAAGGACTCCTGCCTGGTCAATTTGGTGGATGTTCGGTTACTTTCCAATTCCACCTTCTAAACAAATTCCACTGAACATCTTTATTTTATGGCGGTATTACTTACTGAATGTGAGAAACAGTGAATGTATTCACAAAATATTGCTATTGCGAGTCTTTCAATATTACAGATTTATCCAACAAACGACTGCTCAACAACATACTACAAGATTACAAAGGTCATCACTAGGATTGTCGATTTACAACAGTGTTGCCATTATTTATTGAATGTCCTAGTAATATAGTGTGAACAGATTATCCAACAGAATAGATTCTATTTTTTCTGATTGTGGGCACTAGGAGCTTATCTGTGGCTGGCAGTTCAGCTGGTCTTTTGGCACTGAAACATTTAGTATAGAAATTTGTACTTAACCAGCTCACAATTGGCGCTTAAAATGTTTCCTGCATCAAATGCCTAAGAGATTTTTGTGAGGTGTGCTAGCTTCTGTCTAATTTTTCTTCCGTAAGAACATGTCTCCAAACTCACCTTCAAATGGTACACCCTGAGGTTCTGGTCCCTCAAGACAGTTACACCACTGTAACATTTGAGTGGAGTCTCACATTTAAAAAAAATAACATACATAATATTTAAGACATTTTGTCTGTACATTCTTACCTCTTATGGTTATTTTTATTGAACATATGTTCGACAAAAACAACCATAAGAGGTAAGAAAGTACATACAAAATGTCTTAATTATTGAACAAACCTTTTAATGTTACTTCCGATTGTATTTTAAAATACATAAAATTATTAAAGGATCTCCATTTCAATATTTGTATATTCTCTCCTTGTTCTTCTCTATATAGATATATAGAAATGTATATATATATACTACAATATAATATAAAAAATATTCTCTTTAATTTGCTTACTTGTGATAGGAGTTACCAGATGGCAGTGGAGATAAGAGTTCCCACGACATCTAGTAATAATGAGAATATTATATATATAAGAAAAATGAATGTTTGTACTAGACTTGCTTGGTGGCATAATCTGAAAACGCACTGGGGTATCAATCCAGAGATCCGGGTTCAAGTCCCGTCCAAGCATTTATTTTTCTTATGTCATATATACTATACTATACTATATATATATATATATATATGGAATTATGAATTTTGAAATTCCCAAGGAGAGGAACCTAATTAGCAAGTTCTTTGGACCACAGAAAGAGGGAGCAGAAGTTAAGATCCAGGGCCAACAACTTGGGAAAAATCGGTCTGTAACTTCTGAAGCTGAGGCAAACATATCTTGAAACATATGTGTAACAGAAACAATGATATGAAGTAAGAATTAAACAGACCAAACATGTAAGACATGATTGAAAGTGTTAAATAAATAGAAAATATGTAAATGCAAACCACATACTCACCATTTGTTATTATCTGGTTGGGCTCAAAAGACAATTCTCCATCATTTTCTCCCAAACATGCATACAGTGTCCTCACTCGCCTGAAAAAGTGAAATAAATTAAACACTGAATGACAAGGTAATTTATGATATATGCAGCATGACTAATGTATAAAAGGAATTTTATACAGTGTCTTTCTTATGGAAAAAGGATGGTAGGAAATTAATTTTCTCTTTAAATATTAAATTTATCACTTCTCACTGAATGACAAATTTTATTTGAAGAGAAAAATATAATACCTGAATTAGGATTTGAACCCAATGTCTGTGGTTCTGTACACCAGTACTCTATCCACTATGCTACCAGGCATTTTGCCTCAAATGCTTATTATTATAATTGTTATAAAGATAATAATTTTTATAAGTTTAAGAATGGAAGATGAGCGTTGGCTGAAACAACTATATCAATGGCAACCGACCAGAAAGAAGAAAAAAGGGAGACCAAAGTTAACATAGAAGGAAAGTACGAGGATAGTAATGCAAGCAAGAGGGCAAAGCATTGAAGATGCCCAAGTTCATAGGCTTTGGAGGTTTGGCATGGGAAGAAGACAGTAGCTGTAAAAACCCAAAGATAGATAGATAAAGATAATCATATTAAATGCCAAACAAGATGGCAGACCTAGATTATGATGGATGGACAATGTAGAGAAAAATTTGCATCATCATAATCATCATCCGGTATCATGGCAGCTGCTGCCATTCCTCTCTGTCCATCCATTGATCTCCCTCCAATCCTCTGATATTCATAGCCGCTTGTACCCTTTCTATCAAAGTTTTCTTCAGTCTTCCTCTCTTCCTTCTTTCCATTGGGATCCATTCCATAACAATTTTAGGCAATCTTTACTCTGGCATTCTTTTGACATGGCCATACCACTGTAATTTTTCATTTCTATAATGTCCAGCTCCTCTTGCATACCTATTATTTCCCTTATTTCTTTATTTCATATTCTATCCATTCTAGATTTTCCAGCTGATCTTCTTAAAATATCCATTTCAATACTTAAAATTCTTTTCATTTACCTGGTAGGAATTTGCCAAACTTCAGCACCATATGTTAAAATGCTCTGAATTATGGTTAGATATATTTGTAATATTCTTGCTCCACCAAACAGAGTTTAAAGCATTTATTGCTTGTTTTGTTTGTGCAATTCTATTTTTAATTTCCACTGTGTTATCGTCTGAATGGTCTAATTTTGTTCCTAAATAAGTGCATTCAATACTAGGTTTTAGTTCTTCTCCATTGTTGAAATTTATATTTTCCATTTCTTCTCCTATACACAGATATTTAGTTTTCTCTATATTTATACGAAGTCTCCATTTTCCATATTCTTCTTTTAGTTTTGCAAAAAAAGAAAAAAAAAGTGAAAGGAATTCGAAAGCAAGAGCCACTAACTGAAGTAAAGAGAAAATTTACCAAAAGGAAGGCTAAAGTCAAACTAAAAGAAATGTCATGCCAAAGAATAAGAAAAAGAAGAAGATGATAGTTTTTTGAAGCATCATTTTAAATGATACATTATAGTGAACTCCTGTGCTATAGCTGACTTGTTTAATGTATAGACATGGGACTTGTGTTGATTTGAGTCCCCATGGGGGAAGACATTTTCTCATAGAATTTTGGCCCATATGGGAGCAGTGCCCATCTAGAATTAGGAGAAAATCAAGTAGCTACAGTAAGTAAAGGGTCCATGTTGAGAAAACCATCTATAAAAGCTGGGGGACCTGACATGATGACCACATATCATCCCTATACTGGCTAGATAATCTCTGTAATTAACAAATGTGAATTTGAGGACAGTAATGGATGTTAACCCAAGAACCTGTTTTAGCATGGTGTAAATAAGCTTTTGATGAAATTTCTCCTCAAAGAAAGAATTAAAATTAAATTAAATTACCTTAACCCTTAAATTGGCAAAAGACAAATGTCTTGTGTCAGTTACTTGAATGTGGCAGACCGCACTGAAAACGGAATCTTTTATAACTGTTATTATTAGGTATTTTGTATAATTAGACACACATTTAAGTGGTTTCTTTTCGTTAGTTTTCTTCCGATTTATTAAAAATATTAAATTAATTAAACCAACTGGTGTATCCAAAAGGATACATTACGAATTTAAGGGTTAACAGACATCTCGCCTACTATTGATATAGAAGTTTTATACATATAAATTTAAATTACTGAATATATTTTCTACTCTATGAAACACAGAACACAAATTACCATATAAAATCTTTACCTTGAGCACATAAAGTAGTAACTACATTTTTTTATGTGGTTAATTTAACTCAAAAACAAAAAATTGTCTCTGTGTCCCTAAAGCAACAAAAATATAGAAAACTAAAATAAAAGTACCACAAAACATGACATGTGCTAAACTGTAAAATAAAACAAAATCATTGCTATCATGCAAATAAATACACATAAAATGATAAAAAAATGAGGTGAGTGTACTGGGGAGAAATCATCTCACCTGACACCTGGTGTGGCAGGACTAGACCTGCCACTCGCAGTTGAGCTAGAGGACTGAGTCACCCTATCAAGCCAAACAAATCCAACAATCAAATTTTCACCTTAATATCAACTATTTAATTTACAGAAGGTCAGTCAAAAAAAAAATTAATTAAATTTGTGCATATTCTTACAGTTGTCAATTGTTATTTTGTACTTAGAATATATTTGCGGTAAGTCATGCAAGATTTTTCCAGACTGATTTTGTGATATACCAGAATGTCTGTTTACCATCACAGAGTACTTTACAATACTTTATTCAGGGTCAGTTGGCATGGTGGAGTATTCTCTGTCCAACGTAAGAACACACTTTGACATTTAACTTCCGAATGTATTACTCAGCGCAGCACGTGTAAGAGTGCAGACGAACTCTGACAGCTGTTTGTTACAAGCCGGTAAATTAATGCACTACAGTGCCAGGATTATGCTCCATAAACTTACAAAATACTTTTAACACCGTCTTTCACCACTCTTTAACAATTACCCATTGTGCTTCTAATAATTTTGATCACAAATTTTATCGCCGAGTTAACATAAACTACCCGACAGCCGCCATATTTGTAACTGACATTTAAGAATTGTTCGGTTTCAAACAAATGCAAATTTTTAGTTAGTCACTGACCTTCGAAGAAATATGTAGGTATATACTGTATTCTGATCAACTATAGTTAACATAAATAGCTTTAAATACGTATTGTATTGTAAGCCTATGTTTTCCCTTTACAGAGATTTAGGCGCTTCCCCTACAGGGAAGAATTTGAACCATGCTAATTTAGTTACACTTGTTTTCGTATAGATGTCATTTTGAGTGGTACGTGGTCAGCGTTCCGCTTCACACCGACATCTAGGAAACCAAGGTAGTACTAGGACGGGAAAATTCGGTAAATTTTGCTTAGAGGCCTTTCCATTCAGGCTTAAGGATTTTTTACGAGCCTGAAAATCTTCAGACTCGGGACCCACGGCTTAAAGTCCCTCCCAGAGGACTTGCTCCTTGGATTTTTCCATCCTAAAAACCCATCGACCCCGGCCGGGTTTGAACCCGCGACCCTTGGGACCAGAGGCAAGGAGCATAACCACTAGTCCACCGCGGCTGACTTTAAATACGTAATTATATTAATCGAGTACATGATCTACTTTTTCGCTTCCACTGGACTGTGCTTTGGTCATAAACGAATCGCAGTAACTGCAGCAGTCATGTGTTTCGTGGATTACCCACCCATTTATTTTCCTGAAGTGTCTTTCTTAGGCTGGACAGAAAATAGTGGTTATGCTCCTTGCCTCTTGTCCCAAGGGTCAAAGTTTCAAACCTGGCCGGGGCGATGGATTTTTTTTTAGGATGAAAAAATTCAAGGAGCAAGTCCTCCGGGAGGACTTTAAGCCATGGGTCCCGATTCTGAAGATTTTCAGATCCTTAAGCCTGAATAAAAAGGCCTCTAAGCAAAATTTATCAACCTCAATGTCCTAGTAATACCTTAGTAGCCTGTTAGATGTCTCAATGAGTCGGTGTTTTGACCGCATGTCATTCATGACATCTATGGGCAAATGAGGTAACTAAAAATTAACTTGGTCTAGAAACTCCTAACAAAGGAGAGGCTATGACTCAACAATGGGCTATGCCATTACAGATAGATAGATTCAGGGTCAGTGACAATAGATCTATTACCTTCTGCTGGTGATGGGACTAGTCCCAAAAGGCCTACAGTTGATTAATACTTTAAGAAGTTGAGGAAACAGACCTACAAGGTACATATTTTTATTTATTTATTTTTTAAAAGAAAAATTATCGTTTGAAATGGGAATTGAACCCTTGATCTGTGACTCTGTATGTCGGTGTGAGGCCCATTGCGTCAATCTATATTTATTTTTCTGAATTTTGATATTGCTAACAAACATATGTCCTGTTATGGGCTCTAGGAGTAATTTTGCATCCAGCGGTTTTTTGGACATCCCAGTGATCTTTTGCCTTGGGGGCAGTAATGAAGCATAGCTGTTCGAATTCTGTGAGATGGCATTCATCGAAGATGGGCTTTCCAGTCGTTCTGGTAGTTTTGTATATGATGGAGAATAGATTCTACACCCAACTTTTCCATAATTCCCTCATTTCTTTTATGGCTCCACTTTGTATAGCCTGCTGTACGGCGCATCTCATTTGCTGTTATTCAGCATTGGTCTCTTCTTCGTATTGTCCGTGCTTCACTACCATATCTTAATACTGGTCTTGTGAGAACCTAATAAAGTCATAATCTTGTGTTCTTTTGTAATAAAGATGGTTTCATAATACTATTAATTATCCCCATTGTTTTTGTGAAATTTGTGATTTTCTTTGTCATATCAGCTTCATATTCAAATGTTAAATTATAACTTAAGTAGTTAAATACGATTGATTTTTTATAAAATTTCATCACCAAAACAATTTTGCTAGGTATAAACAAATTGAATATAAATTAATAATTATTTTACAGTTCTGTTGACAATTTGGTATCCTAAAAATTGTTTTTTTTTTCCACAATTTTAATAAATCACATTAAAAAATAAACTTTTAAAATTGGTTTTGTAATTGTAATGTTTAATAAATACATGGATATCTTATTAAACAAAATTTAATTTTGAAGTTTATAAATTCAACCATAGATGGCAGCACAGAAGATAGTGACAATAGAATAGTTGACGGACAAAGAATTTTATCAGTCAGAGTTTTAGGTGAACATGGAGGAGATTTCATCTGAAACCATGGTTTCGTGAACAGCATGAAATTTATGAAGTGAGTTTTTTTTCTCCTCAGGGGTCCCCATCTAGGGGATATGTGATTGGCGATGGCCAAAAGGTGCCCAAGCTGAGTAAAACATTGCTTCCACTTACTTTTGTTTTGCTCCTTACTTTTATTTTTAACCAATCTGGTTTTTCTTCCTTTTCTAGTACCAGATCCCTCTTTTTACTTTCCTATCCAGTCTCCCTTGCCTGACCTCTTGTGTTTGTTCAACCCTGATGGTATTAGAGTATTCGAGGCCAAAGGGTTCATTTCTGTCTTTCCTATATCTCTTTCTTTTAACCTTGTGGACACTCACCTTGAATGCCCACATAAGCTGCATGTTCAAATGCAGCCTCATTGCAACTTATAGCATAAGTATGCAATGGACTCTGTCATCAGCTACGGCTGGATACACATAATGAAGAAGTATCATGAAGTGAGTTTTCAAAAAAAAAATTCCGATGAATTTAAAATAATTATTAACTCATAATATTTACTTTCCAACATTAATTTTAATATTGTGTTACACTACGTTCAAAAATTAGTTTCTTTTTTTCAATTGTTAAAAAATTAATTCAGACTGAATGGTTTATGTAAATATTAAAGTTAAATGAACCCTTCATCAACATAAGCATTTTTAGTAATGTCAAAAAGTAAAAAGTAAAGTGATCCCACAACAGGCCCGGAGGCCCTTGGGGTAGTAGGAGGTTAAGGCTCCCGCTTTTTTCTAGACAATTGGCACTTTATGTAAGCCGGGTTGTCAGCCCTGCATGACGGCCGCCTTTACCCCAGAACAAGCATCTGGTACTCATTTCTGTTAGAGGCTGAGTAGACCCCAGGGCCATAGTGCCGCCAGAGGGTTTGGGTCAGTTTAAAAATCCTGACCCCAACGGGACTTGAACCCTCGACCCTCCGGCTTGTAGCTCAGTGCCTTAACCACTTCGCTACAGCGTGCCCCTTTAGTAATGTCAGGTAATTTGAATCACAGATTATTTTTTTATTTTGAGCTACTTTTTACCTCTCTTCACAATCAAGTCCTCTTAAATCCCATTATGGGGAATTTACATTTAAAACTAACTAAACTAACTCATAGGCTCTATCGAACCCATAGGTTCATGGCCACATGGATATAAGCTCTCCATACACCCTTATCTTGAACTAATGTTTTCAAATCATCTCCTGTATAATCTACTTCCCTCAAATCATTATTAATGTTATTATCCCACCTCATACTTGATCTACCAACTGGGCATTTTCTTTCTAGTTTTCCTACAAGAAGCTTCCATGCAAAAATTTCATTCTCCATTCGTGCCACGTGTCCTGCCCATCATAGTCTATGAGACTTAACTCTTCTTATTATATTTGGCTTCCTATAAAGATCATGTAGCTCACTATTATGTAATTTTCTCCATTTGCCTGTCTATTCGTAGTTTTCTCCATTCACCTGTCTATTCATCTCTTTTTGGCCCAAAATTTTTTCTAAGAACTTTATTCTCAAATACTCGTAATCTTCTTTCCTCCATATAGTAAGAGTCACGTTTTGCATCCATATAACTGGGAGAATAATAGTTTTATATATGATCTTGAAGAAGATTTTCGGGCTGTAGGCTGTGGTCGTGAGGCTTGTAGTTCCCCGACGTTTCGCCAGAGACTGCGTCTGGCATCCTCAAGTGTTGTCTTGAGACTGGCAATTCTGTCCGCTGTCTGTCTTATTTATACGTTCACCGCGATGTGTTCGTAAGTTGTATCTGCCTTCTGATTGGTCAGCGGTAGGGACTTCCATTGCTCCAATGAGATTGCTGTTTGATGGTCTGTCTTCTGATTGGTCAGCGGTAGGGACTTCCATTGTTCCACTGAGATTGCTGTTTGATAGTCTAGTCGACTGTGCTTGTAGAGGTTTACATTTTGCGTTTTTTAGAACCGGTATCCATACTTTGTTGACTTTTAATGATTCTTCTTTTCTGTTGAAACTGTTATTATGTTTGAATATTTCGATGGCTTCTTGTTGTAGACAGGTAAAATAGTGTGTGCAGTTAGATAATATGTCTGTATTCTGGTACTGTACCTTGTGGCCATCAAGTAAAGAGTGTTCTGCTACTGCCGACTTATCCATTTGTTTAAGACGACTGTATCTTTCATGCTCCTTAAGTCTGGTTGCAATGGTGCATTTAGTGGTGCCTATATACACTTTTCCACAACTGCATGGAATCCTGTATATGCCTGCTGTCTGATGAGGATGGAGTTGATCCTTTATAGGTCTGAGAAGGTTCTTGATTTTCTTGGTAGGCCTGCATACTGTCTTTATGTCTTCTTTCTTTAGTAGTTTTCCAATGCGGTCCGTAACATCAGTTTTATATATTTTCAGTTTAACATTTTTTTTAAAGAAGTTGGGATGACAAGAGTCCTTGTAATGAATAATAGTATGCATTTCAATTAGGGGGAATTTATATTTGGCTAATGTAATTATTTAAAAAAAATTGAAGTAAAATCTATATGCTAACCAGAAACTTTATTCTGTTTTTTCAAAACAAAAATTAACGCTTAAACCATGAATCAAACCATGTACCTCTGACTCTGTTAAACTATTCAAGAACCGATGCAACCATAAACTTTTCTTTCCTTTTATACAATTCTCTTATATCCGAAGGCAGATAGCCAGTGCTATCACAACGCCATTAGAAGGCTTCTATTCAGAATTATTTTAATGAGAATTTTACAATACTTTTAACCAGTATAGCTTAACCCTTATTCTGTTTTGTATAGCTATATTATTTCATGGGAATATTCATTAAGATTGAAAAAAAAAAAATGTTTGAAGGCATGAAATATATGCACATGATACCTTGAAGGTATCCAAATGTGTAATTCAAGTTTCGTTTCCGGGAAATGTTGCATGACTTACTCTAAAAAAAATAGTCTAAATTAAACCTTTCTGTCTGACATATTTCAGATACTTCTCATTTAATGGTTTATTTTAGGAAGTAACATTCTCACGTTCTTTTAATCAAGTTTTTCTGAGAATGGGAACATCTTACCTCAAATTATTGTTGGTTCAGTTTGGACATGTTTCGATATACTCATCTATATCCCCATCAGCTTGCCCAGACAATTGAGTTTTATGTTGTGAACCCTTGGATGTTGATATCAGCTCCCTCCTCCGGCTGGCCGAAGAACCTCCAAACTAGGTCACCTTCAGCAGGAATTTCAAAACTCATTACTCTGTTTTTGTTCTTCTGAATGTAGATTTTTTTCCCAAATGGTGAGTTCTTTTGTATTTTCTAATTGTTTTAAACTAAATTATTAAAACAATTAGAAAACAGAAAAAAGAACTCACCATTTGGTGAAAAATATACATTCAGAAGAACAAAAATAGAATAATGAATTTTGAAATTCCTGCTGAATTCCTATATTTAATATATATCTTTAACTGTTTATAATTAGTATAGTGTATATCTATATTTGTAAAATATTTATTTGTATTTGTGCTGGTTGTGTGGAAGAGAAGGCCTTATGCCCTTAACTCTGCCAGAATAAATAAAACATTATTAAGTAAAGCGATCCCACGACAGGCCTCAGCAGTAAAGCGATCCCACGACAGGCCTCAGCAGACCCTTGGGATAGTAGGAGGTTAAGGCTCCCACTTTTTCTAGACAATCGGCATTTGATGTCAGCCCTGCGTGACGGCTGCCTTTACCCCCAGAACAAGCATCTGGTACTCATTTTCGTTAGAGGCTGAGTCAACCACAGGACCATAGTGCCGCCAGAGGGTTTGGGTCAGTTTAAAAATCCTGACCCCCACAGGGCTCGAACCCTCGACCTTCCGGATTGTAGCGCAGTGCCTTAACCACTACGCTACGGCACATCCCATAAAACATTATTACAAAACATTATTTGAATGTAACCTAGTTTGGAGGTTCTTCGGCCAACTGGGAGAGGAGCTGATATTGACATCCAGGGTCCGCAACATAAAACTCAACAGTCTGGGCAAGCTGACGATGATATAGATGATTATATCAAAACATGTTCAAACTGAATCAACAATAATTTGAGATAAGATGTTTCTATTCTCACAAAAATTTGACTTCTCATTTAGATTTCAAATCTTAAATGTAATCAATATGACATAATAATCACAAAAAAAAAAAAGAAATGATGACAGTTTCTTTAAACACATCTGGTTAAAAATAATTTTTTTGTGAGGAGTTGTATATTTATATATCAATTTTAGTGACTACTTTGCTCATATTCTAGGGATTGAATTCTGTCCCAGTCCAATCTAATTTACAGCCTGTGTAGTTTGAACCAATCATGATCAACTATCATTGAAATATTGTCAAAATTATATTGTCAGACCTGATGTACAATTGTTTAGAAATTGTCAAACCTCACTTGATAATATTTTCTGATTTGTTAGCTACAGAACACAGAAGGCTATCAGAAAATTGTTATGTAATACATTCAGTTAAATAATGTTATATAAAATACATAGCATATTTCCATTTTATTAATATTCTTTATTAAAAATTTAACTCACTAAGTGGTCTTTTAAAATGCCATATGAGTTTTCATCTCTTTGGACAATTCACTCCTATTGCTACACTCTGGTTGTGAATTATCAATAAGTAGAGATCCGTGAAATTCGCGAGTCGCAATAAAACAAAATGCTCTAATTTTGTCTTTTTTTTGTACCATTTCTTAACTCCACTTTCTATATTCTCAAAAAAAAAAATTATTAATCGCAAAATAGCGCAAAATCTAAAATTAAAATTTTTTAATGAATTCCGGAGATTTTTTTTTCTATTCACGAAATTTTCATAATGCATTTTTGAACACGGTTTTCGGATTCCATGTTCTTTTTAACTGCCATATCTGCTTTCTCCATGCACTCTTGCAAAGGCAAATGGTTGCAACACAGTTCACAACATATAGGTAATATAAAATAATGCATTTTAGTGCATTAAAACCAATATCAATTGTACAAGCTAAAAGTTGACCTTAAATTACTGGATATATCATTCTTATTGGATGTAATATAATAAACTAGGATTAAAAAGACTCAAATTTACATTTTTTTTAGAATAACACTGCCAAATTCCCAATAACATCAAAATCTTGAAATTTTAAAACAAATTTTCTCTAAAAATAAAACCACTTTCACGGATCTCTATCAATAAGATGAAAACTTGTTTATTAAGTTGAGACTGCCATCATCATATCTCATATTTTGTTGTTTCTCGTAAGACATGTTTCAAAGCATCTCTGCTCCATCATCAGACTGTTCCAACTGACGATAGAGTAGTGATGCTTTAAAATATGTCTTACAAGAAACAACGAAATATGAGTTAAGATGGCAGACTCACTTATTTATTAAGTAGAACCTCATAATGTTACTTCCTATTGTATTTTCATAATAAGATGAAAACTCTTGTGGTATTGCCCGTAATAACTCAACAAATATTGTTTATTAAAGCAATAAAAGGTAAAGCGATCCCACTACATAGGGGACCCTTGGGGTAGTTGGAGGTTAAGGCTCCCACTTTTCCTAGACAATCAGCACTTGATGTCAACCAGGTTGTCAGCCCTGTGTGACGACCGCCTTTACCACCAGAATAAGTGTCTGGTACTCATTTCAATTAGAGGCTGAGTCGGCCCCAGGGCCATGGTGCCACCAGAAAGTTTGGGTCAGTTTAAAAATCCTGATCCCACTATGACTCAAATCCTTGACCTCCTGGTCTGTAGAATATTGCCTTAACTAATTGCACTATGGCATGCCCCTAAGTTTTTAGAATTTGGGAAAGATAGTTTTAATGAAGAATTATTACACATATAACAAAATGTATTAGTTGTTTTAATTGTATCTGTTAATAAAATTATACTTACAAAGCATCATGAGGTCTGTAACTGGTTGCATAATGGAGGCCAAGAATATTTCCTGTAATTAAAACAACTTATTACATAAAATTTAATTAAATGCCTTTCATGGAATCAGGAAATGCCAGCATTATATAAAACATATTTTTAACCTATATTAATTTCTGGAGCCAAAACATGGATAGTAGCAAAGAAGGATTTAAGTAAAATTCAGAAGACAGGGATGAAGTTCTTAAGGAGTATGCTTGGAAAAACTAGAAGAGATGTAATACAGAACACTAAAGTAAGAGAAATTTTGAAGTTGGATAAAATACAAGATGAAATCGAAGATAGTAAAATAATATGGTATGGCCATGATGAAAGAATGAATAATAGAAGGATACCATGTAAAGCGCTGGAATTTAGATTAGGAAGAAAGTCCAAGAGGTCGACCAAGATATATAGAAAGAACAAGTTTAAAAAAATATTGACAGAAGAGGAGTTAAATGGATGGAAATGATGATGTCACAGAATGACAGAGATAGATAAGAGGCTTTTGTTCAAAACTCAAACCTGCAATAGGGATCGAGATTGTATAAAGAAGAAGAAGAAAAAAAGGAAGAAGATGAAATTTAGTGTTTCACATTTAAGTTATTGTTATCATAGATTAAATAAAAAGAATGGATTAAACAAAAAAAATATTTATATATAAATTACAAATAAATACTATATATGTGAAAGAAAGATATTGAAAAGAGTTTTTGGACCTGTGAAAGATGGTGAAACATGGAGAATTAGCTCAAATAAGGAGTTGACTGATTTATATCAAGACTTGGATTTGGTTACAGTTTTTAAATCTTGGTAATTCAGATGATTAGGATATATTTAGAATGCCAGACAATAGGGATAAAAAAAAAAGGCTAGTTGGAAAACTTCGAGGAAGGAGAAAAAGAGGAAGATCTTGAAAAAAGGTGGCTTGATCATGTTCAAGAGGATTTGGAGAAGAATATGAATTAAAATATGAAGGACAAAAAAATCTGATATACATGAATGGAAGGAAATATCTAAGAATTGGTCAAGGTTTTCTAAGCACTATAGTGCCATACAGTAAGTAAATAAGCATCAAATAGTGCTTAAATTGACGAATAAAGCATACACATACCTCTTTTACTCTTCTGAGGAGATATAGGAGCATAATTATTGTGGTTGTTAATGTCACGTATGGGCAGGGAAGACACTGATTCATTAGAACTGCTTGTTCCACTGTTGGCCTGATCCGTTCGCTCAGAACTGGCTGTAAAACCAACATTACAATAATTAAGACATTTTGTCCATACATTCTTATCTCTTATGGTTGTTTTTGTCAAATATATGTTTCAAGGCTTCTGAGATCCATCGTCAGCGATTACAGACTGATTTTTCATTTAAAAAAAAAACAAAAAAATTGAGGGACGAAAGTACTCTTCAGATAGAAAACCAAAAGATACGAAATACAGAAAATTCACATATCACTCTCGGGCACACAATAAATTTCAAAAGATTTTTGAAAAATTTAATATTAGTTTAGTACCAAAGAATGATTATGGTTTAAATAAACTAATAAAAACCAACAAAAATGTAAAGGTTGATGATGGTAAAAAATCAGGAATATATCAAATAAAATGTGCAGACAGTGATAAGATATACATAGGGAAAACAAAAAGAAATTTAACCATTAGAACTAAAGAACATATAAGAAATGTAAAGATTGGTGGTAAAAAATCAGGAATATATCAAATAAAATGTGCAGATAGTGATAAGATATACATAGGGAAAACAAAAAGAAATTTAACCATTAGAACTAAAGAACATATTAAAACAGTTAGAAAACAATACAGAGAACATTCAAAAATAAAATTAGAAAAGACACCAAGATAAAAATGTATAATGTTATGGCGGTTCCCACAATATTGTATGGATGTGAAACTTGGGCTCCAATGAAAAAACAGAAGGATAGAATACAGACGGCGGAGATGAGGTTCCTAAGACAAGTAAAAAAGGATGTACAAGACTTGATAGAATAAGAAATGAGGATATAAGAGAAGAATTGAAAGTACAGCCTTTATTGGATAAGGTCACGAATTACAGACAGAAATGGATTGATCATATGGATGGAATGAGTAAGGAGAGATATCCATTGTTAGCAAGAAATTATCAAGCAAGAGGAAGACGTGATGTTGGAAGACCTAGAAGACGTTGGGCTGATGCATTATGAAGTTGGAACGGGCAATTGCCTAATCCCTGGAGTGATGATGATGATGAGTTAGAAAACAAAAATGAACTCACCATATAGAAAAAAATCTACATACAGAAGAACAAGGAAAGAATTATGAATTTTAAATTCCCGGAGAAAGGAACCTCACTAGCAAGTTTATTGGACAACAGGCAGAGGGAGCAGGAGTAAAAACTCAGGCTGACAACTTGAAAAAAATCAGTCTGTAATCGCTGACGATGTGGCTGAGAAGCTTTGAAACATATGTTCGACAAAAACAACCATAAGAGGTAAGAATATACAGACCAAATATCTTAGTTATTAAATAAACCTCTTAATTTTACTTCCTATTGTATTTTAAAATATATTAGTTACTTAAGCGAGCTAATTTGGATAGCTTCTTTAACTACAGATGTCAGCAAGTGACATGTGCTCAGCACATCGCTACAAAGATATGTTTAGTAAGCAACTAAGTATTACTTGGATGGGAAAGGCTGATTAAATTTTGCTCAGAGGGTTCAGGTCCTTTTACAACCCCAAAAATCTTTAGACTTGAAACCCATGGGATTTTTCCATCCAAAAAGAAAAGAAAAAACCTATCGGGACCAGAGTCAAGGAATTTAACCCCTAGACTATCAAGTCTGATTAATAATGTCATCATTAGCGCTAGGATATTTATGTAGTAAAAGTTAAGATTTGCAATATAGTATAATAAGAAGTTAGACTTATAACTGTCTTTTGTTTTTTTTTTCACACACAAACAGTTTAATAGTATAATGAGAAGTTAGACTTTTGACTGTCTTTTGTTTTGGTTTCACACACAAACAGTTGAATAATATATACTATCTGCATTGCAATCTTATATTTTATTACATAAAAATCCTAGCCTTAATCATCATTGTCTTATCTTGTCCTCCTTTCGGAAGGTGGGTTCGATTAATAATGTAATTAAGTATAATTCTTTGTTACTACAGTTAAGTGAAAATAGCATAAATTTAAAATAAAATTCTTTTTACCTCACCTCATATCCTGTCTTCTAATTAAAGGCTATCCCCTCTTGAAGTGATCCTCATCAAAACAAAACCATGTGACCTGCTCGCTTTTCATTGGTTATGGACACCGATGTAAGATGTAGAAGCAATAAGTACACGAAAAAGTAGTTCCCTTCATTAAATTAAAAATATGTCCTCTGAATATACTTGTTATTCTTCGCGAATGAAAATAATAATATTCAAAACATAGAAAATATTAAAATATATAACATAATCAATAATTACAACTTAAAATAGTTTATTACATATGGATGATACATTTCAGTCGATTCTGATGCAACAAAATGGCTCAAGTTGTTGAATCTTCTGTTGTTGTGGTGCCATCTAAATTTTTAAAACACAAGTCTGGCAAACCTTTGACAGTGGTCAAAAAAAAGTTATTTTAAATGTATTTCACAAGTTCAGTGAAAAATATCACCAGCTTTCTTGGAATCTACCCCATTCAATGATCACATGTTATACACTTCACATGTGCTCCCTGTCAATTTGACAGTAATTATGGCACAAATGATAGAAGGATACAATTGGCATTTGTTTATGTTACGATATCTTAAAAGATAAACAATCTTAAAGGAATTGAAGACGACGCTAATTTTGGAATATATTAAACAGTACCAACTAAATTGGAACTTCCGGACGAACCGAGTTTGATTACAAAGTTCTTCAAAAATACAACAGATGGCACTTTAGAAAATGATTCATTCAAAAGAACACCAGATGGCAGTTTAGAAAATAATTCCTTCAAAAGAACACCAGATGGCAGTTTGGATAATTACCGGCAAAAGAAAGGAATGGACAGCCGTGAAAACAGCTGACGATGAAGACAATGGGTCGCCGATACTACAGTGCTGTGTTTAAAAAAACATAGAAGTATGAGGTCAGAAGAAATCACGATTCATTTAATTCTTGCCAATTATACGTATTAAATAAAATTATGTATTGTCTTTATATTATTTAATGTTATTGTTTTTTTTGCCTATTATCAAGTATCTTTGTCACTTTGGTTCCATCCATCCATAATAATTCTGCCCGAGGGCAGGTCTTTCACTGCAATCATAGCATTCTCATGCTATGCTTTGCAGCTTTACTAGGGAATTATAGGTGTGGTAGCTTCCTGTTGCTTTCCACACCGCTGAAGGATGGTGATGATGATGATTGGATGATTTTCGGGGACTGTTGGGCCCTAAGTTTCCTGACATTTGTCTTACAGGTGAAGAAAAACCACAAAAAAATCTCACCCAGGAGCCTGTCCTGACCGGGAATGAAATCAGGGCCTGCTGCGTGACAAGGCAGCACGCTACCTTGAGACCACAGTGGTGGACTTCACTTTGGTTAAGATTGTTAAATAAAAAAAGATAAATGTCCTTTTCTATTGAATATTTTTCCTTTTAAAATCTGTCTTCTAATCATAACATACAAGTATTACTTTTATAAGCATCTTTTCTTTAAAATGAGATAGAAAATGGCAGACAAAATTGCAAAAACCGCCACAAAATTATTTCCACAACCTAGAAAACTGATATCCCTAAATAAAGCAATAGCATCTATAAATACATACTTCACAAAATATTGGACAAGCTAATGGTTAACATCTGAAAACTGAAAAACACTAAAAAAAATTATGAAGAAACCAAATAATTTAACCCTTTAGGTGCCATGAGCTGATTAGATTGGCTCTGATACTTCTGTCCATTACCTGATCACATTGGCGGATATAAGTTTAAATCTCTAACACAAGAGATTATTTTTTATTATTGATTTAACATTTCTCAATGAAAGATAAATTAAATTTGAAGAGAAAAATTTTCGCCTAGACCGGGACTCGAACCCGGGACCCTTGGCTTTCTGGGCCAAGTGCTCTACCAACTGAGCTACCGAGGCAAGTTACGATCTAGATGCAAATTTTTCTCTTATATACGTTGTAATTCCCTATCGACAAATGCTTTTGAAACCATTGCTTCTATCTTTGCAAATGGCGGCTTCTTAGTTAAGAAGACATTTATTGGGAATTTAACATTACTTTATAAAGCTAGTAAAGCTTCTAATGATGTTTTTATTATTGATTTAACATTTCTCAATGAAAGATAAATTAAATTTGAAGAGAAAAATTTTCGCCTAGCTTTATAAAGTAATGTTAAATTCCCAATAAATGTCTTCTTAACTAAGAAGCCGCCATTTGCAAAGATAGAAGCAATGGTTTCAAAAGCATTTGGCGATAGGGAATTACAACGTATATAAGAGAAAAATTTGCATCTAGATCGTAACTCGCCTCGGTAGCTCAGTTGGTAGAGCACTTGGCCCGGAAAGCCAAAGGTCCCGGGTTCGAGTCCCGGACAAGAGATTTTACTCGTGGCATTCAAAGGGTTAAAACAACTGTATGACAACACTCCATGGCATGTGCAGACATTTGCATCAAGAGCAAGAATTGGTCACATAGTGACTAATACATATTTATATAGATTCAACCTAAATGACTCACCTATGTGTCCAATGTGCCAAGCTGAAGAGAAGGATTTAGAACATATTCTGTTGAATTGTACATCTATAAATTGTCATAGAAATACTCTAAAGTCACTATTACCTCAAACCTTGGGTGAAACATTTCATTTCATCTTATCCACACCTAAGCTATGGACTATTGTATATAGTTTACATAGGAAAAATCACCAATCAACTCTTCAAGTAGTGTAACTATGCAATGGAATTATGTCATCACCTACAGCTGGAAACATGTAATGAAGAAGAAGAAGAAAAATGAGGTAGAAATTTATTCTTACCCATATTGCCATAGAGGAAGGCATTTTTATGTTGCATGTGATGCTGTGGGCTGTATCGATGTTGTTGAGTACCCAGAGCTAGAAGATTGTTCTCCGAATAAGCTCCCATGGTGCCCTGAGGTCCGGTCCTTGTAGGCACATTGCCTGGCATCTTCTGCCCCGGTGCCATGTGTTGTGACTGTGGAACTACATTATTCATATGTTCCACTCTTCCCATCACATATCCCACGTTGTTAGAGTCTCGCTCCCTCACGCTGTGCAAACTTGAACTCAGATTCACTGGCATAGGCCCATCGTAGTATGTCTTTATTACCGCCTGCCAAAACAACACAACACATTTAT
Source organism: Diploptera punctata (assembly GCA_030220185.1). Taxonomy (NCBI): domain Eukaryota; kingdom Metazoa; phylum Arthropoda; class Insecta; order Blattodea; family Blaberidae; genus Diploptera; species Diploptera punctata. Next base: position 1,682,278 of record JASPKZ010001233.1, on the reverse strand, counting down.
AAAAAAATCATGGGAAATGGCACTATGAGTTAATATTAATACAATATGAATATAAATTGGAAATTAGATATTTGATATAAAGTAACACTAAGGCTCATATCTATGAACGCATTAGAGCGTAAAAGTCATTCTCAACATGTACTCTGCTGAGAAAGTTGCATCCAAATATGTTTTGCATACTCAAGAATCTATTCATGCGATAATAACTGTTGAAATTCCGTAAGCTACCTGGCGAGGTGACTTTGCAGAGAACGAATCGTGAGCAATCCGATGGTAACCGATGTACTTGAAACCTTGTTGCCTGCATTGCTGCTTTATCCAAGATGTCGGACCTTGAAGACTTTGATCATGTTTTCGGTATACGCGGAGAAGAGGAATTTGATAGAGTCTACCAAAGAACTGAACTGGAAGAACAGGAGAATCGGCGTAATATCGCGCGATACAGACGTCGTCGTATACAGTTTTATTTGCAGGATGCAAGCTTAAATGCATTCCTGTAGCAGACGAAAATAACAAGTGGTTTTATCGCTGAGAATTCTGGGTAATTTCTTGCCAATATTACGAAAAAAAAAAGACTTTCATGCATGACTAGTAAGCGACTCACTAATTCGAACTTTGCATATTCTCACGGAAAACTCAGTTCACCAGAGACTAATGTATTTGCATGCGGCCCTAAAAGGTATTTGAAGAGAAAAATTATATGCTCAGACTGGGGTTTGAACTCAGGATCTTTGGCTTTCTAGGCCAATGCTCTACCCCTGAGCTGCCTGAGCACTCCAATCTAAATTCAAATTTTTCTCTTATACATTGTTAATTAACACTAAAAAGTTTTTAAATTATCATTAAAAGAGTCATATTCAGCACTTCACCTCAGACATTAATTTTTCTTTTTAAAAAAGAATTGTCCAGAACTGGAACATGGTAAACTAAATATAACATCAAAAAGCTTCACCTCATTTTATTTGAAGAGAGAAATATATGCTTGCATCAGGATTTGAACTTGATGTCTCTGGTTCTGTACACCAGTATTCTGACCACTGAGCTACCAGGCTTCCAATTCAAACAATATTAATTCTATGTTTATATTATTCATTTCATAAATCTCAATGATGGATAAATCATATTTGAAGAGAAAAATTATACGCTCAGACTGGGACTCGAACCCAGGATATTTGGCATTGGCCTAGAAAGCCAAAGGTCCTGGGTTCGAGTCCCAGTCTGAGTGTATAATTTTTCTCTTCAAATATGAATATTAATTATATCCTTTTATGTGAATTCTGGGACGCCGAGGCTATGAACTTTACATTCTACATGTCAACTGTGGCTTCTTTAACAAAAAGACTTTATCGGGAAATAATACCACATTAATAGCCAGTGAAGCTTATTTCTATCTTATATATTAATGTACTACTTCTCACCTAAAGACAAATTGATTGTTTAATAATGCAGAGTACTTGGCAATGAAGCCATTATACACTAGCCGCTGGATCTCCGGCTCTGAAGTTTAGGTTATACAAGGGGTAAAGGGAGAACTTGCCCTCTACTGCCAGTAAGGAAATGGTTGAAGTGGGAGTGAACATCTGCCACAACCAATCACTGCTCTTGAAGCTGCTATAGCGCACTAGTAAGGTTTGAAATTGCTGAGATGTTGTCAGCTGTATGTCTACTAACCACATACTTTAAGCAGCCACTCCCACTGAATATCCATATCGGCAACACTGGCGTGAAAACGTCAGGGCCGGAAAATCAGTGGCTGGACTATAGTTCCCTTGCTCTCCAATATTTCCTATTGTAGATTTGAATGAAAGAGCTGGGCAGTCCTGATCAATCTCTTCCTATATAGATTGCTTAATGTGCATGTAAAGTGGGAAAGAGATGATTCCAATTCTCTTCACATCTTTCAGACAGACTATCATGACCCGTGGTCAATTTAAAAGATGCAACAAACTTTTTCTTTAAATTAATGTTGTTGTTGTTGTTTTCAAATGCTGGGCCTTGGCACCGAAGCCATTAGCGTTCTTGCTCTCCAATATTTCTCTATTGTGGATCCAACAGGTAATACTTCACAGGTTTGTAGGTGTTCTTCATTCATTTCTTCGTCTTTATTGCATAGAGGACAATTTGGATTCGTGTAGATTCCTATTTAAATTAATGAATGAGTTAATTCTTATCTTACATCATACTTTATGTTTTTCTAACATAGGAAATGCAGTTTTCAAGATGCGTCCCTCTCATCCTCAGCCAATATCATGACTACCGGATTTTTGTTTGAATCTTCATCTATAATGTTGCCATCTGGTGTTGATTTGATGAACCTTGAGATCAAGTCCTGTTCACTGGGAATTTCAAACTTCAAGGATCTAAATTTGTTCTTCTGAATATCTATCTTTTCCCAAACTGTCAATTCCAAAGATTTTTCCAAATGTTTTAAAGTTTAGCTTCTTTTTCAATTTTATTACTCTCCAGCAAATTATGAGATGCAATAGCTGATTTTTCAATTTCACCATCTTTAATATTCCTAAAGTATTCCTTTGTGTGAGTGTCCAAATTCCTTTTTGTTTTTTCTATGTATACTTTATTGCAGTCTTTACAACTAATTTGATAAATTCCAAATTTTTTTACTATCTGGGATGTTTACTTTCTTATTGCTTATTAATACTCATAGATTACCAAGGCTAAATTCATTTATTGGTGCCAGTGTTAATATTGAATAAATAATTTTCTTGAATTGTTTTCCTTTCTTTGAATCAGATTGCAGGATGGTGTATTCTTTTAATCTTTTTTTGTTGTCTGAATTTCTTTAATTTATTTATAATTATTTCCTTTCCAAAACTATTTAAATTAGTTATGTTTAAAATGTGATTATATTATTTCTTAAAATCTTCATTTAGTAGAATGTTCAACTTTCCGTCGGGCGCAGTATTCTGACCTTCGAGTTCGGGCGCAATGTGCCTGATCTGCACATGCTTAAAAAAAAATTAACACACTGTTTGCCAATCTGAACAATGGGAAGTCGAAGAAATTTTATTGTTAGGGATGACCAAAGGATAAAATATTCAAAATTTGCTGCTAAAAAACTTTTTATTGGACATAATATTGATTAAACAAATTTGTGACAAGCCTTCAAACAACATGATATAAAAGTAAGAATAAGTTAGCTTCAGTTCAAATATATTGTTTATTTGTTTCTTCACTCACCTCATACTTCATAACTCCCACGAGTTGTGAAGTATGAGGTGAGTGAAGAAACAAATAAACAATATTAAAAAAACCTCATAGTGTTATTTCCTATCTACATAACTTAATCAGTTCAAATATACTTGAAAATATTAATTATTAATATTGAGGTAAGATGATCAGACTAAAAATAATATAATTAAAATAACCTCAAAATATCACTTTCTAAAATTAAATACTTGAAAATACCTACATAACTTAATACTTGAAAATAGTTCACATTATCAATATTTAGCCTATATTTTAGCAAAATTATTCAAGAATATAACATTATTTAGTCAAAATAAGTTAAATAAATCATTTTCATTTTGCAAATATTTTCAAAATACACATCTTCAATAATGTAATGACCTCAGGCGCAATGAGCTTCTCTGAACAAAATATTTACAACCTGCCATGGTAACGGTTGAGAGCAAACTGAGTGGGGTGGTTGTTTACAGCAGGTAAAAAGAAACAGCTACTCGGATGCCCAGTCGTCAACGCTGTCTGATGGCAGTGGAATGGGACAAAATTGACAACCTGTGCCTCTCAGATCAGATGTGCCCAACGGATGGTTAATAATCTGTATATCAAAATGTTGAAAATTGTAAGTTTATGTGCAATATGAAAATTGAAACCTGAAGACTTTATATAACTGTCTGTATGAGTATCTTTCCTGTAAATATTGAATGTGACTCTTGTTGTTGTTTACTCCTTATTATGTAGAACTCCAAAAATGGGATTGGGTTATTCTTTTCTAATTCTATAGTAAATTTTACAGATTCATATTGAATATTGAGTAATTTCAATGCATCTTCAATATATGTAGAATATATTTATAAGATAAGAATTGACTCATTCATTAATTGAAGAACCTCATAATGTTATTTCCCATAATTAACTTATGAATATTATTCAGACTCAATATTTACAATGTTATGATGTGCAATTCTTCTGATCAAACATTATGAAATCCGAAATACTTACATGCTGAACAGGTTGTCCCCCATGTGGATATGGATTGAACTTTTGCTGCTGCTGTTGTTGTGCTGGTGGTGGTTGTCTAGTGTTGGGAGGAGGCGATGGAGTTGTCTGAACGTGATTCTGTGCTGGTACACTGCTTATTGATGGGGAAGCACGAGCCTCAGGCCGAGATGGATCTACTGGCTCTGGAGAACTTTTAAATACCTGAAAATATTACTAAATTACAACAGGAAGTAACATTATGAGGTCCTTACGAAACAAGGTGAATCCAGAATCATCTTACCTCATAAATTGTTTGTAGTGTTCTATTTGAACATATTTTGATATATCTTCTTAAACAAGAAGCTGCCATTTGCGTGATTGAGCAAATACTTGTAGCATTCGGCGATCAGAAATTAACAATGTATAAGAGAAAAATTTGCATTTAGATTGGAGTTCTCAGGTAGCTTAGTGGTAGAGCATTGGCCTAGAAAGCCAAAGATCCTGGGTTCAAACCCCAGTCTCAGCATATAATTTTCTCTTCAAATATAATTTATTCTTCAGGGAGAAGTGTTAAATTAATAATAAAAAAACGAAAGAAGCCCTGCTGACTTTATAAAGTAGTGTTTAAATTCGCAATAAATGTCTTCTTAAACAAGAAGTTGTCATTTGCATGATCGAGCAAATGTTCATAGCATTTGGCAATTGGGAATTAACAATGTATAAGAGAAAAATTTGCATTTCGATTGGAGTTCTCAAGTAGCTCCGTGGTACAGCATTGACTTAGAAAGACAAAGGTCCTGGGTTCAAACCCCAGTCTGAGCGTATAATTTTTCTCTTCAAATATTTTGATATATCATGTACACCATTATTAGCTTGTCCAGACTAAGTCTGGTATGCATGGCATATTGAAACAAGTTCAAACAGAACACAACAATTTATGAGGTAAGATGATTCTGGATTCACCGTATTTACCTGAAAATATTTTTTTTTGTAACTGTAATTTCCATTTTGGGAATAATGTGATATATTAATTGGAAAAAATTGTGTTCCATAGATTTAATGTTACCTATTTCTTCTGAGAAAGTAACTGAATCCTAGGAATTTTAATAGATAAATGCATTAAATATCCAGAGGTTCTTCAAAATGTCATACATATCTATGACATATGAGTAATAGTTTTTATGGAAAGTAGAACCTCAAATTTTCATTTGAAAATTTCTATAGATACTTTTTATTTAATATTTAAAAGAAGTGACACACCATAAGGTTTAATTTTTTCTATAGATCTTCACCAGAATCAAATCCATGAACCTCATATCCATACTTACTTACTCACTGGCACTATCGAACCCGTAGGTTCATGGCCGCACAGACATAAGCTCTCCATACATCCCTATTCTGAGCTAATGCTTTCCAATCATTCCCTGTATAATCTACTTCCCTCAAATCATAGTTAATGTTATTCTCCCACCTCATTCTTGGTCTACCAACTGGATGTTTTCCCTCTGGCTTTCCTACAAGAAGCTTCCATGCACGTCTTTCATTCCCCATATGTGCAACATGTCCTGCCCATCGCAGTCTACGAGACTTAACTGTTCTTATTATATCTGGCTTCCTATAAAGACCATGTAGTTCATTGTTATGTAGTCTTCTCAAATCACATGTCTGTTCATCTCTCTTTGGTCCAAAAATCTTCCTAAGTACTTTATTCTCAAATACTTGTAATCTCCTTTCCTCCCTTAAAGTAAGAGTCCATGTTTCGCACCCATATAATATAACTGGTAGAATAATAGTTTTATATATTTTCAGTTTAACGTTTTTTGAAAGGAGTTGGGACATCAAGAGTCTCTGCAATGCATTTCCAGAATTGAGCCTATGTTTAATTTCTTTATGCATCTCATTCCTATTTGTGATTATTGTTCCTAGGTATTTGAATTCAGCCACTTCCTCAAAATTTCCCTCATTTGTCATTAGCTGTCCATTTCCATTATATAATGAATTTATACGTGTGACCATATATTTAGTTTTATTGACATATCCATAATAATAATAATAATAATAATAATAATAATAATAGCTTTATTTTACCTGGCAGAGTTAAGGCCTTAAGGCCTTGTCTACCACTCAACCAGGTTTAAAAAAAATACAAAAGAAAAGTCTTAAATCTAAATTGCAATATATATATATAAACGATTACAAGTTATGAATACAATACAATTAATATTTATAATGTATTTTGATTTACTCTAAATTCAACGAATTAAATATATAATATGTACAAGATATATAAAAAAACGAGGAAAATATTAATGACATAGTATAAAATTAAATAAATAGAGAAAAATTAATTATTAGACAACAGGTAACTGTATAAGCGTGACTTAAAGGTGCCAAGTGTGCGGCAACCCCTGATATCTTGAGGAAGGAGATTCCAGGAGCGGGCGGAGGCTACTGTGAAGGAAGTAGAATAGGAGGAAGTGCTATGAAGAGGAATTGTTAGCAGACTGCTATCTTGTGACCTAGTGTCAATATTGTGGTAGGAGGATAACTTCTCAAATCTGGACGCCAGGTAAGTAGGAATGTAGGAATTCAGAAGCTTGAAAAGTAGCGAAAGAGAGTGCAATTTACGTCTGTCAGTAAGACGGAGCCAAGAGAGGTTATTAAAGTGTTCGGAAATATGGTCATAACGGCGGATATTGAAAATGAATCGAATGCAAGCATTATGAACACGCTGCAGTCTCTGCGACAAGGCATAGTTTAGATCATTATATATAATGTCACAATAATCGAAGTGTGGTAACACAAGATTCTGCACTAGGATTTGTTTTAAACAAAACTGGGAGAAAATTCTTTAAACGTCTAAGATAATGTAAGATGGAGAAAGTCTTTTTACATATGTGTTTCACTTGTGTTTGCCAGGTTAAATTTGCGTCTAGATGTAGTCCAAGATCTATTACTGAAGAAGAATAAGGGATAATTATATTATTTATAGTAATGTTTGGAAGTGTAGATATGTCAAAGGTTGTAAGCAGTCTTTGTTGTCCCATTAGAATTACTTGTGACTTGTTAGGATTTAGATTTAGACCGATACTTGAAGACCAGTTAAAGATGGATATGAGATCGTCATTCATTTTCATCAAGCTGTTATAGAGAGAATGAGGAGGTGAATGTAGGTAAATTTGGAGATCATCAGCATAGAGGTGATAACGGCAGTGCTTTAGTACAGTTGGCAAATCATTTATGTAGATTGAGAAAAGAAGAGGTCCGAGAAACACTGCCCTGGGGGACTCCAGCCGGCACGTTACGCCAAGTCGAAGATCTAGAGTTTAATGAAACGTATTGTTGACGACCGTGCAGGTATGAGTCAAACCAGGATACAGCGCTGTCAGACAAATGTAGGTGCTTGAGCTTTATCATAAGTAAGTCGTGGTCTACTGTGTCAAAAGCTTTGCTGAAGTCAAGTAAGGATAAAGGAGTCAATTGACGTCTGTCCACGGCTTCACGAATATCTTCGGTAATTTTTAGCAAAGCTGTGGTTGTGCTATGACCATATCTAAAGCCGGATTGATAAGGATCAAGGAGGTGATTTTCTTGGAGATAATCAGTCATTTGCTTATGTACAATATATTCCAGGGCTTTAGATAATGTCGGAAGGATGTTAATCGGTCGGAAGTCATTACAGTTAGTAGGTGTACTTATTTTTGGTATAGGCCGAACTCTAGACTGTTTCCATACAATAGGGAAGATAGAAGTTATAAGGGAAGCATTGAAAATATGAGTCACTGTGGGTAGTATAATGTCAATGATTTTATTTAGCATTAAAATGCTGATGTTATCTGTTCCTTGCGCATTGGATTTAATCCGCTTGAGTGCTTTTTTAACGTCTATAGGCGAAATGTCGTAAAAGTAAAATTTATCTCTTCCTATATGTGGGGATGGGGATAAGTCTTTAAGAGTGTCTATTTTAGTCTTGTTGTCTGGAGGTGTCATGGGTATTGAGGTAAAATGTTCATTTAAGTCATCTACAGAAATGTCTATAGAGTCAGTTGAGGGATTCAACTGTCTAAGTCCCATTGCACGGAGATTTCGCCAAGTGTCCCGTGCACTTATTTCAGGTCCGATTATACTGTGGGCGTGTCGTAGTTTGGCATTACGTATAGATTGTGTAGTTGTGTTTCTAAGTTGTTTGTACAGTTACCAGTTCTCGTCATTTTTATGTCGTCTGTATGTTCGGTATGCTTTGTCTCGTTTTGACATAAGTTCACGTATTGAATCATTCATCCAGGGAGCAGGGGAGCGGGAAAATCGTCGGGTTTTTACTGGTGCATGTCTGTCGTATAGTTGTAGTATCAGTGTATTAAATGTGTCTACTTTTTCATCAACTGATCTAAGATTCCATATTGAATACCAATACTCCTTCCAAATACAGAATAGAGTAGATGTAAATAAAACCTGTGACATTGGAGCTTTTAATTGGCTTTCAAACACTTATCAAGGAAATCTAAGACAGTAATTTATAAAACAATATTCCACCAACCGTCTTGTATGGACCATAAACATGGACATTATTAAGCGAGGACACAAAAATCCTAACTGTATAATTAATTTTCCACTGGTAACAAGGCCGAAACTATCCGCAACGAAGTATCTCGCATTCTAAGAAAAGCTCCGAAACCTAAACACAATCTCTCCACCGAAGAAAGGAAGGCTCTCAAAACCTTAAAAACGGATGAAACAATTATTATTCTACCGGCAGACAAAGGAAATTCTACAGTTATTATAGACACAGAAGAATACAACCAAAAAACCACCGAGTTGCTCGATCCTAGTAACTACCGTAAGCTGTCAGACGACCCAACTAAACGGATACTACGAGAAACTAACAAATTAATAAAGGCCTCCTCGCTTCCCGACGACGTGAAGAAAGAACTTCAGAAGAACGAAGCCCAGCCACCAAGACTATACGGATTGCCTAAAATTCATAAGGAAAATACACCTTTAAGACCGATCGTCAGCCAAATAGGATCACCTACTTACAATCTGGCTAGATATCTCTCTACTTTATTGAAACCACATACTAACAACAGTGACACTTATGTCAAGGACTCAATGCACTTCTTAGAAAAACTAAAAGAGATAACATTGCAACCGGAAGATATAATGGTGAGTTTCGACGTGATCTCACTATTCACCAAAGTTCCAATAAATGAGACTATTCACCTCATTGCTGCCAAGTTTCCTCAAGACATCACAAAACTTTTCGAACACTGCTTAACCACCAGCTATTTTCTATTCAACAACGACTTCTACGAGCAAATAGATGGAGTAGCTATGGGCAGTCCCTTGAGCCCAGTAGTTGCCAATTTCTTCATGGAAAACTTTGAGCAAACATGCTTAGATACGACACCTATCAAACCCAAGATATGGCTTCGCTATGTAGACGACACCTTTGTAATCTGGAACCACGGGGAAGAGAGATTAGACGAATTTCTGACACACATCAACAACATAAACTCCAGTATACAATTCACCATAGAAAAAGAAACAGACAACAACATAGCATTCCTAGACATCCTGATCAAAAGGGAAGAAGACAGCAACATTTACCACACTATCTACAGAAAACCTACCCACACAGACAGGTATCTTCATAAAACCTCGAATCATCACCCTAAGCAAAAATTTGGAATCATCAAATCATTGACAGATCGAGCCAAAAAACTTTGTCATCCGGATTTATTAAAAACGGAACTTCAACACCTCCAGACGGTATTCACAGCCAATGGATACACCAGGAAAGAAATCAACCGAGCCAATCATCCCAGACGATACAACAGCAACAGCAGCAAGGAATCAGAGGAAAAAACTTCAACCAGGGCATTTTTACCGTTCATCAAGAATGTAACGGACCGCATTGGAAAACTACTAAAGAAAGAAGACATAAAGACAGTATACAGGCCTACCAAGAAAATCAAGAACCTTCTCAGACCTATAAAGGATCAACTCCATCCTCATCAGACAGCAGGCATATACAGGATTCCATGCAGTTGTGGAAAAGTGTATATAGGCACCACTAAACGCACCATCGCAACCAGACTTAAGGAGCATGAAAGATACAGTCGTCTTAAACAAATGGATAAGTCGGCAGTAGCAGAACACTCTTTACTTGATGGCCACAGGGTACAATACCAGAATACAGACATATTATCTAACTGCACACACTATTTTACCCGTCTACAACGAGAAGCCATCGAAATATTCAAACATAAAAACAGTTTCAACAGAAAAGAAGAATCATTAAAAGTCAACAAAGTATGGATACCGGTTCTAAAAAACGCAAAATGTAAACCTCTACAAGCACAGTCAACTAGACTATCAAACAGCAATCTCAGTGGAACAATTGAAGTCCCTACCGCTGACCAATCAGAAGACAGATATAACGTACAGTCGACTAGACCATCAAACAGCAATCTCATTGGAGCAATGGAAGTCCCTACCGCTGACCAATCAGAAGGCAGATACAACTTACGAACACATCGCGGTGAACGTATAAATAAGACAGACAGCGGACAGAATTGCCAGTCTCAAGACAACCCTTGAGGATGCCAGACGCAGTCTCTGGCGAAACGTCGGGGAACTACAAGCCTCACGACCACGGCCTACAGCCCAAAAATCTTCTTCAAGATCATCATAATTATATTTATTTATATTAAGAATGACATAAGATTGATTTAGAGAATTCAAATTTTTTATAAGTATATAAAAAACTCAAACTGGTCAATATAAATTGTTAATACAGTTAGATGTTTTTCTACTGATGCAATATATGTAAAATACTTTAAATATTCAAATTGATATTTTTTTATAAACAAATAAATGGGATTGGACGAATTGGATAGGAGTCAGCTAGCAGTACTCCTTCCTTTTCAGTTGGACCAATCAAAACCTCGAGGTTATAACTGAATAGGAAGATGGCTACAATACTTGAAGGAGGTCAGACATGTTAAGCAACGACTCCTCAAGAAATAAGAGAATAGTGGTTTATTTTCTTGATATTAGTTGAAAGAATAGTGTTGGAGTTATGGAAGGTCATATAGTAATATAAAATTCATCCATCTTGAATACAAATAGTCCACAAGTGGAAATAAAGTATAATACTTGAAGGATTGACCGTTAGAATTCGTCATCCATTATATACATAAAATGGTAATCTTCTATAAGTGAAAAGTATTATTATTAAGGTAGAATATGTTTATCACTCACCTCATATTGTTCTTCTTATTTGATTATAGACTAGTTTCGGAACATAGTTTCTGTTCCATCCTCAGTAACATCACGACCGTTGTTCTGTCGTCTTAAAAGTATTATATTTGAAGAGAAAAATTTTTGCCCAGACCGGGACTCGAACCTGGGACCCTTGGCTTTCCGGGCCAAGTGCTCTACCAACTGAGCTATCGAGGCGAGTTACGATCTAGACGCAAATTTTTCTCTTATGTACGTTGTAATTCCCTCGCGCCAAATGCTTGAAACCATAGCTTCTATCTTTGCAAATGGCGGAGTCTTTTGAATTATTAATCTACAAGATTTATCTAAACTGAAGTGAGAGTTTTAATAAAATAACTTTTAGTTTAACTGTCAACAAAGTGTCGTTATTTGTTTGTGTAAGAAACTTTTCCTTATTCCCCTGACTGGAGTCATCAGTGCCGTGGCAAAATTACAGTGATTCAAATTATTACAATCATAAATCTACAACTTGGGACATCACACCCAGCAACCCACCTTTACGGTATATATTTTTAATCCACAATGTAATTATTTAACTCTTATGTGATATTGATGTTTTGGGTTAAATGACAATATTAATTTATAAGAATTGAATTTAGAGTGCTATACCAACCATCAAGACTAAAAAGTAGATGCAATCCATTCATGACTGAAACTGACTTTGATAAAGAAATAAGGAATTAACTCCATTTTTTTTAAGATTTTGAGATATTTGAGATATTCAGTTAAAGTTGCATAATAAGAATACATACATTTAATTTAGGTAAACTTTTATCACTCACCTCATATTTTTTCTTACTTTTTATACTAGTTTCGAAACTTTACACTTCAGTTCCAACTGATGAATGATAAAAGTTTACCTAAATGAATATACCTCATACTGTGAATTCCTAAAAAAAGGAACATACATTTAAACCTAAACATGGACCAGACTCATGGGCTAGTAGACAGCATTTCCGATTACTGCTCATGAGGTTCCGGGTTCGATTCTCAGTCAAACTATAGGAATATTTCCTTAAAGGGAATTATTCCTGTGGTTGCCCATGGTCTGGAATTTAGCTGAAGTTTAGGTTAAGAACTCTCCTGGCGCTTCATTATCATTTATCATCCATCATTTCATCAGGGTAACATAACTCCGCCTTCTAGGCGCCCCAACTTGAGAAGCGGGTTACAATTAAGCCAATGCCAAGAGAACACCAGAAATGTTGAAATGACAACCTGGGGGCATTGAATAAAAAAAATTAAACATGTAATGTACGTCAAAGGAGATATGAACTATGGTAGCTTTTTTTTACTGAGCTATGGAGTAAATCACATTGATCAAATTACAGAAAATGTGATAAATTCAATATACTGCCAACTTTAAAACTCTGGATGACTTAGCGAGTTACTTATATGACTTCTGGAAGCCTCATATAATAGTACTAGGAGTATATGATTCAAATGTTATTCATACCTACAGAACTTTTTAACTATCAAATATCAATACTAAATTAGAAAATATCCTTATGGAATAATATGTGTGTATGTATATATATTGTACATTGCTAATTTATGATTTATAAAAAATTACCATAAATAATTTTTATTACATTACCTTCTCATAGTTTTCTATGAGAATTTCAACGACGACATTACAGAATTTAATATCCATGATGGCAGCTACAGTCTCTTCTTCTGGTCTTAGTAAAGTAGGACCAAAGCAAACACCAAGATTGCTAATAGTCATTAGATTTTTGTCGCTCTTTGCTGCAACACTGCAAATAAAAACATATTAATTTAATTAACAACTAAAAATAAAAATTTCTGCCCAAACCAGGATTTGAACTCCAGGAGCAAGCACAAATTTCTCTCTCTTTAATCCCCATGTCCCCATAGTAATAAAACTTTATTCACAAACAGGGTTGTTTCTAAATCAAGAAGACAATACTGCGCTATAAGCTAATTTGGCCATGATGGACTAGTGGTTATGTTCCTTGCCTCTGGTCCCAGCTTCAAACCCAGTCAGGGTCAACAAAGTTTTTAGGATGTAAAAATCCAAAGAGTAAGTCCTCCGGGAGGGACTTCAAGCCATGGGTCCCAAGTCTGAAGATTTTCAGGCTCATAAAGGAAGCACTACTGGCTTTATAAGTAATGTTTAAATTCACAATAAAAAGTCTTCTTAATAAAGAAGCCGCCATTTGCAAAAATCGTAGCAACGGCTCGTAGCATTTGGGGTTAGAGAATTAACTATGTTTAAGAGAAAAATACGCGTTTAGATTGGAGGCCTAGGTGGCGCTTCATTATCATTTATCATCCATCATTTCATCAGGGTAATGTAACTCTGCCTTCTAGGCGCCCCGACTTGAGAAGTGGGTTACAATTAAGCCAATGCCAGGAAGAGCATTAACATAGAAAGTCAAAGGTCCTGGGTTCAAACCCCAGTCTAGGCGTATATTTTTCTTTTCAAATATAATTTGTCCATCATTAAGATGTTTAAAAATGAATAATATTAACATTGAAAGAAGCACTACTGGCTTTATAAGTAATGTTTAAATTTCCAATAAAAAGTCTTCTTAATAAAGAAGCCGCCATTTGCAAAAATCATAGCAACGGCTCGTAGCATTTGGGGTTAGGGAAATAACTATGTGTAAGAGAAAAATACATGTTTAGATTGGAGGCCTAGGTGGCTCAGATGGAAGAGCATTGACATAGTAAGTCAAAGGTCCTGGGTTCAAACCCCAGTCTAGGCATATATTTTTCTTTTCAAATATAATTTGTCCATCATAAAAGAACCTTAAGCCTGAATAAAGAGCCCTCTAAGCAAAATTTACCGACTTTCATCATCTTAGCCTACTAGATGTCTCATTAGGTCGGTATGTTGACTGCATACCTTAATGACATTTGTATATAAAGGAAAAATTTGCATTTAGATTGGAACTTGCTCAGGTAGCTCAGTCGATAGAGTAATTGGCCTAGATAACCAAAGGTCCTGGGTTCAAGCCCCAATCTGAGCGTATAATTTTTATTTTCAAATATGATTTATCCATCATTGAGATGTATGAAATGAATAATAAAAACATCGAAGCATAACTAAATTAACTTGATCTAGTAAAGAGCTCATGGTTTTGGAAAAAAAAAAATCTACATTTAAAAAAAACAAAAAGGAGAATTTAATTAACTTTGAAATTCCTGGGAAAATGAACTGTTTTCGAGGTCCCTCAGTCTACCAACAGTGCGAGCAAGAGGTGGCTCTTCAAGACAACATAACAATGATTGTGAAAGTACTGAGGATGGAACCAAATAAGATCCCGAAACTGGACTAAGAAGAAGAATATGAGGTGAGGTGACACAATTTTACTTAAGTAAATATTGATCTACTAACTCCTAACTAACTCCTAACAAAGGAGATGCTAAAGGCCTAACATTGGGCTGATATGCCATTGTAGACAGACAGATAGATAGATATATGCTAATATTGAACATAGTACTTACTTACTTACTCACTGGCACTATCGAACCCGTAGGTTCATGGCCACATGGACATAAGCTCTCCATACATCCCTATCCTGAGCTAATGCTTTCCAATAACTTCCTGTATAATCTACTTCCCTCAAATCACAGTTAATGTTATTCTCCCACCTCATTCTTGGTCTACCAACTGGGCATTTTCCCTCTGGCTTTCCTACAAGAAGCTTCCATGCACATCTTTCATTCCCCATATGTGCAACATGTCCTGCCCATCGCAGTCTACGAGATTTAACTGTTCTTATTATATCTGGCTTCTTATAAAGACCATGTAATTCATTGTTATGTAGTCTTCTCCATTCACCTGTCTGTTCACCTCTCTTTGGTCCAAAAATTTTCCTAAGTACTTTATTCTCAAATACTTGTAATCTCCTTTCCTCCCTTAAAGTAAGAGTCCATGTTTCGCACCCATATAATATAACTGGTAGAATAATAGTCTTATATATTTTCAGTTTAACGTATTTTGAAAGGAGTTGGGACATCAAAAGTCTCTGCAATGCATAATATCACGCATTTCCAGAATTGAGCCTATGCTTAATTACATAGTACAGAAATTAATACACACAGACAAGCTATCTGAAAGCAATAGTTAACACAACTAAAGTTCAAATCCCAATTCAGGGAGAAATTTTCCTCTTTCTTCTTCTTCTTCCTTTCATGTGATAGACCTAATGGTCTGTTACGGTCTCAATCCAACGTTTGAAGGGTCTGCCCAAAGTTCTCTTGCCTGGTGGCTGGTAATTTAAGATCTAACGTGATATTCTTGTTCTGCTCATTCTTCATACGTGAGATTTCCAGTTGTTTCTGTATTTTTGTACATATTCCTTGACTGATTCTGTGTGTAATTCTTTGAGAATCTCAGAATTCCTTTTATGGTCTGTCCTTGAATAGCCCACAGTATGTCTCATAAATTTCATTTCTGCCACAGTTAGTCTTTGTTCATCTACACTGCGAATTGTCCAGGCCTTACTGCCGTAACATAATATGGGTCTGGCCAGTGTTTTATAAATATTTTCCTCTTTAATTGTATTAACTATTTAATACAAATGGCTTGGATGTGCATATTAATTTCCATATAATGTTTATATTAACGGTTAATTTTAGTAAGTAATATTTTGAGTTTTTTAATCAAGTTTTTATATTAATTTAGATTTAACATAATACACATACATAGAGATCAAAGTAACAATAATTTGAAAGCATCTACTTAAATAAATTAAATTACATCTTTTACCTCAGTACATATAAACTATTTTCTTAGAACCAGTTTCAAAGGAAAATTTCCTTTTATCTTCAGCCAACAGTCTATTGTCAGATGTCCATTGGATGTTCTGCACATCCCTTCCATCTGATGTTGGATAGACAAACCTCATGATCAAATCATTTTCCCCAGGAATTTCAAAATTCCTTAGCTTGTCTCTCTTTTTTCTGAATGTAAATATTCTCCCAGAATGTGAGTTCTGATGGTCTTTTCAATTTTGACTTCTCAATGTAAGTTTTTTTTTTTGACCAGACATAAGCAATTACCACAGATTTTTATGTTTCTCCGTATTTGATATTTCTAAGGCGTTCTTTCATTCCAGTGCTCAGATTTCTTTTAGCTTTCCCTATATTATAAACTGTAGCTGAGTGGTTATGGCAAGATACCTTGGCACAGAGCTACAGGACTTGCGCTGGTTCAAGTTCCTATGGGGGAAGAAATTTTCTCATGGAACTTCGGCCAGTATGGGACCAGTGCCCACCCAGCAGCATGAAGAATTTGGGTAGCTACAATAAGTAGCAGCTCCAGGTTGAGAAAACTTAGCTATAATGGCTGGGGAACCCGGCATGCTGATCACATGTCACCCCTACACTGGCTGAATGATCATCTACCTCCATGATTAGCACATGTAGATATGAGGCCAGCAACCGGCTGGTAGGCCAAGGGCTTTCTAAGTACGTTGCAACATGGAGGAATATTATAAAATTACAATATGAAGTGACATTATGAGGTTCTTCTTAATAAATAAGGTGAGTCTGTTGCATCTTACCTCATAAAAAGTTGAGTTCTTTAAGGATTGTCTGGACAAGCTCAAATTAAAACACAAATGCTTTGAAACATGTTCTAAAAGAACTCAACTTTTATGAGGTAAGATGCAACCTGATTCAAAAGAAAAGAAACAATTCAAGAAAATTACTTACCATCCTTGAACACACAGAAAATTAAAAAAAAAAATTAACAAATTCAATATTACATTAGCACCGATTAACAAATTTAGTCCGGATAATCTACTAATAACTAATAAAAAGTTAATATCCCTGATAGTAAAAAATCTGGAATTTGTGAAATTTGTTGCAATGACTGCAAGAAAGTATATATAGGAAAAACTATAAGGAATTTAGAAACTCGTACAAAAGAACACTTTAGAAATATGAAATTGAAAAATCGGCAATTCCAGCTCATAGTTTACTAGAGAATCACAAAATTAGAGAGAAACTAAACTTTCAAAACATTTAGAGAAACCTTTGGAATTAACAGTTTGGGAAAAGATATACATTCAGAAGAATAAATATAAAGCCATGAATTTTGATATTCCCGACGAGAATAATTTGACCTCCAAGTTAATAAAATCAACACCAGATGGCAGTTCAGAAGATGGTGTTAACGGCAAAATTTTGACAGTTGGAGTTTGACTGAAGATGAAAGTAAAATTATATTTTTGAAACTGGTATTGTGAAGACATACAACTTTATGAGATGAGATGTTAAAGCATTTTCATTAATACTCACCTTATTTATTCCCCTATCTTTATCTTGTAAATTCCAGATTTTTTTTATCTACATCTATTTTTTTCTGTTTTGTTTATTTTTATTAATTTGCTTATATTGAATTAATTTATTTGCAAGTCTGAGATAAATGCTTTTTTTAAATTTATTGTCTGCCACATGAGGTGAGTTGTAAAGATATAATTCAATATATTTGATAAAATATCTCAGAGTGTGGATTTCTATTAATTTTATATTAAGTATTTACTTACTTTTTTAAATGTTTAATAATTATGTCGAGCATTTCTCGGTTTTGCTGTGGAAGCCTATGTACTAGAGTGTGTACATCATTCACTCTTATCTGTCTTGTTTCTTGTTCTGTAAACAAATCAACAAAATCTGAATGTCTATTGGATTTAATAGAAAACAACTAAAAGAATTGGGAAGTTATTATGGAAAAAGTTTAGATTACCTCAACCAATAAATTTGAGTTCTACAGAATCATAGTGCGCATGCGCGAATGCTTAAAGCAACTTCTGCTAGATGGTGGGCATATGTGTGAAATTGATGTGACCAATCTCCGCAATAAATTCCCAAACATGTTTATAAGAAATGGATGTAAATCAACTTCCCCCTTCCTAACCTAACAAAATAAATTACATGTACATTATTTAATGGAGCATAAAAAAATGGACCGACAAAATAAAAAATAAAGATATGCTAGACAGAGTGGGTGAAGGAACTTATAAAGAAGAGGAAAAGAAATTGGATTGGCCACTGGCTTAGAAGAAACTGCCTGCTGACGGATGCCCTAGAAGGAATGGTCAACAGAAAGAAGGTTAGAGACAGAAAAAGACATCAGATGGTAGACAATATTAAAATAAGTGGTTCTTATGCAGATACAAAAAGGAAGACTGAGTTAAGGAAAGAGTGGAAAATGCTGAGTTTGCAGTGAAAGATCTGCTCTTGGGCACAACACTATGTATGTATATATTATTTAATGAAGTGTAAACTAATCTGATGTACACTAACTTGTCTTATCGGAACCTAATAAAATTAAGCGAGTGAAGATCCATTCCTTAAAATATATTTTTGATTGTTGATCATTCCGATTTCACAGATATCTCTTCCATCTACTGGAAGTTTCTTTATGAGTTTGCACATGTGCATAACAAATGTATAGAACTTTAAAAAAATAATAATTTGAGATAAATGTGATAATTTGCATATGTAGATAAATATTTAATAATTGTAAAAACAAAAATGTTATTAAGTAGTATCATTGCAAAATGTTTAAAATAGTATGAAATGTTAGTAGAGACAGAAAAAGTATGAAGAGCAACAGTATTACATGGATGTAGTATGGAAAATCATAGGTCAAGATATTCTAAACTTGAGTCGTTATTACAGCACTATTCTGATTCTATTTAGAATTCAGCCTAATTATTCCTTAGGACTATGAATGCATTAGACCATAAAAGTCGTTCTCAGCTTGTACTCTGCTGAGAAAGTTGCATCCAAAGACGTTTTTGCTTACTCAAAAATCTGTTCATGTGATAATAATTGTCAAATTTCCTAAGCTACCTGGCAAGGTGACTTTGCAGAGAACGAATCGTGAGCAACCGATGGGAACCGATGTACTTTGAAACCTTGCTGCTTTATCGAAGATGTTGGACCTTGAAGACTTCGATCATGCAGGAATTTGATAGAGTCTACCAAAGAATTCAAATGGAAGAACAGGAGAATCGGCATAATATCGCGTGACACAGACATTGTCGTATACGGTTTTATTTGTAGGACGCAAGCGTAAATGCATTCCTCTAGCAGACGAAAATAACAGAAGTGGCTTTATCGTTGAGAATTCTGGGTAATTTCTTGCCAATATTACGAAAAAAACTACTTTCATGCATGACCAGTCAGCGACTCGCTAATTCGAACTTTGCACGTTCTCACAGAAAACTCAGCTCACCATAGACTAATATATTTGCATGCGGCCCTAAGACTTCCTACCCACTGGCAGGGTAGCTCAAGTATACTCTTTATGTGAGCTAATCCTAGAGAATAATTATTACTCTATATTTGTTTAGATTCACTGATGTTCATCATTGATATCCCTGGAGGTTTCAAGGCCCTATGTCAATTTCAATGCTCCCTTGTCAGTTTCTTCTCCACTTCCCTATTTCTAGTTTGTCTTGCCATTTGTTCCCCACTAGCTGTGCAAATGTGTCAGCCCAAGAAGTTCTCTGGCTTGCCATATATTATTTGGCTTTACCTCTATTATGGAAAGGCCTTTGTGGTCTAGGATTTTTCTTACAGGAGATATTTTAAGCCATTGGTCCTGGGTGTGAAGATTTTGAAGCTCTTAAAAGAAACTTCAAAACTAAATTAAAACCTGTGAGCAAAATGTAATCATCCTAGTTGCCTACTAGTTATCTCTTTGAGGCGATGACTAAACCACTTGTCACTCATTGATGCCTGAAGGGAAATAAGTATAAATCATATTTGAAGAGAAAAATTATATGCTCAGACTGGGGTTTGTCCCGTGCCATAGCCGAGCGGTTAAGGTAGGAAGCCTTGGCGCAGAGCTACGGGACTTGTGCTGGTTCGAGTCTCCATGGGGGAAGAAATTTTCTCATGGTATTTCGGCCAGTATGGGACCGGTGTCCACCCAGCATCGTGAGGCAATTGGGTAGCTATAATAAGTAGCGGCTCCAGGTTGAGGAACCAGCTATAACGGCTGGGGGACTCGACATGCTAACCACATGTTACCCCTACACTGGCTGTTGATCATCTACCTCTGTGATTGACACATGTGGATGTGAAGGGCCAGCAGCCGGCTGGTAAAAGGGCAACCGCTGAAAAAGTGGAAAGACCCTCAATCGGAGACTGGGGTTTAATCCAGGACCTTTGGCTTTCTAGGCCAATATTCTACCAACTGAGCTGTCTGAGCAAGTTCCAATCTAAATGCAAATGTTTCTCTTATATATGTTGTTAACTCCCACACACCAAATGCTATGAAACCTTTGCTTCTATCTTGCAAATGGTGGCTTCTTCATCAAGAAGACATTTATTTGGGAATTTTACATTACATTATAAAGCCAGTACGACTTCTTTTGATGTTTTTATTATATTCATATATCTTAATGATGGATAAATAATATTTGAAGAGAAAAAATATATGGTAGATTATTGGCCTAGAAAGCCAAAGGCCCCAGTCTGAGCATATAATTTTTCTCTTCAAATTTGATTTATCCATCATTGAGATGTATGAAATGAATAATAAAAACATTGAAAAAGTATAATTTAGCTTGGTTAAGTAACTCCTGCAAAGGAGCACCCTTAACCCACGTAGAGATGTATGGGTACAGATCTCTACTATAGGTATCCAACAACAATGAGGAGACATACATTAGGATCAAAATCATAGGAGAAGATATGTTGATGAATGGAAACAGATAAAGGCTTGATGTATAATATTCTATCAATTGATAATTAAAAAGTATTTGACAAATATATACATGTTAATATACAGGTCTTCTTGGTGACTATTTAACTCATGCCCCAAATGGTAGTCAGTGACTAATCACGTTTCAATGAATTTTGTTTTACAACCAATGACATTCGTGTTTCACCTCAATCTTTATCGATTTCTCTTTATCATCTCCTGCTTTTGTGATAAAGAAAGCTCCTCCTATTTAATATTCTGAACAGGTCACAGCATTATTTTTCTCCAATAAATACACTGAATATAGCAAATAATGAACAGATTCCTGAGTTCGATGTTTTTATCATTAATTTCGTACATCTCAATGAAGGATAAATCATATTTGAAGAGAAAAATTCTACGCTCAGACCGGGACTTGAACCCGGGATCCTTGGTTCTCTAGACCAAGTGCTCTATCAACTGAGCTACTGGAGCAAGTACCAATCTAAACTCAAATCTTTCTCTATATACATTGTAATTCCCACCCACCAAATGCTATGAAGCCTTTGCTTTTAACGTATATAGAGAAAGATTTGCATTTAGATCGATACTTGCTCTGGTAGCTCAGTTGGTAGAGCACTTGGTCTAGAGAACCAAGGGTCCCGGGTTCAAGACCTGGTCTGAGCGTATAATTTTTCTCTTCAAATATGATTTATCCATCATTGAGATGTATGAAATTAATAATAGAAACATAAAAAAAAGCTGTACTGGCATTTATATGTAATGTATAATTCTCAAATATATGTCTTCTTAATAAAGAAGCCACCATTTGCAAAGATAGACTCAAAGGCTTCATAGCATTTGGTGGGCGTGAATTACAACGTATATAGAGAAAGATTTGCATTTAGATCAGTACTTGCTCCGGTAGCTCAGTTGGTACAGCACTTGGTCTAGAGAACCATGGGTACCGGTCTGAGCATATAATTTTTCTCTTCAAATATGAAGATTCCTGAGTTGTTTACTAACAAAATAAATGAATAACCTATAATGTTGATTATAATATACAGTTTGAAGTGTTTCATTATTTCTCCACTAGGGTGCATTCTTACAATATTGTAATCCTATTTGCAATAAATAATATGATTAAGTTGCAGTGAATATACATAACCTCACATTTCTGATTTGTTTTCAAACATCGCCATTTAGATTAAATATATAAATATTTTTAAATCTGGCAACTATTAATAAGAACTTATTAAGAAAACCTCATAATGTAAAAATTTCCTAATTTATTATAGTGACTGGTAACTATATTTAAATAGTGATGTTTGAGTAAACAGGTTAATTTTAATCGTTAAATAGTCCTAACAAATGCCACTCTTTATTTCCAAATCCTCTAGACGAATTCACTCATCACTTTGTGATTCGTGAAATTATTAATGATTTGGAAATCACTTGTGGCATTAGTTATGATAATAAATGATGGTATACGTATTATCAATAAAACCCAATCACCAAACAAAAATTAAAAACCTTTAAAAGTTGTTGATGGATTTCAATAGCTAAGCTAATATTATTATCAAGACTGAGTATTCATTAATTTATTAACTGAGTATTCAATTTATTACTAAAAACTGAGTTGTATCTCACCTCATATTTCATGTTCTTCAAGCATGGAACTGTGGTTCCTGGAGGCATCCCTCCCATCTTCAGCCATATCCACCGACAGTTGAAACATGGATATGGCTGAAGATGGGAGGGATACCTCCAGAAACCACAGTTTCATGCTTGAAGAACACTAAAGATGAGGTGTGATAGACTCAGTTTTTATTAATTAACTTGAAAACCTCATAATGTTAATTTCCATAAATAATTTATGAGTATTCAATACTCAGCCGTGATAATGATAGCTTAGCTATCAAAATGCATCAATGATTTTAAAGGTTTTTAATTTTTTGTTTGGTGATTAGGTTTTATCGATAATATGTATTATACAAATACATGATTTAATTTCAGAGATACTTACTGGCAGCAGCTATGAAGCCATTATGGTAACGGAATGTCATAAGAGGTTCTGGAAGGTTTCTCAAGTAAGTCTTTAGAGCACTAGTAATGGTTTTGCTTTCCCATTCAAATGGATCATCCAGATTATTCAATTTTTCTGATTTCCGTCGGTCTAGACCCATTGTCAACAGTTTAGACACTTTAGAACTTACTCCAACAACACGATAGAGACCTTGTTCCTCCAGCCCTAAGAAATAAATATTTCAGTAATATATAAGCATGTATTCAAATTGAAATTTTATAGGAAAAATCACTAAGAGGTTCAATTTAAGATTTAAATTAAAATGCTATATACCTCACCACTAATTAGAAGGCTGGCCTATGAGGTGAGGTATAAAGCATTTTAATTTAAATCTTATATAAACCTAGGAACAATAATTACAAGCTGGAATGTGGTACAGAAAGAAATTAAACTCATTTCTGGAAAAGCAATGCTATTATGCATTACAAGGACTTGTCATACCAATTTATTTAAAAAAATGCCAAATTAAAAAATATAAACAACTATTCTTGTAATTATGTTATATGGATGCAAAACAGGGTTTCTTACTTGAAAAGAGGAGAAGAAAGTTTAAGGGTCGCATGTTTGGACGCATTAGACAGTAAAATGCCTTCTCTGCTGAGCAAGTTGTATGCTAATACGATTTTGCTTACTCAGAAATCTGTTCATGCGATAATAATTGGTTAAATTTGTAAGCTACCTGCGGAGGTACCTTACATGAGCAACTCAAATTAAAATCCCGAAGGGAACCGAACAGGAACCAATGGTAATCGATGTACTTTGCTGCTTTATCCAACATTTATCCAAGATGTCGGACCTTGAAGACTTCGATCATGTTTTCGGTATACACGGAGAAGAGGAATTTGATAGAGTCTACCAAAGAATTCAACTGGAAGAACAGGAGAATCGGCGTAATATTGCGTGTCGCAGACGTGTTTGTATACGGTATTATTTGCGGGATGCAAGCATAAATGCATTCCTCTATAGCAGACGAAAATAACGGAAGTGGTTTTATCGCTGAGAATTCTGGGTAATTCGTTGCCAATATTACGAAAACGTCGACGCTCGTGCATGACCGATAAGTCGGCCGTTAATTCGTTCTCAGCAATTGCTCACGGTGAATCAGCTCACTAGTGACTGGAAGTAATTTGAGTAGAGAGTAATGTTCTAACATACGACCCTAAGAGTATTTGAGAATAAAGTGCTTAGGAAAATTTTTGGACCAAAGAGAGCTGAACAGGTGAATGGGAAAAAACCAAATAACAGTGTGCTACATGATATTTATATGAAAATAGATGTGATAAGAACACTTAAGTCTCATAGACTGTGATGGGGAGGACATGTGGTACTTATGGGGAATGAAAGAGAGGCATGGAAATTAGGGAAACCAGTAGGAATGCACCCAATAGGTAGGCCAAAATTAGATGGGAGAATAAATTTAACCATGATTTGAGGGAGGTGAATTATAATGGGAATTACTGAAAAATATTAGATGAGGATAGGAACATATGGAGAGCTCATGCGCATGTGGCTATGAACTTCTGGGTTAGATAGAGCTAGTTAGTTAGGTAGTAAGATGTAATAGTGTACACTCATTGTAAATTTACACATTTCAATTTTTTATTTTGATATTATACTTTTTGGTCCAAAAATTTTCTCAAATATTAGTAACCCTTTTTCTTCCCTTAAAGTAAGAGTCCATGTTTTACATCTATATAACTGGAAGAATAATTGTTTTATATATTTTTAGTTTAAAGTAAAAATTAGTTTAATTGGACCACATTCTACAGAAAGGAACCAAGCCACAAGGCAACTGAAATGAGAAAAATTCAATTAAAGTTAAATGTCAATAAAAAATTCACTAATAAATATAAACTATTACTTATTACTTCAATTAACAGATTATCAAAGAGCTTACTTTTTTATGAGAAAGCTGGTAACTCAAATATTTTTAATTTCACATATTTTTAGTGTTTGGCTCTTTCTGCAGAAAGAGAAATGTGGCATATTCTATTAATATTTTCTTATTTGGTTCATAGATGGTATAACAATGCAAGTCATGGGTTGGATCTCTTATGCAGATTATGGAGCGATATCTGAGGAACAATATTATAGCATTAACTCATATATTTCAAATATGAGGTTTGGTTCCTTTTTTGCAGAATGTGGTCCAATTATCGATGAGAAATATTATTATATACTATATAATAAACACAACAGATATAATAAACAGGTCAAGGGATCAAATCTTAGTTCACAGAAATTTTTCTCTTTAGTTATGTTCACTATTGCTTATAGAGGCTTGTCTGTGTATATTAAATACATATATAATATATTAAATTAATGTTGGGAAGTAAACATTATGAATAGAGATCCGTGAAATTTGCAAGTCGCGATTACATGAAATGCTCTAATTTTGTCATTTTCTTGTACTATTTCTTAACTCCACTTCCCATAACCTCAAAAAAAGAATTTATGAATTGCAAAATAATGCAAAATTCTACGATAACGTGAAATAACACCAAAATTTAAAATTTTCAACGAATTCTGGAGATTTTTTTGTTCTATTCGTGAAATTTTCATAATGCATTTTTAAACATTGTTTTTGGATTCCATGTTCTTTTTAACTGCCATATCTGCTTCCTCCAAGCACTCTTGCAAAGGGAAATGGTTGCAACACAGTTCACAACATAGAAGTAATATTTTCTGTCCTTCTCATGCTCAAATGTGGTCTCTCCATAGATTTTAAGTTCTATAGCCAATATGAATTCCAAGAAATACAAATTATGTTAACATGTAAGATAAGTTTTTTCCCCTTAAATTTTTGCAGACATAATTATCAATTTCATATCAATCATTATTAAGTAATAAATAGTATTGACGATTTTATTATTAATTTAACACTTCTCATAGAAGGATAAATTATATTTGAAGAGAAAAATTTTTCTCTTCAAATATAATAAATAGTATGTTCAAATCTGTAGAAAACATTTATTTAAGCATAAGCAGTAACCTGACAATAATGCAAGCACTGCCAAATCTGAATAAGCTAACAACGGACCATGAGTAATTATATCATATTGATATTATTATTATTCCAAATTTAATTAAAACAGAATTTAGTTATATAAACACACTTTTTTTTATTGGATTACATATCTCTAACATGCATTGTAAATTTTGCTTACAAATTAGTGACTATGATTAAAATTTTATGCATTTGTAGTGTATTAAAATCGATATAAATTGTACAAGCTAAAAGTTGACCTTAAACTACTGGATATATCATTCTTATTGGGTTTAATATACTAAACTAGGATTAGAAAGACTCAAATTTACATTTTTTTAGAATAACACTGCCAAATTCCCAACATCAAAATCTTGAAATTTTAAAACAAATTTTCCCTAAAAATAAAACCACTTTCATGGATCTCTAATTATGAGGTATAATTATTAAAATTCATTGGAGAAAATGTTTTTTGACAACTCACCTTATAAATTTCATGTTTTTCATGATACTCCAAGGAGTTATGGCTGAAGATGGATATATCGTCTGAAACTGCAGGATCGTGAAAAACATGAAATTTATGAGGTGAGTTCTCAAAAAAATGTTCTCTGATGCATTTCAAAAAACAAATACAATATTTCGATGTTATATTTAAATTATCCACCGCTGTGGTCTCGAGGTAGCGTGCTGCCTTGTCATGCAATGGGGCTGGGTTCAATTCCCCGTCGGGACAGACTCCTGGGTGAGGTTTTTTTCGGGGTTTTTCCTCACCTGTAAGACAAAATGTCAGGAAGCTTAGGGCCCAACAGTCCCCGAAAATCATCCAGCCATCATCATCCTTATCATTATCATCATCATCCTTCACTGGTGTGGAAAGCAACGGGAAGCTACCAACCTATAAGTCCCTAGTAAAGCTGCAAAGTATAGCATGAAAATGCTATGATTGCAGTGAAAGACCTGCCCTCGGGCAGAATTACTATGGATGGATGGATATATAAATTAACACTTTCCAGATTTGGACAGAATTCTATTTTAGAAAGAAAAATTAATGCTTGAACTGGGACTCAAACCCTGGATCTCTGACTCAATGCGTTGAATGATACAAGTTACACCATTCGAACACCGATATGAACATCAACAATTCTTTCCTCTTATATAATTCTGAAGGCCAATAGCCATTGCTATCAACAACGCCATCTGACGACTTCTATTCAGAAATATTTTTATTGACTATTTAACTCATGCCACAAATGCTAGTCAATGACCATTCACGTTTCAATGAATGTTGTTTTACTACCAATGACAGTCGTGTTTCACCTCGCTCTTTATCGATTTCTCTTTATCAGCTCCTGCTTTTGTGATAAAGAAAGCTCCTCCTTTTTAATGTTCTGAACAGGTCAAAGCATTATTTTTCTCCAACAAATACATTGAATATAGCAAATAATGAAAAAAATCCTTGATTTTACCAAGTTGTTTACTAAAAAAATAAATGAATAACCCATAATGTTGATTATGATATATTGTTTGATGTTTTTCATTATTTCTCCACTTGGGTGCACTCTTACAATATTGCGATCTTATTTGGCAATAAATAACATGATCAAGCAGCAGTGAATGAACATAACCTCACATTTCTGATTTGTTTTCAAACATCACCGTTTACATTAAATATATAAATATTTTAAAATAACTATAGTTAAACGATGATTTGTGAGTAAACATCTTAATTTTATTTGTTAAATAGTCCTAACAAATGTCACTCTTGATTTCCAAATTCTAGATAAATTCACATATTACGAACTGAGGAGTGAATTTATCGATAATTTGGAAATCACTCGTGGCATTACTTATGATAATTTATACACTATTTTTAAGCGGTATACCTTCATATTTCAATTTTATATTTGAATTAACACTTTTCTGACTAGGACAGGATTTTATTTTAGAAAGAAAAATTAGTTCAGGAATCAACAATGTATAAGAGAAAAATTTGTGTTTAGATTGGAGTGCTAAGGTAGATCAGTTGGTAGAACATCGGCATAGAAAGCCAAAGGTTCTGGGTACAAACCCCAGACTGAGCATATATTTTTTCTCTTCAAATATATGAAAAATTAATGCTTGAACTGGAACTTGAACCCCAACTCGGATGAAAGAGAATTATATAAGAGAAAAAAATTGTTGATGTTCATGTCTGTGTTCGAATGGTGTAACATATATAATAGTTTAACACTCACCTCTGCTTTCAAGAACATCAATGCACTTCTTGACAAAATTAAATCCTGTATCATCCAGAGTTCTCTCTTCTGGTTTAGGGATCTTTCCTGGCATGGCATATGTCTGTAACATGTATTATCAAAAACATTACCAATATGCCTGCAGTATCACAAACTGCCAGCACCACCTCTCCATGTGTAAGTGTGCAACACTCTCACCACCACAGTGCAAGCTCAAGTGCTTATGCCTTAATTTGACAAAGAAGAGCCTCAAATGATTTTAAATGGTCAGTAAATTACACCACAAGCGTCACTACTTTCATTATCAATCAGAAATATGAGAAATTTAAAAATATTGTGATGCATTGTGATAGTGGCATTTGAATTTTGCAGGTGATGACTAGAGTAGTGGTCGCACATTAGTGGAAATAGATATGTGAGTCACTGACTCGTGAACATGCCCAACAATCAAAACCCTCTATATGAAATATTAAATAATTTCAGAACTATGAGAAATCCTGAAATGGAGCACGCTCTTTGAAAGACCTGGATTTTAATAGTGTGTTGACGTTTTACAACAGAAGTTAATATAACTGAGGATGACTGTTTTATCAAGTACAAATTTTAAAATTTTTACCTCAACAGTGTTCTACCATGAATTTTAAAAGCATTGACTCATGAGTTGAAAGACTCGAGCAGAGGATCAAAGTGTATAAACTTCCATTCCGGAAAGTTCTGTATGCATCTACCCCTCCCTTCTAGAGACTGACTCCTGAAACTTCTAAACTAGAAGAATTTCGACTGGACACTAAAACATTTCCTTCCTGGACTATATAAACTGTTGCCAGGGTTGGGAGTTGTTAGTTGTGTTATAACAGCGATACAGTGGACTGTGACCAGATGAAACTGTGACAAGTGAAAGCGTTAAAGACTGGAAATAATTGTGTGATAGATAAACTTTAAAGGAGTCAAGGGGAAGAAAGGGGTAGTACTTTGTTAGGGGTAGACACTACACTGGTCCTCACCAACCCAGGGTTAAGTGGAGGAGATATGCAAGATCTTTATCTCCGATGAAGCTATAACCGAGACCGTCTGTACATGGTGAAGAATCACATCCTGCAAGAGGTGGCCCTGCTTAAATTGAATATGGCAGATCTAGACATGGCTGTCAATAAAAAGCCCCAACACACTTTACCCTAAATGTGAGTATTGGTAAGGGTGTAGGAGAAGTAAAACTCCGAAAATAAATCAGGAAGAGGACTTTTGTTAGCCAAGAACAAGGCAACCTTCTCAGGGAAAGAGACCCCAACAGAAAACCTCTGATTCTCCAGGTTGGGGGTTGTGTGTTGGGCTGGAAATCCAACATGTAAAAAGATCTTTCTCAGTAATCTCACACGACTAACCTGGATGGAATTACAAGAATATGACTTGGATAAACGCTGGGCTGAACAAATGAAAGATCAGAACAGGCAGAGACCTAATCCATGAAAGAAGATGATGATGATAAACCTTAAAGCAAGAAATTTATGAGTGAAATGTTGCTGAAAGTTTATAGAATCAAATAAAATTATTGTGGAATTTTATGTGATCATCTGCTGCGTTTTATTACAATAAAACAAGGTGAGAATGACCCCCCGGTAGCTAGCCACAATATTTAACATCAATACAAGACAATCTCTTTACTATGTTTTAAAATATGTGTTATTCTTGTGAACCACAAATGCAATGTTTAATATAAATCCAGAAAAAGTTCGTAAACTGTAATAAAATTGAGAAAGACAAATCTAGAATTTTACCAAATGATTTTGTTCATCCGGTGAACTAGTGATTATCATGCTCACTTCTGTCATTCATGATTTTAAACTTGGCCATGGTTGACGGAATCTCAAGGTGTAAAAATCATGAGTATGTGTTCCTAAGGAAGGAAACTGAAGCCAAGGGTCCTGTATCATAGATTTATGGCACATAAAAGAACTTCAAGCCAGAAAAAAAGAGGCCTCTGAAAAAAAAAAATTCTGTTATTTCAAGACCAGATTTGAATTGGGCCTTACTGACTTTAGCTTATTATATAAAACATTGAACAACCAACCAAATGGTAGTGTTTTGAGCTTATATTTGGAGGTCCCAAATAGAAATATTATAGTGAACAAACCTGAATGAGTTGTTTCTTTTAGTTTTTTTCTGTTTGTTCATTAATGTAATACAAGTTGGAATCTCATTCATCATAAATTATCATCTTATATCATTAAAATTAATGCAGTAAACTACAATAAACAAATGATGCATATAATAGCCTACTCAATTTTTTTTTTTTCAAATGCCCCAGGTTTGTCTTTCGACATTCCTGGTCTCTCTCCTGGCATGGTGTACTTGTAACCCACTTCTCAAATATAAAATGTAGAGATGATATGACCTTAGATGTTAAAATAATGTCTCTAAAAATAAGAATGAATTAAAAAATCTGATATATAAAATCTGATAGTTATCATATTTGATTTGTGGGTTTAACGTTACCTATTACTATGAGATTAAATGGGATGTTAGACGTTGAGCTCTTACATCTAGGAATCTTGCATGTTTTATATCTTTGAAAGACAAGCCTCACGAGCTAGTGGTCAGCGTTTCTGACTACAATTCATGAGGTCCTGCATTCAATTCCCGGTCAGCCCATAGCAATTTTATTTCTGGTGGTTGCCCATGATCTGGAATTTAGGTTAAGGACTTCCCTGACACTTCATTATTATTTATCACCAATCATATCATTGGGGTAACATAACTCTGCCTTTAAGGTGCCCCAACCTAAGAAATGGATTACAATTCCACCAATGTAGGGGAGAAAGCAAGAAATGCCATGAAAGACAATCTGATGGCATTAGACAAAAAAATAAAAATATATATATATCTCTGAAAAGAGTCATATCCTGAAATTTTCCTCACCCAAAAAAATTGAGTGGCCTTGACAGAATTCAAATTATAAATCTCAGATTTAGATGTGGATTATTATTGCAAAACCACTAAAGTTTAGTATGGGTTTCATTGAAGCATTTTCTGTAGTCTGGTGATAGATGGGAAGAAGCATATGTAAGAATAATAGAATAAAAGTATTCATATGTTAGGATCAGAGAATGAAGGTATTTGTTCAAATAGATATCACTTATTACTCTTCTTTCAGAAATTAAGGCATAAGTTAAACCAACATTTACACTACACCACATTTTAACCATTCTCCATTTACATAAAATATTACTAGAAGCAATTAATCTTAAGTTTAAAAAATGCATTTCTCAATATTCAACAAACTACAGTACAAATCCAAGTTCTTGGTTTTAATTTTCAGCACTACACCTATATTTTTAAGTGTCCTTGAAATACTGAGCAAAATGTTTTTTTTTCTACTTATTATTATATAGGATTTATAATTTTTCAAACATTATGGCAAGATTTTATATTTGGTATTTTTTTACTCAATTCATATTTCACATTTTTATACTCCTGTACTTGCATTTTTAATGTTCAATTAGAAGGAATTAGAATGCACTGTTCTAAATATATTAATTGTAAAAACATTAATGGAATTTGGGCTAAATAAGAAATCCCTTACAGTAAACAGTTAAATGCATTGTGTAAGAAGAAAAAATACATTTAAATGTTAAACACATTAAAAACTATAAATTACATTGTTTTATGTTCTATAAACTATGTAGAAGCATAATTTGCAGCACATAAAATACGCCAGGTAGGTTAATTAAAAAAAAACTATTCCGATTTAATATGAATTTAATTGAACTTTTATAGGAATAAATCAGTATGAGGTTTAATTTAAGATACATTTTCAATTTATCATTCATTTAATTATTACAAATGCCATCAGATGATTCAATTTAATTATAATTATTACTTTTCTACATAAATTTAATTCTTACAAAAATTAATTTATATTATGATCTTAAGATTATTAAAGAAACCTCACGGTTGAACTTTTATAGGAAAAATCACTATGAGGTTTAATTTAAGAATTAAATTATAATTCTTTATACCTCACCTCATATCCAGTCTTCTATAAAGGTATAGAGAATTTTAAAACCTCAGAGTGTTACTTCTTAGAAATATTAATTATATTTTATATATTTTAAATAATCACCTTTTACTATTTTTAAATAGAATTTGACTACCTTTCCTGTTATTTTAAATGCCTAAATATTTTGTTTCCAGATATCAAATATGCTCAAGACCTTGGAAAATGTGATTTTTTCTTGAGAAAAAAAAATCTACATATTTCAAGATTTTCAATTGTAAGAAAGCACCTCATAAACTTGAGAATATTATAATATGTTAGATTAAATATTGGGATTTAACTAACTACTGAACTATAGTACATAGCTACATTATTTTATGGTGCACTAATCCATAATTGTTAAATTTCCCCTTGGATACTTCTGCAGGCAAAAAAAAAAATAAATAAATAAATAAATAAAAATGTTATATTTAAATTAATATTGGGAAGTAAGTCGGTTAAAATATGTTCTCCACTCACTATTAATAAAAATGTTGTTTGTTTACTTATACCATTTTAACAACATTTGCATTTGTTATGCAATTCCTAGATACATAGACAAAATGTCCCTAACAAGACATACAAACATAAAGTGAATTTTTAATTTAAATCTCTTATCAAAAAGTCATAATAGCCCTACTGACTTTATAACATAATGTGTTGTCGTTGTTTTCAAATGGCTGGAGCTTGGTTTACACTATTAGTCCTCTTGCTTCCCAGTAAAGCAATGTTTATCCTGTCCTTTTTCTCGGGGTCAAGTTGCCTGTAATTTAGCAAATGTTCCTTGCTTAGGAGAAAATTTTCTCCACAAGAAGCATCCCATAGTTCTAGGGACAATCCCCATTCTGGTTGAGTGGTAGACAAGGCCTTACCTTAAGGCCTTAACTCTGCCAGGTAAAATAAAGCTATTATTATTATTATTATTATGAAGGTGGTCATCCAGACAGTCATGGCCCATTTCCAATCTGAA
Source organism: Diploptera punctata (assembly GCA_030220185.1). Lineage (NCBI taxonomy): Eukaryota > Metazoa > Arthropoda > Insecta > Blattodea > Blaberidae > Diploptera > Diploptera punctata. The sequence goes on along the minus strand of JASPKZ010001233.1, from coordinate 1,648,827 downwards.
GAGAGTTACTGCTGTTCTTCTAGGGAGGCGTTTAATTGTTTCAGCATATTTCGCTACATCTTCAGATTTATTATTTTGAAGATCTTTTATATTCTGTTCTCTTCTTTTGAGATGTATTTTTTGTTTTAGCTCCTGTTGTCTTCTTTGTAGGGATATCTCTTTTGTTGTCCTCAGCCTGATTTTGGAGCCTTTTTTTTTGCTAGGAAGTCTGCTCGTTCATTACCCAGTAATCTCACATGCGACAGTACACACTGTAATACAGTGTGTTTACCTTGAGCTTCTTCAATTTTTGTTCTGGATGATTGGAGTATTTTGTTGGTTACCAGTTATTGCTAATATTGCTGATATTGAATCTATCAATATTACTTATACTGCACCTGTATAAAATAGTATGTAGTGCAGTTTCTATTGCTTTAGTTATACATCAAAATTTGTTGCTCCCGGTCCAAGTGAAATATATTGGGAAAAGATTTCATTGTATATTCTTGTTCCATCTTCTGTGTTACTCAGGGAGCCTTCAGTGTATTATCCTTAACCATTCATCTGATGGGTATCTGGTATATATGGTTTCCAAGGAGATTTGTAACATGTTACATGGTAGATCCATAGATTTGGATATAGGTTGTGTAAGCGATAGTTCTGATTTTATATCCAGATATTCTAATGGGTTTATGAGTGGTGGGCTGGGTAATGCCTTGCTTTTTGTTCTTTCTGGGATTATTTAATTTACTTTGTCTTTTAATGTTTTTTGTGTTATCAGTGATGTTTTACTTGTTTTCTTCTGGTACCAGGGATGTTTGTGTTTGTTTGCATTTAGTTTCTCATGCAGCACTAATGCTTGTAGTTCATGATCATCTTGAAGTGGGTTCTTCCCTGTTGCCACTCTTAGTGCTATGGTTGGGGTAGTCTTGACTGCTCCGATTGTTATTCATAGCATTCTATTTTGACAGAGTTCCAGTGTTTTCCTGCTGGTGTTGTTACTTAGAGGTTTAATTTCTCCTCCATGTTTGAGGATTGGCTTCATCTATGTTTTATAGGGGGTTGCAAAGGATAGTGAAGTGCATTCCATAACCTCTCCTATCCAAATCTCAACCTCAACTTGCTCGTGGTGCAACCTGCTTTTACAAATGAGGCTATGAGGATCGAGTAATGGCGGTATAACCACACCATCAGAAATAGAGGAAATGCTATTTCAACACCTACACTGGCATGCCACGGCGTATAAATAGTCCACAAATGGTGCTTGTGAGAATGGTCGGTGGATACAAAAAAATATATATCCTTCCGGCAAGGTCCGATGGACTCATTAACCAACGGCATGTGTGGTCCTGCAGTCATACTGGGGGTTTATGTGAGTGGGTGATGTAATCACCATTACAAATAAAAAATTGGTGCCCGCTTAAAAAACGGTTACATTTATGCTGAACTAATCTGTGAAGTATTACCTGTTGGATCCACCATAGAGAAATATTGGAGAGCAAGAACGCTAATGGCTTCATTGCCAAGGCCCAGCATTTGAAAACAACAACATGTTTTATAGGTGTTGTTTAGAGTGTAAAAATTCCCAATAAAAGCAGCCGCCATTCGCATGGTCAAGCAAAAGTTACTAGCATGTGGTGCTTGGGAATTAACAGTATATAAGAGAAAAAAATTGCATTTAGATTGGTGTGCTCAGGTAGCGCAGTTGGTAGTGCATTGGCATAGAAAGTAAAGATTCTGGCTTCAAACTCCAGTCTGAGCATATATTTTTCTCTTCAAATAAAATTTATAATATATTTAATAATAGACTAGTGCACCCAAAATACTAAATGAACCTCATGCAAAATTTCAAGTTTAAACCTTGGGCTCCTTGTACTATCAGGAGAACTCTGTAGATCTCAGTAAAAAATCTCCATTTTGCACTTGACACATAAAATACTACTGTATTATAACAATTTTCAAACTATAAGATCTAGATTTTATTAATAAAATTTTATTATACACAATGCATTAAGTTATTATGAAAGAGAAAAAAGAAAGATAATGAAAATGTTTCAGAACCATCAACTTAGTAAGAAAGTTTAAAGCCAATCTTGCAGATATTAGAATACTGTACTAAGAAAATGTGTTACAAATATTAAAAATTTAAGGTAGTAAATGAAACAGAATTAGGGTTACAATGCAACATTAACACTCGAGTGCTGTATTTACAAAATGGAAGAAATTAACCCAGTCCCACTCATGTTCTAAATAATACAAAAAAATTAACAATTAGGCAATTGATAATTTGGGAATAAAATCCAAGTAATACAGGTCTTCAATTTAAGATGCAACTCCAGCACCTGGCAACTGCTCATTGCATGGACCTCGTATGGTAATCTCACCAAATAAATCTAAGTAGCTATGAAAATGAGTAGAGATTGCAATTGAATAAAATCTATTTTTGTGCTGTTTATTCTTTACCTTATGGCAAAAGATTTTCAAAATTATCTTCTTCAGCTTCAATACAACGTTCAAACTGGCAAAAAAGATTTTGAAACACGCAATCCAATTCCTGCTTTGAAATGTTGGAGTTCACAGTTCAAATATTTTCTTTAATTTAGGTAAAATTTAATCACTCACCTCATATTTTTCTTCTTATTTTAATTTAAACTAGTTTCGGAACTTTAGATTTCAGTTCCATCGTCAGTATCTCTGCGACCATCGTTCTGTCATCTTGAAGAGCCATCTTTTGCTCCTTCTATTGGCAGACTAAAAAACCTCAAAACCACATAATTCTCCCCGGGAATTTCAAAGTTCATCAATTTCTCCTTTTCGCTCCTTTGAATGTAGATCTTTTCCCAAACAGTGAGTTCTTTTGGTTTTTCTATTTGTTTTAATAATTTAGCCTTCTTTTCGATAAGATGTTTTTCAGACCATACATGAGCAGCCACTGCAGATTTTTCTACTTCCCTTTTCTTGATGTTCTTGAGATGTTCTTTCACTCTAGTTTTCAAATTTCTCTTAGTTTTTCCTATGTAGAATTTCTCACATTCTTCACATTTAATCTAATAAATCCCTGATTTATTTTCTTCTTCTATTTTCTCATTTTTGTTAAGTCTAATCAATCTACCGATGCTATAGTCATTTTTGGGTTTCAACCTTATGTTGAAATTTAAAAAAAAAATTTAAAACTTGTGTTGCTTCAATGGAAGATATGTGAATTTCTTGAATTTTACATTTTCTTCTTTTCTTTTTAGAAGAGTGCTTTGAATAATACATTTTTGTCTTTTGAACTTGTTTATTTACTTGTGTATCATTCTTTCTTCAAAACCATTTTTTGTAGCCACGTTGATTATGTGTTCTTTTTCTTTTTGATGTAATCTGTTGTGTCAGTCGAGGTGGCCCTATGTCCTAGCCACCCAGGTCACCTCACCTCACCTCACGGTGTCTGGATTTCTTCCTCTGGGGACATATGAAGCAGCTGGTGTATGCAACCATTGTGGAAACAGAAGAAAACCTCATTGCTAGAATGGCTGTTGCTGCTGGGACCATTACAGACATGCCAGAGATTTTTGAACGAACATGACCATCAATGGTCAGACGATGAACTGCATGCATACAGGCCAATGGTCGTGCATTTGAGCAATTCCTGTGATGCTACTGCTGTAATTAGCATGTTAAACTATCTTCTGTGTAAGTCCCTAACATTACTAGTTGATTTAATATTTGTAGGAAGTAACACTATGAGTTCCTTTTAATTATTATGGGTTAAGAATTTATATGATGAAAGTTAAAAATTAAATTGTACCTGTTGGTAGGTGCCGTCGTCCTTAACTTTGTTAAAATATTGTATATAAAATTAACTGGAGTGCTTTTGGAAGTCATTTTCCATCTTCTGCAGGTTGAGCTTCTGCTACTCGTTGTTGTTGTGTACAGTGATGTATACTACAACTGTTTGTAGTAGCAACTGACTTGTTTTTGACAATCTTGTATAATGGGTTTGACTGGGGTGCGTTCTCATTAAGAAGTGAGGTGTTGTTTGTTTCCTTTATAATTTCAAGGTCTTCAAATATATTTATCCTAGCTGGAATGTTTTCTTGGTGGATTATCGTGAGAGTATTTTCAATTGTGTTCATTCGATGACCTGCGTTAATGAGATGTTTAGCATAGCTTGATTTATCACCTGCGTGTATGAAGTCTTTTAGGTATTCTTTATATCTTGTATTGAAATTTCTGCTTGTCCTGCCAATATAAAATTTATTACAATCTTTACATGTTAGTTTGTAGACTCCCTTGTTGTTGGAATTTGTTGTGTTCTTCTATGCCATAGACTAGAATTTAGACTTACCTCATATTTTGTTATTTTTCTTGCAGACTAGTTTCTTCATGCCTTAGTGATAATGTCAATGCTTCTTAATTGCAAAATCGACAGTTAAGATGCATTGACAATATCACCAAAGGCGTGAAGAAACTAGTCTGCAAGAAAAATAACAAAATATGAGGTGAGTCTAAATTCTTAACTCTCAATAATCACAATTTGACTTCTGAGACCATATGTTTCTCATCTAAATATATTTTTTTTATGTTTTCTATCTCCTGCATTCATTTGAACTGAAGAGTTTAGGAGCACCTGTATATCACCATTTTAAGTTTTTCATCTCCATTATCCTATATATCAGTGAGTTCTGTAAGATTAAAAAAATACTTGAAATCAGGAAATGGTGAATAATAATTGCCTCTTGCCAGGGGAAAAATAGGCCTGAAATAACTATTCGGGAGGCTGTGACCTGACCTGACCTGTTGAACCAAATATGATAATGAATGAATTAAACATGCTGAAAACTACATAGGACGTAGTAATAAAAAGTGAGAATTGTGCCATCACAATTAACAATCAAAGAACATGAGTAGGACTGACTCACGTGCTGCTTGCAGAGAGTGTATTAATAAGCTACATACCACATGCTGCCGACTATCTTCACTTACGGGTTCCTTGCCATCCATCACATCCATCCACAGTTTGCGATCCTCTTCTGACAGAGCTTGAAGAGTGAACAACATACCAGGCCTACACAATACAAATTCTCATATATTCACAATATGTAAACAACAGCACATATAAAATACAACAAAATAAATGTTTGTAACTATTAAATGAAAGATAATATGAGTTAGATATGCACTACCCACCTCATATTTGTAGCTTTTTTGAAGACTCTGAGTTTCAATGCCTTAGGCATCATTGTCAATTCTTTCTAACTGTCGAAATGGTGGTAGGTGATACTGTAGGTTGATTTCTGCTCCCTCTGTTGGCAGACTGATGAACTTCCAAACTTTTTTTTTCTCCAGGAATTTCAAAGTTTATTATTTTCTTTCTAATTTTGTATATGTAAATTGTGAGTTTCTTAGATTTACCTTACTTACTCACTGGCACTATTGAACCCATAGGTTCATGGCCGCGTGAACATAAGCTCTCCATACATCCCTATCCTAAGCTAATGCTTTCCAATCATTCCCTGTATAATCTACTTCCCTCAAATCATAGTTAATGTTGTTCTCCCACCTCATTCTAGGTCTACCAACTGGGCGTTTACCTTCTGGCTTTCCTACAAGAAGTTCCCATGCACGTCTTTCATTCCCCATACGCGCAACATGTCCTGCCCATCGCAGTCTATGAGACTTAACTGTTCTTATTATATCTGGCTTCCTATAAAGACCATGTAGTTCATTGTTATGTAGTCTTCTCCATTCACCTGCCTGTTCATCTCTCTTTGGTCCAAAAATTTTCCTAAGAACTTTATTCTCAAATACTCGTAATCTCCTTTCCTCCCTTAAAGTAAGAGTCCATGTTTCGCATCCATATAATATAACTGGTAGAATAGTAGTTTTATATATTTTCAGCTTAACGTTTTTTGAAAGGAGTTGGGACATCAAAAGTCTCTGTAATGCATAATAGCACGCATTTCCAGAATTGAGCCTATGTTTAATTTCTTTGTGCATCTCATTCCTATTTGTGATTATTGTTCCTAGGTATTTGAATTCAGCCACTTCCTCAAAATTTCCCTCATTTGTCATTAGCTGTCCATTTCCATTATATACTGAATTTCTATGTATGACCATATATTTAGTTTTACTGATATTTACTTCCAGTCCTAATTTCTTAGTGTTACTCAATAGTGTGTGCGTTACCTAACTGTTTCAATTATTTGGCATTTGTTTCTATTCTGTGTTTTTCTGACCATGCATGTGAAACTATTGCAGATTTTTCTATTTCTCCATTTTTACATTTCTAAGGTGTTATTTCAATCTCGTATTCAAGAGCGAGCAGAAATCATTCTACAGGATCAACTGCCGTTTTAACAGTTAGAAACAATTGACATTGATGCCTAAGGCATCGAAACTCAAAAAGCTTCAAAAAAAGCTACAAATATGAGGTGAGTAGTGCATATCTAACTCATATTACCTAAAATAAACCTCATAGTGTAGCTTTCTTGAAATATTAAAAGAAAAATTATTTAATATATAAAATTTTAAAATATAAAGTTAATAACCGTAAGGTACTGTACTATATGAGAACATTAACCATAATTTGAGGAAAATGAGTTACACAGAGGATGATTGAAAAACATTAGCTCAGGGTAGGGATAAATGGAGTGCTTATGTCTGCACAGCCACGAACTTCTGGATTTGATAGTGCCAGTGAGTTAGATATTTAGTTAAGGTACCGTTTTCATCAACTTTGTTAAAATTTGTTTAAAACTATAGGCCTTAAGACCTGTCATTCCTTTTATGGTGCATCTTTTTTTTATTTAATTTAATAGCATAATATATGAAACTGTTAAGCATTATTTTAATCATTGTACATTCAAAATTAATTCTGCATTTATTGATTCTGCACTGTGATAAACACATTCATCCACTGAATAACCCCTAGTAGTGAGAAAAAGTTTTTGAATAGTCACATTGAATAGGTAATCTATGCTATTGTAAAATAATTACAAACTTTTCTTTTATAAGTCATAACTGAAGTGTACTTGCTGATTATAATTTTGGTAGAAGAATATCTTTCATTTTCAATCTGCAGCTCTCCATCTGATATAAAACAGGTACACATGATTTTTAATGGATTTTGTTTTTTCCTTTCTCAAATAACAGATTCCTTATCTTATTTTCATTATTCTATTTATTCAAAGAAAATCATGAATTATATTATTTTTGGTCTGGACATCTTACCTCAATATTAATGTTGATTTGTTCTTGGACATGTTTCAAAACAATTCTCTGTTTTATCTTCAGCTTTCCCAGACTCTGGGAAAGCTGAAGATAAAACAGAGAATTGTTTTGAAACATGTCCAAGAACAAATCAACATTAATATTGAGGTAAGATGTCCAGACCAAAAATAATATAATTAAAATAACCTCAAAATATAACTTCCTAAAATTAAATATTAAAATCATGAATATTTAAATTCCTGGGGAAAAAGATTTAATTCGGTAGTTTATCAGTCAGTCAACAGAGGGAGCAGGAATCAACCTACAGGATTGTCAACTGTCAATTCAACAGTTAGATGGAATTGATAATAATATGTAGCGTATTGAAACTATAGTCTTCAAGAAATCTACAATTATAAGGTGATTAGTAAAAATCTATTTATATATTATGGTTGGGAATTTTACATTATGAGGTTTTCAATTATAAAAATCAATACTGAATCATGAATATTCTTATCTCATATATCTATGTTTTTAACACAGAACTATATTTTCAAGAGTCATCACTCCCATCCTTAGCGGTTGTCACGACTGTCGATTCTTCATTATGTTGGTCATCTTCTAAACTGCCATCTAGTGTTGATTTGAAGAACTTTGTAATCAAATTTTGTTCATCCAGAAACTCAAAATTCACGGATCTAACATGGTTTTTTTAAATGTATTTCTTTTCCCAAACTGTTGATTCTAAAGGCTTAGATAGATGTTTCAAAAGTTTAGCTTCTTTTTCAATTCTATAATTTTCTAACAAACTATGTGCTGCTATTGCTAATTTTTCAATTTCTCCATTTTTTATATTTTATATTATAAGGAAAATAACTTTGTTGTTAACTCCAGAGCTTTAGCTACACACATATTTTATATTATTTATTATAGATGGCAGTTTAGAAGATGACCGGCATGATGAAGAATCGACAGTTGTGACAACAGCTGAGGATGGGAGTGATGACTCTCGATACTGCGGTTCTGAGTTAAAAGCATAGATATATGAGGTAAGAATATACATGATTCAGTATTAATTTTTATACCTAATTATTTATTAATCCTTAACTTATATTACAAATATTGTCTTAGCAACTCTATTTGTACTAAAAATATATTTATAAATTATTATTATTATTATTATTATTATTATAAGAAGACCTCGAAACTTGTGGAAGCAATAAATAAGAACTGGAATGAGAACAAGAAGATTGGAGGACATTGAGTGGATGGATAGAGACGAGTGGAGAAGAAAAATAAAACTTTAGGTACAGAAAAATGTGTAAACATTAAAAATCTGTATAGAAATAAATTATTATTATTATTAAATTTGAAGAGAAAAATTTTTAATTTATCTTTCATTGAGAAATGTTAAATTAATAATAAAAAAAAAACATTATTATTATTATTATTACCTGTTATCAGATGTGATATCAAAGCAAAACCTCTTTTCTATAGAATCTGACATCCTTCTGACACAAGATGCTAAGATCAAAGTTTCTGAAGAATTCTGTAAATTCAAACACACACACACACATTTACAGCAAGATCCAAGTATTATGATATGAACATCTTTAGTATCAAGCATTAAATACATTTTCTTTTCAAAATAATATTATCCAGTATTGGAAAGTGTTAAATTTAAAATATTTAATCAAAAATATTAAGCTTACTGCTTAAAAGGTAGTGTAAAATTCTCATTAAAAATACTTCTTTTAATAGAAGCCAGCCGTTGGCTAATGGTAGCACCGTCTACCTGCCTTCGGACGATTTGAGAATTGTATATGTAGAAAGAAATGTTAATGTTTGTATCATCGTTTGAATGTTGCAATGGACAGCACACTCGTTCAGGGAACAAGAGGGCCAGGGTTCAAATCCCGGTTCAAGTGTTAATTTTTCTTTTAAAAAAGTTAGTAAGAGGTACTAAAAAGTTACTCATGAAGAGTGGAAATAAATTTTTTGCCAAAACAAAATTTCAGAGTTTGTTCAGGGATCAAATAAAACACACAATAATATTACAGTTGGCATATTTGTCATAATTTCAGAACATACATGAATTCTAGCAAGAGCCAAAGTTTGGAATCCTGACTAGCCATGATTATTTGCCTTGTCATCTGAAGAGAAAAACCTAATGGAATTGGACATCTGCTTCTATGCAAAGATGCCATCATAAATACTGACAATTTAACAAAGACACGCAACATCGATTACACCATCCGAACTCCGATACAAACATCAACAATTCTTTCTGCTTATATAGTTCTCTTTCATAAGAAGGCTGGTAGCCGTCTTTACCATCGATGCCATCTGACGACTGTCATATACATGTTCAATTCTGGAAAGCGTTAATTTAAAGTATAACATCAAAACATAAAGTTTTACCGTTTAAAAGTAATGTATAAATTCTCAATAAAAATATTTTGAATAGAAGTAGTCAGATGGCATTGATGGTAGCAATGGCTACTGGCCTTCTGATGATAGAGAATTATATAAAGTCAAAAGAATTGATGATGTTCACATCGGAGTTCAGATAGTATAATCGGTATCATAATAATGTACAGAGTTAGAGATCCGGGGTTCGAGTCCTGGTCCAAATGTTAATTTTTCTTTCTCAAATAAAAATAATAATAATATGACCAACCTCATGGGCTAGTGGTCAGCATTTCTGACTACTGTTTATGAGGTCTCGGGTTCGATACCTGGTCAAACCATACAAATTTTTCCTTAAAGGGAATTATTCCTGTGGTTGCCCATGGTCTGGAATTTAGATTAAGAACTCTCCTGGCGCTTCATTATCATTTATCATCCATCATATGTTTGTGGTAATGCACCGCCTTCTAGGCACCCAAACTTCAGAAGTGGGTTACAATTAAGCCAATGCCAGGAGAGAATGCCAGAAATATCAAATAACAATCTGGGGCATTGAATAAAAAAAATTAGAGTGAAATCATTTGTTATAGTGATCAATACAATTTCTTGATACTTTTGGGTATTATATTAATATATTTAAAATAATACTTACATATTTCCCAGTCATTTGGTTGTAGGGAACCATCTTAAACTCCTTTGTATCCTTGTGATAGGTGCAGTAATGCTTGGTCCAAGTTGTACCAAACGCTTCTGCAAGTAGCAGGAACATATTTTTTAAATCAAAATACATCCAAGCCATATTCAAGTGTACACTGTCAACTCTTAGTATATACTATAGCATATGAATCATTATTATATCCTTAAGTACAAATTATATTATCAAGTAACTTGTCTACCAGTTTTCAAGGTGGTCAATGATGATAACTTGGGTACTATATAAAGGAAATGACAACATGCTTCTACTACTTGTCACGTGGAATATTTCTGACTGATTAATAAGCATATGTGATAGTTACAGTATTGTTATCACAGAACTGCTATAAAAGTCTACAATAGTCATCCTAAACTAGTCATATTAATTATTGTGTAACTCTAATACAATTCATAAACATACAGCATATTACACTAATCAAATGAAGTTAATAAAAGAGGACCATAATACATCATCATCAACATAAGCATTATCAACTTAATAATAATAATAATAATAATAATAATAATAATAATAATAATAATAATAATAATAATAATAATAATAATAATAACAATCATAATAATCATCAATGACATGGTGCAGATACAAGAGCAGATACTAGCCAAACGAAACAACTCATGAGAACAACAGAAATGAATACTTTAACAGCCATAGTAAACAAAACAAGATTTGACAGAGTGCCCATCGCTGTGGTCTCGAGGTAGCATGCTGCCTTATCACGCAGCGGGCCCGGGTTCAATCTCCGTTCGGGACAGTTTTCTGGGTGAGGTTTTTATCGGGGTTTTTCCTCACGTAAGACAAATGTCAGGAAAACTTTAAGGTCCAAACAGTCCCCGAAATCATATGGCCATCACAATCATCATCATTCATATTCTTCTTAGGTTAAGTATCTCTATCATCATCACCCATCATATCAACGGGGTAACGTATCCCTGCCTTCCAGGCGCCCCAACCTCAGAAGTGGGTTACAAGTATGCCATGCCAGGAGAGAACACCAGGAATGTCGAAAGACAACCTGGGGAATTTGCAAGGCTTATTAAAGCAATGAAGAACCTATGCCCTAGAGGAAAAAAGAGAAGTGGGCAGACCCTCAAGAGATGGAATGAGATGTAATCATCATTGACATAGTGTGTGTAAATAAACAGGCATATGCATATAGAAAAGAAAATAATAATAATAATAATAATAATAATAATAATAATAATAATAATAATAATAATAATACTTATAATAATCATACTTGTCATAATTATAAGCCTTTAGCCTTGGTTTTAGACAAGGTTATTAACCTGGCCCAACGTGTACAGGGGGCATAAGCCATAACTGTATACAGTTGAGTAATTTTTTATAGGCACATTCTTGTTGCGGGAATGAACACTAAGAATCTTAGTGACTAAGTTCTGTCAAGGACGCAATCTCTCAGGGTATAATGAGGGCCCCTGCCCAGGGATACAGGTGAAGACCTCAACAGTTGGATCAGCAAAAAAAAACAAACTTCAATAAAGGCGAGACAAGAGGAAGAGGCAGCCCTCCACCTGGGGTTTGTACGGATGGAAGCATGTTCAAATGCTTTGAGGTGGCAGCCCCATCATTGGACTTACTAGCCAGCAGGCCAGTTACCTGCTACGAGGAAATTTAAATAAATTCAAACTCCCCAAGACAATATTCAAACAGATCTAATGATGATGTTTTTATTATTGATTTAACATTTTTCACTGAAAGATAAATTATATTTGAAGAGAAAAATTTTTGCCTAGACCGAGACTCGAACCCGGGATCTTTGGCTTTCCGGGCCAAGTGCTAAGATCTAATGATGACGACCCCAGCAAAACTAAAGGATAAATGATTAGGAAAATTAGCATGTGATGCATGATATCATACCTGCAAAATTTGGATATGGAGAAGAAATTGGGAAATTTCAGCAGATATGTGGTTCAATAAGAAGATATTTGAAAAATATGACCACAAGGGAAACTGAATTGAAATTTTACAGAACAGTAGCCATTCCAACTTTAACGTACATTTAATATTGAGGTAAGATGTCCAGACTAAAAATAATATAATTAAAATAACCTCAAAATATAACTTCCTAAAATTAAATATTTATACAGATCTGACACTTGGCCTTTAACAATCTCTGATAAACATAAAATTGAGACAATAGAAATGAGATTTCTGAGATCCGTTGCAGGTGTATCTTTAAGAGATTAGAAGAGAAGTCAAGATATCAGAGATGAATTACAGATATATAATATAAATGAGAGAATATACAGAAATAAATGTAAATGGTTTGAATATGTACAAAGAATGCCAAATAATTGTTTAACAAAACAGATGCTTCATTATAAACCTCAAGGCTGAAGAAATGTAGAAAGATCAAAACAAAGATGACCTGTAGCAGTGGCGGAGCGTGGAATTTCGACTAGTCCCCGTTTTATGGATATAATATTGTGTATATTGTATTATTTCTAATAAGTAAATGAACTTCTAAAAAGAACGACATGCAATGTTAGGAGTATCAAGTATCATAAACTACTATGGGTATAGGGTTTAGAAAATGGAAGGAGGTAATTGGAAATATTAATAGATAATTAAATATAAATGCATGATTTTAAAACACAGATATTCGTCTCCATGACCAGCTAGTTTTTAGAGCTTGTATGTGAGCTTTACCATTGGTAGCCTCGGAGAGATCTCTTGCTTCATTTTATTGAATAAAGTAGTGGATACAGAACATATTAAGTCATTTTTAACATCGTGTGACGTGACAATGAACACACTACAAATTTCCAAATTGTTTCTTAATTTATCATCTATAGTGCAATAATTCAATATAATTGTTAGATTCAGAGTTTTCTAAATGGCAGTTCTTGTTCGGCTAAGAAACACACATCATCTATTAGGCAGCTAACAATGTACTTGTTTGCTTTCACGTTTTCATAATGCATATCCGTATTAATTAAATTTTGATAGCCCGGCTTTGGGACTCTTCAATTCTAGTGTTTCCAAAATTATGTATCACTATTTCACAGTTAACATGGGTTTCAACTAGTTCATGATTTTTTCAGCGCATGAAAATTATTTATATCAGAAACCCCCTTTGTTGTCCAAACATTTTTCTCTGTTGAAAATAGAAGGCAGGGCTAACAGGGATCGTGACTTCCTGCAGCCATATGTCATGTTCATACCAACCTTCATGTTCATCATTAAACGACGCACTTTTGTTTTTTGTTTGACTTATAATGCTAATTAAATAAGGAGTTGGTTTATAACTTTTTTTATTTTCTACAAAGCTAAGAAAGTTTTCTTGGGTTTTCCGTGTCATGGATTCAAGTTCGGCCTCTGGCCACTGATTCCGACATTTTGGCATGATCCCAAATGCCATTAACAAGGAATGATATGTTTGAGTCACAGATTTAGATCTTATATAATCAAACACGTCGAGTTTTCCCTGTGGTCCATTTGAGAAGCCGTACACTCATCCAAGGTTTAGGTCTTATATAATTAAACACACAGAGTTTTTACTGTGGTCCGTTTAATTATATAAGACCTAAATCATGGATGGGTGTACAGCTTCTCAAATGGACCACAGGGAAAACTCGACGTGTTTGATTATATAAGACCTAAACCTATGACTGGAACCTATTATTCCTTGATAATGGCATGTGGGATCATGCCAAAATGTCAGAATCAGTGGCCAGAGGCCGAACTTAAATCCATGATGCAGAAAATCCAAGAAAACTTTCTTAATCATATATATATATATATATATATATGGTATTTATAATTTTACATATGCCATAATTTAATTTCATGTGTTAAAATTAAAATAAAGGAATTATTTATTTCTTATCAAACTTACTTTTCTCCATGAGAAAGAGATAACCTTCTCTTACATTAGATTTATATGTTCCTCCTGGATCCATGGCTTTCTGAAAATAAATAAATAAAACATAAATCATATATATATATATATATATATATATATATATATATATATAATATACATATATTTGCTAATGTGACTGGCTGCTGATGGCAGATGAAAAAGTTCATATAGTTAGTGTCATGGTATTTTTTACCCTAGTTTAACACTATAGTTATGTTCCAGGGTTCTTACAATTAATACAATTTGAAAATGAAAAGCTTATTATCTAGAAAAGAAAGGATGTATTATTGTGCAGAAACCTTAATCAGATTTGTCATTCCCATCAGCTAAGAGATTAATCACTTCAGATTTTAAAATTATATTTTCCAATTATTTTTAATGAAGATTCATGAAATAAAAGATGGGAGAGCTCCAACACACAATCATTTAAAACCATTTAGTATCCAAGGAAGAGTGTTGTATCTTTTAGATTAACTATAGGTCATGATTGTCTGTCAAACATTTGCACAGAATTGGAATTCTCTCTTCTCCACTTTGTCCCCTTGAGCAATCAACAAGAAGAGATGATCAGGTCCACCTTCAGCAATGTTCAGTGATCACATACAAAGCTACATTATCTAGGAAATAATGGAGAGTAAGAGAGCTAATGGCTGCACTGCCAAGTGATCAACATTATCAACATTTTTAACATTCATTGTTATTACAATTGAGGTTATGTATTAAAATGTTTTAAATGATGATATAGTATTGAACTTTTATGGGAAAAAATCACTATGGGGTTTAATTCAAGATTAAATTAAAATGTTTCATACCTCACCTCATATCCAGTCTTCTGTTTAGACCGTGGTTTCTAAGCCTGGGCAGCTTCATCTTCAGATGAGAAATTACTGAACATGAAGCTGCCCAGGCTTTGAAACCACAGTCCAATTAAAAGACTGGATATGAGGTGAGGTATGAAACATTTTATTTAATCTTAATAATATAGTACCCTTTTTTTATCCGCCTTTCTCAGTTAGAATGATTTTTATTAAAAAAAACTTTGTTATATTATTAAATCATTAAGGCCTTTCAAAAATGTTTCATCTTCGGCATGCTAATTAATACTGATATCACCGTATAATTTAAACAAGAACAAACCCACACACCTAAACCCCTTATATAAATTATACACCTACTTCAATACCAATTAGCATGCCGAAGATGAAACATGTTTTTGAAAGGCCTTCATGATTTAATAATTTAACAAAGTTTTTTTTTAATAAAAATGATCAACATTAGTAAACAAACAAACAAACAAACACTAAATAAAATGTTTTTAGCTTTATTTTAGAGAAAAAAATTAATGCTAGAATTGGGACTTGAACTTTGGATCTCTGGCTATACGCATCAGCATGATAACCATTACACCATTCAAGCTCCGATATGAACGTGTACAATTCTTCCCTCTTATACAATTCTCTATTGTCCGAAGGCCGAAAGCCGGCGCTATCAACAACAACAACTACAATAATAATAATAATAATAATAATAATAATAATAATAATAATGCTTTATTTTAGCTGACAACTTCTATTCAAACTATTTTTATTGAGAACTAGCTAAACCCGGCATGCGCTGCTACACCTACGTAAATTAAATATTGAGGGCTAATTAATTATATGGTACCAAACATGGCGGTTGCTAGAATAAATTTTTAATTTCAAGTTTCAGGTAAACCCCCATTTGTAACGGTCGGATTTAGCTGATTTTTGGATAATACATACCTCGGTTTATTTTAATATGCTATTCCGAGTTTTGTTGTGAAACCTTGAAAATTGCAATCACTACAGCGATTTTTAAATTTTCATTTCAGGTGAACTTCTACACCTAATGATTTTAGAACATAATAGATAATGGCTAAACACTCGCCATATCTGAAAATCTGTATATACAAATTTTTCGAAGATCAGTTATACAATTTAGAAGTCAATAAAGGACAGACAGACATATATTTATAGATTTAAACATTATTTTTAAATGGTAAAATAAAATCAAAATATTAAGTTTTAGCACTTAAAAGTAAGTATAAATTCTCAATAAAAATACTTCTGAATAGAAATTGTCGGCCTTTGGATGACAGAGAATTGTATAAGAGGAAAGAATTGTTGACATTCGTATCGGAGCTTGAATGGTGAAAAGGTAATCATGCTGGTATGTATAGCCAGAGATCTAGGGTTCGAGTCCTGGTTCAAGCATTAATTTTTCTTTCTAAAATAAAATTCTGTCCAGGTCTAGAAAATATTAAAGTAAATATAACATCAAAATGTTTTTAGCTTGTTACTGAGTTTATAAATTTCTTCAAATTAATTTGTAATACCTGTATAATTGTATCACTGTCTTCTGGAATTAATAAAATGAATGATAATGAATGAATTGAAATATTGATAATTAATTTCATTTAAAATGCACAGTTTTCAATTGTACTATTATTAATTAATAAATAGTAAATGTTCAATATTTACCGTTTGACGCACCTCTAGCATCTTCTTCATAAGGGATTCTGTCTTATCACGGGTTTCATTGAAGTTTTCTCTTGTCTGCACCATCAAGCATGCATTTTAAAACAAAACAACTCAGCAAACAAAACTACATACTACATAACAGTTGTTAATATACTATAGTTAATTCAATTTACAATGTGAGTCAAAGTTGATGCCTTCTACATAATTTGTGTGTCATCATCACTCATACTGCATTCTTCCCTCAAACCTCAAGTTAAGTGTCAATATTGCAGACATTTTTATCGAAACAGTGCATTTGAATTGGTAAAAATATTCTAAAAGTAAAGAAAAGAATGAGAAATGCATTTGTAAATTTTAAAAATGCTACTCTGAAAATAATGTGCTGTCAAAGCCACATATAAGAATTTAAAAATGGGAATGAAGTAGTACTATGCAGTTATACTATGATCAAAATAAGTAAATTAACATACACATCTAAGCTATTGTAATCAATGGTAAAGAGAACATTTTTGGAAATGTGAATTAGCTCAGTGGTAGAGCAACAATTAGTTAGTAATTATATTTGAGATGTAATTTTGACTCACCTCATATTTCTTGATTTTTATACAGACTAGTTTCGTCGCTAACTATGCGACATTCTCAATATTATTTATTTTGAGCCTATAATAGTGATTTAGTTTGTTTAATATTTTTATAAAAAAATAAAACAAACAAAACCACTATCACACTCAAAAAAATAAATAAGCAACAAAATTAAAACAAACAAAAAACACTTATAGACTCAAAATAACTAACTAACTGGCACTATCAGACCCAGATATTCGTGGTCACATGGACACAAGCTCTTGAAACATCCTAGATAATATTTTCCAATTCACCTCCCTCAACTCATGGTTAAAATAATCATAGGTAAACTATTTATATATTAAGAATATGGTAAAAGCTAAAGCAGTGATAAAAACTGATGGTAAAAGGTCAGAAGGAATTTTAATAAATCAAGGAGTTAGACAAGGGTGTAGTCTATCGCCCACTCTTTTTAATATATATGTATATATTGACGACATTATGAAACAATGGAAAATTATAACAGACAAAGGCCTTAGATTGAACAATAACACAAGTATTAATAACTTAACGATTTTATTATTAATTTAACACTTCTCATAGAAGGATAAATTATATTTGAAGAGAAAAATTTTCGCCTAGACCGGGACTCGAACCCGGGACCCTTGGCTTTCCGGGCCAAGTGCTCTACCGACTGAGCTACCGAGGCGAGTTACGATCTAGACGCAATTTTTTCTCTTATGTACGTTGTAATTCCCTCGCGCCAAATGCTTGAAACCATAGCTTCTATCTTTTCACCTCGGTAGCTCAGTTGGTAGAGCACTTGGCCCGGAAAGCCAAGGGTCCCGGGTTCGAGTCCCGGTCTAGGCGAAAACTTTTCTCTTCAAATATAATTAATAACTTAATTTTTGCCAATGATTTAGTCTTACTACACCATGATGAAGATCTGTTACAATTGGCTGCTTATAAACTAAATACAATATGTAGTGATTATGATTTAAAAATTTCAGTAAGTAAAACAAAAGCAATGGCATTTTGTGGAAGAAACACTCTGCGTGCAAAAATAATAATTAGAGACAAAATTATTGAACAAGTATCCCACTTTAAATATTTAGGATGTGATATCAGCTATGGGTATGATAAAGATATTAAATATAAAACTCATCAGTTTCAAGCTATTTGTGACACAATAAACAGACCATCGAAAAATAATGCCCATAAACAAACAAAATTAAAATTGTATAAAACAATGGCGGTCCCTGTACTTTTGTATGGGAGTGAATTTGGATTATCACTACCAAACAAGAAAGTAAAATCCAAGCAGCAGAGATGAAATTCTCAAGAAGAGTAAAAGGATGCATTAGAATGGACCAGATAGGATATGAGGATATCTGTGAAGAACTACAGATTTACTCCATAAAAGAAAAGATATTTAACAACAAGATTCAGTGGAAAGAACATGTAGAAAGAATGGAAGAAAGTAGATTACCAAATAAAATCTTACATTATTTTCCGAGAAGAAGAAGAGATGTCGGACATCCTCGGAAGAGATGGTCTTAGATCTATTAGTGAAGACGGAACAGACAACTAATGCCTAATCCAGAAGAAGAAGAAGAGGAAGAAGAAGAATAAGAAGAAGAAGGATAAGAATAAGAAGAATAAGCATAAGAAGAATAAGAATAAGAAGAATAAGAATAATAACAATAAGAAGAATAAGAAGAAGAAGAAGAAGAAAAAGAAGAAGAAGAAAAATAAGAAAAAGAAGAAGAAGAATAAGAAGAAGAAGAAGAAGAAGAAAAAGAAGAATGATAAGAAGAAGAATAAGAAGAAGAAGGTAAAATTTAATGCAAAAGAAAAAAAAAATGAATGCCCAAAAATAAATGAATAAAAAATCATTTTATTTAATATTGTATCTATTATTTTTTCACATGCCATTTTGAGAAATAGTAGGCATGTAACATATTTATATTCGATGCCACCAGGCTATTATTTGAACATTCTGATATTCTTTCCTGGCATCGATGTTATTATAACCCACTTCTGAGGGTGGAAGGCGCAGTTGCACTGCCCTGATGATATATGATAGGTGACAATGATGATGGTAATGATGTACCAGGAGAGGACTTAATCCTAAACTTAATCTAATGAGGTGAATATGATAATGATGGCCAGATGATGTTCGGGAACCATTTGAATCTTAAAGTTTCTTGACATTTGTCTTACAGATGAGGAAAAACTCCAAATAAAACCTCAATGAGGAAACTTGTCCCAACCAAGGATCGAACTTGGGCCCACTGTGTAACAAGGCAGCATATAAACCTCGAGACCACAGTGGTGGATGGCATGTAAAATTTAGTGTAACATATTTTGTGCTACTAGTAGGAGAAGAGAATTTTTTCTGTAAAAAAATACTCCTCCTACTGAGCAAGTTGACTCAAGGAGTAGCATTTGGATTCACATTCAGAAGGTTTGGATTCAAACCTCACTGCAACTGATCATATATATATATTTCTACAAATTATTTAAAATTTAAAAATCTATAAGATATCATAAATATTATTTTAAAATAAACATGATATCAATAAAGAAATAAAATATATTTGAAGAGAAAAATATACGTTCAGACTGGGGTTTGAACCCAGGACCTTTCGCATTCTAGGCAAATGCTCTAACAACTGAGCTACCTGAGAAACTCCAATCTAAATGTAAATCTTTCTCTTAAATATGCTGTAATTCCCGCACACCAAATGCTATGAAGCTATTGCTTCTATCTTGCAAATAGTGGCTTCTTTATTAAGAAGACCTTTAATTGGCAATTTTACATTACATTATAAAACCAGTATGGCTTCTTTCAATGTTTTTTATTATTCATTTAATACATCTCAATGATGGATAAATTATACTTGAAGAGAAAAATTATACACTCAGACTGGGGTTTGAACCCAGGACCTTTGTAAAATGTACTTGTAATATAAAATTCCCAATTAAAGGTCTTCTTAATAAAGAAGCCACCAGCAATGGCTTCATATCATTTGGTGCGCAGGAATTAACAGTGTATATAAGAGAAAGATTGCATTTAGATTGAAGTTTCTCAGGTAACTCAGTTGGTACAGCATTTGCCTAGAGTGTGAAAGGTCCTGGATTCAAACCCCAGTCTGAGCATATATTTTTCTCTTCAAATATAATTTATCCATCATTGAGATTTATGAAATGAATAATAAAAACATTGAAAGAAATAAAAGTTATTCTTTCAGCCATTTCTAAATAAAAATAACAATGTGTAAATTATATGACTAATTTTAATGTCAAATTGTTAATAAAATAATAGCAATGATGTAATTAAAGCAAATTAACACCCATGCTTTTTTTATTATGGAATTAATATTTCATTTTTCTATCCAATTTTGGGTAATATTTTAAGGAAAGAAAAGGCTATAAATGTTTAAAATGATCTTATTTATAACATAAATATAAGAAGAAAATAAAATTAGAATAATTTGATTTGAAAAAAAAAATGCAGGAAATGTTCTATACTTTTAGTTATAAATAAATATTAATTAGCAATAAATGGCAAGGTAACATGCCAATTAAAGATAACAGTATGTGTATACCTTCTGTATCTTGAATTGAAGTTCTCTCATGTACGGCTTGAACTCGTTGGCTACTTCGTGGCCCTGATGGTAGAATGTAAGCCAGCCATACATAAACCCCAACAACTGCAACATACCCACAACAACCAAACTTATTTTATTTGTTTACAAATTACAGTATGTATTAAAATGCTATTAAATGTACAAGTTTATGAAACACATTTAAAATTGAATTATCTCAAACAATATTTGCAACTAACAATAAAATAAAATAAAATGGATAATGTAATATCCATTGTTTAGCATTTGATTTATATATGGATTTTTCACAGTTCTTATATGGCAATTTATTGATGTTTGAAAATTCTTCACAATTTATAAATGAGTCGAATAAAATGTTTACACATCTCACCTCATAAAGTTCCATGTATTCACAATACCAGTTTCAAAACCCATTTGCCTTCATCTTCAGTTTTCATGATACCAGTTTCACAGGCCATTTGCCTACATCTTCAGCATTTACGATACCAGTTTCAAAGGACATTTGTCTACATCTTCAGTCAAGCTAAGTAATTTTGGCAAAAGTTGGAGTTTAACTGGTGATGAAGGCAAATGGACTTTGAAACCGTATTGTGAAAACATAAAACTTTATGAGGTGAGATGAAAAAACATTTTATCCACTCATTTACAAATCTTCACAATTGTTTGCCAAGCTTAAATAAATTAATTAAATTATTAATAATTATATTACTGAATGCTATGTTTATTGGAACATGTATCAAACTTGCCAATTACATACCAAATTTATTAGGTGTAAATGCAAAGTTACATAATAATATTCACATATTCATGATTTTTGTAATAATGTAAATTTTTATGGTGTTACTTTTCAGAGATATGAATTTCAGTATTACTTCCAAAATATATTACATACATCACATAATGTATAATAAACCTTTACAACAATGTATGGTATTTACTAATGTCCAAAATTAAAAATATATATCATTATTGGTTATACCAATGGTTTTCAACCTATGGCGCCTTGAAAGCTACCTTGTATCTTTCTGTTCTTATCCCAGATTTCATAATGATACTGTGTCTGAGGTGAATGGTACTTTTTGCTGTTTTTTATTTTTTTCAGTTTTAGTTTCATTACTCGATATTTTTTTAAGGTCATTGAATCAGGAATGGAGTATATCAGTTATTCTTTTCAGACAAAACTAATAATTTTAAAAATGTTAGAAAAAAATAGAGTAGCTATCATCAAGACTATTCTCTTTATGCAGTAAATAATCTTCTTTTTAAATGGACTTCTTAAATATTTTTATCTGATATGTTACTAGTTAAATTTAGACTAAATTTACATACATTTTATATAGTACCGTAATTATTAAATTGTAGACATACTATGTAATCATTAATTTTTATTGTAACTTAATTATAAGATGCATTTTATTGTAAATTTGATCTAATCTGGTTGAGTAGTAGGCAAGGCTTTAAACTCTTAATTGTGCCAGATAAAATAATAATAATAATAATAATAATAATAATAATAATAATAATAATAATAATAATAATAATAATAATAATAATATCATCATCATCCAATGTTCAAAATTGGAAAAAATAAGAAATAATATCATATGAGAAAAAAAAATCAAATATTCAATAGTAGATGACAAAAGATATAAGCAATTAAATTGGTATGGGCATGTACGATGAATTCAAGAAGAAAGGTTACCCAGAAAAATATTGGAATGGTGTCCATCTGGAAGAAGAAAGAAAGGAAGACCTCGAAACTCATAGATCCAAGAGATAAGAACTGGAATGAGAACAGAGGACTGGGGGGCATGGAGTGGAAGGATAGGGACAAATAGAAAATGAAAATGAAGCTTTAGGCATAGAAAGTTGTGTAAACATTGAAAATCAATATATAAATAAATTATTATTATTATTATTATTATTATTGTACTTCCTTGTGTATTGTCCATTTGAATTAAAATACATTACAGTTAAATTTTAAAGGCCTTTCCAAAGCCCCCCTCTTAAAAACAAAGGTTAGGCTAAATTTCAAAGTTTCACCAGATTTTACCAGATACTCCATAAGGGAACCATGGAAATAGTTGTAGTGTAAAAGGGAGAGATGAAGTCAAAAAGTTGAAAACCAATGGGTTGTACAAAATTAACAATATTGAGAAATTATGAACACCAACATTTCTTAGTACATTGAAAAAGATTACTTAAAAATATTGCTCTCAATAATAATCAATCTGTAAAATATGAACTATATTTGTATCAAATCATATGTCTGTAAAAAAATCTTCTATTAAAACAAAGGCATATATCTATATACATCTTTAATCTTGGACAAAAGAGTATTAAATGTGAGATATATCAAGACAGTAGGAAGAATAAATTAAAAGTTTATTTAATATTAGGAAAAATTATTAAAATATAATAAAAGAAAACTGAACAAGGATGTGATGCACTGTGAAGCATAATGACTTGTAATTCAGACTTTAGATTACAATGAATTTTCTTTAATTATAAAATACATCTTACTGTCATCTTGTATCAAAGAATGAATTACTATAATCCATCTAAACACAATAAGTAAACAAATGCTAAATGCAAAATTTCATGATCAGATATTTTTCAACCAATGTTGCTTCATTCCTTGAAAAGTAGATGAAAAAAGAGTGTGTTTAATATTAAATTCATTAAGAGAATTGAAGAGTGTATGTAGCTATAAATTAATAATAATGTAAAACTAAACAATTTCTTAAATATAGTTTGAAATAAAATTCTAATCACCTCACCTCATATCCTGTCTTCTAATTAGACTGGTTTCGTAACCTTAGTGGTTACATCTTCAGTAATTACATGACCAATATTCTGTCGTCCAGGAGTACTGCTTAATTTGAAGACAGGATGTGAGGTGAGGTGATAAGAATTTTAGGAAATACTTTACAACATGTGACAAGAAAAAAATGTTTCTAAGTTTCAACCATACACCATGTGCATGCACCAACAGACGCAAAGTGGTTTATGCTATGGAATCATGGGATACAACTAACATATACATGATATTTGAACTCGCATTGCCAATGAACCTAAAAGCTAACCTAATGCAATTTAAGTAATCTAACCTGTGAAGGACCAACCTAACACAATTTAAGTACTCTAACCTGCGAAAGAATGCACGCTGATTTTATTTAGTGTAAGGTAATTAGTACTGACTCTATATTGGCTGCACTGGAACACAGAATATTCGTTAAAATCAATATGGCTGCCACATCTTCATGTAGTTCAATATCATGAAAAAATATATTCAAATAATCAATAGAAAACATGTAAAAATTATTGTAAATGGAGGGAAATAATATGAAAAATGACACCCTAAGAATAAAATTTGACAGGAGTTTATGAAGGAATTTAAAAAGTCATGTCACGTGTTGTAAAGTTTAGCCACATTTCCATTTTAAATATTAAATTAATTTTATTATATTTGAGAGTAGCAAACTAAATGTGGATATCCCCATAAAATGACAGTCACCATAAAAATGAGATACATGCTTCTTCGTTCCCTATTCAGTGAATTCCCCATGAATTAAATATAACAATATCTATTTTAATTAAATATAAGCACTTGCAGTTAAACTTGACTTCTACTACAGCTTACTTATTGATAGGTAAAACTGTGTTTTTTTTCTTCAGAATGAATAAAAATGGGATCATTTTTACCACAAAATAGAAATGTGAATATGGGAATATGCTCATTAGATAATGTTAATCATCATCATCATCCGGTATCATGGCAGCTAATAACAGTCATATTTCAGAATCCTAACAGCTGCATAATAATTCATATTTTTTTGGAGAAAACATTAACTATTTAATATCTTACAACGTAAATATTCTTGAAGTAAACAAACACTGCTCATAATTAACAGTTCAAAACCTTGGATGTTTTATAAAATTGATTTTTTTCATTTTTCAATGACAATTTTGGAGATTTTATGCCATCATCATAAATTTAAAAAAAAAATGGAAAGATACACAATTTATTGCTGCAGTATGTGATTAATTACTTGAGATATATATATATATATATATATATATATATATATATATATGTTGATTTTTTTCCAAAAAATATATAAAATGCCTTAAAATAAATTGAGAAGTTGAGCTCAAAGTAACCTAAAATCAGCATATTTGCAACATAAAATGTGAATTAGTCATTGCTCAAATAGTATAGCCAACTTGTGTATTAGTCATTGTTCAGACAGTATAGCCAACTTACCACAAAAAACCTGCTAACAAACAAGTAAATGATAAATAATCTGGTATACTAACTTGCCCTTTCTCTCATCCTAACTTATCCAAACCAACACTAATTTGCCTATTTTCTCATCCTAACTTCTTCTTTATCTTCACTTCCTGGTTTAGGCATTGATTGCCTGTTCCGTCTTCACTAACAGATCTAAGACCATCTCTTCCGAGGACGTCCTAAATCTCTCCTTCCTCTCAGAAAATTATGTAAGATTTTTCTTTGGTAAACTACTTGTAGAAACTCAGATGGACTTCTCCCCTAATTTGCCCACTTATGTAGGTGGATTCTTGGGATAGAATCCCCTTATATGTGAGCATTATGTTGGCAATTGGCCCTAGCAGGAACGTGTGTTATCACATTACAAAGTTAAAAGTCACTTGTTTTCTGATCGAATATTCACTGGTGGTATAGAATAGCCACAATTTTTTTGTGATTGATTGCAATTGAAGACCATTCTTTGTAATTTTTATTACTATATCTGAACCATTAAAAATAAATAAATAAATACATTAATTTTATAAGTAAGTCAACCATTCTAACTCAGGTGACAGCATACTGCTTCCTGACTAGTGAGTCCAGATTCGATACCCAGCAGAGTTGGAAATTCTAATTGTAAAATTTTCAATCTTGGGGCTCGGAGTTAGTGGATTTGCTGGCGAGAAAGTATCTGGATGGTGGTCATCCCTTCTCTTCATCATCATCCCTCACATTTCACAAAACACATACACTTAAATATACACTCATCCTACACTCTTCGTATACACAATACAAGAGCACATCATCTACATAAAATAGTCTGTTGAAGTGGTGCATAAATTGAAAATAGAAATCTTTCTTGGGTGTGATGCGTCTTCTTTATTATTTTACTTAAAATTAAGATTTATTTCATTTTTACTTCATATTAAAGCCATCTATTCACTGATGTGGAATCAAAAGCACAAAGAGTGCAGAAGATGGCATTGGAATACGCACAGACATACAAACACACAATTATTTTACAAATATTTGGATTGTATGGAATTTTGAAAACTGTTTCATCCATCATGTGATATGTTGTTTACTTCTTCTTCCACAAGGTGAAGGCCCTTTGACTTAATCTGTCCTCATTTAAACATATTGCCCCATCTTGTTCTGGGGGCATGCCATAGTATAGCTGGTTAAGGCAATATGCTATAGCTGGAATTTGGAGGTTCAAGTCTCGGAGGGGACAGGATTTTTAAACTGGTCAAAAACATCTGGCAGCACAGTAACCCTGGGGTTAACTCAGCCTCTAATGGAAATGAGCATCAGACATTTGTTCTGGGGGTAAAGGCGGCCATTATGCAGGAATGACAACTTGGCTGACATCTCTTATTAATTGTCTAGAAAGATGTCCTACCCCAAAGCCTCCCAAGGTCTGTAGTGGGATCTCTTTACCATACCCATCTTGTTTTTGGTCTCCCAACTTGATGATAATCCTCTTGGTCTGTAGTTTAATTTTTTTTTTATTCTTAAAATATGTTGATACTAGTTTTCTTTGATTTTTTCATTTAAATTGTACATATTTAATTGGTTTCAGATATCTACATTCGTCTATTTATCTAATAGAGTCATTTGTTTACTTATGATGTGTAAATAGTAGAGATAATATAATTATTGTATAAAATGATTAATGCCTGAAATTAAAATGAGCATTTAAATATTAAATGAACAGGGCACTACTAGGATCCTTCATTCATAAAACATAATCAATAAAGTAACAAATCATCATTCTCAAAACAGGTTCTAGAAATCCTAAAACACCAGTTGCATTTCACTAAAAATTAAACACATTAATCACCCTTCTCTGAAATAAAAAATTGGAAAAGATGCACTACAGGAACTTGGAAAGGGCAAACATGTAAAATTACAAACCATACCTTTCCATGTCTTCCATCAGCTTTAAAACAAAAACATGCAACAAAATTGGTTTTTAGTTTTGTGAAAACAATATGTATCTGTGTGCCGATAAAAAAAATAAAAATAAACAATAAATGTAGAATACAAAAGCTTGTATTTTAACTGGTAATGCAACTAAATATATGTAATAAAAAATTCCAAATTAAATGGAAGTAGAATCTTATTTTAAATTTCCTAACTAGATAACTTATTGTCTTTTTTAATATAATAATAAATAACAAAAGTCTCTACTTTTATCCTATGAAACATATGAATCACATTAGAAGTATCAGAAAAAAAAAAAAGAAGATGGTATAAAATGCTTGGATTCAAACAAAGAAAGCAGTGAATCTTTATATGAAATGCAGCCTTATAAATCTAATCCCAGCTTCTACTTGTTAGCACGAACAAAATGTTTTTTTTTTATGTCCCATTATTTATTATAGACTCATCTATCTATCTTCGGGTTTTGTTTACAGCTACTGCCGTCTTCCCTGCCAAACCTCCAAAGCCTACTATCTTGGCCATCTTCAATGCTTAACCCTCTTGCATGCATTGCTATTATACACTCATAAGAACAAAAATATAAGTTTTAAGTGGTGTGCACACCACATTCCAATCAATTTAAAAACTGCATGTATTATTAATAAATTACAATAAGAAGTAACATTATGAGGTTTTTCTTAATAAACAAGGTGAATATGTAACATTTTACCACATAAAAAGTTGAGTTCTTTTGAAAAGAAAAAATTAATACCTGAGCTGGGACTTAAACCACAGCCCAAGTCCCAGGTCAGGCATTAATTTTTCTTTTCAAAATAATATTGTCCAGTATTGGAAAGTATTAATATTTAGATATAACATCGAAATGTCCAAAAGAGCTCAACTTTTTATGAGGTAAGATGTACAGACCTACCTTATTTTATCAATACATGTATTTCCTCAAAATAAAATGGCCAAATTTCATTAAATATACTACAAATATTTTCCAAATATTTACTAAAAATATTATATTTTATATATTTTAATGATCTACTTATTTATAGACAGTTTCCCATCTAAGATCAAATTGCGCCTACTTCTTTCAACTGCCAATGTGAAATAGTAATTATGATGAAATGGATCCTGATAATGAAATTCCAACCCAAGATATGCCTTAACAACTGAAGAAAATCATGAAAAAACTTTAATGATGGTGATCAGAAATGGGGTTTGAACCCATGATCTCTCAAATAGTCTCTATTTTTTTTTAAAATATGAGGTGAGTCTAAATCCGTAACTCATAATAATTATAGTCTCTAATACTTCTACTTCAGCCAACTCGCTCGGTATTTTTATATTAATTGGAATAAACTTTTTATTTTATCCACAACAGTTTTAATTAAAAAAAAAAAAGAAAACTCTACTATCCATATAATACATCATGTCTAATTCAACTTATAATTTTCAACATACTTGTAAATATCATTATAGACTTTTAAAGGAAAATTATGAAATTAAAATGACAAGAAACTTATTGCAATGGCACAGAAAGCTACATTACCAGTTGTTTCATGTACTGAATGTTAAGAATGGTGATTCAATAGTCTTGCAAGATCTTCATCAATTAAACATCAAAACAGGCTTGAGAAAACTGAACATTTTTTTCATAATTTTATAATTTATTTTGCATTCCAAGAAAGACTTGTTTAAAAAAACTTATTGTTTTTTTTTATTATTTTGAGATGCTTAAAATCTTACTGTTACATAATATCACAATTAAGATATTCAGATATGTAACAGTGATTATCTTTCTTTCTGAGGCCTGATAGTCACGTTAACAGAATGAATTCTGGAAGAATAAGAATTTAGATTAGGAGGAAAGAGACCAAGAGATAAGCAGAGATGAGGAGACCAAGTTCAAAAGAATTTCAGCAGGATTGACTAGACAGAGGATAATGAAACAGTGGTTCTGATACGACTACAATCTATAAGGCTTTTCACATCTGGAAAATAGCATGCTCTTATGGAGCAATTCTTGCTAATAAACACGTCCTTTTATGGGAGATTGATTTATCAGTTAATTTATTTTAAATAAATAATTTAGTTAAATAGTTTCACCTACAACTTTGCCTACAAGATTGGTGCCCAATTTATGGAAAAAATACAATTATGAAACATATAATTATCACCCATATATTTAATAAAGTTAGGGGGTGAACTCATTTACCAGAACAGTGGGTAGAGGAGATGCCATTGAACCATCCTCTTTCAACGAAACTTGGAGATAATTATATTTCCATTTCTGTCACTCAGTCTGAAGCATCAAGTGGCATCAGCATTCCCATAAGAGCAACAGTATTTTTCTCTTCAAATTTAATTTGTCATTGAGTGAGAAGTGATAAATTTAATATTAAATATCGAGTATTTTCTAGACATGAAAAAACCTATAAGTTTCCAGAGTTGAGAATAAATCATACAGAACTTTTACCTGCTTCTTAGCAATGTCTACAAAAAATGTTGTGAACTTACAATTCAAGATAATTTTATGTAAAAAGAAAGTAATATTCTAATAAATATGTATTAGATAAAATATGTAAAAATAATGTAATATCAAACTAGAGTATGGTCTAGATTTATGTGAATTATCAAAATTTTCAGTTATTATGAATGAAAATATGAAGGAAAAAATAAGTAATTACATAATAATCTCCCATTTATTTCAAGTCTACCTGTATGCTTCCATGTCCTTATTTCATTCCCCATTCATGCCTAACGCCCTGCCCATCACAGTTTATGAGATGTAACTCTTCTTTTTAGGTCTCGTTTCCCGTAAACACGTAGTTTTTTTTTTCATTTACTTTGTCTGTTCATCCCTCTTTGGTCCATTACTTTAGACATTAGCAATATTTAATTAATTAAATTATCAAACCAAAGCAGCTTAACTCATAATAATTATCATAAGTAATGCTACTCATGATTTCCAATTTATCTAGAGAATTTGGAAATCAAGAGTGGCATTTGTTAGGACTATTTAACAAATAAAATTAAGCTGTTTACTCACAAATCATTATTTAAATATAGTTATTTAAAAATATTTATATATTTAATGTAAACAGCAATGTTTAAAAACAAATGAGAAATATTTGGTTATGTTTCATTTTTTCATCACTGCAACTTGATCATATTATTTATTGCCAAATAGGATCATAATATTGTAAGAATGCATCCAAGCAGAAAAAAATTAAACACATCAAACTGTATATTATAACCAACATTATAGGTTATTACTTTTTTAGGAAACAACTCCGTAAAATCAATATTTAAAAACACAAATATAGAACACATAATTATCAAATGTGTAGTTCAAAGGAATCTGTTCATTATTTGCTATATTCAATGTATTTGTTGGAGAGTTAGTCACTGCAAAATAATGCTCTGACCTGTTCTGAATATTTAAAGAGAGGAGCTTTCTTTATTTACGTAAACAGAATTCGATAAATGACAAGGTGAAACACGACTGCCATTGGTTGTAAAACAAAATTAATTGAAATGTGATTGGTCATTGACTCCCATTTGGGGCATGTTGGTCAAACTAAGTTCAAGATGAAAATTGAATGTGACAAAGAATATGAAGTGAAGTCTCTCAAGCCTGTGTGAAATCTTTACAAAGAGAAACTAATGACAACTTACAGTTTCAACAAACTCAAACTTCTTCCTCTCCTGCACCTCCTGAAGCAGGAACACATACTCCAAACTCGCTCGCACAAAGTGACGCTGCTCCATCACCAACGTTGCATCTGCCTGCAACCATATTATACATTCATTGTCAGAAAGCATAAACAAAATATTTATAGTATTTTTGTACCATTCATTGCAATAATACATAGAACAGACAAATCCATCTTGGTTATTGGTCATTGCCGACAACTAACAGCTATATTACATAGTCTAATTATTAGGGAACAGATTTTTATGCACTAAAATTT
This sequence comes from Diploptera punctata, assembly GCA_030220185.1. NCBI lineage: Eukaryota > Metazoa > Arthropoda > Insecta > Blattodea > Blaberidae > Diploptera > Diploptera punctata. The sequence continues at coordinate 1,617,762 of JASPKZ010001233.1, read as the reverse complement.
AAGAATGCAACATATTATAAGGAATATTAAGGTTTTTTTTTATTTAACTTTTACAGGAATTAATCACTATGAGGTTTCTTACCTCTCCTCATACAAATCTTCTAAGTATGATCGCGATTTCGAGACCATAATGGTCTCATCATCAGTACTATTTTGGCGACTGATGTTATGTCGATCGGAAGAAACTCTTCTTCTTCCCTCTGTTGGTGGACCAATGAACCTCTGGCTCAGGAAGAATTTGCAGGAATTTCGAAGTTCATAAGTTTTCCTTTGTTTTTCTGAATGTGGATTTTTTCCCCAAACCATGAGTTCCTTTTGTTTATCTACTTGTTTAATTAGACTCGCAGAGTGACGATCTTTCACCGTAAAAATACAACCGTCAAGAAATGCGGACATGGGTTCAACTGGGGTAAAATTTTCCTGAGGTCAAATAGTCCCCCATTCGGTTCTCCGGGCGGGGACTACTTCAGGGAACCCATGCCAAAGGCTCAAACATAGGGACATGTTCCTAGGAACATGGAATGTTAGGACTTTATACAATAGCGGGGCACTAGAGATATTAACGCGGGATTTAGATAAATTGCCCTTGGATATAGTTGCTTTACAGGAAGTTAGATGGCCAGGAGAAGGTAGTCAGGAATCAGGAAGCTTTGCATTATACTAAGGGGGTGCAGAAAGACCTGCATTTGGAACGGGTTTTTTAGTCAGAAGGAGGATCCTATCTGCTATCCGAGATATTAAATTTGTTAGTGATAGGATATCATACATAATTCTAAAGGGTAAACGACATGATTTTATAATTGTAAATGTACATGCCCCACAGAAGATAAAGATGACAAGATCAAGGATGAGTTCTATGAAGAATTAGAATGCTTATTTGATAGCCTTTCACGATATCATATGAAAATTGTCTTAGGAGATTTTAATGCAAAAGTGGGGCGGGAAGATATATTCAAACCAACAATAGGCAAATTCAGTCTTCATGAAGATAGTAACGACAACGGGGTTAGATTAGTCACATTGCCACATCAAAGAATCTCATTGTTAAGAGCACAACATTTCAGCATAAGGATATTCATAAATACACCTGGACGTCCCCAGATGGAGAAACTCGGAACCAGATAGATAATGTATTAGTGGATAAACGCTGGCACAGTAGCATCATTGATGTTAGATCAGTTAGAAGGGACAGACTGCAATTCGGATCATCATCTGGTCAGAGTGAAAATCACACAACGGCTATCGCTTATGAGAGGAACAAAAACGAACGCTAAAGATGATTCTGTAAAATAGAATTAAAAAACTTGAAAATGATGAAATGCGGCAAGAAGAATACCAAATCAAAATTGCTAATAGATTTGAAGTACTGGAATCTTCAGATGACAATGTGGCAAACGAAGAAGAAACTGATATAAATAAAGAATGGGAGGCTATAAGAGATACTATTTAAATTGTCAGCATCAGAAAGCATTGGTTGTTTAAAAAAAATCAAAACAAGAAATGGTTTGATGAGGAATGTGCCGACATTGTAAGAAAAGAAAGCTAGCAAAAATTAAATGGTTACACGAGCCAAATGAGGTAAATTTAGAGCAATTGGGTAGGTTAGACGTGAAACCACCTAGTTACTAAAGAGTAACAGAGGGAATATTTGAGAGAGAAGATTAATAATCTTGAAATGAATGCAAAAAATAGGGAACATTAGAGAATTATATCAGGGAATTAGTTATAGAGAAGAAGGGGTTTTCAGGCTAGAACAAACATAATTCGGAATGAAAATGGGGATATGATTGCAGATTCTAGGAGTATATTAAATAGATGGAAGGTTACTTTAATCAGCTATTAAATGTACATACAGAAACAGGACATTGAGGAGGATAAGTTACAGACAGCAGAATGCTAGTCGCAGAGCCAAGTGCATTAGAGGTTGAAATGGCGATTGAAAAATTGAAGATGTATAAAGCATCAGGTTCAGATGAGATCCCAGCAGAACTGATAAAATCAGGGAGAAAAAATTGATGGACAAGATACGCTGGTTGCTTAGTATGATTTGGGAAAAGAAGCTCTTCCAGATGAATGGAAAGAATCAATTATCATACCAATTTATAAGAAAGGAGATAAAACTGATTGCAACAACTACAGAGGCATCTCATTACTTTCAACTTCGTACAAAATTCTAACAAATATATTAGTAAGCAGACTTACTCCCTATATTGATGACATTCTAGGAGATCATCAATGTGCATTTAGAAGAAATAGGTCTACAACAGATCAGATTTTCAGTATAAGACAGATTTTAGAGAAGAAATGGGAATATAATGGTACTGTACATCAACTATATGTAGACTTCAAAAAAGCATATAATTCAATTCAGAGGGAGAAGTTGTATAGTGTCCTGCTGGAGTTCGGAATTCCTAAAAAGTTAGTTAGACTTATACGAATGTGTCTAAATGGCTCAAAGAGTAGGGTGTATGCAGGCAAACAGTTTTCAGACACTTTTGAAATCCAGAATGGGTTGAAGCAAGGAGATGCACTATCTCCTCTACTATTTAAATTTTGTACTAGAGCATGCCATTAAATCTTAGAGAATGAGAAGGCTTACAACTGTTTAATGAATGGTATTAATAAGCTGTTAGTTTATGCTGATGATGTAGTACTACTGGCCGATAGTGAGGAGATACTAAAGGCCAACACGCACACACTATTGAGTAACACTAAGAAATTAGGACTGGAAGTAAATATCAGTAAAACTAAATATATGGTCACACGTAGATATTCAGTATATAATGGAAATGGACAGCTAATGAGAAATGAGGGAAATTTTGAGGAAGTGGCTGAATTCAAATACCTAGGAACAATAATCACAAATAGGAATGAGATTCACAAAGAAATTAAACATAGGCTCAATTCTGGAAATGCATGCTATTATGCATTGCAGAGACTTTTGATGCCCCAACTCCTTTCAAAAAACGTTAAGCTGAAAATATATAAAACTACTCTTCTACCAGTTATATTATATGGGTGCGAAACATGGACTGTTACTTTAAGGGAGGAAAGGAGATTACGAGTATCTGAGAATAAAGTTCTTAGGAAAATTTTTGGACCAAAGAGAGATGAACAGACAGGTCAATGGAGAAGACTACATAACAATGAACTACATGGTCTTTATAGATAGCCAGATATAATACGAACAGTTAAGTCTCGTAGACTGCGATGGGCAGGACATTTTGCGCGTATGGGGAATGAAAGACGTGCATGGAAGCTTCTTGTAGGAAAGCCAGAGGGAAAACGCCCAGTCGGTAGACCAAGAATGAGGTGGGAGAACAACATTAGCTCAGGATAGGGATGTATGGAGAGCTTATGTCCGCGCGGCCATGAACCTTCGGGTTCGATAGTGCCAGTGAGTAAGTAAGTAAGTAAGTAAGTAAGACTCGCTTTTGATTCAAATTCATGCTTCATCCGAAAAACATTTAATTTAATTAAAAGCCAGTCTAATAAACAAATTGATAAACAAAAGGAACTCATGATTTGAGAAAAAATCCACATTCAGAAAAACAAAAGAAAACTTATGAACATCGAAATTCCCGCAAATTCTGGCCTGATCCAGAGGTTCATCGGTCCACCAACAGAGAGAAGAAGGAGAGTTTCTTCTGATCGACATAACATCGGTCGCCAAAACAGTACTGAAGATGAGACCGTTATGGTCTCGAAATCGCGATCTACTTAGAAGATTTGTATGAGGAGAGGTAGGAAACATTTGATTTTACCACAAATATTAAGGCTTGTTTCTTCAATCAATTGAAAACTTGTTTACAATGTTATAAACGTCTCCTTCTTCTTCTTCTACTACAAGGTTTAGACTATGCAGCCTGTTCCGGCGAAGTTAAAAGTGGAGTCCATCTTCTACGTGGTCGGCCAACATCTCTTGTTCCTCTGGGATTATACAGGAAGGTTCTTTTTGGTATTCTTTCGTTGTTCATTCTCATTAAGTGTTCTGTCCATTTCTTATTATTTTCGCTGATTTTATCTTCAATTTTATATATATTTAATTATTCTCATACAGTTTCATTCCTTATTCTATCCGCTCTTGTGCATCCTTTCACATTACGTAAAAAAGCATTCCCGCAGTCTGTATCCTGCTTTTATCCCTTGATTTCATTATCCAATTTTCACTTCCATACAACAACAAAGGAACAGCCATTGTTTTATATAATTTAAGTTTCGTATCTTTCCTTGTTTTCCGACCTAAGGTTCTTTTTATGGTTCCACAAATAGCCTGAAATTTATTTATCTTTATTTTCTCTATAAGTTATATCACATCCTAAATATTGGAAATGTGATACTTGTTCTATTATTTTGTTATCGAGTACAATTTTTGATCTAATTCCATATTTACCAATAAATGCCATTACTTTTGACTTATTTATTGATTTTTACAATTATATCTATTGGCTATTAATTTAAATTTATATGCTAACATTTGGAGCTCATTTTCAGATTCTGCTAAAAGTACAACATCGTCAGCGAATAATAAAGCATTTATTTTATCTTTATTATCGATTAATATTCCTTCATTAGTTAAAACCTTCTTCCATTCTTTTAGGATATCCATATAAATATTAAATAATATAGGTGAAAGTGAACACCCTTATCGTACTCCTTGGTTTATTTGAAAAAATGTCTTATTTTTAGTCAGCTGTGGGTCAATACAAATATTTGTTCCATAGTACAAGCTCTTAACAGTTTCTATAATCTGAATAGGGAGGCCTTTTTCTTTTAGGACATTCCACAATATTTCCCTGTTTACTCGATCAAGTGCTTTATCTATGTCTATAAATAACAAATGTGTTTCCAGGTTTTTTTCTTGTCTTTTGTTTATTATCTGATTCAGGGCAAATACTCCATCGGTACAAGATCTTCCTTTTCGGAACCCATTTTGTTCTTCTGCTAGTGTTACTATGTTATAAACGTAACTTATAAAACTTGAATGCTTTCTGTAGGATCTATAGTCTGTCCTTAGATCTGTAGAGAAGCTGTTGAAATAAGACATCTACGCAGGAGGCGGGCAAAAATGCACGGCCAATGAGACCGCGGAAGGAAGTGCAGGAAGGAGAATAGATCACGTGGCATTACTCATTTCGCTCTTGAGATTCAAGCGAAAAAATATTTAATCGGAAGGCTGGTGAATTTCTCTACACATTCCACGGTGAATTTCTCTACACATTCCACGGACAGACTATAACAACATTACCTAGATATTACGCATGTTACTTATGCACCAGTCTAAATACATGCAGTCAATGGCACATATTAAATACCATTTTGCCGCACCCTTTCAGAATTACTGGTAGGCCGGAGTAATTAGCAATAAGAACCTCATATTAAAAAAAAATCTGACCACTTTTCCAGTGTGCTAATTAAGTGAAAAGTCGTAGGAATTCAGTGGATGTGTTTTGGAAAAAAATAGGTGCAAGCAATTCATAAAGGTGCCAAAACTTTTTTTTTTTCGCCTATGAAGAAAAATTAATTGAAAAATAAAACACAGCACGTTACAGGGTTTAAAAACGTTTCCGAAACGGACCACAGTGAAAACTTGTGTTTAATTGTATAGGACCCATACCAGTGACTCGGAGTTTAGATTCCTTGATAATGGTATGTGGGATCATGCCGAAACGTCGGAATCAGTGACCAGAGGCCGATCTTGAGTCAATGACGCGGAAAACCCAAGAAAAACTTATTAATCATATATATATATATATATATATATATATATAAATAAATTCACGATACCTGTCGTTCGTTGTTGAGATCATAAACATACGTAACAAAAAACAAAACAAATTAAGTATTGTACTGAACATGCCACACTTTGTTTTTTTTTTAATGCGTGGAGAAATATATTGGTTTCTAATAAAATTGCGATGAAAATAAAGAATAATATATCCTACAAATGTTTCGGTATTTTTTTAAGATAATTTATCCTTCCAAACATTGTTTAGTGAGTGTAACGTCGTTTTTTCTGCTTCGAGGCTAATCGTGATCCAGGTGATAAGCTTTTACACCTGATAATTTTGACAGGGATATGCTTTTATACACAAGTACTTTATGTGCTAACATATCTATGACATGAGACTAGCGGTTTTAACTTATCCGAAGGAAGTCGCGTTCTCAATTTACCTTCAGTCGAAAATTCCCACCATCTTTGTCGGGTTTAATCTTATGACCTTCCGAAGGTGATAACCAGGCCCGGAAGTTGAGGGAAAAATCTTTATTTCCCCCCCCATGTTATGTCTGAAGATGAAGCCTGGCTTATTATATATACATTTTCAGTCATTGTAGGCCAGAAAATGGTGGGTTTCATTTGTCCTTTTTGTTCATTTTTTACTTTTTTTTGGCTTATTGGCTTTATAACTTTTTTTTTTACGTCTTAACGGCTTTTCTGCAACTTTATCTTCTTTTGACTATATAATTCAAGAATCCGCAGAGTCTAGTCTCAATTCGAACTTCTTTTAAAACATTACCTAATACAGTAAAACTTGTTTAATGCGGAAATCTGTCCAATGTGAACAAATTTATTGGTCCCGGCGAAATAATAGCAATTTTACGTATATTCATTTTGCATAAAACGGAATCTGTCCAACGCGAAAACGGAAGGGTATTTCTCTACAATTCATGAAAAAATTATAAAGCGGAATGACAGAGAAATAAATTAAGAGTCCACTTCATTGAATTTCCGTTAGGCTAAAAAAAAAAAAAAAAAAAAAAAAATCATTCCTGCTGCCGGGTAAGTAGAGATTCTATCTGTACCTGAAATTTTATTTCGGCCTCACTGCACACATGTTACGCGAAATACAGATACCTGTCTGACAAATAAACATTGCACTGTAAAATATTAAATTAGTTTAAGTTCTGAGACCGATCTTTAACAGGTAGCTGTTGCTAAATCCCTAGGGAATAATGATTTCAAGGCATCTTTTAGTTGACTGGACAGTTTTAAAAGACGACACAATGTAGTGTGGAATGAAATTTGCGGGGAATCAAAGGATGTGGACGAAATTACAGTTAGTGAGCGGAAACCGAAAACTGCATTCCTACTTTAATTTCAGAATACGCGCCTAAGAGACATTTTAACATTGGTGAAACAGGACTGTTTTTTTTTTCGCGCGTTAGCGTCGAAGTCGCTGATACATAATATGCTTCACTTTTCAATGGCAGCGGAACTACAATTAATCCAAGGTTAGTTAAAAAGGCATATACGGTACTTTATAATCTAATATAATTAATAAGGTTTAGTTTTTTTATAATGCGGAATTTTGTCTAATGTGGGAAAAAAGTGGTCCCATGCGATTCCGCTTTGAGCAAGTTTTACTGTAGTACTTTCCAAAGACTTTTCACATTGCCAACTCTTTTGTTCCGTGAGAAACTATTTGTTATTTTTAACCAGCCTACTGACCGCCTGATATCCATTGCGGGTTCGCTGAATTCATTCTACATGGAAACAAATCGTTCATTCTAATTATCATAAGTAATGCCACGAGTGATTTCCAAATTATCGATAAATTCACGACTCACGAAGTGAGGAGTGAATTTATCTAGAGAATTTGGAAATCAAGAGTGGCATTTGTTAGGACTATTTAACGAATAAAATAAAGCTGTTTACTCACAAATCATTATTTAACTACAGTTATTTAAAAATATTTTTATATTTAAAGTAAACGGTGATGTTTGAAAACTAATGAGAAACGATAGGTAGCCTACGCTTCTACTGCTTCTTTTGTTTATCACTGCAACCAGATCATACTATTTATTGCCAAAGGAACGCAATATTGTAAGAATGCTCTCTAGTGGAGAAAAAATGAAACACATCAATCTGTATATTAATTCATTTTTGATGTCGTATACATTTAAGAAAGTGCAAACAGTGGTTTCTTTTTTTGGTGGTATAATCAATTGCTACAAATGTTGACATTTGTGCACTATATATATATAATCTGGTAGTCATATTTCTTAGAGAGTCAGTCACTGCAAAATAATACTATGACCTATTCAGAATGTTAAAAAGGAGGAGCTTTGCTTTATATATGATAAACTTAACGTTCGATAAATTCGAGGTGAAACACGACTGTGATTGGTTATAATTAAAAAATCATTGAAATGTAATTGGTAATTGACTCCCATTTGGGGCATGAGTTAAATAGTCATAAGTAATGCCACGAGTGATTTCCAAATTATCGATAAATTCACAACTCACGAAGTGAGGAGTGAATTTATCTAGAGAATTTGGAAATCAAGAGTGGCATTTGTTAGGACTATTTAACGAATAAAATTAAGCTGTTTACTCACAAATCATTATTTAACTATAGTTATTTTAAAATATTTATATATTTAATGCAAACGGCGATGTTTGAAAACAAATGAGAAACGATAGGTACGCTTCTACTGCTTCTTTTGTTTATCACTGCAACCAGATCATACTATTTATTGCCAAAGGAACGCAATATTGTAAGAATGCTCTCTAGTGGAGAAAAAATGAAACATCAATCTGTATATTAATTCATTTCTGATGTCGTATGATGTAAATATTACAATTATATTTTTCTGGATTATTACCTGGGAAAAAATACATTTAAGAAAGTCAAACAGTGGTTTCTTTTTTTTTTTGGTGGTATAATAAATTGCTACAAATGTTGACATGTATGCACTATATATACAATCTGGTAGCCGTATTTCTTATAGGCTCAGTCACTGCAAAATAACGGTCAGACCTGTTCAGAATATTAAAAAGGAGGAGCTTTGTTTAATATATGGTAATTATAACACTGATAAATATTTCGTGAAACACGACTCTGATTGGTTGTAAAACAGAAATCATTGAAACGTGATTGGTCATTGACTCCCATTTGGGGCATGAGTTAAATAGTCAAAGAAATTTCTTTTTAACGAACACACAATTCCTTTTTCAAACTATGTTGAATTAAAAAAAAATAAAGTATGAAAGAAGAAGCATTTGCAGTCTTTTTTTTTTCGCAATGTATGTCGCATTTCACCAATATTTTGTACTTTAACTTTTATAAGATTCATGATGTGTTCCGTTGAGGTATTATTTAAAATTAAAATATAAAATTATGGAATATTCACCTGAAAGGTCCGTCTCCTCAACTTAATTAATTATTCAACTGTAGCGCTTTCGGGGCCTTTCGGACCTTTCAGGTGAATATTCCATAATTTTATATTTTAATTTTGAATAATACCTCAACGGAACACATCATGAATCTTATAAAAGTTGATTATGCAGCCAGTCAGGCTAAAATTAAAACGATGATGGGACAAGTCCCGAAAGAGCTACAGTTAAATAATTAATTAAGTTGAGGAGACGGACCTTTCAGGTGAATATTCCATAATTTTATATTTTAATTTTGTACATTTTAAACTTTTTTTTATTATACTCGTATTCATTAAAAATGCAGTTCAAATTAACATTATTATTTAATTTGAATTGTTTTTTTACGTCCTTTTTTTTAGTTTTTAGGTCTTTTTAGGATATATTTAGGTATTTTTAAAGGTCTTTTATAGACATTTTATAGATCCTCAAGTTCCGAGTCCTAGTGACAAGAAAAATATATACTCCAAGTGGTTAAGGAATTTCTCACACATTATTTTATGTAGAAGATATTTTATAATATAGGGCCTACTGGTGAATTATATATTTTTATTTAAATACATGTAGTGACTCCGTGGCGCAAGCGGTTAGACGCTCACCTCTCACCGCTGAGGTTTCGAGATCGAGTCTCTGTCACTCCATGTGAGTTTCGTGGTCGACCAAACGGAGTTTGGGCAGGTTTTTCTCGGGGTTTCTTCCGTTTTCCCCCACCATAAATTTAATTTCACAATTTCTCCATATTCATCTCATCCATTTTGTTTAATTTTGTTCATCCGCCCTTGTGACGGGGCATTAAGGGTGGTCAGCCGGACCCTTTTCGTTCATAGATCTTCTCAAATATATGAGCTTCATTTCATCTCATCCATCGACCCGACCTTGAGTTGGACACGAGTTGAGGATATTTTATTCTATAATATCATTATATTTTTTCTTCCTCACTTTTAGTTTTCATATACACGACAAATACCAAATATTAATATTATAATTAATAATTAAAATTGTTGTATTCAAATTGGATGATGTCCGAGCATACTCATCTGATATATTAGAAAACTATATATGTGGGTCTGTTTGTCCTTTGGGACTCAAAAACTACTTGACCCATTTGAATGGGGTTTTTAAGAATTTTTCTGGGACTCATGCACAAAATGGGAGTCAATGACCAATCATATTTCAATAAATTTTTATTTACAACCAATCACAGTCGTTTTTCATCTCGATTTTATCAATTTAATTAATATATTAAAAAATACTACTTTCTTTCTATATGAAACTGCTGGATCTAAAGGAAATAGATGTCAGGAACCAAATTATGTAATGCATCAAATAGATACAATTCCAAGATAAGCAAACTAAAAACATATAGATTTTAAAAAAGCTAATTATTCAAGTATTTTAAACATGGTTTATATTATATACTAGTCCATAGTTGTGGTCTCCAGGTAGCGTGCTGCCTTGTCACGCAGCGGGCCCGGGTTCGATTCCGGGTCGGGACAGGCTCCTGGGTGAGGTTTTTTGTTTTTTTTTTCTCACCTGTAAGACAAATGTCAGGAAGCTTAGGGCCCAAAGGTCCCCGAAAATCATCCGGCCATCATCATCATCCTTCACCGGTGTGGAAAGCAACGGAAATCTACCACACCTATAATTCCCTATTAAAGCTGCAAAACATAGCATGGAAATGCTATGATTGCAGTGAAAGACCTGCCCTCGGGCAGAATTACTATGGATGGATATTATATACTAGACCTATATCTTTAATTTCTTCCTCAGTTTGATAATCTATCTTATAATGTTAATATTTTATTCTCCTTTGTATTAATTAATATTCTGATTTAGAGTGCATTTTCCTTTGTATAACTTTATCCTATATTTTTCTATTTCCCAGAAATAATGAAAAGGGGAAAATACTACTTTCTTCTCATTTGAAACTAACTGCTGGATCTAAACACAGTATACGTTTAGGACCCAAATTCTACAATGGAATAATCAGATACAATCCCGAGCTAAGCGGACCAAAAAACGAATTGAATAAAAAAAAAAGTAATTATTTAAATATTTTAAACATGGTTTATATTTATATACTATATACTAGGACTATTCAAAAGATTGCCCCATTAACATTAATTTCATATACAATCAATTTTAATGGGTTTATTGTATTAAATTATCCTATATATTTAATTTCTTTCTAGGTTTGATAATCTATCTTATATTGTTTTGTATTTTATTCTCCTTTGTATTAATTAATTTTTCTGTTTTAGAGTGCATTTTCTTTTGTATAACTTCATCCTATATTTTCTTATTTTCCATAAGTAATTAAAAGGAAAGTATTTAATCAATCCCCAAAAGGAGAACTAAATCGAATTAATAAATATAATCCGCCATAACAAGGGTTGAAGAATGCGTTCAACTCCTCTTTTAACTTGTATTTATTCTTATTACGTCACTTTATTATTGCTTAAATGTGTTCACTAAATAATAAGGAAATAATATTTTATATTCTATAAAAAGTAAATAATTTAAAGGTAAAAACAAACAAAAATTTTTCAAGCCAAATACATAGAATTATTTTAACGATACCAAGGTAAAGTTCCATGAACTCAAAGTAACTTCTTCTTCGATTAGGGATTAGACTCTTAAGCCTGTTCAAACCTCACATATTCTCCACTCTACGTTTCCGTCGTCTTCCCAAATCTCTCCTTCCTTTAGGTTTATAATCAAAAATTATTTTATGAATACGATTGTAACTCATTTTTTCCAGGTGTCAATCCACTGATCTTTATAACGATGAATCCTTTCCTCTAATGATATTACATTTAATTATTTTCTAATTTCCTCATTTTTTAATTTATCCAACCTAGTACTGATCTCAAAAACCTCATTTACGCGTATATAGCCTGCAATTTGTTAATATTATTAATGACACTCAAAAGAACATAAAATAAATAAATCTTAACTTATTTTAAAAAATAATGAACCTACATTACATTCAAGACAAAATAATATTCTCATAAAAAGAATTCTTGCATATTCAGCCAAAAAATTAATGCAAATCCCCCTCTCCTATATTTAACATTAAAACCTGACATCAATTCATCTCATTAACTATATCTTTATAGTGTATTAAATAATGGAACAACTGCACTCGAGCAAGAGCACTTGCTAATTCGGGTGTCAATAATATGTAGGAGAAAATTATTCTAAATCTGAATGTTACGTACCATCATCCGACTTGAAGGACTTGCAGCAAAATATCATCACGAAGATGCCTGGTACACGTTTTCTAAGCGCAACACGACAGTGTTTCAAAGGCAGCATCAGATGATCACATCTTCATACACACATACACTATTCGAATATTTATCACAGAGTTCACACCCGAAATCTCTAGACAAAGGTACTATCTTCTTTATAAATATAAACTGATGAGGTAACAAAAATACTTCACTATAAATATATTATATTCTATTCTTCACAAAATATAAACTAGTACTCACAAACAACAAACTCTATATACACTAACAATATTTGCATCAATTAAATCCACAATCGGCCATTTTGTGAATATTATTAAATGTGTATTTTATTAAAAAAACAGTCAAAGTTATAAGCGTCATAATTAACTGAGATTGCCATCAACTCCGGTTTCGCATAATCGCCTTCTTGTAAGTAGGGAAACCCGACAGTCACGGTCACCCTGTTCCAAAAACGGGTTGAACTACCTCGAGACAACTGACATTACGAAAAGAGCGAGGTTTCGGACAGCGGTGAGCAGAAGACATTTCATCAACAATGGAGGGCTTTGCATTGATAAAAGATGGCGGACTGGGAGGATACGGTGTGCGCACTCGCATATGATCAATAACAGGCCCCGCACCAATCAATGTGCTGGCTATCTCTCACTCAATCTATCATCGCACATTTGGATGGATTGCATCAATGAATTGATCACCCCAACGCACAAATTAGGTTAAAGAATCGTTTGGGCGCACAAACTGAATTTAAAAAGTACTTCGACGCAGAATTACCTGATTCAGGAACTGGAATAAATAATTATTTGAACGCTGAGGATTAGAGCATTACTTGAATACAAACTGAATTAAAACCATTTGATGCATAAATTGGAAGCAATTTTTTAGTCGTAAAAAGTAAACTAATTGTTTTTCCAAAGAAACTGAATATAAACTTATTTGGACAAAGAAAATACAGCAACCAGGTCCTATATAGGCCAATTATTACGCATAAAAATTATTATAATCATATAAATTGGAATATATAATCATCATACAAATTGGAATAAATAATTATTTTTCTACGCAGAAATTAGATTAAATAATATTTTTGTTATAAAATTGGTTTGAATAAATATTCATGACCACAAATTTAAGGACACAATAATTTGGGCGCACAGGTTACCATATACAGGAGAAGAGAAGTCCTGACATTAAAGATAAATACATTATTATATTTAGATGCAGAAATTAAATAATTATGCTTATCAGAGGCAAAAATTCAAGACAAGAGTCAAGTGATGCGCAAATATTTTGGCACTACATATCTTAGTTAAAATATTAAAATTTCTACCCGAAATATCAGTAATAAAAAAATCATCAAAATACTGAAGTCCTTTAAGAACTTGTTTCATCCTCAGCAGCTGGGGTAGGTATTAACTAATTTTCTATGAGCATACTTTAGAGAAGGTTGAGATGATTGGGTGTGTTCTCGTTTAGCAGGTTTTTATTTCTTGTTTCTTTCAATATATCTATTTCTTCCAGGATATTTATTACATTCGTTGTATACAACTGGGAGTGTGTTGCTAATCGTGTTAAATTGATGACCTGCAATTATTATATGTTCTGCAAAGCTTGATTTTCCCTCGTTAAATTTAAAGACTCTGAAGTGCTCATTGCATCTTATATTAAAATTCCAGGCAGTTCTTCCAATACAAAATTTATCGCAACTATTGTATTTTAGTTTATAAATACCTTTATTTTCGTATTTATTAATAATTCAATTTTGTTGGAGATGATACTGTATTTAGTTTTGTTTTATAAGCCATTTTAATGTTTTGTCGTGTTTTCTACTTATTTTTGCTAGTTTTATGGTTTCGTTGCCTGTATATGTGAGGATTATGTAGAAAATATCTAAAATATATACATTTACTAGCTGGCCCGGCGAACGTCGTATCGCCTTTAAGTATTTTTACGTTAATGTTTCCGATGTTTTAATAGTTATCTGCTATTCGGGGCGGAAACAAATCCAACAAATCAAAGATCATAAACATCGGTCCAGCCGTTCTTGAGTTATAAATAGTGTCTTTATATATATATATATATATATATATATATATATATATAACAAAGTCCCGGCCTCGCGTTGCTGTGGCTAAGGTATATGTTAAATTATGTTGTAGTAAACTAAGTGAGAAATCTAAATCAGAAAGTTTTTGTTTTACACAATTTTTTAGTTCTGGTACGTTAACTACACCCGGTATAAATATGAGTGGTGGTTTATGTGGAAGTGGTTTTGTTGATTGAGATGAATTGATGTCTGCATTCTCAGTATCATCCATAAGTGTATCATAAGAATTATATACATTTATTGATGGCATATTTTGAGGAGGCTTGCTGATTTCATTATACTTTCGTTTTTTTTCTACGAACTTGTTGGCAGTTTGGATTCTCATCATCATCAAGAAGTCTTTGTATAGTAATATCATCTTGTGATATATTATAGTCATCTTGTTTTTCATTTAATTGAGGCATGGAGATTGTTTCTGTAATATTAGGCATATTATTATAACTAACAGACTTACTTACAGTTCTGTTATTCCGTTCCTTAGGACCTTCATATGTTTTTAAATTGACATTTTTCTTAAATGTAAGCTTTATGTCACATAGGCCTATACCAATTTGCGGAAATTCACTTGATATCTTATCATTCATGGTCTCTAGAACTGATTCGCCATATCGTTCAACGTCCCTTCTCGGTCCAGTTAAATTTAAATTAAGTTACTGTCTTTCAGCCAGATTACTTAAAACTAATAATTACACACGAAATTAATATTATTATCAATATCTTGAAAATAAAATAAACACAAACACACTTAAATTATGAAATAATCAATTGAAATTCGCAACAAAAAGCACAGCCACCTGGTTAAATAATAAACCAATTACCTTATACGGCCATCTGTTAGAATCGTATGGAACTCACAGATAATTATAACTCTTTGTTAAATAATAAACAAATAATTTGCTATAAAAATAATGCGACTATAAATTTAGTTATAAACTTCCCAAGTCTCAAGTTGGATAAAACTGCACACAGTGTGCAATATTTTATTAAAATCGGTTCAGTAGTTTAGGATTCCATCGCGGACAAACAACGAGACACGTAATTTTTGTATATTAAGATTTGTGTGTGTGTGAATTTTTACCTATTAAACTTTATATATATATATGGGGGCACGCCGTAGCGTAGTGGTTAAGGCACTGAGCTACAAGCTGGAGGGTCGTGGGTTCAAGTCCCATTGGGGTCAGGATTTTTAAACTGACCCAAACCCTCTGGCGGCACTATGGCCCTGGGGTCGACTCAGCCTCTAACGGAAATGAGTACCAGACGCTTGTTCTGGGGTAAAGGCGGCCGTCACGCAGGGCTGACAACCCGGCTGACATAAAGTGCCGATTGTCTAGAAAAAGTGGGAGCCTTAACCTCCTACTACCCCAAGGGCCTCCGGGTCTGTTGTGGGATTACTTTACTTTATATATATATATATATATATATATATATATATATATATGGCATGATAAGAAAAACAAATGCCTGGACGGGATTCGATCCCGGATCTCTGAGTCTGTACCTTAGTTTGATATCCATATATATATATATATATATATATAATATATAGTCATTACTTTCCGATCCACCCTCGTACCATTATCAGGGATAAATAAAATATTTTCGATATAACAGGAAAAATCGAGGGAATTCTATACCACCATGTACCTACATAAATTGAAATAAAAAAACGAAAAAAAAACACATTTTTTGTTGTAATATGTGAATAATGTCCTGATAGAAATATATATGTTGCCCCCCCCAAAAGAGAGAGAGAATACCTTAAAATAAAGTGAGAAGTTAAGCTCAAAGTAGCCTAAAATCGTCATATTTATAATGTAAAATATGTATTAGTCAATGCTCAAACAGTGTAACCAATTTATTACAAAAAAATAGCTAACAAACAAATGAACGCTAAACTAATTTGGTGTAGGTCTACACTAACTGTCCATTTTTCTCGCCCTAACAGTCCAAACCAACATAACTTGCCCATATTCTCACCCTTACTTGTCAACTAATGTAGATGAACTCCTGGGATAGAATCCCCTATACGTGTGTAAACATGTTGGCAATTGGCTCTAGCGGGAACGTGTGGTATCACATTGGCTAACATGACGCTAGTAGTCACTTGTTCTCCGATAGAATATTAACAGTTGGTAAGATGGCATAGAATAGCCATAAAGATAATGGATGGCCCATATAATTAATATTCAATGCCACTAAGTATTACGACATTTCTGATATTCTCTACTCGCATCGCCGTTATTGTAACCCACTTCTGAGTTTGTGACGCTGCCCCGATGATGTATGATAGGTGATGATGATGCGCCAGGAGAGGCCTTAATCCTAAACTTAATCTAATGAGGTGAATATGTTACTGAAGATAATGATGGCTAGATGATGTTAAGGGACCGTTTGGGTCTTAAAGCATCCTGGCATTTGTCCTACAGGAGGGAAAACCCCGAAAAACCTCACCCAGGAAACTTGTCCCGATCGAGGATCGAACTCGGACCCGCTGCGTGACAAGGCAGCACGCTACCTCGAGATCACCGTCGGATCTCTATGAACTGGATGGCCGATACATGTGTAACGAACATGTAAGACCTTGTTTCTCTCAACGAGACTTAGGCGCTTTACCCCTACAGGTGACAAATTCAACCATACTAATTTAGTTACAATTGTTTTCGGATAGATGTCACTGAGTGACCCGGGGTCAGCGATCAGCCTCATAGTGACATATAAGAAACCAAAGTAGTATTAGGATGGGAAAATTCGGTAAAATTTTGCTTAGAGGCCTTTTTATTCAGTCTTAAGGATCTTTTACGAGCTTGAAAATATTTTGACTCGGGACCCGAGGCTTAAAGTCCCGCCCGGAGAACTTGCTCCTTGGATTTTTTCACCCTAAAAATCCATCGACCCCGGCCGGGTATGAACCCGCGACCCTCGGGACCAGAGGGCAATGAGCATAATCATTAATCCAAATAATAAACTCCCTAAGTTATTATTGCATCGGTCATGGTGGACCAGTGGTTATGCTCCTTGCCTCTGGTTCCGAGGTCGCGGGTTCAAACCCGGCCAAGATATATGGATTTTTTAGGACGGAAAAATCCAAGGAGCAAGTCCTCCGGTAAGTACTGTGGGTCCCGAGTCTAAAGTTTTGCAGGCTCGTAAAAGATCCTTAAGCCTGGATAAAGAGGTCTCTAAGCAAAATGTATCGACTTCAACGTCCTAGTAATACCTTAGTTACCTGTTAAATGTCTCATTGAGTCGGTGTGTTGACCGCATGCCATTCATGATATCTATGGGCAAATAAGGTAACTAAAAATTAATTTGATCTAGTAACTCCTAACAAAGGAGAAGCTATGGTTCAACAATGAGCACGCCATTATAGATAGATATAGATTCCTCTTCTTCTTCCTTTCCAGGATTAGGTCAATACGACCTGTTCCGGTCTCAAGTCCATCGTTTCCTTGGCCGTCCCAAATATCTTTTTCCATGTGGTTTGTAGGTGTTGATCTTTTTGGGTAATCATGTATTGTCCATTCTGTATAAATGTTATTTCCATTGGTATTTGTGTTCTTCTAGTTTATCGACTATTGAAAATATCTCCAGTTCATTTCTTATTGATTCATTATGTAATCTATCCATGCGTGTACATCCTTTTACGGATCTTAAACATTTCATTTCACCGGCTTCAATGCGTGAGATATCTTTTTTTGTAAGTACCCTGGAATGTGAGAGGACTCCATACAAAAGAACAGGAAATACAGATAGATAGATTAGGGATCTTTTATGAGCCTGAAAATCTTCAAACTCGTTATCCCCGGCTTAAAGTCCCGCCCGGAGGACTTGCTCCTTGGATTTTTTCCATTTTTAAATATCCATCGACCCCGGGCGGGTTTGAATCCGCGACCCTCAGGACCAGAGGCAATGAGCATAACCACATCTCCAAATAATAAACTCTCTATGTTATTATTCCAGTATGAACCAGAATAAAATAGAACTGCAGAAAGAACTACAAGAAGATGAAAAGATTTCTTTAAAACTTCCTAATGTCAGATTAGGCTTTCCTCACGTCAGGTTAGGCTATCATGCCTAAAATATGCTGATGGTGATGTTAAACTCTAAACATGGGGAGTGAAAGAGGTCTGGCAATAATGCTGGACATTTACGACTGGCAGTAATGCATTTGCTATTAAATAATCCATTCAATATAGCAGCTTCTAAATTAGTCTCTCTACATGAACATTAATTTCATCGTACGCCAATGCGACTACAGCCATATGCAATTAAATGAAAAACTGCAGTAATTTGTTTTAAAATAGAATTGATAATTAAGCATATTTTCAACATCACTCTCGTGCACATGACTTTTAAAAGAAAACAGCTCTCATGTCATGCCCTGGAGACAGAGCCCCTCAATATATTCAACAAGAGAGAGGGTAAAAGCACTGGCATTGGCAACAAAACCCCATGCCAGAAGGGTCGTGTCATTTTAATTAAAACAGAGGGGGATACAAGAATGCACAATGTCCATGTGGCCATTTCACACAAAGCTCTACCTTCCGTACCACTAACACAGCGCCTATAAATAGCATGTTTGCGTTTATCATTCATTGAGAAGACAATACTGTTATTTTGTATCATAAATGAGCCTTACACCGGAATTCAGTATTCATTCCATCAAGTATAATAAAAATGTTATCTGTTTTAGCAAATTACAAAAAAAAAAACAAAAGTAGCTATTGAGTTTGTTTTCATGAAGATATTTATCATTTTTTACAAATCTTCATCGATTAATCGAAATTCAACCATAAATAACAGTCACCTTTCACATATTATCTCATTTATATTATATTAGACATTGTTTGTTTTAAATTGTATTTTATTTTATTTGACATTTTACTGGACGTTTTATTATCATGTATATATATTGTTATGAATACGTTTTTGACATTGAGCAATGCAAGATTAATATGACATAAGAAAAATAAATGCCTGAACGGGATTTGAACCCGGATATATGGGTTGATACCCTAGCGTGTTATCCATTACACCACCAGGCGAATCTAATTCAAACACCTATTTTTCTTATACATATATATTCTCCATTTATTACTAGATGTCGCGAAAACTCTGTCTTCACTCCCACCTAGTAGCTGACTATAACAAGTAAGCAAATTAAAGAGAGTGTTTTTAATCCCGTTCAGGCATTTATTTTTCTTATGTACATACACACACGCGCGCGCACGCACACACACACACACACACACACACACACACACACACACACACACATATATATATATTCTTCTGTACGCGTGTTTGTCACTGAACTCCTCCCAAACGACTGGACTGATTTTGATGAAATTTTATGTGTGTCTGATCGCGTCCCTCGATAGTTTAGATTCACAATTGGGCCCTCTAAAACCATTAGGGGTAGGAGTTCATCTGAAGTGAAAATTGAAAAATCGCTCTAGCGGTCACATTTGTTGATGTTTCACAACTAAATTCAGTATAACCTATGAAAATAAACCGAGGTAGGTATTGTCCAAAAAACGAACGAAATCAGAAAATTAGAAGTGGAGGTTTACTTGAAATTAAAAACTACCTAAACGAGTGGACCGATTTTTATGAATTTCTTTGTGTGTGTGTGAGTGGGTCCCTAGATGGTTTAGATTCACAATTGGATTCAGTAGGTGACGGGTTTATCGGACTTTTTTTTATCTCAGATGTGTAGTCATCTGCATTGTCGGCATATTCCGCGCGACAATAATGCGACGTAATCGTGCACGCTTCTTGAGCCACAACACATGGCTGTGCGAGGTTTCTTGACAACCTATCATTTATTAAAAATCTACTTACATCTTAATTAGCGAATTTTATGGTAAAAAAAGTAATTTATATTTTTATCGTCTGACCATGACACGAGAATTGAACGTTCGGGCAGAACAACGTTTGCCGAGCACGCTAGTGTGTGTGTGTATATATATATATATATATATATATATAGGAAATTGGTTACTGACACCTAAAGATTGGTATTATATTTAATTATTTAATAAAAATAGTTTTAAGATTTGTTAATATATTTACCTAATGCCTTGTATAATAAGCGATAGATTAATTCATTATAGTTTATTACTTTCTTTCTTTTCTTTTTATGTATAGTAGATTCGAGCTGTTATTCCTTTCTGTATTCATTCTATCATTATTTAATTTTAATTGTATTTGATTGTATTATTAGAGATTATTTTCATTATTATTCAATTTGACAGATAATTAAATGTTTAGTATGATTATTATTATAATTTTTTGTATTTATATGTAACGTATGTTCGTCCTGATGAGTGGAAGAGAAGGCCACCATTGGCTATTCTATATTGCTTTGTTCTTGACATTTCTTGTTCTTCTTTCCGTTTCTTTTGTTCTTGTTGTTTATATAATAATAATAATAATAATAATAATAATAATAATAATAATATAAAAATGATATGTAATGATCTGTATTGAGTAATGTACAAATATTGCAGATTGTAGACGTAAGGAGCGTAAAGTATGACGAATAGAGAGTTTTAAATAAAGGCTTCGACTCTACCTCGAAGATAGGTAAAGAAGACAAAAAAAAAACTGTTTCCAAAATGTTTTTATTGACTATTTAACTCATGCCCCAAATGGGAGTCAATGACCAATCACGTTTCAATGATTTTTTTATTTACAACCAATCACAGTCGTGTTTCGCCTAGAATTTACCAACTAAAGTTTATCATAATAAAGAAAGCACCTCCTTTTTAATATTCTAAATAGGTCATAGCATTATTTTACAGTGACTGATCCTCTAAGAAATATGGCTACCAGATTGTATATATAGTGCATGAATGTCAACACATACCGCATGCGAGAGTTAATATAAAAACATTTGTAGCAATTGATTATACCACCAAAAAATGAAACCATTGTTTGCACTTTCTTAAATGTATTTTTTCCCAGGTAATAACATTCCAGAAAAATATAATTGTCATATTTACATCATACGACATCAGAAATGAATTAATATACAGTTTGATGTGTTTCATTTTTTCTCCACTAGAGTGCATTCTTACAATATTGCGTTCCTTTGGCAATAAATAATATGATCCGGTTGCAGTGATAAACAAAAGAAGCAGATGAAGCGTAGGTTACCTATCGTTTCTCATTTGTTTTCAAACATCGCCGTTTACATTAAATATATAAATATTTTTAAATAATTGCAGTTAAATAATGATTTGTGAGTAAACAGCTTAATTTTATTTGTTAAATAGTCCTAACAAATGCCACTCTTGATTTCCAAATTCTGTAGATAAATTGGAAATCACTCGTGGCATTACTTATGATAACACTATAGCTAGTCAATAGTTACTAAAAAAATCTGTTGATAAACTGAGGAGAAAAAGGCACTTAACTGTTTTGTGTCGAAAGTAGGAAAAAAAAAAACTTTCCAAATTTTTTATTGATAAATGATAACACTAAAGCTCGTCAAAAGCTACTAAAAAAAATATGTTGAGAAACAGAGAAGAAAAGGTACTTAACTGTTTTGTCTTTACTTATTTATATATAGATAACTCACTGGCACTATCGAACCCGAACATGACAAATAAATAATGTGCGTATTTAGCTTAAGTATATTTTGATGTTATAATTACATTTTTGATATTTAGCAATGAAGGCCAAATATTACATTAAAAGAAAAATTAACGCCTGACTATTTAATTCATGCCCCAATTTATCGATTTCTCTTTACCAGCTCCTGCTTCTGTGATAAAGAAAGCTCATTCTAAACAGCTCAGAGCATTACTTTTTCTCCAACAAATACATTTCATATAGCAGATAATGAACACATTCCTCGATTTTACTGAGTTGTTTACTAAAAAAATAAATTAATAACCTATAATGTTGATTATAATATACAGTTTGATGTGTTCATTATTTCTCCACTAGGGTGCATTCTTACAATATTGCGATCTTATTTGGCAATAAATAGTATGATCAAGTTGATAACCTCACATTTCTTATTTGTTTTCAAACATTGTCATTGTCAGGGGTCGGGGCAGTTTTTTCTGGGTGAGGTTTTTATCGGGGTTTTTCCTCACCTGTAAGACAAATGTCAGGAAAACTTTAAGGCCCAAACGGTCCCCGAAATCATATGGCCATCATCATCATCACCATTCTTCACCGGTGTGAAAAACAACGGGAAACCACACCTACGATTTCCTAGTAAAGCTGCAAGCATAACATGAAAATGCTATGATTGCAATGAAGGACCTGCCTTCGGGCAGAATTACTATGGATGGATATTTAAATAATGACTGAGTAAACTGCTTAATTTTATTCGTTAAAAAGTCATAACAAATGCCACTCTGATTTCGAAATCCTCTAGATAAAAAATCACTCGTGGCATTACTTATTTATGATAATATTCGGATTAAAGGAGAAGTGGATATCGGAGATGTGATCTGGGTTCAGTTGACTGAGTATATGGGACTTTGGATGCAGCATAAAACCTGTATGTTCAATAAGATATAGAGATACAAAAATGGAGTCCCCGTTTTTATACTTGGAACAGTTATCGGTAATCAATAATTGGAGCAATTTAATTAAGTGTGAAGGAATTTGAT
Organism: Diploptera punctata; assembly: GCA_030220185.1. Lineage (NCBI taxonomy): Eukaryota > Metazoa > Arthropoda > Insecta > Blattodea > Blaberidae > Diploptera > Diploptera punctata. The sequence goes on along the minus strand of JASPKZ010001233.1, from coordinate 1,594,611 downwards.
TTAGCCACTTTTATACCTCGCTAGATTGGATCATAAAAATACAACAGAGCATCAAATCGACGCAACACCGTCATCAGAGTATAGATATTGCTGGAAAAAGATCGCAGTTTGTAAATACTTTCACCGATATTTAGAAAACATGTTTATGAAATGCTGTGATTTTTATTTAACTTTTTATACGACTAATGACAGAATACAATAAGAAAGTTCATCAAGATTTTAATGTAGCTAATATCGCGCAACATATGACGCCGTGATTGAAGGCAACTTTTCTGCCTCGGATGTGTAGCGGATTCTCGAAACAATGCACGTAGGGCGTTTCTTCTCTATTATTTTTCTTGGAATATTACCATTATCAATTGTATCATTCAGTTAAAACTTTTTTTTATTCAATACCCCAGGGTGTCACCTCGACATTTCCGATGTTCTCTCCTGGCACTGGTGTAATTTTAACCCACATCTGAGATTGGGGCCGCCTGGAAGGCGAGGTTACGCTGCCCCGATGATATGATGGATTGATGATGATGATAGTGGTGCGCGGAGAGACCTTAATCTTAAACTCAGTCTAATGTGAATATGACTGACGGTGATTATGATGGCCATATGATGTTCGGAGACCGTTTGGGCCTTAAAGTTTCCTGACATTTGTCTTACAGGAGGGAAAAATCTCGAAAAATCTCACCCAGGAAACTTGTCCCGACCGGGATCGAACCCGGGTCCGCTGCGTGACAAAGCGGACAGCACAACAATGGACTTCAGTGAAAATATTGGGAACTAAAAGGTGTGTTTACATTGTTGAACTAGTTTTAAATAGATCTGCATAGATCTTAAGTTAAAAACTGACTTAACAATGAGCAAGTATTAAGTTATGAATTAACACAACTTCTATGAAATTCTCGAGAAAATGCTATATTGGTTAATATACTCGTATATTTTAAAATTCATGAAATAATGATAATAATAATAATATATTCGTTTAAACTTTTACACTGGCAGAGTTAAGGCCATAAGGCGTTTTCTTCCACTCAACAAGTGAGAAAAATATTAGTTACAGAAAAACTACAAAACGTAAAAAAAAAAAAAACAATATCCATAAAATCTCTAAATTATCAAATTCCATGTTGCGACAGGCTTAGAAGATCCTTGGCCCACACTCAAATGTGGCAATTATAGAAGTGGACGATCGTCCAGCCAGTATAGGAGTGATATGTGGGCACCATGTCTGGTCCCCCTATCGCTATAACTATTTTTCTCAATCTACGGCTCAGTAATATAAAGTACGGTTAAAAACTATAAAATAGGTACCTTGTAGGTCCGTCTCCTCAACTTAAGTTATTTTAAAACTCTGTAGGCCTTTTGGGACTAGTCCCATCATCAGCAGAATGCATTAGGTCCGTTCTTGTTGACCCTTGTTGAAGCACTGACTTGGTTGTGAGAATTTTTTACGGAGGATTGTGTGGACTGGGAGTGTATTAATTGAGAATTGTTGTTGATTTCTCTTAGGATTGCGATTTCCTCCAGTATATTTATTCTCGTTGGAATGTTTTCTCTATGTACTATTATGAGGGTGTTATCGATGTTATGCATATGGTGTCCAGCCTGAATTACAGTTTTGCGTAACTTGATTTTCCTCCATTATAAATTAAATCTCTGAAATGTTCTTTGAATCTAATGTTGAAGCTTCTGTTAGTTTTCCCAATGTAGAATTTATTGCAGTCTGTACATGTTAATTTGTAGATGCCTTTATTGTTGAATTCATCTATTTCTTCAATGTTGTTGTTTATTAAACTGACAACAAATTAAACAATTTAATAAACAACAACATTGAAGAAATAGATGAATTCAACAATAAAGGCATCTACAAATTAACATGTACAGACTGCAATAAATTCTACATTGGGAAAACTAACAGAAGCTTCAACATTAGATTCAAAGAACATTTCAGAGATTTAATTTATAATGGAGGAAAATCAAGTTACGCAAAACATGTAATTCAGGCTGGACACCATATGCATAACATCGATAACACCCTCACAATAGTACATACAGAAAACATTCCAACGAGAATAAATATACTGGAGGAAATCGCAATCCTAAGAGAAATCAACAACAACCTGATTCTCAATTAATACACTCCCAGTCCACACAATCCTCTGTACAAAATTCTCACAACCAAGTCAGTGCTTCAACAAGGGTCAACAAGAACGAACCTAATGCATTTTGCTGATGATGGGACTAGTCCCGAAAGACCTACAGAGTTTTAAAATAACTTAAGTTGAGGAGACGGACCTACAAGGTAACTATTTTATAGTTTTTAACCGTACTTTATATTACTGTGAACGAATACCTCAACGGAAACTTACCATGAATTTTACTAGTATCGACTCTAGGGCTGTAAATTATTTGTAGCTACTCAAACTGATCTATAAAAAAGTACATGTTATTACTTTTGAAAATAAAATTTTGCAAATTTTTAGTGCTGTTAATGAAAACGAGGAATGGAAAATAACAGAGTATTAAGAATGTGTAGTACGAATATCAAGAGCTGTATGTGGTAGCAAGAAGGAAAGTAGACAATCTCAATGATTTGATTACATATTACGTCAGAAGAACTCACGACTAACAAAAATTACTGTAGTCGATTATCTACCAGGTAAAATACCACTGGACAAACCAAAACTAAGTTGGAAAGACGAAGTGTATAAAGATATCACACGGATAGAAGACCACTTGGAAGAAATGGACAACATGAAGTTGTGGAGGGACTCGGTAAAAGAAACTATTTCGGTTTCAATAAGCCCAAAATTCGTTGATTAAACTAACCGATCTGGACGTAAATTTAACAGTACCGATACCCTAATCTAGAAATTCGTTCAACTAGCAAAGGAACCCCGATATGCTGATATAAAAAAAACAGAAACAGTAACTATATATAATCGGCCGCGGTGTACTAGCGGTTATGCTCCTTGCCTCTGGTCCGGGTCGCGAGTTCAAACCCGGCCTGGGGCCGATGATTTTTTTTTTACGATGGAAAAATCCAAGGAGCAAGTCCTCCGGGAGGGACTTTAAGTAGTGAGTCCCGAGGCTGAAGATTTTGAGGGTCATAAAAGATTCTTTAACCTGAATAAAAATGCCTCTTAGCAAAATTTACCGAATTTTCCCATCCTTCTACTACCTTGGTTTCCTAGGTGTCACTATGAGGCGGAACGCTGACCACGGTTCACTCAATGACATCTATCCGAAAACAATTGTAACTAGATTAGTATGGTTGAATTTCTCCCCTGTAGGGATTAGTATGGTTGAATTTCTCCCCTGTAGGGAGAGGGCGCCTAAGTATCGTTGAGAGAAACGAGGGCATACAAAAAGTTTATATAAGTCTATATATTTGACATTTGAAATAATTTCCATCACACACAGTATATAGGCTACGTTAATGAGGATATTTTATATGATCATAAGGTCAAATCACTTTATGGGTATTGATGTCAGATACAGCAACCACATCTTTGAAGAGAGCTGCAAATTATAATTTTCAGGTTTATGGAGATCTGAGAAGTGTATTCAAATCTTCAACAAAAGGGGTGGAATTTAATGGTGGTTTCCCCTTCACCAAAACTTCCAGGTCATTACCCCTTAGCAGTTTTCTCTCAACGTTTCAATGCATCTCCTTTTATACAATATTATACCCTTTGCAAAAGGGAAAAGCGAAATGGAGCTTCTACAGCGAACGAACAAAATGCCCGTCTGTTACAAAGAGAAGTTGTCTATTCTACAATTAACTTTAAACTGATAGCACATTTACATAGCTTTCGAATTTTAAACCCTTTTTGACATATTCATAAAATAATGTTATCTTGGTAACACAACACTCAAACTAGTATTTTTAATACTAATAACATTCATACTAAATTCCGTTGAGGTAGCAGTCATAAGTAAAACATTAAAATACACAATTTGGCAGTTACCGTTGTCCTCAACTGTGTTAATTGTTTTTAAATTAGTAAATGCAGGCCTTTCGTAAGTAGATTTCCATCAGCAGCAGAATAAAATATGTGCTACTAACTGCTGATGTTGTTGTTATTGTTGTTGTGCAACGCTTTAGATGTTGACGGTCATAAGGCGTCGGAGAAACTGACCGGTGTTTTGCAATTTCATTTAGTGGATAATCCGAGTGTGGAGTATTCTCATTTAATATTAAAGTGTCATTCCTTCCTTTACGATTTCAAGGCCTTCTACTAAGTTTATCTTAAGTGGATTATTTTCTTTATGAATTATCCTAAGGGTGTTTTCTATCAAGCCATGTCAAGCATTGTTTTTATATTAGTAAATGCAGGCCTTTCGTAAGTAGATTTCCATCAGCAGCAGAATAAAATATGTGCTACTAACTGCTGATGTTGTTGTTATTGTTGTTGTGCGACGCTTTAGATGTTGACGGTCTTAAGGCGTCGGAGAAACTGACCGGTGTTTTGCAATTTCATTTAGTGGATAATCCGAGTGTGGAGTATTCTCATTTAATATTAAAGTGTCATTCCTTCCTTTACGATTTCAAGGCCTTCTACTAAGTTTATCTTAAGTGGATTATTTTCTTTATGAATTATCCTAAGGGTGTTTTCTATCAAGCCATGTCAAGCAAATCATCAACGCCGGTCACCGAATGGATACAATAGAAAATACCCTTAGATAATTCATAAAGAAAATAATCCAGTTAGGATAAACTTAGTAGAAGGCCTTGAAATCTTAAAAGAAGCGAACAACACTTTAATATTAAATGAGAATATACCCCACTCGGATTATCCCTTATATGAAATTGCAAAACACCGCTCAGTTACTACCGTGACACCTTTAGACAGTGAACATCTAAAGTGTCGCACAACAACAGTTAGTAGCACATATGCATTCTGTTGATGATGGAAGTCGACTTCCGAAAGGCCTACAGTTACTAATTTTAAATAATTGTTAACACAGTTGAGGACAACAGCACCTGCCATATGGTATATATTTTAATATTTTACTTTATAGTATTATTTAGCAACAAAACATAATTAAAATAGCTCTTAATAAGATCTATTTCTGGAGTTATTCACCCTGTTTTGAAAATTATTTCAATGACAATCTAGAAATCCACGAAAAGCCTTTGAGACATTAACTTTTAATTTAACTTCCAGGCATTAGACATAAACAGTTTTTCTCCTCTCCTGAAAATGTTGCTTTATTGTATATAATAAGATTTGAAGAGCCGTCTCATCATATAGGTAAAACATTTACAAAGGTAACCTGAAGAATCAATGAAGGAAATATAACAAATTAACTTATATTTAAAACATTGAAAATTTTTTGTTGCCTACGAAACACTGTTTAGCTGGGGAATACACTATCAATAAAATCCAAATAACTTATTTTCTCTTTCTGGATTGCATGGTTACACATTTCCGAGGTACTTCAGGTTTTAAGGATTAACATTGCTGAGATTAAATTGGTATGGGCATGTACGACGAATGCAAGAAGAAAGGTTACCCAGAGAAACACTGGAATGGTGTCCACCTGGAAGACCTCGAAACTCAGGTATGCAAGAATTAAGAACTGGAATGAGAACAAGAGGACTGGAGTGGATGGATAGGGACGAGTGGAAAAAAGAAAAAAAACTTTAGGCACAGATAGATGTGTAAACATTGAAAATCTGTATAAAAACTCCTTATTCGCGGGGGATATGTTCCGTAAAATATGCCGCGAATATTAAATGGTAATTTGTATATGGTTATATAGGGGATACGTTCCAATGTTCCGAAATAAAAATAAAAATTATCAAAATAAAATACATTTTTGCCAGATTTTGAACAATTTCTATTAATTATTATTGTCAGGCTTAGGTAAGGGCTTAAAGAATGTAGTGTTTTTTTTTCTGTTTTGCCGCTTTTATAAGATCTTTCAATTCAGACTGATATTTAGCTGTGAATTCAGAGATAGAATTCCTTCTTTTGATTTCGGACTTCTTGACGAATCGTAGAGTTGATTAATTAACATTGAAACAGCGTGTTATAGACGTAAACGACTCGCCAACACGTAAACGGTCAAACATTTATATTTTTACTTTAAGCGGCAAAAATTCTTTTTCTTTTTTTTTTCCGTTTCGGAACTAATTTTCTTTCCTTTTACTAGACATTATAAATTGACAACAAAGCAGAAGAGACACATGTTATTCAATCAAAATTATTGCAACGAATGACGAGTTGAAGCAATAAAACAAAGATTGTGGCGAGGACGGCATTTATCAACGGATATAGCGGCACGTGAATTACGGCGGCGATGGATTTTAACAAACAACTTTAGGTTTAGTGACAATAAGGCTCGTTATACTTTGATATTAATTTGTCCATTTGGTTTGAATCGCTCCTTGTAAAAGCTGCATTAGCACGTGCCTGCAGTAAAAAAAGTTGGCGTTGCGTTAATAAAGGATACTAATCCTTCTAATATACCGACTGGATCTGCGATTAAAGGAACTGTGTCGCAATTTTTTAACCCGCGAATAATGAAAATGCGAATAAGGGGACCGCGAATAAGGAGCATGTACTGTATATAAATTGCTAAGGTTTCAGATAGAATAAGATGCTTAGTCCTAAGAGGATAAGTTACAGACAGCAGAAATGTTAGTCGCAGAACCAAGTTCATTAGAGGTTGAAATGGCGATTGAAAAATTGAAGATGTATAAAGCATCAGGTTCAGATGAGATCCCAGCAGAACTGATAAAATCAGGGGGAGAAAAATTGATGGACAAGATACGCTGGTTGCTTAGTATGATTTGGGAAAAAGAAGTTCTTCCAGATGAATGGAAGGAATCAATTATCGTACCAATTTATAAGAAAGGAGATAAAACTGATTGCAACAACTACAGGGGCATCTCATTACTTTCAACTTCGTACAAAATTCTAACAAATATATTAGTAAGCAGACTTAGTCCCTATATTGATGACATTCTAGGAGATCATCAATGTACATTTAGAAGAAACAGGTCTACAACAGATCAGATGTTTAGTATAAGACAGATTTTAGGAAAGAAATGGGAATATAATGGTACTGTACATCAACTATATGTAGACTTCAAAAAAGCATATGATTCAATTAAGAGGGAGAAGTTATATAGTATCCTGCTGGAGTTCGGAATTCCTAAAAAGTTAGTTAGACTTATACGAATGTGTCTAAATTGCTCAAAGAGTAGGGTGCGTGTAGGCAAACCGTTTTCAGACACTTTTGAAATCCAGAATGGGTTGAAGCAAGGAGATGCACTATCTCCTCTACTATTTAATTTTGTACTAGAGCATGCCATTAAATCTTTAGAGAATGAGGAAGGCTTACAAATGAATGGTATTAATAAGCTGTTAGTTTATGCTGATGATGTAGTACTACTGGCCGATAGCGAGGAGATACTAAAGGCCAACACGCACACACTATTGAATAGCACTAAGAAATTGGGACTGGAAGTAAATATCAGTAAAACTAAATATATGGTCACACGTAGAAATTCAGTATATAATGGAAATGGACAGCTAATGATAAATGAGGGAAATTTTGAGGAAGTGGCTGAATTCAAATACCTAGGAACAATAATCACAAATAGGAATGAGATGCACAAAGAAATTAAACATAGGCTCAATTCTGGAAATGCATGCTATTATGCATTGCAGAGACTTTTGATGTCCCAACTCCTTTCAAAAAACGTTAAGCTGAAAATATATAAAACTATTATTCTACCAGTTATATCATATGGGTGCGAAACATGAACTCTTACTTTAAGAGAGGAAAGGAGATTACGGGTATTTGAGAATAAAGTTCTTAGGAAAATGTGTGGACCAAAGAGAGATGAACAGACAGGTGAATGGAGAAGACTACTTAACAATGAACTACATGGTCTTTATAGGAAGCCAGATATAATAAGAACAGTTAAGTGTCGTAGACTGCGATGGGCAGGACATGTTGCACGTATGGGGAATGAAAGACGTGCATGGAAGCTTCTTGTAGGAAAGCCAGAGGGAAAACGCCCAGTTGGTAGACCAAGAATGAGGTGGGAGAACAATATTAACTATGATTTGAGGGAAGTAGATTATACAGGGAATGATTGGAAAGCATTAGCTCAGGATAGGGATGTATGGAGAGCTTATGTCCGCGCGGCCATGAACCTGCGGGTTCGATAGTGCCAGTGAGTAAGTAAGTAAGTCCTAATATGGCTATGGGTTCCCCCTAGACCATTATAAAATTAAATTGGTTTAATGTGTTGATAGATATATTTAAAATTAATAGTCCAGAAAATTTTAGTTAGACAATTACAAGAGAAAATCCTAGCAAAAAATAAGGAACTACATGAGACCTTTATTGATTTAGAGATGGCATATGATAGTGTACCTCGACAATTGTTATGAATGGCAATGAGAAATATGAATATCTGTGATAAATGGATTAATAATAATGCTATGAGGATCTATAGTAATACAAAAGCTAAAGTAAAAATACAGAATAATTTAACAGAGGAATTCACAGTGAATAAAGACCTTAAGCAGGGATGCAGTTTGTCACCAATTCTTTTTAACATTTATTTAGACCAGGCTCTTAACTTACGGTATAAAAATGTTCTGAAATCGGTATTTCTATAGGAGGAAAAGTACTGCATTCATTGTTGTTTGCAGATGATCAAATAAGTTTTGCAGGGGATGAAGATGATATGAAATATATGATAAATAAACTAATGGAAGAATATAAAAAATGGGGACTGAATATAAATTTACAGAAAACAGAATATATGTGTTTGGGAAAGGATGTGGATGACCTCATACTTGAAACTGGGAAAATAAAAAAATGTGAATTTTTTAAATATCTTGGGTCAATAATTACAAGTTTAGGTACTTGTGAGAGAGATGTACAGACTAGAATTGCAATGGCAAAAAATGCAACTAAGACATTACATGGAATAATTTGGAACAAAAATATTACAAAGGAAACTAAAATGAAAATTTATAAGATCATAATACAGAATATTTTGTCATATGGAAGTGAAACTTGGTCTTTGACGTAATTACAAAAGAATAAAATTAGAACAGTTAAATTTTATTATTTTAGAAGAAACCTCCAAAAAGCAAGACAGGATAAAATAAGAAATGAATTCCTTTGGAAAGAAATGAATGTCACCACATCTGTTGTTAAGATTGAAAATCAAACGCTTAAATGGTATGGCCATGTACAAAGAATGGAAAATAAAAGATGGCCAAAAAATATATACCAATGGTCACCATCTGGAAGAAATAAACGTGGCAGACCAAGATGGAAATAGAAAACCTACGTCAGAACCGTAATGGATGATAGGAATTTGGAAGAGGGAGATTGGAATGATAGAGATAAATGGAAACTGAAGACGGCAAACCTATAAGTGGGGGAAAGCCGAAGAAGAAGAAGAAAGAAGAAATTTTTAGTACTTCGATTATTACGAAACTAAACTCTTCAAATATAAATTTTAATTGTGTATATGGTTATAAAGTGAGAACTTTTAATTCAAGTTCCCATAAAACGAAGAGCTTTCATTAAGATATAAATTTAGCGCAAACTGACATCTTTTCCAGGAACTGTTTGTGTCGTAAATTTACCTACAAGTTAGATTCCCTCCAGCCATAACTTCAATGCCGGATGTTTGCATTTTTATCATTACATTTCCTCAGTTACGTCATCTACAGTTCTAACATGAACATTACTGAATGCAGAACGCTTTCTGCGAATCAACTTGATCTGTCAACTTGAAAGATGTTATGCAATGTTTCCAAACTTATAATTCTAATATTTATATTTATAGAAAATAATTCAACAGAGAGAGACACACACACAGTAATTCTACAATTCAACCAAAGGCTTTGAACAAGTAAATCGAAATAAATTATTACAAATGCTAGTTAATGATCAAATACCTCAACATTTATTCTAAATAGGGCCTACTTATAATTTGTATGCCTTGTTACGTAGTGGCCCTGGGTTCGATTCCCGGTAGCTTCAAGCTTCTTGTGTGAGGTTTTTCTCGGGGGTTTTTCCTCTCCTGTAAGACAAATGTCTGGAAGCTTTGAGGCCCAAACGTTCCCCGAACATCATCTAGTCATCATCATTATCATCCACCAGTATGGAAAGCAACAGGAAGCTACCAAACCTATAATTCCCTAGTAAAACTGCAAAGCATAGCATGAAAATGATTGATTGCAGTGAAAGACCTGTCCTAGGGCAGAACACTATAGAATTGAAAGAATTGAATATAATTTGTACAAGAAATTTTCTTTTCAGTTAAAAGTGGAGACAGGTTATCAACATGGAAGGACGTTTTCACTGGTGTGAAACAAAGAAGTCATTTTTCACATATTTTATTCAACATTAATATTAATAAAATTATTAGAGAGTTTAAAAATAAAAAAAACATGTCATAATACGTATACATGTTTTTGTCCTATATCATCAGGATGATTTTATGACATTTCTTTCTCCTTTGGCATTGTTGGAACTGTAATTCATTTCTTACGTGAAGTGCCAGGTTTCACCAAAATTATTCTCGCTCTTTGATCTCTTTAAATATTTTCGAGAGAGATTCTCTTAACTCGCCAAACATATAGAGATAGTGAAGAAGTGCCTTTTTTATCTGGAGCATCCCTAAGATAGAATGAACACTCGTTAGATTGGAATTAGTAGATCGCACAGAGGCGATGGAACTAGATAAACACATCAAGACTGTAACAGCCAGATCTCGTAAAGCAATTTCCCCAACATCAGACGCTGCATAAAGAGAAATATAAGGTCAGGAGTCAAAGAGCAATTCCATACAAACTGCCTCACTCAAGATTCCTATACACTCCACAATCAAGAGGTCAAAGGTCCATTCAGAATCACAACCTGTAGTTAGCTTCACTGGCTACTCTTATACTTAATGATGAGATAGTCGAATTCTCTATTTTACTTAATTTTGAATTGCATAAAATCTGAAAGTGATTAGATCAATATTTGAAAATAATACGAACTTTGGCCATTAACAACAAAAACAAATAAGTATATTTTGGCAACGGAAATAGATTTTATACGAAGGGCAGAAAGAATTTCAAGAAGAGAAAAAAAAAATAGAAACTCAGTATAAGGCAGAAAATGAAGATTGAAGACACCATTTTAGATTGTATTAAACACCAGCAATTAAGATGGTACGGATATGTCCAGCGAATGGAAGAGGATCGGCAACCAAAATATGTTTTGGAATGGAAACGAGGGAAGACGAGGCAGAGGAAGACCTAAAATCTCATGGAGTCAGAGAATATATTTATACGCGAAGGAGAAACATCTACAACCAGGAGATTGGAAGGACCGACAAAATTGGCTATTCAGAATCGAACGATGTCAAAGACATTAAATCAACCGATGATTATATATATTAAAAACCTCAAGTCACATTTTTGTTATAAAATTGTAATAATATAAAACTATAAAATTGTTACCTAATACGTCTGTCTCCTCAACTTCGTAAACTATAATATATTCTCTGTAGGACTTTCAGGACTAGTCTCATCATCACTAGAAGCAGAAAATAGGTATTTATCTGCTGACCCTGAATGCATTCAAGCTATCTCCGGCTCCTTTAATTAACGATGGGACTAGTCCCAAAAGGCCTATAGAGAATCTACAGTCTACAATGTTGAGGAGATGGACCTATTAGGTAACAATTTTATAATTTTATATTATAATTATAATTTTGTGATTATTACCTCAATGGAACTTTATCATGAATTTTGTTATTGTTGTCGTCGACTTATTAAACATTTGAAAATACATGAGGGGCTCAAAGCAAAAGTGGATCAAGTCGAAAAATTGAAAAGTGAAATTGCGTTCAAAAATCAATATTTTTCAAAGCAAAGAAGGACCAATTGTTGTTTTGTTCTTTTTCATTGTAAAATATGTTTAATTCTACACCTGCAATTAAATGTATTACTTTCAATAAAATTAAATGCTGATAATGTTACAATTTTGTAAAATATTTTATCTACTATTATAACAATAAATGAAGCTTTAGTTTGTAGTTTAACAAAACCACAAAACACGCTATCAAAACATAAAATACATGTTTAATAAAACGTAAAATACACTTTAATGATTTTGTATAACTATATACATAAACTTATCTTAATTTTTTCTGGAAGTATATTAATAGTTACATCTTGGACTGATTTAAAACTTCTTCCTGATGAACCGTGAAAATCACCTTCTCCATTCATTACTTTAAATTCACTTATGAAACTAGCACGCAAAATTGCAGAATATAACAACAATGTTTGTTGATTTATCGTGCAATTTTTTTTTCTCCTAAGCCCAGATTACTATTTCTCTAAACATATCGTTTCCTCAATAAATAAAATCTCATTAATATACTACATACACAACATATACTAAAATATTCTGAATGTAGACAAAATTATTGTAGACAACAAGTTACAAAATTATGTTTAGTAACTTGTCTAAATAACGATGTTAATGGTTAAGTATGATACGAGGAATAGACTGACGTATTATATAGAAAGGAGCAGTGGTAGGTAGGCAGCCCACCATACTTGGCTGTTATGAGGAAAACCCACATGGAGCACGGCAGGTGATCGCAAATAAGGTTTCAGCTTCCTTTGCAGTGCCGACATTATTCAACTTCCTGTTAGAGTTCATTTGACTTTGTTTGTTTAAAACATGAATAATACACAGAATGTATCTGAAAGTTTTCTACAAATATAAATAAATATTACAAAAACAATCTCAGTTGTTTGAAAATCATTCTCTTTCTAAGTCACGAATTGTTCATTGTTTTTATTTTTCCTCTCCTCAGAGATGAATGGAGTTTATGAGAATGGTGTAAATTATAAAAAAAATATTTTGAACGAAATAAGTTGAAAGTTTACAGAATATACATGGATCTGTCAAGTTCTCACAAGGGAACTGACAACCACCAATACATGCCGAAAGCTAACTTGACATTTCTTCCAGAGAAGTGTTGAAATGTACAAAGACCGTGTCCAAAAAATTCCTTTTTAACTGCAAGGCACTAAAATCCAGCGCCAAAGCTCTCATTAAAAATATATGGAAGTAATACAACACTTCAATTTGTGGATTTGATAATCCTTACTATCTGCCGTCCGCGCCGCGTCCCGCCTCACTTCACTCCGTTCTTACTCAAGCAGGCAGGCCTGCTCGTACAGTGGGTTGACATTGCTGAATTCTGGCTTCGATTTATGTGCGCTGTAGTTAAAAAGGCATTATTTTTTTGCACACGGCCTTGGTTATACAAACAAGGTCTGTGAATAACAAGAATGCCGTCCGAACACGGCTAGTACGCCTAACATAGGGGCGGATGCAATGAGATAAAAAGAATACAATTTGTGGCAGGAGAAAATGGTAGTATCCCCGAGTAAACCCTGCCAAGACTTCGTTTCGTCCACCGCGAATTCTACCGAGACGCGAAGTCGAAACCCCCAGCGATGAGAAGCAAGAGTCTAACCTCTTACATCACGGAGCCACCTCCTCAACTAAGTAATATTTATTTTAAATCTTTTGTAGGCTTTTCGGAACATGTTCCATCATCAGCTGTTAAAATATGCCTTTTTATCGAGGTTCATTGCGAAAAATAGAAAATTGCGACAATTAGAGCGATTATTTTAATTTCAGGTTAACTTCTTCTTCTTCTTCCTTTCCGGTCTCAAGTGCATCGTTTCCCTGGCCGTCCCAAAGATCTTTTTCCGTGCTGTTTGTAGGTGTTGATCGTTTTGGGTAATCTTGTATTGTCCATTCTGTCTAATGTTCTTTCCGTCGGTATTTGTTCTCTTCTAGTTTATCGAGTATTGAAAATATCTCCAGTTCATTTCTTATTGACTCATTATGTAATTTATCCAAGCGTGTACATCTTTTACATATCTTAAACGTTTCATTTCAATTGCTTGAATGTGTGATATATCTTTTTTGTATATATTTGGAATGAAATTTATTGCTTTTTTTTGGAAAGAAAGGAAATACATATGCATTTACATCGCGCACGGGCCTGCTTGGCCGTACATGCATTATTTTTCCATGAATAAAAAAAATAAAAATAATCATAATATAAAAAAATGCCTATTGGTTACACACCTGTATCAAAACAATGAATAAATAAATAAATAAATAAATATATATATATATATATAAAATCTATGTCTACACTACATACACAATAATACACATTTACATTCATCTATAAAAAGATCACGTGTATAGATACAAAAAAAATCCCATTCTGTATATTAATAATTTTAAAAAATTGCTACAAAACAAATTAAAAAAAAGAGAGAGAAAAACACACACACATATACATACACACCCACACACATACACGCGCGCGCGCTCATAACCCCCTCCCTTCCCTGCAGACATCAAATGCACCATCAGGCTATTCAACTTATCGAGACTATTATATAATATAATTGAACATCGAAAACTAATATCATATTGAGATTCTTATTCTTGATAATACATATATCTTCATTTATCTCCAATTTTGCTATACCTCAATTTCCTTACTGTGCCAAAAAAATTGCATGTTTTCACTTCACTCTTGATCCGTCCTAAAATATCCCAGCACGCCACTCTCCCACGATCCGACCTGAGAAATCTCTCCTGCAGCAACTGTAATCTAAGTTGCTCTGTCTCTCTACAGAATGCTATAATATGCTGCCAGTTTTCACGGTCATTGCATAGAGAGCACATCTTTTTTTTTATAAGTACCCAAGATTTAGATCTATATAAAAACATCGGTGAAATGCCACTCAAAATAGTTCGATTTTGCCGATTAACGAATTTGGTCAAACTTTTTTCGTTTAATAATTTTAATACATTAAATTAATTTATGTCATGGTCATTTTCGATATCTGGTAGGCCTAAATAGGATCGATGAATATAGGCCTTGCAATTTTTTTCATGATAAACTCTTACCAGAACATGGAATTCCCTTCCGCCCTATGTCAGAGACTGTCAAAATAGGCCTATAACAATATTTAAAAACAAACTGAAGAATTATTTAATAACAAACAGACTTATACCCCTCACTGATACTATTATTTTCGCAATTAATAATAATTTCATTTATTTTATTAAAATAGTATTAAGATTAACAAAATATTTTCAGTTATTTGAAATATTGTATAATCGACAAATTAGTTTATCTCATTATTTTTCGTTGTTTTTTTTATGTACATTAGATAGGGACAGGCTACCAAACAATTTATCTAGCTTGTACACGTTTTATTATTAGTTTCAGTTTTAATTTTAATTAACATTAATATTATTATGTTATCGATCTTGATCTTATGGATATTATCTTATTGATCAAATCTTCATTTATAATTTAATATTAGAGTTAATTGTGATTGCTATATTCTAATGTAACATATCGCTCATTTGCTGCAACAACGTCATAACTCGAAAATCACGATTTTTCAGAAGCATTTGAAGTTTTAAATACTGTCATTCCAAGTCTCCCTGTGATATTAACTAAAATATCGTGATTTTTTTTAGATATGACGTTGTTGCAGCAAATGAGCGATGTTTATCCTAGTGAGTGAAAGAGAAGACCACATGGCCTCAACTCCACCAGGCTAAATAAATAAATAATAATAAATAACTATAATAACTTAACCAATCAGAATACGCTAAAAATAACTGAAACCAATTCACTTTTTAGTTAGAGATACTTAAGAATACGAAAACCTGGAAATATTTGAGAGGATAATATTAGGATGGAATTTACGTAACTGGATATACGGAATATGACTTGGATTCAGTTAACAGGGGATTAATGGAGAACCTTAGTTAATGCGTCACTGATATGCGGGTTCCATAAACAATAAAATCATTTAGTCAGATGATTATAGACATGTTACACTCACCTCCTTAAGCACGGCGTCCTGTTTTTTAGTGGAGAGGTTAAGATAACGCTCCTGACTCAAACAAAACTTAGCCGTCTGTTTTTCAAACTTCTTCTTGCCCTCCTGAAAAAAAAAAGAAACAAAATACACTTATACTAGTTCCGGGAACACATCACCAACTTCACAACACGAGAAACGCATGGCATCAGCTGACAAGTTACATAAATACAGTCAAGTATAAAGTCTAACCTTCAAATAAAAGCATCCCTTAGGACTACATAATTAATATTTTCGTAGTTAAATTCCTTCTCAGGGAAAGCTCATAAACCAATTTTCTGTATTTTCTCTATTAAATAGTACGTCATGCAGTACCAGCATCAACTAAGCAAATTACTCAAGTCTAATTTCAGTTTGATTTTGCTGGTTAACGAACTAATCTCACTTTTCTAAATTGATTGATATATGCAGAGTTTGGTTATGAAAAAAATGGTTTGGCTGATAGAGCGTTAACCCTTAAATTGGCAATGGGTCCTATACGATACATCAATTAGTTTATTTTATCTAATATTCTTAATAAAACAGAAGAAAACCGAGTAGAAATTACGTGAATGTGTGTACAGTTACACAATATACCCAATAATAATAATCATTACATCGTTTTCAGTGCGGTCCGCAACATTCAAATAACTGATAGGCTACGAGAAATTAGTACTTTGCTAATTTAAGGGTTAATATACATACTTAGACCAAACATACAGGATGAACCCGAACTCTACCGACAAACTTTCACAAGTTGTTCAGGGATGTTTTCTGAATGTTTCGGTAGTAATACAATTTCATGAGGGAATTAATCGGAATGTTGACGGAATTCGTAGATTTTTTATTTGCAATTAATATTTATTTATTTTATATTTATTTGGTTTAGTACCCATGATATTGATGGATCATTGCCGAGTAATTTTATTGTTTTCGATTTGTATAACTCAAGCAGCTTTCTATCTTTCAATTATATTATTAACAGTAATACACCTCTATTTTTGTTTCAGATAATTAGGGTAAATTAATACCAAAGGATTAGGTCGAAACTCATTACATTATTGTGTTTACTCGGAATATTGTTTTCAAATTACAAGTCGGCCATTGTGGTCTAGTGGTTATGTTCCTTGCCTCTAGTCCCGAGTGTCGCGAGTTCAAACTCGGCAGGGGTCGATGAGTTTTTAGGGTGGAAAAATCCAAGGCACAAGTCCTCTGGGAGAGACTTTAAGCCGTGGGTCCTGAGTCTGAAAATTTTAAGGCTCGTAAAAAACCGCAAGCCTGAATAAAAAGTCCTCTGTGCAAAATTTAACAGACTCAACTGAATGAGACCGGAACAAGTCTTATGATGCTTAATCCATGAAGTTGGTGATGCTAGTAATGATGATGATACTGAGACACGGGTATCGATGTTTTGTAACGTGTCCACCGCTGTGGTATTGAGGTAGCATGCTGCCTTGTCACACAGCGGGCTGGGTTCGATCCCCGTTGGGACAAGTTTTCTGGGTGATGTTTTCTTTTTCGTGGTTTTTCTCACCTGTAAGACAAATGACAGTAAACTTTAAGGCCCAAACGGTACCCGAATATCATTTGGTCAACATCATCATTAAGTTTAGGATTAAGGCCTCTCCTGGCGCATCATTACCATCATCAGCCATTACCTATCCTATATCATCGGGGATGCGTAACTCCGCCTTCCAGGCGCCCCAATCTCAGAAGTGGTTTACAATAACGCGATGCCAGGAGAAAATACCAGAATGTCGATATGACAACGTGGTGGCATTGAAAAAACATGTTTCGAAAAGTCTGATTAACTTCAGAATCTGTGGAAAAATATGTTGATACAGGTGGATATCTTATAATTCAAGGCCTATGTCTTTCTTTCTTTTTCTTGTTTAACCTCTCATTTGGAGGTACTTTCAAGTGCTCCTAGCCACTCCGCCCTTACAGGAATATGGCCTATCGCAGGAGGATTTTTTTAAATACGCAAACATGCTAATTTGACCACACAAGGGCATGAAGGGCCTCTCCGAACGAGTGATCCAGCCCAATGCCAAGGTCATGCCCGAGACAGCGCGAAGATTTAAGAAAAGTCATACCACTCATTCAATATTCATAATAAACAAGGATAATCCGTCCTGCATTACATTCTAGAGCTTTTTAGCATTGCACATTTTTTTTTTCAAACGAACAGGAAGCTAGCCGGATGCGTCAATCCCCAACCCGGAGGACCAGGAGTTTTTTTTTAATCAAGGTTCTGTTCCTTTAGCCCTTTATGAACCAACGCTTAAATGCAAAGCATAAAAATGCTATAATGGGTTCCACTTGGTAGAAGAAGAAGAGGATGGCCAAAAATATCGTGAAAGAACATTATGTGGCTTATCATGTTATTGCCCTAAACCCTTCAATTATATATTTTAAGACTCTCCTATATAACTACGTATGCAGACATGTGCTAGATTATATATATATATTATTTCCTTCATTTTGAGTGTTAGCGAATTGCATTTTCTTACACGCTTAAAGGTAAAACCATTATTCGACCAATAAAATGCAGTGATACATCTGGTTTGTTTACATTACAACTGGAACTTAGCGCGGAATAGGTATATTTTATATTTTTACACAATAAAATATAGGCCCAATAAGGTAGTTTGAATATGGTAGAGCTGGTTAAGCTATTCATTTGTGTTGAAGAATTTGCAGCTTGTGAATTAGCATTCAATGCGTAGTGTAGAGAAGAAACTCACCTTGACACCGCCGATGTGCTCTTTCCGGAAATTCTCCAGGGGAAGAATGATTTGGTCATAGGCTCGTTCCAACTGTAACAAAGAAAAGTCATTCGGTAAATTTAAATTATATGAACAATCGTAACTTGTGTGTATGAGAGTTAATAATCCTTAACACCATCACTCACTCTTACTCATCATTCATCAATGTAGCATTTCGTCTTCTTGAGTCCTAGAGAGAAATATTATGTATTTTTGTGTTAAGTGGGTTTTTTGCGGAAAAGTAATATTACGTACAATTATCTTTAGGTTCCAAATATTTTATAAACAAATATATTAAAATTTGATGCCATATTTAAAAATATATAACGAATTAAAGTACAGTTGTTAAAATATTTTGGATAAAAAACTGAGTCCCTTTTGGTTGTATGGAAATCTTATGTCCGCATGGCCATGAACCTTCGAGTTCGATAGTGCTAGTGAGTTATTTAATTACACTGGTCAACATGATTTTTGTCTCATGAGTACCGGTACCAATAGTTGCACTTAATGCAGTTTTTTTATCGTGTTTTCAAATATGTATTCGGAATTTCTCCATCACCCACAGTATTTTTTATTTCAATTTCAATTAATGGATTTAAATAATTATTTTTTAATAAACGTTCTTTCGTCCATTTGTCCATTGTAAAATAAAACGGGGAACACTTTCATCAGGAGATTTCAGACATGGAAAAAATATATCAAGGCAAATGGAATCCAAATATGCTGGCCGATTATTGTTGGACCATCAAGAGGGATGTTCCATAGGTGAAATATAGCATAAAATCTTCATTTCTTACTTTCTAGGTGAGTCCGAATGTTGGAATATTGTGTAGTTGCAAATATAGAAAATATTAAAGTGTTTGAAATTATAAATTCCTGTCTCTCGGAAACCTTGCATGATGGAGAAAAACTAGTATCATATTTGAATTCAGGAGAAAAAATACTATGATAATCACATATTTTTCTTTCTGAGACAAAAAAAAAAGTTTATTTTTTGTTGCTCTGTGTTATGGTCATTAAAGATAAATTTATATCAACACATTCTGATTATCAATTTAAAAAAGATTAAGAAAACTAAACGAAAGAGAGATAAACAGACAGGCAAATGGAGAAGACTTCATAAATGTTCTTTATAGGAAACCAAATATAATAAAAACAATTAAGTCTCATAGACTGAGATAGACAGTACAATTGGCAAGAATAGCGAATGAAAGAGGGTCATGAAAACTCCATGTAGGAAAATCAGAGAGAAAGCATCTAGTAGGTAGGCTAATAATGAGGTGGGAGAATAACATTAACCATGAATTGAGGGAAGTAAATTATACAGGGGATGACTGGAAAACAATTAACTCAGGAATAGGGTTGTAAGCAGATCTTATGTCCGCATGGCCATGAACCTACGGCTTCGATAGTGCCAGTGAGTTAGTTGATTATGGCCATTAAAGATAAATTTATATCAACGCATTCTGATTGCCAATTAAAAAAAGTCTAAGAAAACTGAAGAAATAATTAACATCTCGTAACAGCGCACAAGCTCAATAATTCGATCTCCTCAAACTGATGAATTTTTTAGAGCTATTAAATAAGATTGAAGGTGAAGGTAAAGTGATCCTACTACAGACCTAAGGAGGTCCTTGGGGGGGGGGTACGAAGTTAGGGCTCCCATGTTTCTAGACTATCAGCAATAGATGCCATCCGGGTTATCAGTTCTGCTGCGGCAGCGATATTTAAATTTCGGCTTTCATATGAACGCCTACTCATAATATTTTCATTGATTTTCAGAGAAGAGTTTTATATTTTATAAAATTACATATGTTTACCGAGTTTCGTTGCTAAAAAATGAAAATTGAAGCCGACAGAGACTATGAGTGGATTTCTCAACCGAAGTCTAAACCACGACCGCGGTTTTCCGATTTTTTATTGTTTCCGTAACAACCATAAAAACTAAAATTCTACGGTTATTAATTACAAAAACAAATGTCTGAATCATGTCTATGGTTTCATAATAATTCCTGTGATTTTTTAGTAATTTTTATAGGTGTTATGGAAACAATAAAACAATTGGAAAACCGGGATCGTGTTTTAAAATCCAGCCTATGACTCTCTTAATGTAGCCAAATGCCAGGGCATTTAATTAGTGACGCATGAATGGATTAACGATATTCTATCTGTTCTTATATATTTTTCGGGTCTCATTTCAGTTAGAGGCTGAGTCGACTACAGGGCCATGGTGCCGTGATGATTTAGGCCGGTTTAAAAATTCTGATGCCACTGAGATTCGAACCCGTGACCTTCCGGATTGTAAGCGTATTGCCTTAACCATATACGCTACGGCGTGCCCTATCAAATAAGAATAGTGAAGTTCAATCCAGCGGCATATTTGAAAAGCGAAATCTGGTACAGTATATAAAATGAGTGGTGACTCATAACGCAGTCAATCAAGTTTGGGTCCAGGGTTCACTTCTCTTGAGTTGCGTGAAAGCTGTCGTATCCGTGTCATCCATTTCACTGCGCAACAGCCTACTTTCCCCGTCACCTTAACATCCCCAGTAATTAATTCACATTAAGTAAGCGCATCAACATTTCACTGTTTTTACTCAATTTTTAATGAAATACTATTTTTAGTGTCTAGCATTTTTAATTGCTCTTATGTAGTAACTCTTGCGTGCCAACTTCTCTCAAGTAATCCCTTATTTCTTAATAGATCATTCATATATATATGGTATGATAAGAAAAATAAATGCCTGGACGGGATTCGAACCCGGAACTCTGAGTCTGTACCTCAGCGTGTTATCCATTACACCACCAGGCGAATCCAATTCAAACACTTATTTTTCTTATATATGTATTATATTCTCCATTATTACTAGATGTCGCGAGAACTCGGTCTTCACTGCCATCTTGTAGCTGACTATAACAAGTAAACAAATTAAAGAGAATATTTTTTTACTTATATATATATATATATATATATATATATATATATATATACATATAAGCTAATGTATGTATGTCTGCTTGTCCTTTATAGACTTCTAAACCGTTCAACCAATCTTCGTGAAAATTTATATACAGGGTTTCAGATGCGGCGAGTGTTTAGCGGTTATCTATTATGTTCTAAAATCACATTAGGTGTAGGAGTTCACCTGAAACGAACATTTAAAAACCGCTCTAGCGATCGCAATTTTCGATGTTTCACAACATAACTCGGAATATCCTATTTAAATAAACCGAGCTATGTATTATAAAAAAAAAAAAAAAAAAAAAAAAAAAAGGAAATCCGACTGATAGAAGTGAGGGTATAGCCCTACGTAAAATTTTAAATTAAATTTACTCTAGCAATTGCCATGTTTGGTTCGTCGCAGTGTATACCAGTGTATTAAATATTAATATTTAATTTATTTAGGCGTAGCAGCGCATGCCGGGTATTAGCTAGATTATAAAACGGAAGAATAGCCAATTTACAATGCACTAAACTAAAAAACTAAACTCCATGGCGCGACAGGCCTAGAAGGCCATTGGCCTACCACTCGGTTGCTGGTCTCACGTCAACATGTGTTAATCACAAATGTAGACGATGACCCAACCAACGTAGGAGTGACAAGTGGTCAGCATGTCGGATCCGCCAGCCGTTACATCTGGTTTTCTCAACCTGGGACCTCTACTTATTGTAACTACCCAAATGCCTCACGATGCTGGGTGGTCACCGGTCCCATACTGACCGACATTCCATGATAATTTTTTACCCATGGAGTTTCGAAACAGTCCAAGTCCCGAAGTCCTGCGCCAAGGCATCTTGCCTTAACCACTCGGCTATGGGGCGGAACTTTTATATTGTACATAATATCTAAAAATTTTATGGTGAATACATTTATTTTGTTGAATACAAATTTTCTAACATCTATTTTATTACTATCCCTATATGTGTACGTGGGAGAATAATATTCGGATGGATTTTACAGAGACGAATATGAACGGAATTTAGTTGGTTGAGGATAGGGACGAGAAGAGTGTTTACGATATGCAACATTGAACCTATAAGTCACAGAATGAAGAAATGGTTGGAATGCGTTAGTAGTAAAAAAAACTGACATCTTTAAAATGAAGAGCTGAAGATTAAGCCAACAGATTATTCTAAAAATCAATCATTTTCTATCATAATTCTTAACTTAGAGAGTAAGAAGTTTACGTGATGTATTCACCATTTCTTTGAAACTTTTCCACAGTCTTAAAATCTATGTGGTTGATTTGTGTATACATAAATAATCATTAGTTATATTTTGATGTAAAATACATTACATTCTACTAAAAAAGTAAAAGGGGTCAAGGGGAAGGTAGAGGTAGCACCTTTGTTAGGGGTAGACCCTACACTGGTCCTCTCCAACTCAGGGTTAAGTGGAGGAGATATGCAAGACCTTTATCTCTGATGACGCTATAACCAAGACCGTCCGTACGTGGTGAAGAACCACATCCTGCAAGATGTGGCCCTGCTTTAACTGAATACGGCGGATCTAGACATGGCTGTCGAAAAAAAAAGCCCCAAGACACTTTACCCCAAGTGTGAGTATTGGTAAGATTGTAGGAGAAGGAAATCTCCGAAAATAAACCCAGGAAGAGGACTAAGGGAAAGGGACCCTAACAGAAAACCTCCGGTACTCCAGGTGGGGGATGTGCGTCGGAATGGAAATCCACCACGTAAAACGATCTTTCTCAAAAGTCTCACGAGTAAACGGGATTTCTTCAACAAATAGAAGAACACAGGAACAATTGGAAGGAGCATCTGCAAAGAATGACAGAGGATAGGATACCAAAGATGGCACTGATATATAATCCTGTAGGACCAAGATCGGTGGGAAGACCAAGAAAGCGTTGGGCTGAACACATGTGAGATCGGAACAGGCAAAAACTTAGTCCATGAAGCATGATGATAAAAAGTAAGAATGCCTTCAAGGCTTTTATTACTAACTAACAGACTCAGTGGCACTATCGAACCCGTAGGTTCATGGCCAATGAGGACATAACCTCCCATACATCCTTATCCTGAGCTGTTTTCCAATCATTCCATGTATAATCTACTTCCCTCAAATCATAGTTAATGTTATTCTCAACTAACTAACTAACTAACTAACTAATTAACTGGAACTAACTGCACAAACCACCCCATTGCCCGTTTCGGAGCCGTTTAACAATTATGATGATCTTGTAGAAGATTTCCGGGCTGTTGTACAAGTCTCAAGACCACGGCCAACCGCCCGGAAATCTTCTACAAGATCATCATAATAATTCCGGCCGTGAAAGCCTAAGTCAACGTTTAACGATTAGCAGTCTACACTATTTAACCCGGAGGTTCATGTCCGAGCGAACATAAGCTCTCCATACATCCCTATAATCGAGTTAATATTTTCCAATTACTCCCTCATATTATGATTAATATTATTTCCCATATCATTGTTTACCTATCTACTGGGCGCTTTTACACTGGTTTTCCTACAAGAAGATTCCATGCCCCTCTTTTACTCCCCATTCGTACCACATGTTCTGTCCATATCAGTCTACAAAATTTAACGGTTCTTATAAAATTCGGTTTTCCATAAAAATCGTGTAGCTCCCTATTATGTAGTTTTATCCATTCACCCACATGTTGATACTTCTAAAATTAAATTTTTGCGCGATAGCGCGTTTTGTCGTACTTACAGCAATGACGACCATGGCTGGAAGTTCAACTTCCTACATTTCGGGGTTGCCAACCTAAATAACTATATTGTAATAAAATAACCATACTATAACATATTGCAAAACGCGTGTGGGAAGTAAAAAAATAAATAAAATAAAAAAAAATAAAAAAAATAAAAAAAAAAACACTGCCCTCTATGTATACTACATACAATGTATACACAAAAAATATCCAAAAGGCAATGCTAATACACATTATACGAAACAAATCACTGCATTTTAAATGAACCAACTTCATCTGAAACAATATAAAACAATAAATACGTACATGCCGCCATTTTATCACTAATATTGTTTCACAGCCTCCTGTAGTTTCAACTAATAAAGATTGCCCACACTGTTAACGTTCGTCAATTGTATATAATGAACGCAAATATTTCGAACGAATATATTATTTTACTATTATTTATTATTTTGAAAATATCATCGCGCAAAAAATAATGTACAACGCACGTTTGTGAAGTGTTTTACAGAATCTCGGAAATTAAAAACCTGGCTATCGCTCGGTTTTTAAACATTTGATTCTGTAAAAACCACTTCCCAACCTCGCATCGTAATATACTATTAAAGCACCGTTGAGGTTATGTAATAAAATATTAAAATTAGTACCAGATAAAACAATCGCCCTCAACAAAAATAAACTTCTGTTATAAAACTTCGTCGAGTGGTTAAACTATGAAGGCTTTCAAAACAATGTTTCGCCTTCTGCATATAAATGGTACCAGATCAAATGCAGAAGATGAAACATTGTTTTGAAAGACCTTATTTTATCCACTTGACGAAGTTTTATAACAGAACTTTATTTTTTGTTGAGGGCGACTGATTTATCAGGTACTAATTTTATATTTTAATATATCACCTATATGACCAGCCTCAAGGGCTAGTGGTCAACGTTTCTGACTACAGTTCATGAGTCCCGCGTTCGATTCCCGGCCAAACCATAGGAATTTTTCCTTAAAGGGAATCACTCGTGTGGTTGCCCATGGTCTGGAATTTAGGTTAAGTTTACGTTAAGAACTCTCTTGGCGCTTCATTATCATTTATCACCCATAATATCATTGGGGTAACGTAACTCCGCCTTCTAGGCGCCCCAACTTCATACATGGGTTACAATTAAGCCAATGCCAGGAGAGGACACCAGAAATGTCGAAATAACCTGGGGCATCGAATAGAAAAAAATACCTATACGTTGGTCACTGTTCATCCCAAACATTTTCCTAAGTTCTTTATTCTCAAATAATAATAATAATAATAATAATAATAATAATAATAATAATAATAATAATAATAATAATAATAATAATAATAATAATAATAATAGCAGCAAAAACAGTAATTGATAATAAAATTTTAGAGCAGGTGAACAGCTTTAAATATCTAGGTTTCAATTTATCATATGTTAAAATTGAAGATATTAATGACAAAATAAATACATTTAATCTAATGTGTGGCACTATTAAAAGAACCCTTAATAATACAAGAAAGGAAACAAAAATTAAATTTTATAAAGTAATGGCTGTTCCTGTATTGATGTATGGATCAGAATGTTGGACGATCACTAAAAGACAAGAACAAAGATTGCAAGCAGCTGAGATGCGATTTTAAGAAATATAGCAGGATATACTCTGCTGGATAAGACAAGAAATGAAGAGATAAGAAAGGAACTAAATATTTTCAAACTTACAGACCGAATAATTAAATATAGGAACACCTGGAAAGAACATATTGATAGAATGCCAGAAGGAAGATTTCCAAATTATTGCTAAATTATAAACCGCACGGAAGGAGAAATGTTGGTCGCCCACACAGAAGATGGTATGAACAATTTTAACAATTCTAGCTTTCATGAAACCGGAACGAGCCAACAGGCTTAATCCCTGGATGATTATTATTATTTCTACTCTAAAAGTAAGAGACCATGTTTCTCATCCATATATAGCAACAGACCACATTACAAAAATTAAATAAAAAATATATAATTTTGGCAAATTTTGTTGTATTAAATCCGACGTGAGCAAATGTTTATATTTTATTAATTACATTAAAACATAAACTGTAAAGAGTAAAGAAGATATCTTCAAAATCTTGGCCGTAAATTGCAATTTTCTAGTTTTATAATGGCAGAGTTCACATGCAGCAGTATGTGAATGCAATGTTATCGCTATGTTTACATTTACATACATGTTTCCTTATTGTCTCCCGTCTGTCATGCGGTTATAAATGTCTGTGTATGTTATGTTTTAATCCATGTGGAATGTAATGAAAAAGCACATCCTCTATAGCAGCAATGCCGCTCGCACATGGGATAGCGATATTACTGCCTTTTTACACATCTATTTTAGAGTTAGCTTTGAGCGACAAGACGCAAGGGGGAAATCTAATAAGAGAAAATGTGATTTTAACAAGAGAAAACTGCCTCTAATGAAATTAAAACAGAGTATGATAATGAAAGGACGGAGCAAGATAAAATGAAGAAAGTTCGTCAAAGAACTGCGTAAACTAAGCAAATTAACTAACTAACTAATTCACTGGCACTATCGAAGGTTCATGGCCGCGCAGATATAAAACACATCCCCATCCTGAGTTAATGTTTTCCAATCACCCCCTGTATACTCTACTCAAATCATGGTTAATGTTATTTTCCAACCTTATTCTAGGTCTACGAACTAGGCGTTTTCCCCTGGTTTTCCTTTAAGAATTTTCAACGCTCCTCTTTCATTCCGTAGTCCTGCCACATGACCTGTCCAATGCAGTGTACGAGACTTAATTGTTCTTATTATATCTGGTTTCCTATAAATATAATGTAGTTTAGTGTTATGGAATCTTCTCCATTCTCCTGTCTGTTCATCTCTACTTGGTCCAACATTTTTCCTAAAAGCTTTACTCTCAAATACTGAATACCTAAGCAAATTTAATTTATAGTTCGATTTTCGGATTTAAGAAATATATATTTTTTAAATTAAATCGTATATATCCAGTTACATTGGATCAAAATAAACATGGCGGAAACTAGAGAGATTTTTAAATCCCTACTCCTAATGATTTTTTTTTGAGAATACATTCCTCATTATATTTCAATTGCGTATACCTATTTTTTTTTTTTAATTTTCGCTTTAGGTAAGTCCCCAATCCTTATGATCCGATTTTGATGGTTAACAAACTCGATACATTACTTCTATTAATTTATTGATTACTATATGTCGTAATTATCACTGCTAGAGCGTTGACATATTTATTTGCAATGGTTACAACGGATGGATAGGGTTCGTTAGTCCTACAAGACAACCCATCTAGGACAGACAACTCTGGAGCTGGGTGAAGGCAATCGCCATTTCCCGAATAATAAAACCGTCATGAAAACGGGCTAGCAACCAACTTCAAGGTGTTTGTTACACATTGCTCGCAGCCAAAGGATCAAGTCTCAGATTAAAGACGGAAACAAAATATGACAAACGCTAGGAAAAGGACTACGATTTTTAACTATTCTGGGGAAAACATTATTTGCTATGATACACAATACAGAAATTAGAGACAAATGTCAAATTCAAGACGTAGCCAAATTTATTATAGACATACGAAACTATTGGAAAGAACATATAGAAAGAATGGAAGACAGCAGACATTAAAAAAAAAAGAGCTAAAGAAGATAGACCATTGAAGGGGAGAAGAGGAAGACCAGCCAAGAGATGGATTTGGGAAATAAACTGGATGAATATCCTACAAATAAAGAAGAAGCTCAATTTTGGTGTTTGCTAGGTACGATCGACAAAGATTTGTAAAAAATTTAAAAAAATATTTTCATTAGGACAATCTTAATAATTGAATTCCTCTACACCCTTCACCTCAACAGACAGTTCGTTTCCAGGTACCACGTGGTCTCCTCTATTTCAGGCTTCCTGAGAGTTCCAATCAAGGCCACTTCTTTCTAAGAGAGTGGCCAATCCAGCGCCATTTCCTCCTCCTACTTTGTATCTCTACTGGTTCCTCACTAGCTTTATCCCACAAGACTTAGTTACTTACAACTTCAGGCCAGTGTATATTGAATATTTTACGCAAAGTGATTTATAAATGTTTGTGGCATTTTATTATTAATTAACCGGCTCATAATCCTTATAATAACATATTTAACAGTGGATATCTCAACCGAAGTCTAAACCACGACCGCAGTTTACCGAGTTTTTATTGTTTCCATAGCAACCATAAAAACCGAAAATCTACGGCTGTTAAATTAAAGACAAATGTCCGAATCATGTCTATGGTTTCATAACAATTTCAGTGAATTTTCAGTTATTTTTATAGTTTTTATGGAAACAATAAAAAAATTGGAAAACCGGGGTCATAATTTAGACTTCGGTTGAGAAATCCACGCTCTGAATACTTCAAGTTTATTGAAATACTTTCATTTTTCTAGATATTTAAATATAAATAATATTTGCAAAATGACAAACAATTAAGGAAACTAACTCCATGGCGCGACAGGTCTAGAAGACCGTTGGCCTACCAGCCGGTTGCTGGCCTACAATTGAAAAAACGTTGACTGATTATGTAGAGAAAGATCTGAGGGATCTGGGTGTGAGAAAGTGGAAGGTGCATGCACAGATACAACGGAATGGAAGGCAGTTATGCGAGAGGCCAAGGTTCATTTTGTTGGACTGTAGAGCCATATATGATAACGATGACTAATTATAAAAAAAAACTTTTATCACTTGAGTTCATCGTGACTTTATTGAATATATGTAGTGATAAGCTAACTCAGCGACAACTTTTAAAACATTCGTTCTCTGTTATGTCAAGATCGTAAAGAAACAAGGCTTCGTTATCAACTGGGGCGTGCTCAAGTCATCTCAACATTTTTCTTTACATTCAATGTCCCAAATTGTATTTCGACATTCTGATGGCATTGGCGTAATTGTAATCCACTTATGAGATTGGGGCGCCTGGAAGACGGGGTTACGATGCCCCAATGATATAATGGATCATGATTAAGATAGTGGTGCGCCAGGAGAGTTCTTAATCCTAAACTTAATTTAAGGTGAATGTGAATGATTTTCTACCATGAGAATTGAAAGTATATGTTGATGTCCCTGGACATCTCGCAGGTCTGATGGGGCTGCCATCCACGACTTACAACAGAAGGGGTACCTCTTCCGCTCTGCTGACTGTTAACCCCGGAGACGCGTCTTCATATTTGTCCCTTGTAGAATAGGTGGCTCTTCCGCGTAGTTGTACTATCAGTTGAGGTCTTCACCCGTATACCTGGGCAGTTTCTCTCGTTATACCCAGTGACAGACTTTGTCACTAGTAATTAGTGTTCACTCCCGCGACGAGAACGCGCCTCTCAAGAGTTATAGCATTTGCCCCCTATGCGTTGGGCCGGGTAAATAGCCTTGTATATTTCCAAGGCTAAATGCTAAAGACGAAGAAATGTAGGAAGATCCAGTAAAAGATGGACATGTGAACCCATGCCTCCACCCCTTGGAATACCTCGGTCAAAGACCATACTCCCAAGTCCCAGATTCTTGTCCTCCCTTATCTACATCGCGTCCACGTTCAAATTCTCGGCAATAAAACCAACACCTCAGGGAGAAGATGTTCGAGTCGCAAATTCAGGGAAATTGCTGAGTTACATAGTACGTCAGGTCGCTCATTCCTGACGACCCCACAGTTGGTCCACGGGCTCCTCGAGCCTAGCCGGGAGGACTGCTGTCGCAGATCCACCGACCATTCCTCTGTTTTACCTCCAGGGACGCATCCTGCAGCCGTTGTGAGACCGGCTAGGACTTCAATCCTCAAGCCCCACAGTGTGAGACTTTAGTACGTCCAGGTGCTCATCTCCTGGCGACCCCACAGTTTGTCCACGAGCCTGTAGCTTAGCCGGGAGCAGCACAGTTGCTCCCCTCTGCGCTGGTCCGAGCAGGGACGTGTCCTGTTGCTGTTGTGGGCCAGCATGGAGCTCGCAAGCTCCAACAGGTAAGCAAATAGTACGACAGGGCGCTCATCTCCTGCCGACCCCCACTAGTAGTTCACGAGTCCCTTGGACTTAGTCGGGAGGACTGTCTAGTAGATTCACCGACCTTTCCCCCAGTGCACCACCTGGGGACGTGTTTTGTTACTAATATGGGTCCATCCTGAGCATTAGTACGTCAGGTCGCTCAGATCAATTCTAACATGAGATCGGAACAGACCTTAGGTATAATTCTTGATGCTGATGCTGCTGATGATTAACGATGTTGATTATGATCGCCATATGATGTTTGGGGACCTTTTAGACCTTAAAGTTTCCTGACATTTGTCTTACGGGTGATAAAAAAAAACAAAAACCCATATAGGAAACTTATCCCGATCGGAGATGGAATCCAGGGCCCGCTGCGTTACAAGGCAGCACGCTACCTCGAGGCCACAGGGGTGGACCGTCATTTCAACCTAATAAACAGCATTCTGTAACTGTTTTCCCGTTAATCATAAAACTTTGTAGCTAATTCGAATAGGAATCGGAATAACGGGACATTGTATTTGAGTAGGCCTATGAACGAAATGGATTTGTGAAACAAATGTACTTTAACGAACTTAACATATACGTACATCGTCAATAACTTTGTTCATACGTTAAGCAATAAATACTGATCAATCAATCAGTTTGAAACAGTTATGGTCCACTCTCACCGAAATATTGTCGAAATGAAATTTTCAAACCCGATCGGCAATTGTTTGGAAGTATTATTGTTGAACACGACTCACAAATGTTTCTAATTTGTAAGTTATTTGTAAGCCTATTCTACCAAAACATTGTTGCACAATAAATTCAGTTAAATGGACATGTGACACGAATAGGAAATGAAAAAGGGCATGGAAACTCTGTAGGAAAACCAGAGGGAAAGCGCCCAATGAGGTGGAATAATAGCATTAATCATGATTTGAAGGAGGTTAATTATTAAGGGGATGATTGGAAAAATATTAGCTCTGGATAGGGATGTATTGAGAACTTACATCAGCGCGGTCACGATGCTATGGATTCAATAGTGCCAGTGATTTTTTTTTTTCGTTTATAGGCCTATATAGATTTTCAATGTTTACACAACTTTCCGCGGGGGCACGCCATAGCGTAGTAGTTAAGGTATTACACTACAAGACGGAAGGTCGAGGGTTCGAGTCTCGGTGGGGTCAGGATTTTTAACTAACCCAAACCTTGTGGCGGCACTATGGCCCTGGGGTCGACTCAGCCTGTAATGGAAATGAGTACCAGATGCTTGTTCTGGGTGTAAAGGCGGCCGTCACGCAGGGCTGACAACCCGGCTGACATCAAGTGCCGATTGTCCAGAAAAGTGGGAGCCTTAACCTCCCACTACCCCATGGGAGGCCTGTAATGGGATCACTTTACCTTTACACAACTTTCTGTGCCTAAAGTTTTATTTTCCTTCCTGCATTCGTCCCTATCCATCCAATCCATGTCTTCCAGTCCTCTTGCTCTCGTTACAGTTAATTTGTTGCATCCACGAGATTCGAGGTCTCCCTTTCTTTCTTCTTCCAGGTGTATACCATTCCAATGTTTTTCGGAATTAATTACTATTAAATAAAGTACGCAACTTATTTGAATTTTATTAATATAATTAATTAAAAGTATCGTTATCTGTTCTTTTAATTGGAATCACTAAATAATATTTTAAAATACCACGCGAGTTTTCATCTGTTTGGACAATTTATTCTTGTCGGTACGCACCGGTCGAGAATTATCAACAAGGCCCTCGATAATTCTACAATTTCTCATATTTCTGTTTTAAACCAATATTACATATTATCACGAAATGTTTATAGTAATTCTTTTAAAAAATATTTCTTTCAACTCCGTGTAACCGGAATATTTCTTAAATGCAAAGATATTCACGAATCCTGAAGTTTGTGGGGTAATTCAAGACATGGTGATCTTAAATGTACGCTTTCATGACATGTTAATGATGTAAGTTTTGAAAAAAGGAATTTGTAGGAGAAAATAAGAGTGTGAACAAGCTACAGCCGATGATCTGGAAATGTGACCGACTTATTACCAAGGTTACTGACACTGCGATAAATATGGATGACGGAGAAAGTGGCCATGACTCAGTTATTCAGGTATCATCGCACGCAGTAGCCTTCAGCGATAAGCAGGTGCAGTAATTACACATTTGTTTTCACTGCATCCAAATAAAAATTACTAGCATTTCAATTTTAAAATACAGTTGAAGAGTTCATTGAGGAGAAAAAAAGTTGATAACCATCTTCACAATTCCTTTAATAATTGGACAGCGTTATGCATCAACCGGCTATGCGACATTATGCAAGTTTCGAGAAAAATACGTTTAAGTCAAAGTAACAATACTGGATATAGCAAAGTTATTTTTCTTGCTTGACAATTACGCATCAACAATCTAAGAGCGGGAACTTTTGGCGCTTAGCTGCATGATGCAAAATTTAGATTAGCATTTATGAAGATCTGGTTCCATAGCAGTTTGTTGCATGACATAGAATCACTGATAGGACTGATGGCGTTTACATTTTTCTTTAATAAGGAGATCATATTTAAAGGTTTGGCGCTAAAAGCACACTTACTTCATGAGCCAGTGCAACAGATGGCATCAAGATCTCAAATTTCTAAAGATGATGCTTAGCCGGTTGTTGCATAACATCTTCCAATTATTAGTAGAAATAAATTTTCTTCCACGTTTTCGCACTATAAACGATCCGTGACAGAGTTGAACTTTTTGAAGAGGACTTCAAGCAATTCAAGGAGACAAAATTAGAAACACTGAAATCAAAGAAACAACACTGAGCAAGAAAGAAGAAACTTTTTTTTGTCTCAGGAAGAAAAAATATGTAATTCTGATAGTATATTTTTGCCCTGAATTCAAATATGATATCGGGTTTTCTCCATCACGCAACGTTTCCGAGAGACAGGAATTTATAATTTCAAACACTTTAATATTTTCTACATTCGTAACTACACAATTTTCGAAAATTCGGACTCACCTAGAAAGTAAGAAATGACGATTTTCTACTATATTTCGCCTGTGGAGCATCCCTCTTGATGGTCCAACAATAATCGGCCAGCACATTAGGATTCCATTTGCCTTGATATCTCTTTTTCATAGCTGAAATCTCCTGATGAAAGTGTTCCCCGTGCTCATCACTCAATGGACAAATGGAATTAAATAATTAAAAATAATTAATTTAAATCCTTTAATTGTGGGTGATGGAAAAATTCCGAATACATATTTGAAAACACGATAAAAAAAACTGCATTAAGTACCACTATTGGTACTCATGAGACAAAAATCATATTGACCAGTGTAATGGATGTTCAAAAAGGTGTTTTACAAGTTATTGAAGAAAGAAGATTGAAATGGTTTGGCCACGTAAAGTGATTGTCAGATGGCAAGATACCTAAGATGATGTTAAATTTTGAAAAGGAGGGCAACAAAAGGAAGGGGAGACCAACAGTATGTCAAATGTGTAGTCATCTGTATTACCGACATTTTCCGCGCGACTACAATGTGACGTTGAGCCACAATAGATGACAGTGAGTATTTTTTTGCGAACTTATTAATTAATGAATTTTACAGTAAAAAAGTAACATATTTTTATCGTCCGGCCATGACACGAGAATTGAACGTTTGGGCAGGACAACGTCTGCCGAGTCCGCTAGTTAATCTAATAAATAATAATTGAAAATACTACGATCATAGAGAGAGTATCTAGTATGAATATATGTTAAGGCCGCGAGTTTTATCTGCAGTTACCCAACATTATCATGACATGAGGGCAACTATCGGAACATGTTTGAAATATAACTTAATGCGGGATGTGTAATCCTAAGATTAGAGAAGTCGAACAAAACAAATTGTTATTAAATGTGCCAAGAGTTACGTTCGTAGATTTCAGAGATTATGGAAGAGTTCCTCAAGATAATTAGAGTCATAAAACAATATTAGTGACGTTGAGAAAAAAAACAAATTGAGCGTATAAAAATTTTCTTCTTCCTTCTTCGTCACGGTTTAGACTTTTTGATAGCTCCAAATTGCTGCTCTTTCTATCTTTTCTTTGGTCTTCCCAAATTTCTTCTTCTTCTTGGTGAATAGTTGTATGCTGCTTTTGGTATTCTGTTCTCAGTCATCCTTGCTAAGTGTTCTTTCCACTTTGTTCTGTATTTCACTATTGTTATGTTTAATTCCTCTACTTTTAGTTGCTCTCTTATTTCTGTGTTATGTTTTTGTCTGTTCTTTGATCTATTTGTCTGAGGAATTTCATTTCAGCAGCTTGGATTTTGGAAGATTGTTGTGTTGTCACTGTCCATGTTTCGGATCCGTAAGTAATAATAGGAAATGCCATTGTCTTGCATAATTTCATTATAGAGTCTTTTCTGGCTTTATTTTTTAAAGTTCTTTTTAGTGTTCCTGTTATATAATAAAACTTATTTAGTTTGTTATTTATATCTGTTTCCATTGTATATGATATTTCGCAACCAAGGAAGTTATATTTTGTCACTTGTCCTATTGGTTTCTTTTATTTTTTTATTAGGAAATGTGCACTCAGTTGAGCATTAGTGGTGGGACAGGACACACACCCAGACCCAAGGTGGATATTTTTTTAAATCCCTACCCCGCCGGGAATCGAACCCGGGTCGCCGGAGTGGAAGGTAGGGACTCTACCGAATACGCCACGGAGACAGACTTGGTTTATTTTCTAATACAGTATTATCTTCGTCCGAACTGGTTGAACGCCCTTGGAAGTCATTGTTTTTTTTATTTTTCTGATGATATTTCCATATTATATATATATTTTTTATATTTCGTTTAGTTTATATAGCATTCTTTGTAATTCGTCTTCTGCGCCACGAAATTAGGCCGTTTGAACTGTTTTCATGTCAAATGGGATTAATGAGATCTAGTAAATGGGCGTCTAGCACTTCTATGAGCTATTAGTTTGTATTTTAATAACAGTTGAGGGATTCTACATATAGGCATTCTTTTAACATGTTCATAGCAGTCATTTCTCATTCTGTGAATTCTATTTGTTAAATTAAAAATATTAAGAATTTTCTAACATCTTTATTTCTTTTTGTCTGAAATTGTCACACCTGCTACTGAAAGCAATAACTTCATTTCTGCAGTTTCTATTTTTCTTCTGTCTAAACGGTTAAATTATATTATTTATTATATTAATAAATATGATACTCTTGGTAATATACGGAAATAGAATACTAATAAAATAATGTTTCGATAAAAGTATACATCTAAAGGTTATAGGGTCAAATCCGGTCGAAGTTATTGAATTTAATAAAACTCAAAATATCTTTAACGGTAATTTTTAGTCAACCTTTTCCATTTATTTTTTGTTATTTCGGACTGCACATACAAAATAAAAAGTTCGCCACGCAGGAATTGCGTAAACTAAGCGAATTCTTCAGTAATTAGAATATATGGCCCTATTTTGCTTCTTGACTTTGAGGATATCAGGACTCTGGGAATTAAAAAAATAAAAAATAAACTAGAAAGTACAAGCGAAAGACGGAAAAGTATGGGGCGAGCTTTCGTTCCATTTATATTATGATGATTTCAAGTTCGTTATCATAAAAGTTTCTTGAAATTCTTGCTGCCCTTCGTACAAAATCCATTTCCGTTGCCAAAAGATACTTATTTGTTTTTGTTCTTAATGGCCAAAGTTCTGCTGCATAAGTAATAATGCTTTTAACAATTGTATGATATATATTATTAATTTTATTTTTATTACTTATATTTTTATCGCACAATATTTCATCGAGGCAAGTAATTGAAAAATTTCAAGAAGAGAAAAAACAAAATAGGAACTCAGTTATAAGGGAAAAATTAAGATTGAAGACACTATTTTAGATTATATTAAAACTCAGCAATTAAGATGGTACGGACATGTCCATCGAATGGAAGAGGATCGGCTACCAAAATATGTTTTGGAATGGAAACCTGAGGGAAGACGAGGCGGAGGGAGACCTAAAACTTCCTGAAGTCAGGGAATATATTTATACACTAAGGAGAAACATCTACAACCAGGAGATTGGATGAACCGACATATTGGATATTACGAATCGGACGATGTCAAAGATATCAATCAACCGATGATCTATCTATCTATTATAAAAGTTTTCTGGGATTATTAACAATCCCAACATTTATACCCATCAATTTTAGAACGATCTGTAAAGAGAATTTAACATTACTTTATGAATGTATTATTTCTAGCAAGTTAAAAAGACGTCTGAATGCGGATACGGAAACAAACAAATTGAAGGATGAAACATTGCCACATCAGGAAAAGTAAGATAGGCAAGTTCAAGGAAACTCAATGAGTAAGCAAACAAAGCTTAATTAACACTAACTCTAGCATTTCAAAACACAAGAAATTAACTTAATACCTGTTCACAGGACTGTAAACAAACTTCTTTCTGTTTTGTTCCATATGTTGAAGATATGCATGAAATGAGCAATCAATTGCTCAAAACTATAAATGACAATGCATTCTGTAAAATATAGTACAATGGATTTAAGCTTCATATATAAAGAAAAATTATATTTTATTAGAAGTTTTTTAGAGGTTTTATTAGTTTAATAATGTAACAAGAGTCCGCCGTCGTTGTCTCGGACGCAGCGGGCTCGGATTCGATTCCAGGTTGTGACAAGTTCCTGGAGGAGGATTTTTTGGGATTTTCCTCATCTGTAAGACAAATGTCGGGACAAAATTTAAGGCCCATATAGCCTCAAAATTCATTTGACCATCATAATCAATCTATCATATTCATTTATGAGTGAATAGTTTGTTTTGTCTTAAATATTCGTGTTATATCGTAGATGGTCCTAGCACTGATCACTCATATGGGGAAGCCCTTATCCTTATGCGGTAAAAAAAGTATGTGATACAGGTTTCAAAATCTTCACCTCGTAAATCGTGTTCTTATAAGTTCCAGTGCCGTGGGGCACGTAAAATGGTCTACAAAGAAAGACGCTAAATTGATTAAAAATCCAGATATCATTATTAACAGTATGGTTTAGGCCTATTGGCTATTCCGACTTCAGATAAATTAAAAAAAATAGAAACAATAAATTGTAAAAATACTTTAATTTCCGTCACATTATACAATGACAACTATATATGCGTTAGTTATTTCCTCCCAATTCAACATATCGTATTAAATTTTTTTTGGAAGGCCAAATTACCTTTCCCCAATTCAAAAGTTAGCATGACTGATGTAAAAACATAGAGAAAACTCATTATTTTAGATATCCGAATGAATTGTTGGTAGAATTTTTATAAATACGCTTTTCAATATCTGAAGTACTTACCGAGATTCAAACCGATGCAGTCATATTATGTCTTATAAACCTGGCATGTAAGATATATATGTTTTCAAAATAAGCTTATGATTAGGGCTGAAAAAAGTATTGGTTATATGCTATGCTGCATCTTACTTAGACCGGTATGTTTACAAACTGCAGGTTAAAATATTATAATTATATTGTGAAAAGAAAAATCAATGTCTGAACCAGGAATCGAACCGTGGACCTATAGTTCTCCAGACTAGTGTGCAGCCCACTACACCATTCGAGACTTGGCACAAACACTAACAATTCTTTCCACATATACTCTATATAATTCTCGTTTTGTCCGCTGCCAGGTAGGTGACACTACCATCGCCAACGGCCGGCTTCGTTTAGAAGTATCTATATTTGAGAATTTTACTCCACCACTTTTTTATAAGCAGTAAACTATGTTATTTAACATTTTCCAACACTGTTATTTTAACACAGTTCCAATAATTGATCATATTATAATATCTATTATTGGAACTGTGTTAAAATAACAGTATTGGAAAATGTTAAACTGCACATTGACACGCGCTACTCGGGACAGACTTCTAGTCAGTCCGCTTTGTGTAGGAATGGACTCATCTTTGCAATTTTTTTTGTTTTTGTTTCGGCATTCTGATAGAATCACACGTCACGTAAACAGGTCTATTACTGAGAAGAGTCGAACATACACATTCTCCGCTCCGAGCGGAAGTGGAGACGCTCGAAAAAAACACACGCATTTTGTAAACAATGTGTAGAGAGATTAGTTAATATCCTGATACCGCTATTTTTTTCAGCCCTACTTATGATATAATCACATATCCAATGCTGTTTGCATAAATGACTTGACACCGATCATTCTGAAACTTTAAATAAATAAATAAAATAAAAGGACAGACCCTAAGCCAAAAATATAGGTAGGGCCTACTTAAAAAAATAAAATAGGATATATACAATGGAACCCTTATATTACTGTCTTTTTATGCAATTTATTTCAAAATCTGATAACATATATAACTGTAAGCATTATAATATCTGGGTCCACCGCTGTGATCTGGAGGAAACCGTCGCGTCATTGGTTCGCATCAGCCCGCCCGGGTTCGATCCTCGATCGGGATAAGTTTCCTCGGTGAGATTTCTCGGGGTTTTGAAGACCCAAATAGTCCCCGAACACCATTTGGCCATCATAATCACCATATAATGTTCGCCTTATTTACCGGTAGTTTGAATGTAAGGTCCCGCGCCGTAGCCGAGTGGTTAAGGTAAGAAGACTTGGTGCAGAAAGGGAAGAAATTTTCTCATGGAATTTTGGCCAGTATGGGACCGGTGCCCACCCAGCATCGTGAGGCACAATAAGTGGCGACTCCAGGTTGAGAAGACCAGCTATAACGGCTGGGGGACCCGACAGGCTGACCACATGTCACCCCTACACTGGCTTATGTCGTGTACCTCTGTGATAAACACATGTGGACTTGAGACCAGCAGTCGGCTGCTAGGCCAAGGGCCTTCTAGGCCTGTCGCGCTTGGAGTTTTTTTTAATGTAAGAGTGAATGGTGTTTCTTTCTTAAGTGTTCGCGTTGTCTCCGAAGTGGCAATGAAATTGAGCTTATCACTTATACGGGGAGGTCCTCCATGTCCATATGTTGTAAAAAAACTATGTACAGTATGCGATTCATAGTTTAATAATACGTGGTATTGTCCATATAAGGAATCGGTGGCGCCGAGCACGTAATAGTAGGCTTCCTACGGAGAGAAGTTAAAAAATAAAGTAAATAAATAAATAAAAGTAAAAAAGGTGTTATATGTGGTAATTAAATCAAAGGTTAATGAAGCAAGAATAATTATCTCCATGAATTTAAATACAGACAATACGAAGTACTAGTTTCATAAAAAAAGACAACTTTCTCAAAACAAAACATCACATTTTAATTGAATTTGTCGGAGTAAAAAAAATAATCATTTGAAGCGCATGTCTAAATTAGTCGAGCACGTTTTCATGCATCAGCTTCATTTACGTTCACTTGTCGAAGGCGAAATAACGGAAAATGTTAGAATTCAGAAGATGACATAAGAACAAAACTTTCTAATTGTCTACAACAAGGTCTCCATAGAAGCAAGAGTTAGAGCATTTCAATGATTCAAAACTTTAGGCCAAGAGTCAAGAGCAATATTATGGAAATACACTTGACACATACTGACTACTGTATATCATATGAAATTGCAAGCGAATGTGCATGGAAAATGGAAGACACAAAGCACGTAATTTTAAATTCAAAACGCCGCTGGCATCGAACTCTGTCAAGCCTTTCTTCACTATTTACACCTGTCCCACTTAACAGCACTCATCAACATGCCTTTGTTTAATAATAATAATAATAATAATAATAATAATAATAATAATAATAATAATAATAATAATAATAATAATAATAATCTTCTTCCTTTCAAGTGTTAGGCCAAGACCTGTTACGATCCTATAGAATTTTTTCCCTCCAGCGTTTCATAGGACGGCCCAGTGATCTTCGTCCTCTTGATATATAATTATAAATAGCTTTGGGGATCCGATTTGAACTCATTCTTTCTAGATGGTGTTTCCAATTTAGTTGATACTGTTTAATATATTCCAAAATTGGCGTAGTTTTCAATTCTTTTAGATATCGGTGTTCCTTTTCCGTTCCCATCTGGTGTAACCCGCTGTTCTGCGCATAAATCTCATTTCACAAGCCGTTATTCTGCTTTCATGTTGTCTTTTTAATGTCCATGCTTCACTACCATACGTCAACACTGGTCTAGCCAAGTTTCATAACTTGATTAATAATTCCCAAACTTTTATTATAACTAGTAATTTTTATAATAATAATAATAATAATAATAATAATAATAATAATAAATAGCCTATATATTTGCGGTTTTAACAATGTTGATTTGTCTTCAATTTCGCTTTATAATTTTTCTCCATTCGTCTCTATTATAACACATTTCTTCCTCTACTTCCCATCCTTCAAAGTTTCTCTAATCCCTTGGATCCAAGTGAGATTTGGTCGTCCTTTCCTTCTCCTTCCTGATGGTGTCCATTCCAATAATTTTTTTGGTAATCTTTCATAATAATAATAATAATAATAATAATAATAATAATAATAATAATAATAATAATAATAATAATAATATTATTATTATTATTATTATTATTATTATTATTATTAACAACAACAATAATATATTAGGCCTATATGTATGCGAAATATGAACTCTTACTTTAAGGGAGGAAAGAAAATTAGAAGTATTTGAGAATAAGGTTCTTAGGAAAATTTTTGGGCCAAAAAGAGATGAACAGACAGGCGAATGAAGAAAACTACATAATAGTGAGCTACATGATATGTAGGTATAGGAAGCTAGATATAAGAACAATTTTGTCTCGTAGACTGCGATAGGCAGGAGATATGGCACGTATGGGGGGTGTAAGAGGTGCATGGAAGCTTCTTATAGGAAAACCAGAGGGAAAGCGCCCAGTTGGTAGACCAAGAATGGGGTGGGAGAATAACATTAATCATGATTAGAGGGAAGTAGTTTATACAGGGGACGATTGGAAAGCATTAAGTCAGGACAGGGATGTATGGAGAGCTTATGTCCATTTTCTTAGTTAATCATCATCATCCGGTATCATGGCAGCTGCCGCCGTCTTCCGGAAACCAAACGCCATTACTCTCTGTCCATCCATTGATCTTCCTCCAATCCTCTGATATTCATAGACGCTTGTATCTCTTCTATCCAAGTTTTCTTCGGTCTTTCTCCCTTCCTCCTTTCCATTGGGATCC
Organism: Diploptera punctata; assembly: GCA_030220185.1. Taxonomy (NCBI): domain Eukaryota; kingdom Metazoa; phylum Arthropoda; class Insecta; order Blattodea; family Blaberidae; genus Diploptera; species Diploptera punctata. The sequence continues at coordinate 1,552,981 of JASPKZ010001233.1, read as the reverse complement.
ATTCCATAACAATTTTAGGCAATCTTTGCTCTGGCATTCTTTTGACATGGCTAGTTAATAGTAGTAATAATAATAATAATAATAATAATAATAATAACTCAAGAAGATATCATAAACAGAGATATCTTTAAAATTGAGCTGCGCAAGTGGTGGGTTGACCAAGAGGACAAACCCAAGAAAAAAACTCGAACAATTTGGACAGAAGAAAGAAAGAAAGGCCATAGCCAAGAAATGAGGGAAATATGGAGTCAAAGAAATGCCTCTATGTATTTTGCGTTATACAACATGGGTTCATTCCCAATAAAAATAATAGCTTTACTTTATAACCAGGTTAAATAAAATTTGCAATAATAAGTTTACAACAAATGCAAGTTGCAATAAACTACCTAGATATTACAATAGCTAAAATTTAAACAACAGCAATAGTTCAAACCAGGACTATTAATAAGTGCTAAGTAGATGTGAAAAGAGGCCGATGTTAAATGGACAGGGCTCTGACTTCTCGTGGTGCATGAAAGGTGCGAGCCTTAATCTCTTAATCCCCCAAGGGCCTCCTAAGTCCTGTAGTAGTATAATTATACTCTGTATCTACATATCAGGTCTTTATTAACATACTGCAACAAAAAGTGTACATTTTTTATAGTTCTTCGATTATTGTACAGTGTCATTTTCATTAGAATTAGTTTAACTTATGCCCCAAATGGGAGTCAGTGACCAATCACATTTCAATGCATTTTTTACAACCAATCTCAGTCGTGTTTCACCTCGATAATTATCAAATTTTAATCACCAAAATAAAGAGAGCTCCTCATTTTTAATATTCTGAACAGGTCAGAGCATTATTTTGCAGTGACTGACTCTCTCACAAATACGTAGAATATAGCAAATAATGAATAGATTCCTTTGAACTACACATTTGATAATTGTGTGTTCAATAATTGTGCTTTTAAATAATTACTTTACTGAGTTGTTTCCTAAAAAAACAATTAAATCTATCATGTTGGTCATAATATACAATTTGATGTGTTTCATTTTTCTCCACTAGGGTGCATTCTTAAAATATTGCGATCCTATTTGGCAATAAATAGTATGATCAAGTTGCAGTGATGAACAAATGAAACATTACCAAACATTTCTCATTTGTTTTCAAACATCGCCGTTTACATTAAATATATAAATATTTAAAAATACTTACTTTACTCACTGGCACTATCGAACCCGCAGGTTCATGGCCGCGCGGACATAAGCCCTCCATACATCCCTATCCCGAGCTAATGCTTTCCAATCATTCCCTGTATGGGTTCCCTGAAGTAGTCCCCGCCCGGAGAACCGAATGGGGGACTATTTGACCTCCGGAAAATTTTACCCCAGTTGAACCCATGTCCGCATTTCTTGACGGTTGTATTTTTACGGTGAAAGATCGTCACTCTTTCGCCCAAGGTACTTTTTTCGTCTGGCTTATCACCTTCGACCAGTCCGGCATGGGTAACCCTATCGGCAGCAATGCTACCGCCAGCATAGCTCTCAGGATCATTTAAGCACGCAAGCCACTCCACCACGACAAGGTAAAGATACCATGGAGAAAAATATTTTAAAATAACTATATTTAAATAATGCTTTGTGAGTAAACAGCTTAATTGTATTCGTTAAATAGTCGTAACAAATTCCACTCGATTTCTAAATCCTCTAGATAAATTGGAAATCACTAATGCCATTACTTATGATAAAGAACTTACAGTGAAACTAAATTATTGTGAAAATGTGATTTCGTGCGAAGTTATATAAATACATTTTATTATTTAGTTTTTTGCTTAAATTTGCCTTTATGATTACAGTCCATTTTTTATTAAGTTATATTCTTTGTGGTCGTAAATAGGGTCCTTGAAATGGAATTTGGCCACAACAGTTTATTTTTTTTTTTCGAATTGCTGCAGATTGCCATTTGCTCAAGAATCTCCTCTTTTATATATAATTTTATTAAAAGCGAGAGAAAAATTAAACGATAGTTTATACAGTAGTTTGATAAAGCATAACGTGTTCTGAATCGGACCCATGTAGACGGCAGCAGGCGACTGAAGTCTGGTTTTTGTAGTAATACTGAAGTGACAGTTACATACTGTAGGAAGTGATAGTGAGGCGCGACCTAGTTCTAAACTCTGGTGATAACACAAACAGCTCCACTTCTCTGCATTCCTATTTCCAATCTATCAGCCATTTATCATTCCTTCAACTTCAAATTTCTTACAGGAAATATAAAAGTGGCACTTCTATACAATTTCAATATAGTAGAAAGTTTAATCATTCATCTGTGACATTACAATGAAATTATATATATTCAAAATACAGTGTGCGTCAAATTAAACTATAATTTTTGAAATGCCATAACTCAACGAATAGCAGAAATAACAAAGTCATTCAAGAATAATTGTATAAAGAATTTAAAGCAGCCACAGAAGATATAGGCCTAGAAATCAACATACATAAAACACAAGTTATAATACAGACAAGTGTTAAACCAATGACAAAACAACAATCTAATAGTATAAAAGAATTAGGTTTTAACATTGTGAAAAATGTTAACTATCTTGGCTCATGTATTACAGATAATAACGACCAACACATTGAAATACGAAGAAGACAAACTGGCCAACAAAGCTTATTACTCACTTCATAAAATAATGAAGAGTAACAACACACATTCAACAACTAAAATAAGGCTATATAAAGTTGTAATAAAAACAGTTTTGACTTACGGTAGTGAGATATGGAGCCTCACTAAAAGATATCGGGTACCCCTAAATAATTTTGAAAACAAAAAAGTACTCAGGAAAATGTTTGGACCGATAAATAGTAATGGCGGTGGAGAATACGATACAACAAAGAATTATGCGACAAATACAATGAACCTGACTTTATCTCTTTTATTAAATTAAATAAATTGGAATGGTCTGGTCATGTACAAAGGCTCTCAACAGACCAATCACAAAAAAAAAAAAAAGGGCTTATAGCAAGTTTTATGGGGAATAGACGAGTTGGAAGACAAAAAAACGATGGAAGGATGGTATTAAGGAAGATGCTGCAAACCTACTTAATTGTCGCAACTGGAGGCTTGACGTGCGAAATAGAAATGATAGGAGGCAGAAGTTAAGGGAGGCCAAAGCTCGAATTTGACCCAATCAGCCAATAGATGGATGGACGGATAACTTAACGAATAAAACAAAATAGTTCATGCAATTTGTGATTGAGAGGAAGAAAATCTAGAAATGATTCAGTTTGTTTAAGTCGTTATAAAGAAAAACAGCTGTTATGTGGATTTAATCTAACACAGGGAATTTCCGTATTTGCCCTACCGGTATGTAGGCAGAGTACTGCAATGCTGAATATGTTATGGTTGGAGAACGGGGTTTTATGCTCAGTAAGTTAAAATTGCAACACAATGGGTATTAAAACTTATTTCTTCAATCAATTGAAAACAACTTATTTAGAGTTTCAGTATCAGTCTAGATAAATTCAAATAAAAATATTGTAGTGTATGCAAATAATTATCTCAGCCATGTATATATGTCCATTTTACATAATCCAAGTCGTCGTCTTGTAATTCCGCCCGATGTGTGATTGCTGACCAAGATCTTTTTACGTGGTGGATTTCCAGCCCGACATACAATCCCCAACCTGGAGGACCGGAGGTCTTCTGTTGAGGTCCGTTTCCTTTAGAAGGTTGCCTTTTCCTCGGCTGACGAGAGTCCTCTTCCCGGGGTTATTTTCGGAGTTTTTCTTCTCCTACGCCCTTACCAATACTCACATTTAGGGTAAAGTGTGTTGGGGCTTTTTATCGATAGCCATGTCTAAATCCGCCGTATTCAGTTATGCAGGACTACCTATTCATCACTACGGACGGTCTTGGTTATAGCTTCATTAGAGATAAAGGTCTTGCATATTTCCTCCACTTAACCCTGGGTTGATGAGGACCAGTGTTGGGTCTTACACCTAACAAAGGTGCTACCTCTACCTTCCCCTAGGATACCAAAGGATCCAAAGAGGATAGGATAACAAACACGGCATTCTGGAGGACGAGATCGGCAGCAAGACCAAGAAAACACTGGACTGAACAAATGTGAGATCGGAACAGGTAGAGACCTAATCCGTGAAAGAAGATGATGATGTTTTTTTCAAACATTCAGAAATTTTCTGAATATTACATGGTAAATTGATATTAAAATAATCTAAAATATACCAAATTGTCGTTGGGACAGGTCTATTACCTTTGCTAAAACAGAATAGACAACTTATTAAAAACACGGCAACATGATAATTAAATAGCCAAGGACCTAACTAATCTAATCTACAACATAGTATATCTATCTATTAATATTATTTCGAATGTCTTTGATAGCTCTTGAATATCATTTGCAGGGAGTGAATTTTTATCTAAATAGGGAAATATTTTTCTTGTGTGTAGATGGGCAATCCAAATTAAGTTCATTGTTCTACACGATATTTCGATATTTCCAGAACAGATATATAAAATAATATTACTTCACATAACACCATACTTTTTCGATTTATTTTTAAATATACTCTTTAAAACGTACATTTTTATCACTTTTCGACTTGTTCACAGTTTTATTCCAGAAAAATGTACACATCAATTAATCATAAATATTATGAACACAAATTTAACCTTTTTAATTAGGCCTAAATGTTTTATGTTTTCAATTTATTTCATTTTGGTTTTATGAATTTACACATTTCTGACGAATTTTCACGTGGTCACTAACATAACTCCCCCTCCCCATTCCCCAATGTAGACAGTTCGGTGTAGAATGGAATAAAATGTTTGTGAAGGCATCAACAAAACTGAACTTTTCAGAATCAAAAACATTAATTATTATGGATGAGTAGGCCCTACATCTTATTTTAATGTGTTTGATTGTGTGAAACCGAAAGAAAATATTTTTAACTTTTGGAAAATATGTTTCAACTTTTTGGCAAATATTTTTGAGCTTTTAATGCGCATATATATATATGAGGTGTTCAGAGCAAAAACGGACTAAGTCCAAAAAAAGAGAAAAGAAGACCCTAGTTGTATGATAATTTGTATTAAAAATATCAATAATTCTTAAGAGTGGTGAACCAAGTATTGTATTTTATTTTTATTTTTCACTGTAAAATAATAATGTTTTAATTCCTCATCTGCAATTACCTTAAGACTTAAACTAAGATTATTTAAATCAAATGTGAAATAAATTGTATTATTCGGCTGTGAAACTTGGAAGACTACAAAACAAATAGGAAAGAAATTGCAAATCTTTGTAAGTTGTTGCCTGAGAAATATCTTGAGTAAATGGTGACCAGAGATTATAACAAATAAAGAACTTTGGAGAAGAATGAATCAAAATTAAATTTGTAAAGAAATCAAATTTAGAAAATTTAAATGGGTTGGTGATGTGTTAAGGAGAGAGAATGATAACATCACAAAAATTGCATTTGCTTGGAACCCCCAAGGATTGAGAAGGCGAAGAGAAAGACCTAGGGCAACATGGATTAATATCATCAGGGATGAAGCTGAATACGTAGGGATGAGTTGGAATGAAATTAAGGCATTGGCAAACAACAGAGTATTTATCAAGGCCCTATGCTTCACAGTAGAGTGACCAGGACTACTGCTACTTCATCTGCAATAAAATGTATTTATTTAACTTTATATCAGTTTTTCTGAAAAGAGTATAGTATGGTCTTGGTCCACTTTTGCTCTGAACCCCTCATATAATTTTAGCTTCTAAAAATGCTTACCCTAATAATGCCTGCACACGTCTTACACCTTTTCAGATGACCATCAATAAAAATTGGCATTTTGCCATAAATATTCCGGACACTAATCATAACGGGGCAAGACCGTAACAGTTACATTAAACTTAGTAAGTACTTAAACTAATTGTAAACTTGAGTATAATCAGTGTGACGTAATGTATGTATAATTTCATCACGCGTCATGTGATCTTCGTGGGAGAAGAGACCTGCTTGTGGCTGTCCGCAAGAAACTGTACACCGACTGCTGTATCAGTACTTCATTTACTTATTTGCAAGATAACCTTTAAACAGTAAGTGGGTTGGAAAATTCTTAAGTACATCCATGACTTCAAGTTTTAAGCGGGAGAAATCGATTCAGTCAGATTCCTACGAAAGGAAGAGAAACTGCATTGTGGGAAGTTGTTTTTTAACTTCAAGAGAGAAAAAATAAAAAGGCATTAAGAATGACCCACATAAAACTGAATAGTTTTAAAGACTCTGTGGGGGCAAGCTGTAGCATAGTGGTTAAGGCACTGAGCTACAAGCCGGAGGGTCGAGGGTTCAAGTCCCGTTGGGGTCAGGATTTTTAAACTGACCCAAACCCTCTGGCGGCATTATGGCCCTGGGGTCGACTCAGCCTCTAACTGAAATGAGTACCAGACGCTTGTTCTGGGGGTAAAAGCGGCCGTCACGCAGGGCTGACAACCCGGCTGACATCAAATGCCGATTGTCTACAAAAAGTGGGAGCCTTAACCTCCTACTACCCCAAGGGCCTCTGGGCCTGTTGTGGGATCACTTTACTTTTTATAAAAAAAAAACTATTTGATTAAGTGTCTAGTAGGCTACAAGACTTGGAAAACGTCCTCTTGAAAGTTAAATAAATATTTTTGTTCACTCCTATACTAATAATGGCCTAATTCTCATTCTGTTTTAAGGGAAGTAAGTTGAATTTGCCAGAGGGGCCTTGGTATCCATCGATAATGGCATGTATCTGCTCAACTTACTTCCCTAGGGAAGAAACTTCATCATCATCATCATAGTACATTCACGAATTTAGGCCATTTGTTGACCTGTTTCGGCCTCAAGAGAAACACCATCCAAAAGTCTTTTGAGTGGACGTCCTGGTCTTCTTCTTCCTGCAGGTTGAAACTTAATAGAGTTAATTAATAATACAATTTTATTGTATCACGTTTATTTCTCACTTTGATAATTCAAATTTATAGTGATTGAACAGTTGTTACAATTAGGCCTATTAACATTAGCCACAAAAATTGGTTGATTTTCATTAGTCATCATCATCATCATCACTCCAAGGATTAGGCAATTGCCCGTTCCGACTTCATATTGCATCAGCCCAACGTCTTCTAGGTCTTCCAACATCACGCCTTCCTCTTGCTTGATAATTTCTGGCTAACAATGGATATCTCTCCTTGCTCATTCCATCCATGTGATCAATCCATTTCTGTCTGTAATTCGTGACTTTATCCAACAAAGGCTGTACTTTCAATTCTTCTCTTATATCCTCATTTCTTATTCTATCAAGTCTTGTACATCCTTTTACTTGTCTTAGGAACCGCATCTCTGCCGTCTGTATTCTATCCTTCTGTCTTTTCACTGGAGCCCAAGTTTCACATCCATACAATATTGTGGGAACCGCCATAACATTATACATTTTTATCTTGGTTTCTTTTCTAATTTTATTTTTGAATGTTCTCTGTATTGTTCCACACACCGTCTGAAATTTATTTATTTTGGAGTCAATATCTCTTTCCACATTGTAGCCAACATCACAGCCCAAATATTTGAAACTAGACACCTGTTCTATACTTTGATTTTCTAAAATAATTTTGGTTCTCACTGGATCTCTTCCTCTAAAAGCCATGGTCTTCGTTTTCCTTACAGAAATTTTTAGATCGTATAATTTACATATTTTCATTTAATGCATGCATTGATTTCTGTAAGTCGTCTTCATTTTTCTGTATTATGATTACATCGTCAGCAAATAAAAGATTATTTATGCACATTTTATTATCCATTCTTATTCCTGGATTTACTAAAACTTTCCATTTATTAAAAATATCGTCTATATATATATTAAACAAAGTGGGTGATAAACTACATCCTTGTCGTAATCCAGTATTTGTTTTGATTGCATCTGTTCTTTTGAATCCGGTATCTATAATTATATTTGTGTCTGCATATAATGTCTTTATTGTTTCTACAAGGCACAGCGGGTATCCTTTCATTCGTAATATTTCCCATAATTTTTGTCTGTTTACTCGATCGAAGGCCTTATCCAAATCTATAAATCCTATGTGAGTTTCTAAGTTATGTTCTCTTCTCTTTTCTATGAGTTGTTTCAGTGTAAAGACATTGTCTATACATGACCTTCCCTTTCTGAATCCACTTTGATTTTCACTTATTATTACTTCTGTTATGTTTCTCAATCTATTATTTATTATTTTCGTATATATTTTGTAGCCAGTATTCATTAAGCTAATCCCTCTGTAATTCTCGCAATTTCTCCGGTCTCCTCTTTTGAATATATTCTTGACAATTGCTGTTTTCCAAGTGGTTGGAATCCCATAGGTCTGCCAACATATATTAATTAGATGAAGTATTCGTAGTTTACACAATATTCCACTATATTTGATTAATTCCATATTTATATTATCTAATCCTGTTGCTTTCCTATTCTTAGTGGTTTTCAAAGCCATTTCTAATTCATTTATGTCTATTACATCAATATTTTCCACTTTTATTTCTTCCTCATTGTTCTCTTTTCCTTCAATTTCCTCCTTTTTCCAAAGTTTTTTCATAATGCTGGATCCATTCTTGTTCTGGGATTATATTCAATCTGGCAGAATCTTTCTCAGTCTGATTTAGATGTTTCACTAATTTATAACCTATTTCTTGTCTTCCATACATATCATGTTCTACTGAGCTTATAAATTTATCCCATGACTCCTGATGGGATTTTCTTATAATGCTTTTAGCAATTCTCCTTTTCATTTTATATTCTTCATAAGATTCTTCTGTTTTCAGTCGTAAGTATGTATGATATGCTTTTTGTTTTTTCATTCACTGCAATTTTGTATATTCGCATTCCAAGTTCTCAAGCCCTTCCTATTCCTTATTCTATTTTTCTTTCCTAATATCTCATTTGCTGTTTTATGTATTACATTTGATATATTTTCCCATTCAATATTTATATCTTCTGACGTCGCTATCTCTGATATATATTTATTCATTCTGCTTTCATAATGTTGTCTAATACTTTGATCTTGTAATAAATATATTTTATATACTTCTTCTTGGTTTCTTTTGTTCTTTATGTTATTTTTCCGCCATTTAGCTATTATGTTTATTTTGCTTATCACGAGATAGTGATCAGAGTATATATCGCTGCCTCTATGTACTCTCACATCTTTTACCAAGGCTCCTAGCTTGTTGTTTACGATTAAATAGTCAATTATTGATCTTGAGTTATATCCACTTCTTGTATATTTATGTATGTCCTTTTTTCGGAAATAGGTATTCATTATTTTTAATTGATTATAGGCTGAAAACTGTCTCAAATCCTGTCCATTTTCATTTATTGTTATTTCTCCATTATTTCCTATTACATTAGGTATAGGGACATTGCCTACTCTGGCATTTAAGTCTCCACTTATTATTAAATGATGATCTTTTGTATATTTATCAACTAATGTTTGTAATGTTTTATAAAATGTTTTTGTTTCTTCTTTCTTGCCTTCCTCTGGGGCATACACAGCAATTATCATCATATATCCTCTTTCAATTTTAAATCTGGCTATCAGGATTCTTTCATTTATAAACTCATAGCTATTCAATTTGTTCTTCCATTTTTCATCTATTAAAATTGCTACTCCACACTGCGCTCTTGTTGTCTGTTCTACTCCACTATACAACATAGTATAGTGTTGTAAGTCCTTTGTTCCTTTTAGTTTCTTTTTTGTTTCTGTTATTGTTGCTATATTTATTTCTTTTTTCATTAGTATTTTTCTTATTTGTTTCAATGTTTCTCTAATGTTGAGTACTTGTATTGTATTGTAAGCCTATATTTTCCCTTTACAGAGATTTAGGCGCTCTCCCCCTACAGGGAAGAATTTGAACCATACTAATTTTGTTACACTTGTTTTCGTATAGATGTCATTTTGAGTGGTCTGTGGTCAGCGTTCCGCCTCATACTGACATCTAGGAAACCAAGGTAGTACTACGAAGGGAAATTTCGGTAAATTTTGCTTAGAGGCCTTTTCATTCAGGCTTAAGGATTTTTTACGAGCCTGAAAATCTTCAGACTCGGGACCCACGGCTTAAAGTCCCTCCCGGAGGACTTGCTCCTTGGATTTTTCCATCCTAAAAAATCCATCGACCCCGGCCGGGTTTGAACCCGCGACCCTCGGAACCAGAGGCAAGGTGGATAACCACTAGTCCACCGCGGCCGACTATTGTTGAGTAATACATTCTTAAATATTCGGTATACTTTTTCATATCTATTTTTCGACTTCACTGGTAATACAAAATGAACCGCAGCATTCGCCGCTTCCTCTAATCACAATTTTATTAATCATCCATCCATAGTAATTCTGCCCGAGGGCAGGTCTTTCACTGCAATCATAGCATCTTCATGCTATGCTTTGCAGCTTTACTAGGGAATTGATGGTGTGGTAGCTTCCCGTTGTTTTCCACACCGGTGAAGGATGATGATGATAAGGGTGATGATGATGATGACCATATGATTTCGGGGACCGTTTGGGCCTTAAAGTTTTCCTGACATTTGTCTTACAGGTGAGGAAAAATCCCGATAAAAAACCTCACCCAGAAAAACTGCCCCGACCGGGGATCGAACCCGGGCCCGCTGCGTGACAAGGCAGCACGCTACCTCGAGACCACAGCGGTGGACTTATTAATCATATAATATGTAATTAATATGCAGTCTGAAACTGTTATTTAAAATGTCTGCCACTAATTCAGGCAACAATAAACAATTGCAAATTCAAACCAAGATATAAATTCACACGAAATATAAAAATTAAACATAATTATTAGTACAGGAGTGAACGAAATTGTAATTCGGGATGTAAGTAGCCTACATTACTAGTCTCGAAATTATTTGCTGGCCCTCGCTAACTTTCCTTGTTGCGTACATAATGTGGAAGTATGAAACAGTATTTGAACAATGTTTATTTTACTCTTAAAACGTTTTTTATGAGTTAATTGATAACTTACATACATTGAGAGAAATTTACGAATTAACTAATAACAAATGTTTTAAGAGTGAAATAAAGGTAAAGGTGATCCCAATACAGGGCTCAGGAGGCCATTGGCAGTAGTAAGAGGTTAAGGCTCCCACTTTTCTGGACAATCGACACTTGATGTCAGCCGGGTTGTCAGCCCTGCGTGACGGCCGCCTTTACCCCCAGAACAAGAGTCTGGTACTCATTTTAGTTAGAAGCGAGTCGACCCCAGGACCATAGTGCCGCCACCAAGGTTTGGGTCAGTTTAAAAATCGTGACGCCACCCTTCCGGCTTGTAGTTTAAGAGTGAAATAAAAATTTAATTTATGCAATGATTATACTTTTAGAAACAATATTTATCCAAATTTTGTATGTGGCCGAACAATCTCATTGAGATATTTTCGTGTTTTTCCTCAGCTTTCAAGGCAAATCCTAGGTTGGAATTTCATTACCACGATCTATTTATTTATATTTTCATTTTATTTTTTATTTTTTTTATTCAATGCCCCAGGTTGTCATTTCGACATTTCTGGTATTCTCTCCTGGCATTGGCTTAATTGTAACCCACTTATGAAGTTGGGGCGCCTAGAAGTCGGAGTTACGTTACCCCGAAGATATCACGGATGATAAATGATAATGAGGCGTCAGGAGAGTCCTTAAACCTAAACTTAACCAAAATTCCAGACCATGGGCAACTACAGGAATGATTCCCTTTAAGGAAACATTCCTATGGTTTGACCGGGAATCGAACCCGGGACCTCATAAACAGTAGTCAGAAACGCTGACCACTAGCCCAAGAGGCTGGTTATATTTTCATATCTAATTAATGCATTTGTACAAAACGCAGGAATAGTCAACAACAAACAAAACCTATATTTGCGAGTAATATAGGCCTAAATGCGTCTAATGATGCAATCAAAATATTCTAGACGCCCTATGATTAAGGATGTTGAATGTCTCAAAATTAAAACTTATGTGATAAAAACATTGAAGAAATTTGTGTGCGAGATTTTTTGTTAAAAAAAGATTTTTATTGGAACGACAATGCATCACAAGATAACAGTCTGCTAACAATTCCTCTTCATAGCGCTTCCTCTTATTCTACTTCCTTCACAGTAGCCTCTGCCTGCTCCTGGAAGTTCTTTCCACAAGATATCAGGGGTTGCAGCACACTTGGCACTTTTAAGTCACGCTTGCACAGTTATCTGTTGTCTAATAATTATTTTTTCTCTATTTATTTAAATTTATACTATGTCTTTAATAATTTTTTTCTCGTTTTTCTATTAATCTTGTACATATTATACATTTAATTCGTTAAATCTAGAGTTAATCAAAATATATTATACATATTAATTGTATTGTATTTATAGCATGTAATCGTTTATGTTAATTGTAATTTATATGTAAGAATTTTTTTTTTGTATTTTTAAAACCTGGCTGAGTGACAGACAAGGCCTTAAGGCCTTAACTCTGCCAGGTAATATAAAGTTATTTACTTTTATTTATTTATTTATATGAGCTACATCAGGATCGAGGAAAGTTTGAAAAATAAAAATTAGGTGCAACCGGGATTTTATTTCATTTCAGAGAATAAGTTATAATAATAACAACAAAGTTGCACTCGAATGAGCATTTAGAATTGTCATTTACTCTTTTATGAGTTCGTTCAGTGATTGTGTCGTTTTCTTACACTGGCTGAAGTAGCATTGCTCGCACTTTTGTTCACCTATTTTGCACACGCATTGCTTATTTACTCGTACTTGATAGCATTTCTCGTTTTTACAGATTTTATGGTGGTATCAATGAATCGTGAGTCCTATGATTAGAATAAGTTATAGATTTGACTAAAATATACAGCACCACATTATTTTTAGATACGCAACAAGACAGAGGACGGGATTCGAGTCCCTGTAAGGTCAGGATTTTTAAACTTTTCTAAATCTTCTGACGGCACCATTGTCCTGGGGTCGACTTAGCCTCTAATCGAAATGAGTACCAGACGCTTATTCTAGGGGTAAAGACGGCTGTCCCTCAGGACTGACAATCTAGATGACATCAAGTGCCGACTGTCTAGAAAGTGGGAGCCTTAAACTACTAACCCAAGGACCATTTGTAGTGAAACCATTTTACTGTACTTTTACTGGTATAGGCCTACCGGTACACAAAAAAAAAACTACACAAGATCGTAACAGTGAAAAAATAATTAAACTGAAATTTATATGAAGTAACGAAAGATAAAAGGAAATCGATTAATTTAGTGAACGAGCAATCACGAAATAAAGGGATTTCAAATTTATTTTAAAGGAAGAAAATTTATTGTCCTCCTCCGACGAGTTTAGCGCTCAAAGGAATGTGGTGTGAGGATGGATACTAGATGAAAACACCAGTTAGTAAGGAAGTACATAATCATATTGAAAACATTCGCCCTATTTACGAAAGACACAGTCACAGAAAACTGCTAACTGAAAACTTCATATTTGAGAATGAAAAATATTTCCCTTCGACTCGGCTGTAGGAACAAAAAAAAACTAACTGTAATAGTAGGAAACCGAACGGCAAGAATACCCTACCTCCCAGCGCTAAACTTGTCGGAGGACAGTATTGTAGCCCTAATCTCTAGTAATTGCGACATGTTTATAAATAATTGTATATAGGCCTACAGTTTTTTTAAGCACTCAAAATAAGTTCTTACTTTGTGGGGGGGGGAAGTATCAGAACGTTGTTACTTAAAAGTTATCTTTAAAATCTGGGACACAATGTCAAATTGAAGACACAGTCAAATCAAGCTAAGAAAGACAAATTAAAGTATGTTGTCCATTGTAATTTAATTACATTTCTTAGTATTTTGTCATACAACATCCACCGATTCCCATAGAATAAACAAATGTACAAACGCAATAGATGACGCAAGCGGCACTTATTGGGCAATTCAACTTGTACTTGTCTGGACGTGGACACGCAATATCCTTTTGCGACAATTATTTTAAAACAGAGAAACATCGCAAGGATTTTATAGCAATTCGATTATTGTAACCAATCCTAGACATGTATTATATATACTTACAAGCGGAATAGGGTCCCTATTTACAACTATATTTTATAAAAATCCAAAATCTTTATTTATAAAAACAAAGAAAAAATGCACTATTTCGGTCAGCGCCCTCTTTTATTTAATTAGACTGTAATACCCGGCGTGCGCTGCTATGCCTAAACAAATGAAATGTGTTTTTTATGTTTATTTGAACAAGTAAATAGAAAAATAATTAGGTATAACATTTTAACGTAATTATGTTTAGATACCCCGCGCTGAATACCCGGTGTTGTCCGAGAATCTACTTTTCCCGATCTTCTTGGCATAAATAAGATGAAAGAAAAAAAAATGGTTATTGAGAGTTATCAATAAAAGACTACCCGACGTGCGCTGCTACGCTTGTCCGGGAATCTAGTCATCCCGATTTTCTTGGCATAAATGAGCTAAAAGATAAAAAAGTTATTATGAGTTATCCATAAAAGATAGACATATGCTGTCGCGGACTTTTTTGTATATTTTTCCGATATATTCAATTCTGTGTACATCAATTTGGTGCATATGTTAATGTTTAGGCAGCGTAGGCCATTTGAGGGTGCAAAAAAACACGTTTTCCATTACAAAGTGTGATTTTTAAGGATGAAGGGATTCAGTACCACAACTCTCTTATAGCCTAAAACCTACCATGGAAACTCTTCAACATTTTGCAAAAAGTTCCATTACAATCGGATGAACGGTATGGCAGCGCATGAAGGACAAACAAACAGATAGACAGACAGACATATATTCGTTTATATATATGTAGGCCTACATATCGGGGTATGAGTGAAATGGTCAAACTAAAGATAAACATATTTACAATTTTAAAACTTGTAAACTACTGCAGGATTCGAAATTGTGGATTAACAGTTTTAAACAACCCGTGCAGAGGTAAGCAGTAATAAATAGAAGCAAGGGTGGCTGGCGCCCACGTGTGGGGTGTGCAGAACGAGAGCTCTAATCCCTCTGATCCGCCCCTAAATTAACTTCCCCCCGCACGTTACGTGTTCCTGGGATTCTAGTCATTAGGCCTACATTTGTACCTACAGCAACTCAACATTCCAGACAAGAGTTTTAGATTTTACAAACAGAAATTTGTTAAAAATCCATATCGTAGAAACTGTTTAAATTAAATGAATTCGTCAGTAAATCCAATTGCTATGGTTCGATGTTTCTAGTTTACGGAATATATCTTAATATTTTTGACAATTAAATCGCTTATACCAGATTTCATTGCGAGAAAACAAAATTTGCACCGATGGAACATTTCCCACTAAAATTTCAATTTCAAGTTAACTCCATTCCCCATGATCCGATTGTTCTAATTAATGAATTCAGTATTACTTCTTTCTTCTTCTTCTTCTTCCTTTCATGTGACAGACCTAGTGGTCTGTTACGGTCTCAATCCAACGTTTGAAGGATCTGCCCAAAGATCTCTTGCCTGGTGGCTGGTAATTTAAGATTTGACGTGGTATTCTTGTTCTGCTCATTCTTCTTACGTGAGATTTCCAGTTGTTTCTGTATTTTTTGTACATATTCCATGACTGATTCTGTTTGTAATTCTTTGATAATCTCAGAATTCCTTTTATGGTCTGTTCTTGAGTAACCTCATACGTCTCATAAATTTCATTTCTGCCGCAGTTAGTCTTTGTTCATCCACACTGCGAATTGTCCAGGCCTCACTGCCGTAACATAATATGGGTCTGGCCAATGTTTTATAAATTCTAGTTCGTGTGTGTTGCTGTACTGTCTTTGGCTTGAAAATATTATTTATAATTCCTGTTACTCTATTAAATTTTATAAGGTTTTGACTAAAATCTTTTTTCCTCTTCGTATGTAACTTGGTATCCGAGATAGTTAAATGTGTTAGTTTGTTCTAATATTTTATTATTAATAACAATTTTACTGCGAACTGGGTCTTTTCTTAGGAAAGCCATGACTTTAGATATTTCTGTTGAGATTTCCATGTTGTAGTTTATTGTTATTTGGTGAAAAAAGTGGACTGAACATTGTAGGCCATCTTCTGAATTCGCTATAAACACAATGTCATCTGCAAATAATAGGGTGTCTAAATTATATAATCTATTAAGTGGTATACTGCCATGTGGTTGTAGTCTCCATTCTTTAATAATTGAGTTCATGTATATTATGAAGAGCATTGGTGAAAGACCACATCCTTGACTAACTCCTTGATTAATTGGTCTGCATTCCGAGATTTTATTTTCAATCTTAACTTGGATGTAATTATCCTCATAAATATCATGTATAGCTTTTATCAGTTGGTCTGGGATTCTATCATATTTGAGGATTTCTAATAATTTGTTTCTATTTACTTTGTCAAATGCCTTCATGAAGTCAATAAACGCCATGTGTGTTTCAATATTAAACTCTGTGTTTTTCTATTAGAATTTTAATAGTGAAGTATCGATCTGTAAAAGATCTTCCTTTTCGGAATCCATTTTGCGCTTCATCTAATACATTGTCATAATAATTAGCTAATTTTGATTTGAGTAAGTTGGTGTATATTTTGTAGCCTGAGTCCAAAAGGCTTATTCCTCTGAAGTGATCACAGTTATTTATATCTGCTTTTTTGTGTAGTGGGATTACAACAGCTTCTTGCCAGCTTTTTGGCGGAGGGCCCTCATAAAGTAAAGTAAAGTGATCCCACAACAGGCCCGGAGGCCCTTGGGGTAGTAGGAGGTTAAGGCTCCCACTTTTTCTAGACAATCGGCACTTTATGTCAGCCGGGTTGTCAGCCCTGCGTGACGGCCGCCTTTACCCCCAGAACAAGCGTCTGGTACTCATTTTCGTTAGAGGCTGAGTCGACCCCAGGGCCATAGTGCCCCCAGAGGGTTTGGGTCAGTTTAAAAATCCTGACCCCAACGGGACTTGAACCCTCGACCCTCCGGCTTGTAGCTCAGTGCCTTAACCACTACGCTACGGCGTGCCCCCCGGAGGGCCCTCATTATAAATTCTATTTTTAAAAAATAGAAATCTTTCATTAACCCTTCAGAGCAGGTGGAGTTAAATGGCCGGCAATACGGCAATGCGAGAGGAGGTTCACGGGTATTTAAACCCAGCCGTTCAGTGCCAGTATTCCAATAACGCATTTAAATGGATATATCTTGGGTAATTTAAATGTTTTCAATTCGTTTATGGTGAACCCTTAATATTATATTTAATTAATTAAATTTGTTACGGTTCTCACGTAACATCTCTGCATGTGCAGACTTATTTATGATTGTTGTGCCACAGTTTGAAGGAGGTAATTTGTAAGTTTCTCACATAAATAGCACAGTGAATCGCACTAGGAATTCTTTTAAGACTTCAGAGAACCGTCTCTACCTAACAACACAACGAAATATTTACACAAAGAGAAGGGTCTTCAAAAAAAAAAAATGAATGAACTTAAAAAATTGGTGTGATAAATCTTCAAAGCGTAAACCAGCTGTTTGACACTCCGGGCACCAATAAGTATATTTTCCCTTGTGTTTACTTTGTTCATGTTTATTTACAAACACATTGCTTCTATGCGTTGACCTCCTTATGTTGTAGGGGGGGGGGATCCTTCTCCAAATGTGTCTTTCTAACACTTTGGAAACATTATTTTAGGTAGTGTGCCTTCAAAAAATTGTCTTTCTACACATGAGACCTGTTGTGCTAAAAGACCTTCATCAACCCTAAATTTCAATGTCTTTCTTCTGGTTTCCAAGGTGAAACCAGTTGATGATATATGACTATAATAGCTTCACCGGAGGTGTGGACTTGAAAGATCAACATGCTACAAGCCGGAAGATCGAGGGTTCGAGTCCCGGTGGATCAGGATTTTTAAACTGAACCAAATCTTCAGGCGGCACTGTGATCCCGGGGTTGACTCAGCCGATTCCGATTGAGGGTCTTTCCACTTTTCAGCGGTTGCCCTTTTACCAGCCGGCTGCTGGCCCTTCGCATCCACATGTGTCAATCACAGAGGTAGATGTTGACTCAGCCTCTAACTGAAATTAGTACCTGATGCTTGTTATGGGCCGTCAGACAGAGATTAGTACCCGGCTTACATCAAGTACTGATAGTCTAGAAAAAGTGGAAACCTTAACCTCCTAATATCCCAAGGAGCTCCTAGGTATCTAGTGGACCACTTTAGCTTTTAGATACTGAGTGAATAGTAGACTAACTACCTTTCCATAATGTAAGGGTATCCTCATTTGAAATATATATATATATATATATATATATATATAATTTACTGTTGTGGTCCTGTACTATAGCGTAAATCGGAAATAACTTTGTTGGGCCTTTATATATACTGAATTTTGCGACATTATTATTAAAAATGAAGATATTTGAAAATAGATTCAATTTGATAGACAAGCTAACCAACAAAAAAAAAGCAAATTTATTTTTCTAAGAAATCCTTTATCAAGTTATAAATATAAGAAAAATGTCAGAGGCCGCAAGAATAAATGCAAATATAAAATTATTTTAACTTGTTACTCAGTTAATATATGCACTAATATAAACTTTGAAGTCTCTACATAACATTTATATAAACGGTAAATAGTTAATGTAAACACAAATATCATTACAACAGTTTAAAGCAGTGCGTGTAGCTGGCGTACACGTCAGGTCGCTCCGCATTTGGCGAAGAATTCAACCTGCGTACATGTCACGTCGCTCCAAGCTGACGGGTTAAAGGTAGAGTTGGCATACTTAAATACAGTATTACTTTTATTTTCAAATAGTGCATGTTTTTTTATAAATATTCCTTGACATTGTAAATTTATAAAATATATTATGGATACGTAGAATTTCAATGTATACATAAATCAAAATTATAATCTTTATGTAAAATTGCTATTAAATCCATCTTCATATCAACATATTCATTGCGAGAAAAACATGGCGGGTGCTAGAGCAATTTTTAAATTTAGGGTTTCAAGTAAACCCCTATTTCACCGATTATTTTTACAATACCATTCTCGTTTTATTTCAATAGCGAAAAATTATGCCCGCTAGAGCTATTTCTAAATTTTTGCTTCAGGTTAATCCCCACTGCTAATGGTCTAATTTTGCCGAGAAACTAGACCTAACTTTTCTTAATCTATTCTATTGATTGCTCTATCCCTAGTTTGGTTCTGGAAAAAACTTCTGGACTGTTGGCAGATAGAAGACACACACACAAATATATATATTGTCCACCGCTATCGTCTCCAGGTAGCTGCTGTTTTGTCACGCAGAGGATCCCGGTTCGATTCCCGGTCGGGACAGGTTCCTGGATGAGGTTTTTTCGGGGTTTTCCTCACCTGTAAGACAAATGTCAGGAAGTTTAGGGCCCAACGGTCCCCGGAAGCTACCACACCTATAATTCCCTAGTAAAGCTGCAAAGCAAAGCATGAAAATGCTATAATTGCAGTGAAAGACATGTCCTCGGGTAGAATTACTATGGATGGATGGATGGATGGATGGATGGATATATATATTTATAATTATACACATTGTTGGTCCGGCTTTTGAAATTCGCCGATGGGGAGAATCGAGTTTCGTCTTCTATGGTATACGGATATTCGTGAGCTGGCGAATCACGAGTCTGAAGGACCTGCTGAGATCTTTTTATATGTGTATATCTCGATTCTAGAATAACCAGTCTCTTGTAGTTTCTTTTCGAGGGGGTCAGACTGATACTCCGATAATTCCGATCCTCGCATATAGAAAGAGGTGCGAGGTTCTGACCAGTCAGTCAGCGAAACGCAAATTAGTCGCGAAGCCACTATTATTCAGAAGACTGTAACCTCCAAAGCAAGGAAATTTTGTGAGTGATGACGTCAGCCAGTGTGAAGAACAGAATTATAAAATGAACTGTGAAGAAAATACTCTTATAGCAGAAATTATATATCTGTATATAGTGAAGTGTTAAGAAATAAATGAAATAAAATTTGGATATTTTGTGAAACATTTGTAAAATAAAATTAAAGAAACTCGACCTGAACCCAAGCACATCTTACCGCGCGACAATATTGCCATGGTCATTTTAGATGTCTAATAGGTAGGAGTAATGAAGATTTATAAAATTGTTTCAAGATAACAAACTCAATGGTAATGATCTTTCGGAATTTGCTAATAGATAAAACGACTGAACACAGAACAATATACATTGAACTGAAAAAAAAAATAGTTTATCAAAACAAATTTTATCATATGCCCCAGAAAGTCGAAGGAACTTAGGGAAAAAAAAAAAAAAAAAAAAAAAAGCTTTAAACTGGTTAGGTGCACCGCTGTGGTCCCCTCGATGTAGCATGCTGTCTTGTCACGCAACAGGCCCGTATTCGATTCCCGGTCGGGACAAGCTTCATGGATGAGGTTTTTTTTTCCGGGGTTTTTCCTCACCAGTCAGACAAATGGCAAGTAGCTCTAAGGCCCAAAAGGTCCATGAACATCATCTGGCCATTATCATCATCACCGTCTATCATCGGTGTGGAACGCAACGGGAAGCTACCACACTTATAATTCCCTAGTAAAGCTGAAAAGCATAGCATGAAAATGCTAAAATTACAGTGAAATATCTGCCCTAGGGCAGAACACTACAGAAAATAAACTGGTTAGAGATCATAATACGATCACTAGGTCTAAAGCGTGAAATATTACATTATTATTGTGGGGGCTTCGTGGCGCAAGTGGTTAAGACACACGTCCTCCATTTATGTGGTCCGAGTTCGCGTCTCAGTCATTCCATGTGGAGTTCGTGGTGAACGAATCGGAGCCAGGGCATGTTTTTCTCGGGATTTCTCCGGTTTTCCCCGTCAAAAAATCTTCTTTCCACCACTTCTTCATATTGGCGTTATCCATTTAGTTTCATTTAATTTCATCTGCCCATGTAATGATGCGTCAAGTCTGGTCAGTCGACATCCTCGGTATCACAGACCTTTCATAATAAGGGCTTCATCTCACTCCATCCCTCGGCCTGGTATTATGTCTGACACGAGTATATATTTACTATTATTAGTATATTACTATTATGAAATGTCAAATCAAGACATAACCAAATTTATTATAGACAGACAAAAATATTGGAAAAGATCATATAGAAAGAATGAAAGACAACAGTCTTGCAAAAAGAGCTAAATAAAATGGACCAATGGACGGGAGAAGAGCAAGAGGAAGACCAGCCAAGAGATGGATAGACTGTGGCTGCACATCCAATACGTCTTCCTCCGAGGAGTGATTTGGTAATTAAACAGGATGAAAATCCTACAAATAAAGAAAAAGAAGACTATTATGAAGAAAGTGTCACATTGATTACAATTAATTAGAATATTAACTTATACACTGACGTACATTAACTAGACCTGCTGTGAAGAAGAACATTCGATAAAAAAAACGTAATATTTCTAAGATTTAATGTTTGGAAGAAACGGTAAGAGATAGAAAAAATACGAGTATATCCAGAAACTAATACATGCGACCATAGCAATAGTGGATGTACCGTCCGTATATCAAAACATTGCGAAAAAGTGAAAGAATTAAAAAAAAAAATGATTTCAAATATATCTGATAAAGGAGTACCAAAATGTTATCGTTTGTAATATATCGTGCAGATGGTACATCAGTACTTGCAGTACATCTAAGTGCGCGTGTGTAAACTAACCATCAAACAAGTGATAAACACGAGCTCCATATCTGTGAGTCACGTTTTGCGAAACTTCAATAGTTTGACCTTCGCATTCACTTGTCGCTACCTTACGAAACACCTTACAATATTATTCACTAGGATTCTCGCTTACCAGAGACTTTGGTATTAAGTACAAGCTTACTATTATTATTATTATTATTATTATTATTATTATTATTATTATTATTATATTATTATTATTATTATTATTATTATCAATATTATTATTATTATTATTATTATTATTATTACTTACTTACTCACTGGCACTATCGAACCCGTAGGTTCATGGCCGCACGGACATAAGCTCTCCATACATCCCTATCCCGAGCCAATGCTTTCCAATCATTCCCTGTATAATCCACCTCCCCCAAATCATAGTTAATGTTATTCTCCCACCTCATTCTTGGTCTACCAACTGGGCGTTTTCCCTCTGGCTTTCCTACAAGAAGCCTCCATGCACGTCTTTCACTCCCCATACGTGCAACATGTCCTGCCCATCGCAGTCTACGACACTTAACTGTTCTTATTATATCTGGCTTCCCATACAGACCATGTAGTTCATTGTTATGTAGTCTTCTCCATTCACCTGTCTGTTCATCTCTCTTTGGTCCAAAAATTTTCCTAAGTACCTTATTCTCAAATACTCGCAATCTCCTTTCCTCTCTTAAAGTAAGAGTCCATGTTTCGCAACCATATAATATAACTGGCAGAATAATAGTTTTATATATTTTCAGTTTAACGTTTTTTGAAAGGAGTTGGGACATCAAGAGTCTCTGCAATGCATAATAGCACGCATTTCCAGAATTGAGCCTATGTTTAATTTCTTTGTGCATCTCATTCCTATTTGTGATTATTGTTCCTAGGTATTTGAATTCAGCCACTTCCTCAAAATTTTCCTCATTTGTCATTAGCTGTCCATTTCCATTATTTAATGAATTTCTACGTGTGACCATATATTTAGTTTTATTGATATTTACTTCCAGTCCTAATTTCTTAGTGTTACTCAATAGTGTGTGCGTGTTGTCCTTTAGTATATCCCCGCTATCGGCCAACAATACTACATCATCAGCATAAACTAACAGCTTATTAATACCATTGAGTTGTAAGCCTTCCTCATTCTCCAAAGATTTAATGGCATGCTCTAGTACAAAATTAAATAGTAGAGGAGATAGTGCATCTCCTTGCTTCAACCCATTCTGGATTTCAAAAGTGTCCGAAAACTGTTTGCCTACACGCACCCTACTTATTATTATTATTATTATTATTAATAACATTAATGAAAAATATCGTGTGTCTAAGCGCAGTTTTATCACCTTGGTGTATATGGCATTTCCTGATGTAAGAAAAAGCTCTCATTAATGGCTGTATTGGCTACATTATGCAAGATTGGAAAATGTCAATAGCAATAATAATAATAATAATAATAATAATAATAATAATAATAATAATAATAATAATAATAATAATAATAAATAGATAGATCATCGGTTGATTAATGTCTTTGACTTCGTCCGATTCCCAATAGCCAATTTTGTCGGTCCATCCAATCTCCTGGTTGGAGATGTTTCTCCTTCATGTACAAATATATTCCCTGACTCCAGGAGGTTTTAGGTCTTCCTCTGTCTCGTCTTCTCTGAGGTTTCCATTCCAAAACAGATTTTGGTAGCAGACCCTCTTCCATTCGCTGGATATGCCCGTACCATCTTAATTGCTGAGTTTTAATATAGGCTAATCTAAAATAGTGTCTTCCATCTTCATTTTGTCTCTTATAACTGAGTTCCTATTTTTTTCTCTTCTTGAAATTCTTGTTGCCCTTCATATAAAATCCATTTTCGTTGCCAAAATATACTTATTTGTTTTTGTTTTAATGGCCAAAGTTCTGCTCCATAAGTAACGTTGCTTTTAACAATTGTATGATATATATTAATTTTATTTTTATAACTTATATTTTTATCCCACAATATTCCATTGAGGCAAGCAATTGCAAATTTTCCTTTATTATTTCTATTTCTTATTTCCTCTTCATAACTTCAATTTTTATTTATTTTAATTCCAAAATATGTGATCTCACTACAAGATTTTATTGTTTCTCCAGTCTCCAAAATTAAATTTTGTTCCGGTTCACCAAATGATAAATATTTTGTTTTCTTCATGTTCAAAATTAATCCCCATTTTTCATATTCTTCTATTAATTTTTTAGTCATATATTCTAAATCTTCATAATCTTGTGCAATTAACAAATGATCATGTGTAAAATGTAAGTTGTATAAAGTTTTGTTGTTTGAAGTAGGAATTCCCATGCTTGAACATTTTCTCCTCCAATTCTTTAATATTTCATGTACATATAATAATAATAATAATAATAATAATATATTTTTAATTCCGAAATTATCCGCAGTACAATGGTTTTTTCTGTCACCCTCCAGAAATTAGCCTTCTCCAGTTGTAGCAGTCCTGAACATCCTCATTTGTAAGTCCCAGTTAACTCTTACTTCCAGACAACCTTCTTTAGGTCTTCCCTTTCCTCTTTTCCCATCTACTTTCGACTCCAAAATCTTCTCATATATTCTATCAGATGTCATTTTGAGATGCTCATACCA
The DNA here is from genome assembly GCA_030220185.1 of Diploptera punctata. Classification (NCBI taxonomy): domain Eukaryota; kingdom Metazoa; phylum Arthropoda; class Insecta; order Blattodea; family Blaberidae; genus Diploptera; species Diploptera punctata. The sequence goes on along the minus strand of JASPKZ010001233.1, from coordinate 1,528,597 downwards.
TCTAAATCGTCTCTCTTCAATTATTATTATTATTATTATTATTATTATTATTATTATTATTATTATTATTTATTATTATTATTGTTGTTGTTACACAGTTGAAAGAATTATATCCTAGAAGCCATAACATTTGGAAGATAACATCTGCTCAGACAGAAAACATTTTTGGATTCAACAATTAATAATGCAAAAAAAAAAAAAAAACATACACACAGAGACTACTACTGGTTATACGGACTTAAATCTTTACAAATCATATTTAATAAATTATGATAATCTCAAGGCTACAGTATATTCGATATATATATATATATATATATATATATATTAGACAAGAAATGGATACACAAGGAACTGTTATCGAAAGGATAACAAAGAGAGCTTTACAGTAGTATGAACATGCACAACGGATGTCGGAAGACCAGTGGCCTAAACAGGTGTTAGATTGGATGGTACCAGGCAGAAGAAAGAGGGGGAGAAATAGAGGAACATGGTATGAGGGACTATATGATTCCATGATGAAGAGGGGTATGGAAGAGGGACAATGGGAAGACAGGAATCTCTGAAAAGCAGGAATCAAGGGCGAACTGCTGTAAAGTGGAAAGCCTGTATTAAGTATTACGTAAGTAATGATAAAGCTACTATATTTATAATAATAGTCATGGAAAAGGTGATTGGTGACATTCCCGATGATATTTAAACCAATTCACCCGTATTGGCGTGGAAGACGTTACGAATGAAATGTCCAAAATTACGTGATTATTGTGGAAACTATAGTTTTTAAGGTCGATAAGCTCATTGATGATATTCTCGAAGGTATTTCAATACAATTTGATTCTTATCTCTCCTATCAATTAAAGAGGAGGGTGACATAAAAAATCGAAAACGATCGACATAAGCATCGAATCCACAGTATTTGTGATTGCTAATCTGATAGATGACAAGAAATCGTGATAAATAAATACCCGGGCAACGCCGGTTAATAAACTAGTGATTGTATATACAGGATACCGTTGAACATAAAAATTATGAATAATGTAAACAAAACTGTACGGCATCGTGAACAAACTATTGAGTGATAGACATATCGCCTACCAACCGGGATATTTACGTCGTGGATACGGTATTTATTGCAAGTTCCAGCACGGACAAGAGTTTTTGCACCTCATCTTGCAACAAGCTATTCTATCGCTTGTTCGTATTTTATAAATCAGCGACGTGGAACGAGCAGGAAGTTACATCAAAATCAATCTTTTATGTCTTATTTCTAACCCAAGGTCAATTGTAAACCTCCATAGAATCCACAATTTATCAACTATGTTGTTACAATAATTATTTACAAACTTCATAAACCAGCACAGCATCCTTTACAACTCTATCAGCTTCTAAAAGCTTCGTAAAATATACATTTAAGCTCCAGTGACTTCCAAAGAAAATAAATACTGCATTGCTGAGGCCTTTCTGATTCAACAAATTAAATTATTTCTAACTCCACAATCTATAATCTTTAATTAACCATCTTCTTTGCGTATGAACATAAGTGTGAGTCAGTCAAGTCAGTTTATCTGTCCTTTATGGACTCTCAAAAACTAATTGGCCGATTTGAATGGGGGTTTCACAATCATTTAGAGAATTCTTCTGGAACAATTAACGTATATGACATATTACCGTACGTACTATAGGACCAGACTATAAAAAAAAAAAAGCAACGGTGCACTAAAAAGCAGCTTTTTCGAAGCTTAAATGGGTTACCCTATCTAAACCATACAAATACACTTAATTAATGTATACAGAATTTATATAAAAAATATGTACAGAAAAGTACGCGACAGCATATGTCTTTTACGGATAACTCACAAGAACCATTTTTGTCTTTCAGCTCATTTGTGCCAAGAAGATCGGGATGAGTAGATTCTCGGGCAAGCATTGAAGCACATGCCGGCTATTTGCTATTTATACACATACAAATTAAGCCTGCGTATGTTTGTGATTTATAGATTTCTAAACCCCTCCACCGATCTTCCCAAAAATTTTTATATACATTTATTCAAGTACGCCGAGTATTTATCCGCTATCTACGAAGTCATACAATTAAATACGTACTAATAATAAACATATTTACTATAATCACATAAATAAGTGAATATATATATATTAACTAATTATTCAATAATATAATTTAAGTTTTTATTTAAAGGGGGGTAAAATTAAGTATTATCCTCTAAAACCATTAAGTGTAGGAGTTCAGCTGAAACGAAAATTAAAAAGTCGCTCTAACGGTCTCAATTTTTCTGTTTCACAACTGAACTCAGTACATGCTATTAAAATAAACCGAGGTAGGTAATAAACAAAACTCAAAGAAATCCGATCATTAAAAGTGGGGGTTTACCTAAAACCCGAAAATAAGAATTGACTCTAGCAAACCATGTTTGGTTCGTCGCAATGTACAATTTTGTGTATAGCCTACATAGTTTCAGATACGGCGAGTGTTTAGCTGCTATTATGATCTAAAAACATGCCGCTACAGCGATTTCTAAATTTCTACTACTAATATTCCGATTTCATTGATTTTCAAAGAATAATTGTACATTTCAAATGATTTAGCGTAATGAGTTTCGTTGCGAAAAAAATTAAAATTGAAGCCGACAGACACATGTGTTTCCAAAACACGTTTAAAAATGACTGAACATTCATAGAAATTGTTACGAAACCATAGGCATGATTCAGACATTTGTTTTTGTAATTGGCAGCCGTAGATTTTCAGTTTTTACTGTTTCCATAACAACCATAAAACTGAAAATCGACTGCTGTCAATTACAAAAACAAATGTCTGAACATGCCTATGGCATCATAACAATTTCTGTGAATGTTCAGTCATTTTTATAGATGTTACGGAAACAATAAAAAAAATTGAAAACCGGGGTCGTGGTTTAGACTTCGGTTGAGAAATCCATCTGTGTAGGAATTTACCTGAAACGAAAATTTAAAAATCATATTTCATTTATTTAGGTGTAGCAGCGCACGCCAGGTATTAGCTGGTATTAAATCAATTTATTATTGTAGGATATATTACTGTAATCTGTGTCAATGCTAACTTCAGAGAGATAAGGAAGATTATATACATGTACTAAATATTTGCTATATAAAAATATAGGCGCACGCAGCAACTCCAAATACCCCTACACGTTCTGAAGATTGCGATACATCCTGTAAAATACGCAGTTATAAGAAAATTAATAGTGACAAAGTTCGTTCGTCGGTGAAAACACGGAGGATATATGACGTGCTGCGGTGAAAGTGCAACCCAACAAAACCGCATTATTGCGAAAAAAATCTGTCATGGGAAAAGCGGGATGCATCATTACACTGTGTGGTAAGCAACACTCGTTAACACAAGTCTTATTCAAATATTGTTTCTACTTGCACCGTCCTTAGGGGTTACATGATTGGTTTTATTTCGAAATTGTTGACTAACTTTTGTTAGCTTATATATTGAATATTCGAATTAATATATATATATAAAGGGCTTAGGGCAGTAACATGGTAAGTCACATTCCGAAAGAAATGCCATTTATTACAATGATAGCAAATAAATGTACTGAAATATTTATACAATCATTTGTACGTGCACCAGTGGCGAGTTAAAATATATAGACACACAATGTATTAACTGTTTTAAAATTGTATAAAAGAGGTGTGTCCCGCGCCGTAGCCAAGCGGTTAAGGTAGGGAGCCTTGGCGCAGAGCTACGGGACTTGCGCTGGTTCGGATCTCCATGGGGGAAGAAATTTTCTCATGGTATTTCGGCCAGTATGGACCCGGTGCCCACCCAGCATCGTGAGGCAATTGGGTAGCTACAATAAGTAGCGGCTCCAGGTTGAGGAACCAGCTATAACGGCTGGGGGACTCGACATGCTAACCACATGTCACCCCTACACTGGCTGTTGATCATCTACCTCTGTGATTGACACATGTGGATGTGAAGGGCCAGCAGCCGGCTGGTAAAAGGGCAACCGATGAAAAGTGGAAAGACCCTCAATCGGAATAAAAGAGGTGTAAGACACCTAAAAGGTAAAGGTATCCCACTACAGGCCTCAGGAGGCCCCTGGGTAGTGGGAGGTTAAGGCTCCCACTTTTCTGGACAATCGGCACTTGATGTCAGCTGGTTTGTCAGCCCTGCGTGACGGCCGTCTTTACCCCAGAACAAGCGTCAGGTACTCATTTACGTTAGAAGCTGAGTCGACCCCAGGGCCATGGTGCCGCCAGAAGGCTTGGTTCAGTTTAAAAATCCTGACACGGCGAATGTGTGTGTGTGTATATATATATATATATATATATATATATATATATATATACATGTATTTCTTTTAACCTATTGTATTAAACCAACAATGAAATAAATGTCTTAACATTTCAGAAAAAAAATAATAACAGGTGAATTCCATGGCAACTGACGTAATAATTGCAACAAAATAAAATAAATATTTTTACACGCTTTATATTAGCTTGACCTGTATCTATGTAACGGAATCTTTCAACGCGATTTTCACTCAAAATCATCGGATCGACTTGAAACTTTGTATACTTGTAGAGGACCCGTGACAATACAATAATTTCATATTTATTTTCTAAAATTCTGGCCATAATCATCAGAAAATAAAAAAAAAAGTGTTTTTGTATCAATGTAATGGAATCTTTCAACGCGATTTTCACCCACTTAGAAACATTGTATTGACTTGAAACTTTGTATACTTGTAGAGGACCCGTGACAATACAATAATTTCATATTTATTTCTAAACTCCTGGCCATAATCATCAGAAAATCAAAAAAAGTGTTTTTGTATAAATGTAACGGAATCTTTCAACGCGATTTTCACCCACTTAGAAACATTGGATCGACTTGAAACTTTGTATACGTGTAGAGGATCCGTGACAATACAATAATTTCATATTTTGTTTCAAAAATCCTGGCCAGAATCATCCGAAAATCAAAAAAATGAAAACTGGTATAATAGGTTGCGGACTTGTAGAGTTTTTAGTCAATCGTTGTAAGAGCTCAGTTGGTAGAGCAGTGAACTCGTAGTGGTATATAATTTCAGTAATCCATACGTCGCTGGTTCAAATCCGGCTGGGAGGGTTTTTTTTATAGAAGAGTATTACTTTTAGCTCATACTACAATAGTATCGAATTTAAAGATATTTACATTTTTATCTTATTCTGTAAATTATTAAAACTAAAAAATAAAAAATAAATAATAGTTTTAAAAAACTAAAAGAACACGCTTTATTAGAAAACTAAAAAATGAAAAATAATTTTAATTTCCAGCACGCTTGGGATAAAATAAAGTGGTCAACAAAAAAATCATCTCCAACACATATAGAATAAAATTAGAGTTATCAACAAAAAGAAAATAATTTTACCATCAAAAGCGTGGGGTGCTCTATATCAATTAATATATTTGATAATAAACAGATATTGGTAAAAGTAAAGTCTCTAAGAAGAACACGTAAAAATCATAAAAGCACCCCACGCTTTTGATGGTAAAATTATTTTCTTTTTGTTGATAACTCTAATTTTATTCTATATGTGTTGGAGATGATTTTTTTGTTGACCACTTTATTTTATCCCAAGCGTGCTGGAAATTAAAATTATTTTTCATTTTTTTTCTTCTTCTTCTTCTTCTTCTTCTTCTTCTTCCTTCCAAGCATTAGGCCAAGGCCTGTTACGATCCTATAGAAAATTTTTCCTTATGGGAAATTCTCGTATAAGACTTGAAAGCATAATAATAGTCCCTTCGATTGGTTGCTGGCCAAAGGAAGGCAAGACCAGTGATGGGGCTGCCATCTTATAGCCTCTGGTCAGGCCTTTTTGGAGAAGAAAAGAAAATAAAGGAAAGAAGAAATGGAAGAAAGGAATGACTCCCTAGCCCTCGGATGCCCTAATAGCGTCGGGGTCGAAAAAAACAAGAGTTAACCAAGAGAGGTTAGATAGTAAAATTAAAAGAGTGCAAAACACAAGTAGGTGGAAGAAATGTTTTGCACAGCTTGGGCACCTTGTGGTCGCCAACCATATATCCCCTAGATGAGGACCCCTGAGTTTTCTAATAAAGCGTGTTCTTTTAGTTTTTTAAAACTATTATTTATTTTTAGCCTTCAGAAAGTAGGACACACTCTGATATTCGAAAACTTTCGTTGCGATGCAGATTTAAAACGTAATAGAGGAATTTGCATTATCTGACAAACTGAAAAATCTCAGTGTTGATTAAATATGAAGAAACACATTGTAGTTGTGTGCAACTAATGATCAACAACACTAAAAGAGGAAAATTATATTATTACGTTTTTCTTTTACGAATAAATTATTTGATGTTTAAAAATACAAAACACTTTTATCATTGCCTATGTTACATGTGGGGCACGCCGTAGCATATATGGTTAAGGCAATATTCTATAAACCGGAAGGTCGAGGGTTCGAGTCCCGGTGGGGGGGTAACGATTTTTAACCCAAACCTTCAGGTGGCACCATGGGGTCGACTCAGCCTCTAGCGTAAATGAGTGTCAGACGCTTGTTCTGGTGGCAAAGACGGCCGTCAACTTAGGGCTGACAATCCGCTGATATCAAGTGCCGATTGTCTTGAAAAAGTGGGAGCCTTAACCTCCTACTACCCCAAGGGTTTCCTATAGCCTGGAGTGGGACCACTTTACCTTATTATGTTACATAAATGCTATTTTGTCTGACTCTGTTTAAGGAAATGTTTATTAACATTTCATTGCACTCAAAGATATAGGCCTAATGAATTATAGTGATAATATTGTAAACTGATTCTAAGAGACGTTTTGATAAGGGTAGGTTTAACTTTATCTTAGTACCTACTTCCAAAACTTTGAAAAATAACAGTTTATGGCAATGTAAGCATTCTAGACTAGCTTGTCTGGTTATCATAACTAGACAAATTGATGTTAGGTTTGGCAGAACTTACTAAGTTTAAACGAACTTCACAGACAAATTTTCAGTTTGTTTAGTGCTTTATGGGCCCATAAAGAAAGCACAGCCTCCGATGCCTCATTACAGACTTTAGGTCCCATGAAACGGCATGCCTCGGTATTAAATACGGATGAGTGCACACTTTAGAGCCTAAATCAAATTTATAATCTGATATAAAAGAATTATTAAATGCAACTTCCAGTCCTACCGCACTTAGATCCTAGAGAACCCTTAGCATATAATTTAAGACACCACTATTTTTCCTCTTATTAAAACTTCATACTGGCGATATTAGGAAAGATCAACGATGAATGTTATAGACTTGATTTTAGGGCTACCACATTATTTGTTTAAATAATGTATATATGCGACATCTAGTAGGCCTAATAATGGAGAGTATAATACATATATAAGAAAAATAAGTGTTTGAATTGGATTCGCCTGGTAGTGTAATGGATATCACGCTGAGGTACAGACTCAGAGATCCGGGTTCGAATCCCGTCCAGGCATTTATTTTTCTTATCATACCATATTAAGCTTGCATTGCTCAATGTTAAAGATTTAATTATAACATCGATAAAGCGTCACTGCTATAAAGTAAAAAATAAATATTCTCTTTAATTTGCTTACTTGATATAGTCAGCTACTAGATGGCAGTGAAGACAGTGTTCTCGCGACATCTAGTAATAATGGAGAGTATAATAAGTGTTTGAATTGGATTCGCCTGGTAGTGTAATGGATATCACGCTGAGGTACAGACTCAGAGATCCGGGTTCGAATCCCGTCCAGGCATTTATTTTTCTTATCATACCATATTAAGCTTGCATTGCTCAATGTTAAAGATTTAATTATAACATCGATAAAGCGTCACTGCTATAAAGTAAAAAATAAATATTCTCTTTAATTTGCTTACTTGATATAGTCAGCTACTAGATGGCAGTGAAGACAGTGTTCTCGCGACATCTAGTAATAATGGAGAGTATAATAAGTGTTTGAATTGGATTCGCCTGGTAGTGTAATGGATATCACGCTGAGGTACAGACTCAGAGATCCGGGTTCGAATCCCATCCAGGCATTTATTTTTCTTATCAAACCATTATATATATATATATATATATATACACATACACACACACACAGTATGTAACATTTATATTTATACAGTTGGATTTTTAATAAAATATAGCAGGTTTACACTTAAATACATTTTTTTTTCGGTTTTATTTCTTAATAAGTATTCATTAATGTAACAGAAACAAACTATAGGCTAAATTCATAAATTTTAAAACAACAAAATTAATCAATTATAAAACAAAACTTGTACTATTTTGTGCAACATTGAAGTTTGTACACTTGAAATAAATTAACAAAAAATTATGAACTTATTTACACAACTGAAATACTTAATACTTCATGAAATGTCATTTGGCCTTAATAATAGCTTTACATATTTTTCTCATTGATTGTACTAATTTGAAATGTTTCCCCATTCTTCATATCATTTTTAGATGAAACGTTCCATTGACGAACCTTTCTTTTTAGAATTTCCCACAAGTGCTCAATGGGGTTTAAGTCTGGAGATTGTGCAGGCGTTCTTAGCTGCTTGGGGACGTTCCAGATCAACCATCTTTATTAATGTCGGTTGTATGTTTACAGTCATTGTCTTGCTGAAACGCATAAGACGCAGACATACCCATTTTTAGAAAACTTTGCTTCACATTCTTTTTCAGAATGTCTTTGTAGACCCACTGGTCCATAGTACCATCGATGAAATGGATAGTATCCACTCCTTTTTAGGACATACAGCCCCAAAGAAGAATGGATCCTCCTCCGTATTTAACTGTAGGAATAGTATTCACATTTTCATAGGCAGTGTTGTTCTTTGTCTATACCCAGTTTATCCCATCGGATCCAAAAATATTTATTTTCGTTTCGTCTGACCATATCACATTGTTCCAGAAGTCTTGGCTGTTGTCCAGATGCTCATTGGCAAATTTCAGTCTTGCTATTCAGTTCCTCTTGTTTACGTGTGGCTTCTTCGGGATTCTGCCTCGATAGCCATGCTGCCACAAAACTCGACGGACTGTTTGGTGGATACTTTCTTTTGTGATACTTATTCCAATAATTGATTGATTCTAGGTACACTTATTCTAGGGTTAATTTTTACTTGCCTGATAATGAAATTTTCTTCTCTCTGATTCAGCAACTTTGTCTTTGGCTTCCTTGGAATATTTGCAGTTGAACCATTGTTTCTGAACTTGTTAACATATAATTCACAGTAGAGTGGGGTTTATTAACCATTGATCCTATTTTTCTTAATGAGTATCTCCTCAATGCAAGATTAATAATTATTGTTTCTTTAAGTTGAACTCTATTGAATAAAGGAGTAAACAAATGACTGGATTTAACCATCTCTTACGTCCAGTAACACCGTAAGTACTGTGTTCATCAAGGACGTTCGCTATAGTGTACAAATAAAAATGTTGCATTATTATAAACATTGTTTTCAATTTAATAAGGATATGAAGTATAATGTTGCACCAATGTACTATGTATTTCTCTATTATTGGATAATATGTAGATATATAAATCAGATTTAACGGTATCGGCTTCTTCATAATCTGTATTTAAAGGAATATGAATTATTGTTTATAAAAATTTCGACTGTACAAATAAAAATGTTACATACTGTATATATATATATATATATATATATATATATATATATATATATATATATATGAAGGGCTTAGGGCTATACCATGATAAGCCACATATTGTTTTTTCCTGAGATATACCAATAAGGTTTTTAATGTTTAAAAAATATATAAATATTAATTCGGCAGTACAGCTGTTAATACATTGTGTGTCTATATGTTTTAACTCATCACTGGCGCACTTACAAATAATGTTATGGGTATTTCAATATATTTATTTGCTATCATTGTAACAAATGACATTTCTTAACAAAATGTGGCGAGATTATGGATACACAGTTTATGAGGAAGTTCACTGTGTGGTCACTAATGGAAGTAACAGACGAATAGATATTATTGCATTTAGACCATCTTCTAAAATTGGTATGATGTTAGATTCCACAATCCGTTTTGAGACTCATAGTGGCCAACCTGAGGAAGTTGACTGTGAAAAGAAAGCCATATATGAGAGCAACAATTGACTATTACAAAGATAAATACCAATTAGATAGTATAACTGTCACAGGATTAATGATCGGGGCAAGAGGTACTATACCAGGATTCTTAGCTAAATTTTTGGATTCCTTAGATTTGGACACGGTCTATCTTTCTAAAATTGTCATTGATTCCATTAGAGAATCAATTTCAATTTTAAGAAACCATATTTACAAAATTTCTACTTTATAGTATGTATACCTCAATTACAATTTTTAATTTTTTAATGTATTTACAAAATGTATTTCATCAATTTCAAAAATTAATTGTCTGTATCACTTTGTCCTTGAGGCAATCCTCTAATGAGGAAAGTTATATATAATAAATATATTAATTTGCCGTTTTATAATAGGCTACCTGTAGTTGACAAATGTATTTAATACCTGTAAAATCAACATCAAATTACTAGGCAATGATAACATAATGGAGACGATCTATCAAAACTCTGAACTCACATCCCTGAACAACCTCTGAAAGTCAATTTTCACTCTTTGAAGACACGAACCAGACAGCTTGGCTGGCTATTAATAATTAATGTACTTATTTTGCACTTGTTGCAAAGGTCAAACCTGAATAGATGGCAAGGAGATGTCTCGCTGAATTCATTTCATTAAGAGGCATATTGAATATCACCCACGCAGGGATCCGCCCTTTATCATCATCCGCTGTATCTCCATATTCACATACAATTTAATTTCTTAATAATATAAACTGATGTTAAATTTGTCTTTTTACTTTAAAACACACAAATCATAATTAAGCATATACATATTTCTAAATGTTGATACGAGTATTTATATATAACAAAGTATTGCTAATCATTTTCTTTCCACAAAAAATTAAGTTATTTCTAGCTTTTGTTTCCACACGAGGGTAAAAGTTAAAACCTCTTAAATTTATAAATTGTATTTATAAATGGAAATTTCATCGACATAATTCCGGATTTAAGCTACTATCGTACGACCTGGAAACAAACCCACTGGAACCGTCAAACCCGGAGATTCAAGACAGCATGAACATATGCACTCCATACGTCCTTATCCCGAACTAACATTTTGTACCATTCCCTAAATAGTTCACCTCCCTCAAACCATCATGTTATTGTTGTAAAGGATCCCCTGAACTATACCTACCGGAGATCCGAAAAAAAAAACTTTAAAAAAAGGGGGGATGGGGTATTTTATCCCGAGAGAGAACTTTACTCCAGTTCACTGCTAGAGCACTGAGAGAACGTCAATGCCTCAGCGGGCCCAGATTCAATCCTGATCAGATCAGTTTTCCTGGATGATGATTTTTGGTTTTTTTTCCCCTAACATGTAAGACAAATGTTAGGAAACGTTAAGGCTCAAACAGTCCCCGAACATCATCAGGCCATCATGGTACTCCCCATGTTTAGTATGGATATGAAAGTTCATGGTGTGTTTCGTCTTAATATTGTGTGTCTCGGAGGACGCCACAGATTGAGCTGATCATTCATTAAGGGAGTTAACATATTTAAAATTAATTTTAAATTGAGGTTATGTAATAAGATATTAAATACAAAATTAATAATAGAAGAAATGCGCACAAGTTGTGCAGAAAACATATGTTACATAAGTTTTGTCATTAATTTGATTCACATAGCTTGTTATTTGCAGAATTCTACCAGGGATTTCCTTCGTTTTTTGCAGGTGGTTACATGGTAACGGTCGCATGGTTGCTCGCACAGTTCACACACACAGTTGTTCCCGGGATCGTGGAAACACTTGGTCTTGCATATCTTGTGGTGGTATCCATGCATTGCTATTGAGTTCACCAGGTGTCGGAGTTCTTGATTGGTGTTGGTCCAGGATACAAAATTAGTACCTGGTAAATCAGTCGTCCTCAATTAAATTATTAAACTTCATCAAGTAGTTCCAATATGGAGGCCTTTCAAAAACAGTTTAATCTCCTGCATTTTAACTGGTACAGATGTTGTTGTATAAGTTGTACAACGGGTTTATCTCTGCGGGTGTATTCTCGTTGAATACAAGAAATTTTAACACAAGATACTGAACATTTCAAAAATGTTATTAATAACGAAGAAAAATCAAATACATAATAGAAAAGAATCATCAGTTCGACAAAATCGATAACCACCATGTCAGTACTACACAGATAATTTAAGAACACGGAACAGGCAACTCTTGCCTAAACCAGGAAGTGAAGAAGAAGAGTATAAGAACAAGATTATTATCCATGAAGACATATAAATTCTAATCCATCCATCCATAGTAATTCTGCCCGAGGGAAGGTCTTTCGCTGCAATCATATAGTATTTTCATGCTATGCTTAGCAACTTTACTAGGGAATTATAGGTGTGGTAGCTTCCAGTTGCTTTCCATCACCGGTGAAGGATGATGATGATAAGGATGATGATAATGATGATGATAAGGATGATGATGATGGCTGGATGATTTCCGGGGACCGTTGGGCCCTAAGCTTCCTGACATTTGCCTTACAGGTGAGGAAAACCCCGAAAAAACCTCACCCAGGAACTTGTCCCGACCGGGAATCGAACCCGGGCCCGCTGCGTGACAAGATAGCACGCTACCTCGAGACCACAGCGGTGGACATAAATTCTAATAGAAGCGAATACTGCAGACTTACTCAACGAGAACACACCCGCAGACCTAAACCCGTTGTACAACTTATACAAAAGCATCAGTACCAGTTAAAATTCAGAAGATGAAACATTATTTTTGAAAGGCCTCCATATTGGAACTCCTTGGTGAGGTATAATAATTTAGTTGAATAAGACTGATTTACCAGGTACCAATTTTGTATTTAATATCTCTTTAAGGGAGGTCATCTATGTCCTTGTGTTGTCAAAAAATTGTGCGCGCGAATGTGTGAGATCTTAAGTTTAAAATCCCTCTTCCGGCAGGTCGTGTCATTGTAAGGCCCGGGTGGCGCCCTACTCGTTAGTTCAATCCGATTCCCTACTAATTGTGAATCGAGCTCTGAGGGTCTATATGTGTCAGGGGGTTTTGGGTTTTGAAGACTGCAGCTTGCGAATAATGACATACAATTCACAATCAAAGATTTGCACTGCTTTGCTTTACTTGGAAACAGTTACAATCAGCAAGACTAATGGTTAACTCTTACGGATTACTCGAGACGAAAAACGCACGAGGAATTCAAATTGTGGTATTCCTTTACTGAAACGAATATTATAACTAGAGCACGGATTTGTATGCAAAATAAAGTACTAAATATGCAAGAACAGATTGTAATAAAAGTTTTTTTTTCTTTTTTTTTTTCTTTGTGGGAAGTCATATCTTATTCCTGGCTGTAACAATAGATAAGGAAGATTTTCATGAGGTTTTCTTGTATGAAGTTCCTTCGTCTTTTTGAGGATCGTGGGGATTCCCTAGTTTCGTTCCTAATCTTAAATTACGGAATATTATTTCTCAAGTCCCAAGGGTATTCCCCTCTTACACAGATGTAAATATACACGTTACAGTTATATCCAATTGAATGCAGATATTTTATTAATTAAAAAAATTATATTAAATAATAATTAATTACTCATAATTAGCATAGGGGAAAATTATAATTTCATACCACAATTAGGAGTAAAATATGCTTTTATGCATTAAAAATCTAAAATAGGCATTTTCCCTCGGAATATGCATTTCCATGCATTATCAAATACACTTGAATTGTCTGTGAAGGGGCCATTTAACATGTAAACCATTTCCGCATACTTTTTAATGCGTAAAAAAAAACATGCATTTCACATACAAATCGAGTCTCTGATTATAACTGACTAGAAATTTTGTAAGTTCTGTAATTGTTAACTTCAGGACACTTCCCATGTATGACTAGATCCCATCTTCAGGAAATATCCAATATACCATTTATACTTATAAATGGTGTAAGTATAAACTTTACTTTTTATTGGTCAGAGTTTTTATTCCGTACATTTAAGATGCGTTATTTTTAGTAAGGGAACAATAATCACAAATAGGAATGAGATGCACAAAGATATTAAACATAGGCTCAATTCTGCAAATGCGTGCTATTATGCATTACAGAGACTCTTGGATGTCCCAACTCCTTTCAAAAATCGTTAAACTGAAAATATATAAAACTATTATTCTACCAGTTTTATTATATGGGTGCGAAACATGGACTCTTACTTTAGGGGAGGTAAGGAGATTACAAGTATTTGAGAATAAAGTACTTAGGAAAATTTTTGGACCAAAGAGAGATGAACAGACAGGTGAATGGAGAAGACTACCCTAACAATGAACTGCATGGTCTTTATAGGAAGTCAGATATAATAAGAAAAGTTAAGTCTCGTAGACTGCGATGGGCAGGACATGTTGCATGTATGGGGAATGAAAGATTTGCATGGAAGCTTCTTGTAGGAAAGCCAGAGGGAAAACGCCCAGTTGTTAGACCAAGAATGAGGTGGGAGAATAACATTAACTATGATTTGAGGGAAGTAGATTATACAGGGAATGATTGGAAAGCATTAATGAATGGAGGAAAACACAACGAGGATATATACCCATCAATAGGAACCTCAAACTCGATGCTATTCTTTTTGCAGACGATTTAGCTCTTCTGGCACTTTCCGAAAATGATTTGCAACGATCAATTTATAATTTACAAAAAATAGGTGCCAAATTTAATATGGAAATATCAATTAACAAAACTAAAATTATGGCATTTCATGGGAAGGACCCCATACAAAGTAAAATCTGTCTCCAGAATAAAATTTTAGAGAGATCTAATCAATTTAAATATCTTGGATATCTCTCTATCTGGGATGAAAAGGATATCCCTGAAAAAGTTACTAGTTATAATAAAAGTTTAGGAATTATTAATCAAGTTATGAAACCATCTCTTGTACAAAAAAAACACCAGATTACGTTTATATAACACTTTGGCTAGACCAGTGTTGACCTATGGTAGTGAAGCATGGACACTAAAAAACAACATGAAAGCAGAATAACGGCTTGTGAAATGAGATTCATGCGCAGAACAGCGGGTTACACCAGATGGGATCGGAAAAGGAACACCGATATCTTAAAAGAATTGAAGACTACGCCAATTTTGGAATATATTAAACAGTACCAACTAAATTGGAAACACCATCTTGAAAGAATGAGTTCAAATCGGATCCCCAAAGCTGTTTATAATTATATACCAAGAGGACGAAGATCACTGGGCCGTCCTATGAAACGCTGGAGGGAAAATTTTCTATAGGATCGTAACAGGCCTTGGCCTAATACTTGGAAGGAAGGAAGAAGAAGAAGATTATACAGGGAATGATTGGAAAGCATTAGCTCAGGATAGGGATGTATGGAGAGCTTGTGTTCGCGCGGCCATGAACCCACGGTTCGACAGTGAGTAGGTAAGTAAGTATTTTTAGTAAGTCAAATCCCACACTATAGGTTTCCAACAGGCTAGAGAGTGTTTTCAAACATGGAATTTGTCAGGGTTTTCTCCACATTATAAATCTTAATACAGTTGACCACTCTGCACGTGATATTTTGCAAGGACCCCAGCTTATCTCTCTATTCAGATTGGTAACCCGGCTGTCTGCTAGCTGCATTTTATGGTACCTTACATAAACAGTTGTTTTCTACTGTGGGAAATCTAATTTGCTAGCGTTTCTCCAATTTATCTTTTTATATATTTCTACAACTATACTCTCGTATGTAATTATCCTTCTCCTTTGCCTATATACATATGTATACACATATTATTAATCTAATTAATTTAGTTCTCTTATTAATCAGGGCCATACAGTGTTGTCACAATTTTTATGAATAATTTATATTAGTAACTTTGACTTACCAATGAGTTTCATATATGCCAAAAATATATGATTAACATTATGTTGTTAATTTATCTTACGTTAGTAACCTAATATCACATTTACACAGTTTATATACAGTATATATCATTGAAGGGCTTAGGCAATAACATGATAAGCCACATATTGATCTTTCGAAATGTAATGATTTTAATGTTTTAAAAAATGTAAATACTAATTGGGCAGTATTGTTGTTAATACATTGTGTGCCAATATGTTTCAACTCATCACTGACGCACTTACAAATAATTTTATGATATCTCAATGCATTTATTTGTTTTTATTTGGAGATACCTCATTTCTTAACATAATGTGGCTAATCATTTTAATGCCCTAAGCCATTCATATATGGAGATATATCATTTCTTAACAGAATGTGGCTAATGACCTATGCCCTTCATATATGGAGATATCTCATTTCTTAACAGAATGTGGCTAATCATGTTAATGCCCTAAGCCCTTCATATATATATATATATATATATATATATATATATATATATATATATATATATACACACACACACACATACATAAATGGACTTCTGGAGACGAACAGCCAGAATATCCAAGAAATATAAAATAAGAAAGTGGAAGTGGAAGAAGAAAGTGTCGTCATAATTGAAAAGAAGCAGCGGGTCTGTCAAAGTTCGCACCCTCCCGCACGGTCTATGAACTGACAAAGGAGCTATTTCTCATAGAAGAGCTCCGATTGAAACTGTTCCTGCAATCTACAGCGAGCTATAATACTGTACTAAGAGAGCTGCAGCTGAAAAAAGAATCCACTTGGACCGATTTCTACAACACCGATGCCATGATATCAGAAGACTGGAAGAAGCCGAACTACGAACTATGACACCTAGTGACCCGGCTAGCAGTACACGGCTTCCATCACAGACTGTGCAAAACGAAACAGTTTCGTGACCCGGGACCAGAATGCGTGTGCGTGAGATACCATGTGCTAAAGTGCAAAAACAGAGGGCAATCTCTGACAGGATTCTGTATGGACAGATAAACTAATATAGATTAACTAATCTTTGCACATTGTGCGCTATACATTATTATTATAATTGAAAAGAAACGACTACAATGGTACGGACATGTACGTAGAATGGGAGAAGGAAGAAATCCCAGAATTGTACAAGAATTGGAAATTAAAAGGTGAGGAGGAAGAGGACGACGTGCTACTACCAGGATACAGAATGTGCGTATGTCAATAAGATTTGGTGTAGTGGAGGATGATGTACGAGATAAGAGACAAATGGCGTAACATCTTAAAACAGAGTAAAATTCAGAAATGTAATATCTAACTTTGTGTATTTTAGATGTCAATGTTGTAACCTATTTTATATTCTGATATTGTCCGACTGGTGGCAAACCTCTGTATTGAGGAGAATTCTCATTAATTATATATGTGTATGTATATATACATATATTAAAAGCTTAATTTCACTATATCAAAGTCATGAATGTAATCAAACTGACGGCTCAATTTTTGCACTTCCTTCCGTTGATAGTTTTTGGATATTTGCTTGTAACTTACAATTTGATCCTCTTCTTTAGTGTAACTTATCATCTTATAGGTACTTTTACGTACCACACGCCCTCCCCCTACGGTCCTTACAGTGGCACTACCTGTCGGGAGAGGGATTTCAACTATGGATCACATGCATATTTTTTTTTTTTTTACAATACGAGGACATGAAGTGCCTCCCAGAATGAGCGATCAGCTCAATTCAGGGCCTCCTCCGAGACAACATTAAGACGAAATACACCATTCACACACACTGCATACTAAACATGGCGAATTTGACAATGGTGATTTTGATGGCCAAATGATGTTGGGGACAGTTTGGGCCTTAAAGTTTCCTGACATTTGTCTTAAAGGTGAGTAAAAGCCCCGAAAAAACCTCTCGTCATAATATTATTCTTATATTCTAACTTTGTCCCGCGCCGTAGCCGAGTGGTTATGGCAAGAAGCATTGGCGCAGAGCTACGGGACTTGCTCTGGTTTGACTCCCCATAGAGGAAGAAATTTTCTCATGGAATTTCGGCCAGTATGGGACCGGCTTTGGGTAGCTACAATAAGCTACAATAAGTAGCGACTCCAGGTTGAGAAGACCTGCTATAACGGCTGGGGAACCCGACATGCTGACCACATTTTTACCCCTATATTGGCTAGATGATCGTCTACCCCTCTGATTAACACATGTGGATGTGAGGCCAACATCCGGCTGGTAGGCCAAGGGCCTTCTAGGCCTGTCGCGCTTGGAGTTATTCTAACTTTAGATTATATACGACCACTTAACTTTTAAAGAGTGTTTCACGAGAGAAATCTCAGATTTGAACTAACCAGGAACAGAGCTGACAACTGAACTTTAGGTATGGCATTTAGGGAATGTGGAGTTGGCGTTAAATTGATAGAGCGGTAAAATCTTGCAATGGGCGGGTTCTTGTTAACTGAATAAGGAATAAAGTGCAAGAACCGGAACAACCGCAACCATGTGGTATTCTAACTCGTATCCGGCTACACAACCCTTGAATTTCATTAATTAATCATCTGCCACCACATCTTGAGGAAGGTCGACTTTTTTACATGTTTATTTGTGTTAAAACATGTGGATGGATAAATTATCCCCATTTCCTCCTCGTCAGAATGTTTACCCAAACTCAAAACAAAACCGCCAGAATCAGTGGCGTAGCTAGGGTAATTATTTGGGGTAGCTCATATATTACGGGCTCAAAAATTGATCTGACTCATCTCCTGACAATGCCAATGCTGACAACTCTCATTCTTAGCAATCTTATTCAATAACATGCAAAATTAGGATAAATAGAATATGGATTTCTATGTAATTAGGTAGTTACATATAGGATATATTCTAGTAGCCTAATTCATTAAAATTTTGTTCCCGGATTGATACAGTACGTACCTAGTATTTTTATTTATTCAATGTCCCAGGTTGTCATTCCGACATTTCTGATGTTCTGTCCTGGCATTGGCTTAATTGTAGCCCACTTCTGAAGTTGGGGTGCCTAGAAGACGGAGTTACGTTACCCCGATGATATGATGGGTGATGAATGATAATGAAGCACCAGGAGAGTTCTTAATCTAAACTTAACCTAAATTCCAGACTATGGGCAACCGCAGGAATGATTCCCTTTAAGGAAAAATGTATATGCTTTGACCGGGAATCGAACCCAGGACATCATGAACAGTAGTCAGAAAGGCTAGTGGTCAAGCGCTTGTGATTACTGTCATGAAGTCCCGGGTTCGATTCCCGGTCAAACTATAGGGATTTTTCCTTAAAGGGAATTATTCCTGGGGTTGCCCATAGTATGGAATTTAGGTTAAGAACTCTCCTGGGACTTTATTATCATTTATCACTCATCATATCAACGGGGTAACGTAACTCCATCTTCTAGGCGCCCCAACCTCAGAAGTTGGTTACAATTATGCCAATACCAGGAGAGAAAGCCAGAAATGTCGAAATGACAACCTGGGGCATTGGATAAATTAAAAAAAAAAAAATAATTTTTTATCGGTATGTAATGTATCAGTCTGAGAACAAAATTTTAATGAATTAGACTACTATTGGGCTACTAGACTAAACAAGGTGAACATTATTTAAACCGACAAACTCTGGGAGGTTGTAGGGGACACCAAAACAAATATTTTTCCCTAATGTAATTTTTTTCCCATGAGGATTATTTAAACCGGTAGAGGAAGATTTCTCTAGCGGCAAATTAATTAAACCAATAAACACTTTTGAATTTTTTATTACCCAGAGATAACGCATTAACACAACGCAATTACTTAAATTACAGTAGAGGTTAAAAAATGTCTCCACTGACATGTAAACATAGGTTACACTACACCGGCGGATCATGTTCTGTCTAACACGGGCAAAAACTCCAGGAGTATCGATAATTGCTCCTGCTGCCGCTACTATCCGGGCAACCAGATCCTTTTCTGATGCAACAGGAGTTGTGCAAACAAGGTTGCGCATCTCTCCCCACACAAAAAAAAAATCAAAAGGGGTCATACCTGGGGATCGAGCAGGCCATGGTACAGGACCACCTCTGCCAATCAACTTTTCTGGAAACCGTTGGTTCAAGAATCGACGAACACGAAGACTGAAATATGCCGGCACCCCGTCATGTTGGAACCACATGCGTTGTTTTGTAGGAAGCGGGACGTCTTCCAGCAATTCTGGCAATGCTCTGGCGAGAAAATTGTAATAGTGCCTGCTATTTAATGGCCTAGCTAGGACATATGTCCCAATTAAACAGTCCCCAACAACACCGGCCCACACATATCAATGTACTCACTCCAGGTGTATCGCTCAATTAGTAAACAGATACAATTCACTACTACATTGGTGGACAAAACTATTCCTACCATCAACAGCAGTTGCAGTCATGACAACTGAAGAGCGTAATACGCCCTCTACCGGTTTAAATAATCCTCATAGGAAAAAGACATTAGGGAAAAACATTTGTTTTGGTGTCCCCTATAACCTCCCATAGTTTGTCAGTTTAAATAATTTTCATCCTGTATAATTATAATATGTTACAACTGGAACTTCGATGTAAATAAACACAAATTATATTATCACTTATAAGTACATAATAGAATAAAGGATTTTTTATTAAAATACTGTGGCATGCGAAGTATTTTCTGAGAACCTGTTTTCTATTCACACACACGCGCACGCATGGCGTAATTTGTATTCATGAATATCAACCTTGTTCTTGAAAAATTGAGGCCAGGTAAGTTGACACAACACCACGCATTATTCTTGATTATTCAAGTTGTAGGAATATTGACCAGTCAAGAATAAGGTAAATCAACACCGTTACATGGAAGTACAAGTTTATTTATATAATATTATATTCCTCCAAGACCGTTAACCCAACGTTTAATCTACTAAGTTTACTCAAACTTGTGAAATACATACTAATTTTTATATACAATTAATTATTTATATAATATATTCCATAAATTTCGTTAAACCGTCACGCAACGATTCCTACATTTTTACTCCACTTTTAAGTGAATTAAAATTATTTTCTTGTCAACCAACGATTTCGTCACTTAGTGATTCGTGAATTTATCGATGATTTGGAAATCAGTCGAGACATTACTTATGATTAGAGCCCGAATTTGTATGCGAAATGCATGTTTTGTTTAACGCATTAAAAAGTACGCGGAAATGATTTACATCTTACGTGGTCCGGAGGAAAATGCTTATTTTAGATTTTTAATGCATAAATGCATACTTTATTAAATTATAATTTTCCCTTCAGCTAAATACTAGTAATTAATTAATATTATTTTAATTGCTAAAGTCTCTGCAATCCACTGGATATAAGCGTAACGTGTATATTTACAGCTGTGTAAGAGGGAAATATCAGTTGAAATAATATTACAATATGGCTAAAATCGCATTTGATAAGCTTAGTGAAGTATTAAATAAAAATTCTGGCTACAATAGAATTTGTCAAATTAGCAAAATGCTAATGGTAACTGTAACCAAAGAGGAATTCACTGAAGAATAACTGTGGTGTTTTTCACATGCACCTGTGACATCATGTGATGTACGAGTAGTAAGGACATGTTCATTGTATAAACCCTTCTCCGCTGACAGACGAAACCTCATGAAAACCTTCCTTACCAGCTGTAGCACCAGGAATAAGCTAAGAATACTCACAAAGCAAATAATTTATTTGATTTTATTACAATCTGTTGTTTTTCTTTTTTTTCATATTTAGGGTACATATTTTCTACATTTTCATGCATATTTGCATACATATTTAGTACTTTATTTTGCATACAAATCCGAGTTCTACTTATGATAAATATATAATACAAAACATTTTCCGATTGAGGGTCTTTCCACTTTTCAGCGGTTGCCCTTTTACCAGCCGGCTGCTGGCCCTTCACATCCACATGTGTCAATCACAGAGGTAGATGATCAACAGCCAGTGAAGGGGTGACATGTGGTTAGCATGTCGAGTCCCCCAGCCGTTATAGCTGGTTCCTCAACCTGGAGCCGCTACTTATTGTAGCTACCCAATTGCCTCACGACGCTGGGTGGGCACCGGTCCCATACTGGCCGAAATACCATGAGAAAATTTCTTCCCCCATGGAGACTCGAACCAGCGCAAGTCCCGTAGCTCTGCGCCAAGGCTTCCTACCTTAACCGCTCGGCTACGGCGCGGGACATACAAAACATTCCACAATAAATTATAAAACTTTTGCACTATAAACTTTGCTTTATGGAAACGAGATTTGGGTTAAAGCAATAAATACCAGGCTGTTAAAATGGGATATTTGAGACGAACTTAAGGATGCTTCTGGACTTTAAGAGGGATGATGAGACACTGCAAGAACTCAACATGGTACCACTGGATGACGTAATTTCCACATACAGATATAAAAATGGTTTAAACATGTAGGCCCTTCTCCTTAGTAAGGAAGGACACATCAAGAAATGCTCGACAGGTTTGACGGAGATCTCGCCGTTCACAAGAAACATCTTCTGGATCCTGTCAATTCTTATTAAGATGAAGCCAAACTTAGACATTTATACAGCCTAACAGATACCAATACTTCAGAAATCTGGAAAAACTTGAATAGGATGGGAATAGGGAGAAAAGCCACGCAGGTAGACAAATTGCCTGTTTCTATGGACACACTCAATAATCACTTCACAGGTATAACTACTACTCCAAAGGATAAAGAACAAACAATAAATGAATTTTGTATTCACGTAGAATTTCACGGCCGGAGTCTCAAGACAATTCTTGAGGATGCCAGACGCAGTCTCTGGCGAGACGTCGGGGAACTACAAGCCTCACGACCACGGCCTACAGCCCGAAAATCTTCTTCAAGATCATCATAATAAATGAATTATCACTGACAAATCAACCCGACAGAGAACATTTCCACTTCTCATATGTTACAGATTACGACGTAAAGAAATCCATCAGGCGAATAAAAATCAAAGCAGAAGGAACTGACCGTATAAATATTACTTTACTGAATAAAATAATCGACGCTATACTACCTACTATAACTCATATTTTTAACTCCTCACTACAAACTTCTACATATCCCTCATTGTGGAAACAAGCCCTCGTACGCCCACTGCCTAAAGTTAAAATGCCCTTAACTCCGAACGACTTTCGACCCATTCGCATTTTACCTACCCTTTCAAAAGCTCTGGAACGATTAATCTATAAACAACTGACTGACTACCTAAATGAACACAATCTTCTAGATCAATTTCAGTCAGGCTTCAGGACAGGACACAATACAAATACTGCTCTACTAAATATTTGCGAAGACATACGCGAAGCTGCTGATAATCGAAAACTTACCATTCTTACATTACTGGACTTTAGTAAAGCATTCGACACGGTAGACTTGGACTTATTGTTGCATATACTTAAAAACCTCTTACTCTCTGATAGTGCCACGCAATGGTTCAATTCCTACCTTCAAGAGCGCCAGCAATCTGTTGTAGGAAATCATGCATTATGTTCTTCTTGGTCCTTCTGTAAAGCTGGGGTTCCACAGGGTTCGGTGCTTGGACCTTTACTTTTTTCAATCTACATAAATGACATATCTAACTCCCTAAAGCATTGCAAACATAATTTATTTGCAGACGACATGCAAATCTACATCCACACAGACAAATATTCTCTAAATGAAGCTGTTGCCAAAATTAACGAGGATCTTGACTCACTAATGACTTGGACAGTTAAATATGGACTGCAATTAAATCCTAGAAAGTCACAATCAATCATTATGGGTCACCAGAGACTATTATCTACAATTAACCTAAACACGGTCTCGCATGTGTCACTAAATGGAGTCCAAATCCCTTATAGTGAGACAGTAAAAATTCTAGGAGTATTTATTGACAACTTAAATTGGAATACACAAATAAACCATACATGCAAAACAGTCTTCTCAATAATACATTCATTAAATCGCGTAAGAAATTGTCTGCCATTCGCTCTAAGGAAAATGTTAGTAGAAACACTTGCAATGCCCCATTTTGATTATTGTGACACTCTTTTTACAGACTTAAATATTATTTACACTCAAAGACTTCAACGTGTTCATAATTCTTGCGCACGTTTTATTTGTGGTATTCGCAAATTTGACCATGTTACACCGTCCCTGGAACAATTATCGTGGCTTCGTCTAAGAGATCGTAGAACTGTCCATTCACTATCCCTTCTCTATAAAATCCTTCACACATCATCGCCTAATTATTTATCCGCTTCATCAGACTATCCGACACACATAACCTTGACACTCGATCCCATCAGCACATTGTCCTTTATATCACTCCTCATCACACTGTATATTATTCATTATCTTTTACGGTCTCACTTACCAAAACATGGAATTCCCTTCCGCCCTATGCCAGAGACTGTCAAACTATAACATCCTTCAAAAATAAATTAAAGAATTATTTAATAACAAACTAACTTATACACCTCACTGATAGTATTCTTTTAACAATTAATAAATTTAATTATCTATGAAAATAATATTAAAATTAACAAATATTTTCTTTTGTTTTGTTTTAAATATTGTACAAACGTAAAATTAGTTTTCTATATATCATTATTTTTCTTTGTTTTATATATACATTAGACAGGGACAATTTAATATGTCTTGATTGTATACATTTTATTATTAGTTTTGTCTTAATTTTAACTAACATTAACTAGTTGCATTATATATCGTAATATAATAGATATTATTTTTTGATCAAATTTTTATTTAGTATTTAATATTAGAGTTCATTGTGATTGTTATATTCTGATGTAATATATGTTTGCCCTGGTGAGTGGAAGTTAAGGCCACATGACCTTAACTCCACCAGGCTAAATAAATAAATCTACTCTAAATCTAAATCTATCATTGCCAATTGCAAATGTTCGCACTATTGAGTCATCCGACATTATCAAACATAATATTAAAAAAACGAAGTGCAGTCAAAATATTTGAAAAAATAATAAATCAGACATTTGAACTAAACAACAATAAAAAAAAAGATTTGGAAAATAACAACAATTGTATTGAATTGTTTTACATTAGGCGGCTTCCTGGTGCAAGCGGTTAGACGTCGCCTCTCACCGCTGGGGTCCCGAGATCGAGTTTCGGTCACTCCATGTGGGTTTCGTGGTAGACGAAACGGAGCTAGGGCAGGTTTTTCTCTGAGATTTTTACCGTTTTCCACTGCCACAATTTCATTCCACCATTTCTCCATACTCATCTCATCCATTTCGTTCATCTGCCCCGTGATGGTGCGTTAGGCATGGTCGGCCGGCACCCTTGTCATTCACAGACTTCTACATTAGGGGTTTCATCTCATCTCATCCCTCGATCCGACCCTGAGTTGGACACGAGTTGAGGCTATTTATTTATTTATGGTTTTGTACTGTAAATGTTCTTTCGCTGTACATAATATTTTGGAGAAATAAAGGGCAAGGAGCTGCGCCTTCTTTATAGTCACGACAGGCACATACACTTGGTCCCGGGACCGACTACTTCGATCGGGTTTTCTGCAGATTTTCCTGGTACAAGAGCAAATGTCAAAATAGACCAAAAAATCCGCCGCAGCGGCAATGTCTATTAATTTAACACCCAAAATTTAACACTATCGGGGCAAATGGGCTCAAGCCTTCTCTCTTCAAGAGAGAAGTCGAGGAATTGATCCCCACTACTGGGACACAGGTCATTCCAGTCGCAGGGCAATTTGTTGTATCTTTGCTAATATTGTCCTGTTTCTTATCCCTAAAGTTTAACTTTTCAACTTAACCATAATATGGATACTTTTCTACAGTAAGTCTATTTGAAATTAATTTTAATCTTATAACATTCTCTTACTGTATAAAATGCAATACCTAGTTTTTTTATTAAAAATAGTTACAAGTGGACGATGTTATGCATCAACCGGCTAAGCGCCATTTATTTAAAAATATATTTTGATGACACCTGTTTTACTGGCTCATGAAGTACGTGTACGCACAATTTTAGCGCCAAATCTTTAAATACACCGGTAGCCTTATTATTAAAGAAAAAATAAACGCCTTCAGTCCTATCAGAGATTCTATGTTTTGCAACAAACGGGTATGAAACCAGATCTTCATAAATGCTAATCTAAATTTTGCATCAGGCGCTAAGAGCCAAATGTTCCCGCTCTTAGATTGTTGATACATAACTGTCAAACAAGGAATATAACTTGCAATATCCCGTATTGTCAGTTAGGCGCTACAATAAACAGTGAAGATTGACTTAAACTTTAAAAGTATTTTTCTCGAAACTTACATGTCGCATAGCCGGTTGATGCATAACGCTGTCCAAGTTATCTCGGAAACTATAGAACGTAAAAACGTGGAACTTTTACTTTAAGAAAATAGACAACATTAGTTCTTTATCTAGAACATATCCCATCAACATAATATAAGCTTTCTGAACGCTAGGAAGGAAATTACTACCAAGGTCTCAATAAATTATGCTACGTCGCTTCGCGACGCAAATAACCCAGGCTATTGCTAAATGCTTGTTAAACAGTCTCGCCTAAATTGTAAGGAAATAATCCACGTGCTTTAATAAGAGAAAAGGGAATTTATGTTGAGGCATGAAGATGATTATACCTAGAAAACAGAGTGTGGGTAGTTTAGTAACATGTACCTTGTTTACAAACAACAATGTGACAGCTTATCTCAGCATCGTGGGAAGGAGAATGCTTGCATTCAAAGTACGCATTCACTCGCAAAAAGAATAATTACATACTTTTATTGTTATGAATTTGTTAATGAAAACATCCCCAATAATTACTTGTTAATTTAAATTTCTACTCCATATATCTACGGCCCAAAGTGAACCTTAACTTTCCTCACATCATCTTTCCATTGTCCTTTATCTTTAGCTTTCATTTTCCAGCTCTTCAATCCCAAAATAGCAATGCTCTTCTCAACATCGTCCAACCATCTCTTCCTCAGTCGTCCCTGCTGTCTTCCTCCCTCCATTATGATATCTAATATCAATTTTACACGCTTTATATTAGCTTGATCTGTAAATATCTATGTAACGGAATCTTTCAACGCGATTTTCACCCACTTAAAAACATTGGATCGACTTGAAACTCTGTATACTTGTAAATTGCAAATAACAATACAACAATTTCATATTTTTTTCTAAGATCGTGGCCAGGATCATGAGGACATCAAATAAATAAAGACCGGTATAATAGGTTGCGGACGTATCGACGTTTTAGTCTATTGTTGTGGTAGCTCAGTTGGTAGAGTGGTGGACTGTAGTGGTATATAATTTCAGTAATCCATAGGTCGCTGGTTCAAATCCGGACCGGTGGATTTTTTTAGAAGAGTATTACTTTTAGCGCATCCTACAATAGTATCGAATTTAAAAATATTTACATTTTTAGAAAACCAAACTAAAAAATGAAAAATAAATAACAGTTTTAAAAAAACTAAAACAACACGCTTTATTAGAAAACCGAACTAAAAAATGAAAAATAATTTTAATTTCCAACATGCTTGGGATAAAATTAGTGGTCAACAAAAAAAAAAAAAATCATTTCCAACACAACTAGAATAAAACAAAAAAAAAAAGAAGTAATTTTACCATCAAAAGCGTGGGGTGCTCTATATCAATTAATATATTTGATAATAAATAGATATTGGTAAAAGTATAGTCTCTAAGAAGAAAACGTAAAAAACCATAAAAAGCACCCCACGCTTTTGATGGTATTTTTTTTGTAGATAACTAATTTTATTCTACATGTGTTGGAGATGATTTTTTTTGTTGACCACTTTAATTTTATCCCAAGCGTGTTGGAAATTAAAATTATTTTTCATTATTATTTTTCATTGTTTAGTTCGGTTTTCTAATAAAGCGTGTTGTTTTAGTTTTTATAAACTATTATTTATTGAAATTCCTTTATCTTGCATTCGTACTGTGATCCATCCACCTTAGCCTTATCATCTTGACAAATCTCGCAATAACGCGTCACTTTACTTAGCATACTTTATCTTATTCTCCATTAATACATCTGAAATTCATTGAGGACTTATATATCAGGTTCTTATCCTAATATTTTGACATTCTTATTCTCCAATGACTATTTACACATTCTTGGGCGTATATCCTTATGAGAATTCTCCTTTCAAAGACAGAAATATGCTTTCAGTAAGGTGATTTAGATTAGCTTACGAAAATAATCTAGGTATGAGGGAGAAACGTCTGGAAGAATTGGAATGGGAAGATAGAGAAGAATGGAGAAAGAAGATAAAACTTTAAAAACCTTTGGGCACAGGAAGATGTTTTATTGCATCGTAAGCCTGTTTATAAATAAATAATTTAGATTATAGATATTAATAACTAACTTACTCACTTCTACTATCCAATCCGGAGGCTCATGGGCGAGTTGATATAAGCTCTTTATACATTCCAATCTTCAGATAATACTTTCCGGACATACGCTTTATAATTCATCATCATCATAGCCCATTCACGAATTTAGGTCATTTGTTGACCTGTTTCGGCCTCAAGAGAAACACTATCCAAAAGTGTTTTGAGTGGACGGCATGGTCTTCGCCTTCCTGCAGGTTGACTAATTTAACATTTTGGTTTGGGTATCTTAGCCTGTGACGTCTATTTTATGCGCCTTCTCAAATAACTATACTCCTAATTCTTGGCCTTGTACCTTCTGTGCAATTTCACTCTGCTTTTAGCCTACTACAAGAAGTTATCACGTTCCTCTTTCATTTCCCATTCGTACCCCATGTCGCACAGAGTATACGAGATTTCACCGTTCTTATTGCATTGATTCGAAAAAAAATTATGCTGCTCACTGTTATATGGTTTCTTCTGTCTATTGTCTCAATTTAGTCCAAAAATTTCTACATGTGGCACGAATGGGGAATGAAAGAGGGACTCGGAAACTTCTTCTAGGAAATTAAGCCTACTAATTACTCTAATAATAATATTCTTCTTCTTCTTCTTCTTCCTTTCCAGGATTAGGTCAATGCGACCTGTTCCGGTCTCAAGTCCATCGTTTCCTTGGCCGTCCCAAAGATCTTTTTCCATGTGGTTTGTAGGTGTTGATCTTTTTGGGTAATTTTGTATTGACCATCTCTCTAAATGTTCTTTCCACTGGTATTTGTGTTCTTCTAGTTTATAGACTATTGAAAATACATCCAGTTAATTTCTTATTGATTCATTGTGTAATCTACCCATGCGTATACATCCTTATACGGATCTTAAAATTTTAATTTCAGTGGCTTGAATGTGCGAGATCTTTTTTTTTGTAAGTACCCAAGATTCAGATGCATATAAAATAATATGTAAATTAAAATACATCCTCATAACATTTATACAGACCTTTATGTACGTATATACCCCATACGCCCCATGTGGGGACACGGGTGCTCCCTAGTGGGACTTACTTAACCAAGCTAATTTAGTTATTTATCTACAGATGTCAGCGGGTGACATATGGTTAGCATATCGTCGTAATGAGACATCTAGTAGGCAACTAAGGTATGGGCGTAGGTCGGTTAAATTATGTAATTTTGCAAAGAGGCCTTTTTATTCTGGTTTTCTATCCTTTTACGAGCCTGAAATCTTCCGACTTGGGATGCACGGTTTGAAGTCCCTCTCGGAGGACTTCTCTTTTGGGGTTTTCATCCTAAAATTCCATCGATCCCGACCCGCGACCCTCGGGACTACAGGCAAGGCACATATATACCTACATTATTGTTATTATCTTCTCGTGGTTTCAGTTCCTACACAAATATATTTTTTCAAACTCATTAGCGTGAGGTAAAATGGGACATGTTTCGTTCAACTCTTAAAGTATAATGTTGATAGCCATTAACAGAAAAAAATCAAGGAAATTATTTCTAGACAAGGCCTAAATTTCATTTACGCTTGTTGCATACAAAGTAAGGAACAAATTAAATAAAAAAAAGCGGCAATAGAAAAATCAAAGAATAACAAATGAGGAAACATCTATTAAGTTTATACCGGTATGTACTTTCAAAGGGGGGAAAAACAGAAAAATTGAAATAACTGCATTTTAATTGTAGATATTATAATTGCTATGCACTTCTCAAGAAATGAGTTAAAGCGTATAATTTAATAATAATATACTTTGGAAGTAGGTAAGTCCCTTCTTTCACACACATTCTCTATTTTCTCTCTCTCTCTCTCTCTCTCTCTCTCTCTCTCTCTCTCTCTATCTATCTATCTATCTTTCTAACTCACACACATATACTATATGTTCTGCGTATGTGAGATAGATATACAGAGCGATTAGATAGAGATATCACGTTAAATGCCTGACAACATATCTGACAATGAAACTATGCTTGTACATTGCCGCTCAAAAATATTGAATAGGCACTTGGTCGTTAAAATACACGCGCGGTTCAAAAGTGTACGAATTGTATTGCACTGTATATGACAGACAGGACACAGTTTTTTTTAGTGAAATACGCCCATTTAAAGACGCTACAAAAAGGTCCGATCCGCGGATTACTTTTTTTTCATTTGTTTGTCATTTTTAAATATAACACACATTGGTTATATGTCCACCGCTGTGGTCTCGAGGTAGCGTGCTGCCTTGTCACGCAGCGGGCCCGGGTTCGATCCCCGGTCGGGACAGTTTTTCTGGGTGAGGTTTTTATCGGGGGTTTTCCTCACCTGTAAGACAAATGTCAGGAAAACTTTAAGGCCCAAATGGTCCCCGAAATCATATGGCCATCGCAATCATCATCATCATCATCATTCATATTCATCTTAGATTAAGCTTAGGATTAGGGACTCTCCTGGCACACCACTATCATCATCACCCATCATATCATCGGGGCATCGTAACCCCGCCTTCCAGGCTCCCCAACCTCAGAAGTGGGTTACAAGTATGCCATGTCAGGAGAGAACATCAGGAATGTCGAAAGACAACCTGGGGCATTTGCAAAAAAAAAAAAAAAACATTGGTTATATGAAATTATTTATGTCCCTACACCTGAGGGATATTATGAGGCAGGATTTAACTAATATAAAATAATGTCATGTTTGGAGGTGGAACAAAAACTATACAAAAATAAATAAATATAATACAATAGAAACTGAGGAACTAATAGCAACTACGGGAATAATTCCCTGCAAGAAAAAAAATCCTATGGACTGAAGGGCAATGGAACCCGGGCCTCATGAACTGTAGTTAGAAACGCTGACCTCTAGCCCATGAAAATAGTACTATATGTATCAATCATGATATTTACATGGTAAATATTACAACTTAAAAAAAAATCCTATGTAAGCTCAATACAATGGAGCTAAAAGAAAACTGAATCCAGGAAACGCCTCTGAATTACGGTAAAGTGATGCTAAGTGAGGGACTGGATCTCCTACACCGCGCCTACCTTAACCCAGAAAGTACCGCCCATGTAATGCCCCCGTGACCGATATCGTCATCTTCGCATTACACCCCCTCATGTGTCATAAAACACATCCTCAAATCTTTTAACATACCTACAGCAGATTATAGAACACAAAACTATGACTAATATGAAGATTGGTAAAACGAAAGCGATGGCATTCCAAAGACAAGAACTTATTAGAGCTAAAATTGTTATAAATATAAAAAAAAAACTATAGAACTAATAAATCAATTTAATTATTTGGGGTACTATATAGGACATAGAAAATCACAAGACGTCGAAATAAAATTGAATAGATTCAGGCACTTCTATGGTACAATACAGAGAAGATTGAAATACAACGTAAGACGAGAAACACTGCTGAAATTATATAGAGTGGTTACAGCGCTACTCTTATTATATGTATGTGAAAGTTGGACACTTACCTCTGATCAATCGCGACAAATCGAAATTTCAGAAATTATATTTCTCCGCTTTGTAACTGGAAATGCGTTATTAGATCACAAAATAAGAACTGGTATTAGAAATGAATTGAAAATAGAACCAATCACAACATTTATAGAAATATATAGAATAAATTGGAGAGACTATGTCCTACGAATGCCAAATACTAGAATTGTAAGAAATGATTTATATTATAATCCGAGGGGGATAATAAACATTGGTCGACCTTTAAAGACATGGCGTGAACAATTTTGAATCGGAACAGACCAACAGGTTAATCCTTGAAGACGATGATAATAAATATACAGTGTTCTGCCTAAGAGCAGGTCTTTCACTGCAAACTCAGCATTCTCCACTCTTTCCTTAACTCAGCCTTCCTTTTTGTATCCGCATACAAAATATTTATTTTAACATTGTCTATCATGTAATGTCTTTTTCTGCCTCTAACTTTCTTTCCGTTGACCATTCCTTCTAAGGCATCCGTCAGCAGACAGTTTCTTCTTAGTCAGTTATTTCAAAATGGGTCAGTTTTACTATCAAGACATAATAATATCCTCAACTCGTGTCCAACTCAGAGTCGGGTCGAGGGATGAGATGAGATGAAACTCCTTATATAGAGGTTTACGAATGGCAAGGGTGCCGATCGACCACGCCTGACGCACCATCACAGTGGCAGATGAACGAAATGAAACGGATGAGATGAGTATGGAGAAATGGTGGCAAGGAAAACCTCGAGAAAAGCCTGCCCAAGCTCCGTTTCGTCCACCACGAAACCTACATGGAGTGACCGAGTCTCGATCTCGGGACCCCATCGGAGGGGGGGGGAACGTCTAACCGCTTGCACCACGGAGCCGCCTTATCAAAACAGTAGGTTAGAGAAAAATACATTATATTAAGATACAGGGAAATCGACGTAATATGAACTGTTAAATCTCATAGACTCCGATGGACACTCGTCTAGGTAGCTCCTCCATGCCCTTGTGTGATCGAAAAAGTACGCGTGTGATCTGTAATTTATTTAAAATCTTCTCTCTACAAGTCGTATCCCAGCAAAGAACGTGTAGCATAGGGAATGCAAAATTCTTTCAAGGGGAGAGGTTAAACTAAGGTAAAAAAGAAAAAAAATATTTAGGAAATGACTAAATAATATTAGCTCAGCTTAGGAATGTATGGAAAGCTTATGTCCGCGGGCATGTATATCATAATTCGAGGGTGTCAGTGAGCTTTTGTTACGATCATAACATTTTTAAAAATGTACTATGAGGAGAGTTCTCGTAAATTTCACTGGCGCAAAATAGAGAGAGGCATACATTAAATTATTATTTTTATCGCACGCTTGAAAGCTGGTTAGGAATATAAACTTAGTTAATGGCATTCCAGCACAAATAACACAAACATTATCTTGAGATGTTGAGGTATGATACATTTTAATTTTCTGTTAATCATATTCATACGAGATTAGACCCAAGTACATCAGGAACTAAAATACTAGCAGACTACATCTACTGGGGGAAAGGCGGGTCCTTAATTTCTAATTTTCACGTCACGAATATTCATGTAACATTTAAACTCGCAGTGACTTCTGACCCATATTTTGCGTGACAATTGCTTCAAATTTTAATTTTGGTTCACTTCAATGCGATAAATAAGAAAATCAACAAATGCACTTTAGGTGCAATTTAATATTCTAATTAAAATGTACACACGTATAACTGCAACTAGATACCATATTCTGATACATCTATGTTATACTAGATTTACATCTACAATGGCGTAACAGGGCTTAGCTTCTCATTTGTAAGGAGGTACTATACCAAGTTTATTTAGTTACTTTTTTTACCTAAATATGTCATGAATGATATGCAGTCAACATACCGACACAATGAGACATCTAGCAGGCAATTAAGGTATTACTAGGATGAAGAAGATACGTTAAATTTTGCCTGGAGACCTCTTTATTCAGGCTTAAGGATCTTTTATGAGACTGAAAATCTTCAATCTCGGGACCTACGGCTTAGAGGCCCTCCCGGAGGTCTTGCACCTTGGAATTTTCCACCCTAAAAAATCGATCCTGGCCGGATTTGAACCCGCGATCATCGGGACCAGAGGCAAGTAACATAACCACTAGTCCATCGCGGCCGACATCATCATCATCATCTGCATTCATGGATTAGGTCTGTTGACCCGTTCCGACTTCAGCCCATCTCTTTCTAGGTCTGTGTGTCGTGTGTGCGGCCGACATTATACTATATATAAATAATATTAAGTCTTAAATGTAATAAAATATATTTATACGATTGATAAAAGTCTTATTAATTTCTAGCTACCGGTAGCTGACGAAAGAAAAATTAATTGATATAACAAATATACTGAAAATGGGTCATGGAAACTCCTAATTGGAAAACCTGAGGGAAAGAGCCCAGTAGGTAGGCCAAGAATGAGCTGGGAGAAAAACATTAACCATGATTTGAGGGAGGTAAATTGGGGACCGATTCACGGCAGTATAACCGTTCCATCGAATATGAGGAAATTCCATATTTTGAACGCCTGACTAGAGGCTATAAGGTAGCAGCCCTACCACTAGTCTTGCTCTGTGGATGGCTGGTAACCAACCCAGGGGACTTCCTACTACTCGAAGAAACTTAAGCAAAGACTGGAATGACCAAAACATCGGTGGAAAGATCAAGACCATCTTCGCTAGGTTTACCGTATAGGCCACATGGCCTAAAACGAATTTGTTCATGATGATGATGATGATGATGAAATTATACAAGGGATGATTGGAAAACATTTTCTCAGAATAGAGATGTACGAAGAGCTTATTGGCGTAAATTTCTGAGTATGGGGCAAATCAGAAAGGGAAATAAAGCCTTGGGTCTCAAATCATAGATTTACGGAAGGTAAAAGAAGCTTATGACTGAAATATTATTGTTAATCTTCAATATATTCCCATTTCCAATTCATAAAAAAAAAACAAATTCACTGCATTTACCAATCAGCCATTACGAGTTCTCTGGAGAGAGAGAGAAAGAGAGAAAAAGTACTTGATACCAAAAATGTAATATTGTTTGGTTTTTGTCATATAAAGATTGCCTAGACCCGATAGCTAAGAATCATCTTTTAAAGATTGTGGCAATTAAAATATATATATATATATATATATATATATATATATATATATATATAAATATTACACAAGCCTTTACTTGCAGAAATTGAAAATTCAAAAACCATCGGAGATAATCTCACTGCATAATCCGTTACCTTCTACATTTATGAATATTTATGGTATGAGAGTCCCATTCTTAAGCATAAAAGCTCATTTTCCATTTTACATTATTGTCAAACGTTCTGACAAATAAGTGGTGAGAATACAAGGTTTTTAGATGGACAGTCAGACTATTGAGACTGCAATGGGTTTAAACAATCGAGTGTTTGCCCAGGTGAGCTGGAATAACAACTTTTGTTTTCAGCAGGTTATGTAACCACTGATGCATGATCTCATCCACAAAGGATGCTGGCCGCTGGTACTGGACCAAACACATTATCCGTTTCACTTCTAGAGTTCGCCGACCGCCCATTTCATCTCTTCGCTTCCTCGGTTTTATGTTCAAAACTAATTTATCTCTCTTTTACACTTTCAGTTTATCTATTTGCCTTTATCCTAACTTCCTGTGTCTATAGACGACGTTTACTATCTCGTGATACGGCTGTCTAGAACTTACATATCATTTGTGGTTCCACTATACTGTACATTTTTTTTTCTGCGCGATAATAATATAATAATGCGTTTTGTGGTACTTACAGCAACGGCAAGTTCAACTTGCTACATTTCGGGGTTGCTAACCTAAATAACTATACTGTAATATTACAAACCTCGTGCGGGAAATAAAACCACTGCCCTTTATGTATACTATGTAATAATAATAATAATAATAATAATAATAATAATAATAAAATAATAATATAATAATAATAATAATAATGTGTTACTTATTCTGGCAGAGTTAAGGCCATAAGGTCTTCTCTTCCACTCAACCTGCACAAGTACAAATAAATATTTGACAAATATAGATATACACTAGACTAATTATAAACAGTTAAAGATACATTAAACGTAGCAATGTAAATTTCATGTACAAACAACATTTTATACGATAATAACAATAATAATAATATAATATAATATTGTGCTGGTTGTAGCATTATTACCGCATACACTAATTAATTATTGCACTGTTAGCCAATAGCATAGAATCCATATATATATATTAAAGTATTGAATTAACAATCAGAATGTATTTATATTATATTATGAAGGAAATTGCGTACTGGACACTCTAATATGTAATAATAATTACATGTGGATATTCAAGTTGAAACAGGCAGGGGCGTTGAGTTTGGATAATATTACTCACCATCCCCCAGTCTAATACAGGGGCGTCGAGTCAAGATAAGATTACTCTCCATCCCCTAGTTGAATACAGTAAGATAACATGGCTGGAAAATTCCAGTCTTCATACGTAACTTTAGAAGAGATATGTCCTTATTTGGAAATGAGGAAGAGATATGTCCTTATTTGGAAATGAGGGTGAAACATTCCAACTCAGCGTCCATGCCACGCCCGCTTATCAGAGGGTTTATAACGGCTGATGCCCTTGGCATCAGGGCTTATTCTTCATGGTTCCGACCTCGTCTCTATGACAGTTAGAGACACAATAAAGGCATCAGGGCTTATTCTTCATGGTTCCGACCTCGTCTCTATGACAGTTAGAGACACAATATTGTAACTTTTTAATCATCGTCTTTAATAAATATATTAAATCAAGTTCTGCATTCACTGGAGTTCTTGGACTCACAACGAATCCTACCTTCAAATTGTCTGATCTACCCGAGGGCCAGGTCACGACAATATAATAATGATAATAATATAATAATGATAATAATAATAATAATAATAATAATAATAATAATAATAATAATAATAATAGTATGAATATGATAAATTATACGAGAAACACCAATTAATATATATGGGAAACACTACAAACCTGTGTTCTTCCAACACTGTTATATGGCTGCGAAACTTGGAATCTTACTGCCAAACTGAAGTACGCACTCCAAGTATGCCAAAGGAAAACGGAGAGGAAAATCCTAGGCATAACTCTGAAGGACAGAATCTCGAATACAACACTTCAAGCGATGTCCTCAACAACTGATCCTGCACAACAAGCCATCAGGAAAAAATGGAAGTGGGGAGGCCACGTCGCAAGAATACAGGACGACATGTGGACAATAAAAACAATCATGTGGGACCCGTACACAGGCAAGAGACAGCGCGGAAGACCAAGACGACGATGGGCGGACCTCTTCAAAGAACGAGCAGAGTCGCCAGATGCAGGAAAAGCTGGAGAACGATGGAGAGCCAATTGTGCATTAACTAATCACAGAACAGACAGTGTATACAAACCAAGTGCTACATCCAAGTCAACTTCTCACCACGGAATAGCTCACCGGGTGACATTCACAATAGAGCTTAACCCCTGTACAGGGAGGCCTTTGCCCTAAAGGGACATACCAGGCTTATGTATTTATCTTACCCTGGGTAATGATGAAGTCAAGGTTAGAGCAAATATAAATTTAGATTTCTTTTAAAAGTTGCCAATGTCCGGCAGCCCCTTATTTCTTGCGGTAGGGAATTCCAGTTGCGAGAAGTAAAGATAGTATATGGCATGAAGTGATGTGATGTCCTATGTTGCGGTATATTAAGCAAGAGACTATGCTGTGATCTTGTGTTTAAGTTATGGTTTGAGGATAGATACTGGAAACGAGATGATAAATAATTGGAATCAAGGTATGTAGGATCTTAAATAAGAGAATTAGACAATGCGATTTTCTTCTCTCTTTTAGATGTAGCCAAGACAATTCGTTGAAAAATGGAGAAATGTGATCGTATTTTCGAACATTAAATATGAATCTGATACACATATTATGGACACGCTGCAGTTTGTCCGACAATCCGTCACTTATGTCAGTTAGTAGAACGTCACAATAGTCAAAATGCGGCATCACTAAGGTTTGAATTAAAATTCTTTTAAGAGCTGTAGGAAGAAAATGTTTGAGACGCTTTAGGGAATTCATTATGGAGATCTTTTTAGATGTTTGTTTTACTTGGACATGCCAATTTAAATTTGAATCTAAGTAAAGTCCCAAGTTTTTAACGACGTCGATATAAGGAATTTGTTCGTTATCTAATATGACAACCGGCATATTGCCATTGTTTATGGAGTGTAATAGTCTTGAATGTCCGATAATTATTGCTTGCGTTTTGTTTACATTTAGTTTTAGTCCATATTGTCTGGACCATAAAGATATATGTCTGAGGCCAGTGTTTACTTTGTCAATATATTCATTAATTTCGTCAGGCCTAAAGTGTGTGTAAATCTGTAAGTCGTCGGCGTAAAGATGATGCTTGCAGTGTTGTAGTTTCTTGGTCACATCATTAATATAAATTGAGAAGAGAAGAGGAGCGAGGACGCTACCTTGAGGTACCCATTTCCTCATCAAACGCCAGGAAGAAATGTGATTATTAACAGAAACTGATTGCTGACGATTAGTGTGGTAAGATCTAAACCAATCAAGGGAGTTTTCCGACAGATGTAGTGTCTTAAGGCTCGCTAGCATTAAGTCTATATCTACTGTGTCAAAGGCGTTGCTGTAGTCGAGTAGGACTATTGCGGTGAGTTTGCTTTTGTCCGTTGAGTCTCTTATGTCCTCTACAATGTCAAGTAGTGCAGTACTTGTATGATGTCCTGTTCTAAAACCAGACTGATGCTCATCAAATAAGTCGTGTGTGGTGAGGTAGTCTGTTAACTGAGAGTGTATTATGTGTTCCAGTGCTTTAGATAAATACGGAAGAATACTAATTGGTCTATAATCATCGAGTGTTGCGGCAGTGTTTGATTTCGGTGTAGGACGAACTAGAGCCATTTTCCAGAGTCTAGGATAGGCCCGGTCATTATAGAGGCATTAAAAACAATGTATATACAAAAAATATATCCAAAAGGTAGTGTTAATATACATTATACGAAACAAATCACTGCATTTTAAATAAACTGAACTTTATTTGAAACAATATAAAAGAACAAATACATGCCTCCATTTAATGACTGATTGGTGTCATGGCCTACTGTAGTCTCAACTAATAAACATTGCCCACACTGTTAACGTTAGTCAGTTGTTTATAATGAACGTTAATATTTCCAACAAAGATATTATTTTTCTATTATTTACTATTTTGAAAACACCATCACGCAAAAAATAATGTACAACGCACGTTTGTGAAGTAACTTAATTCAACCACTTATTCAAAATTTTCCTTATTTGTCATTAACTGCGCATTTAATATATTTATATGTGTGAACATCATATATTTGGTTTTATTGGTGTTTACTTCATGTCCCAATTAGTGTTACTCAACAGAGTTCATTCCATATTACAAATTTACTAATTTACTAATTTTCAACACTCATAAATTATGAACGATATTAATATCGTTAATAATTTACGAGTGTTGTAAATTAGTAAATTTGTAACACTAATTGGGACTGGAAGTTAACCTCAATAAAAGCAAATACATGTTCACACATAGAAATATATTATATAAGGTAATTGGATAGTTAATAACAAAAAAAGAGAAGTTTTTAAGAAATTGATGATTTCAAATACTTACTTACTTACTGGCTCTATCGAACCCGTAGGTTCATGGCCGCGCGGACATAAGCTCTCCATACATCCCTATCCTCAACCAATGCTTTCCAATCATTCCCTGTATAATCTACTTCCCTCAAATCATAGTTAATGTTGTTCTCCCACCTCATTCTTGGTCTACCAACAGGACGTTTTCCTTCTGGCTTTCCTACAAGAAGTTTCCATGCACGTCTTTCATTCCCCAT
Organism: Diploptera punctata; assembly: GCA_030220185.1. NCBI lineage: Eukaryota > Metazoa > Arthropoda > Insecta > Blattodea > Blaberidae > Diploptera > Diploptera punctata. Next base: position 1,488,674 of record JASPKZ010001233.1, on the reverse strand, counting down.
ACGCGCAACATGTCCTGCCCATCGCAGTCTACGAGACTTAACTGTTCTTATTATATCTGGCTTCCTATAAAGACCATGTAGTTCATTGTTATGTAGTCTTCTCCATTCACCTGTCTGTTCATCTCTCTTTGGTCCAAAATTTTTCCTAAGAACTTTATTTTCAAATACTCGTAATCTTCTTTCTTCCCTTAAAGAGTCCATGTTTAGCATCCATATAATATAACTGGTAGAATAACAGTTTTATATATTTTTAGTTTATTAAGGGAGTTGGGATGTCAAGAGACCTTATAATGCATAATAGCACGCATTTCCAAAAATCAGCCTATGTTTAATTTCTTTGTGCATCTCATTCCTGTTTGTGATTATTGTTCCTAGTTACTTGAATTCAGTCACTTCCTCAAGATTTTCCTCATTTGTCATTAGCTGTCCATTTTCATTATATAATGTATTTCTGTGTGTGGCCATTATTAGTTTTATTGATATTTACTTCCAGTCCCAATTTCTTAGTGTTATTCAATAGTGTGTGCGTATTGGCCTTTAGTATCTCCTCGCTATCGCCCAATAGCACATCATCAGTATAAACTAATAGCTTATTAATACCATTGAGTTGTAGGTCTTTTTCATCCTCTAAAGATTTGATGGCATGCTCTGGTACAAAATTAAATAGTAGAGGAGATAGTGCATCTCCTTGCTTCAACCCATTGTGGATTTCAAAAGTATCTGAAAACTGGTTTGCCTACACGCACCCTACTCTTTGTGCCATTTGTACGCATTTGTGCAAATCTAACTAACTTTTTAGGGATTCCGAACTCCAGCAGGATGCTACATAACTTCTCCCTCGTAAATGAATCGTTAAGTTAGGTTTCGGTGTGCAATGATTAACAGTTCCCTTGCCATGTGTCGTTCCGTCGAAATAAAAAAAAAAGTTTTGCCGAAATTCAGACTCCACTAGAGAAGGCATTTCAATGATCAATTTGTCACGCTACATGTGTTAACTAAAGAAACAAATAAGAATCAAAGACGTCAAGGGCGGTTCTGCTTGGAATCAAGTAAACAAAGTCACCTGCAGTTGTTATGCAAGATACAGCCTACTATAGCGATTATTACCGAAAGCTTCAGCGTTACCGACACAGAATCAAGTCGACAGTGCATGGAGACCTGGAAGAGGAAATCTGCATTACACATTATCTGGCATCCGCTTCTTTGTCCTCCAATTATTTCACCGCTATGACATACCTCCAATTCAGGAAACATTTTTATTCTTTACAAATTATCTTGTGGTCTTTGTTAACACGCAAATATTAAACTTAAAAAAGTAAATAGTTTTTAACATTAGGAAAATAACAAAACATAAATTGGATAGTTACCCCGAAAACAGATCTAATCCATAAACTACAAATTGTTGAGAAAACCAAAAAAACACATGTTCATTTTGAAGCTATTACCTTCATTATATCATATTTATTTAATCTCCCATATTTTGGGATAGTGCTACGAAAAATGCGCTGGTTCGAGTCCGCATGGAGGAAGAAATTTTCTCAAGAATTTCGGTCAATATGGAACCGACGTCCGTCCAGTATCGTGAGGAATTTGGGTAGTTACGATAAGTAGCAACGCTAGAGGATTATTGCATCATTTTTGGTGCAAAAATAACAAGTGAATCATTACTATTGCAACAATAATGAAGGGTAGTAAAAAAGGGTTCCAGGTTGAGAAAATCAGCTAAAACGCAGGGGACCATGACGTGCTGACCAGATGTCATCCCAAAGTGGCTATATGATCCTCCATCTCTATAAATGACACATGGAGTGAGGCCAGATATGAAAACTCGATATTTTAAAATATTGGTTAGGGAACGAAATTAAAAGACAATTTAGGAAAATAAATGAAATTATTCTTCAGGGAGAGATTTCTTTTTAAATAGAGTATCTTAATAAAATAGAACGGCGGCTCAGTGGCGCAAGTTGTTAGATGCTCGTCTCTCAGAGCTGGGTCTCGAGATCGAATCTCAATCATTCCGTCTGCTTTCGTGGTGGTTGAAACGGAGCTTTGGCAGCAAATTCTCGGGATTTCTCCCGTTTTCTCCTGCTACTAATTTCATTCCACCATTTTTCCATACTCATCTCATCCATTTCGTTTTATTTTCTTCGTCCGCCTCTGTTAAGGTGGGTCATGGTGGTCGGGCGGCACTCCTGTCATTCATAGACCTCTACAAATATAGGGACTTCATCTAATTTCATTCCTCGATCAGACTCTAAGGTGTACAAGAGTATAAATTATTATTATTATTATTATCATATAATAAAATATAAATAAGTTACATCTAATATATAAAAATGAACGTTTGTTTGTTCGTATTGTATGCGCTAACATACCGTTCATCCGATTGTGATGGGGTCTTTTGCAAAATGTTCAGGAGATTCCCGGGATGAACATAGGCTATAAGAGAGTGTGATACTCAACTCCTACACCCTTAAAAATCACCCTTTATAGTAAAAAAAGTCCTTAAGTTTAAATAGCTTATGCTGCCTAAACCATAACAAATACACAAGATTAATGTACACAGAATTGAATATCTCAAAAAACTCTACAAAAAAGTCCGCGACAGCATATATTTATCTTTTACGGATAACTCGCAATAGCCATTTTCAACTTATATTGATGTCAAGAACATCGGGATAAGTAGATTCCCGGACAAGCCTGCACTGCCGCACCGTTCATCCGACTGTGATGAGGCTTCTTGCAAAATGTTCAGGATTTTCCAGGGAGAAGTTATAGGTTATAAGAGAGTTTTAATGCTCAAGCCCTTCACGCTTAAAAATCACCCTTTATAGTGAAAAAGTAAAATAAAAGTGGCTTTTTGTACGCTTAAATGGCTTACGCTGCCTAAACCATAACAAATACACTAAATCAATGTACACAGAATTGAATATCTCAAAAAACTCTACAAAAAAAAGTCAACTGCAGTTAATGTTTATCTTTATGGATAACTCACAATAACCACTTTTGTCTTTCATTGATGCCAAGAAGATCGGGATAAGTAGATTACGGGGCAAACAAAGCAGCAGCACGGATAACTCAAACAACGAAATGTGTATTTTAGCTCATTTATACCAAATACATTGGGATACGTAGATTCCCGTGCAATGCCGGGTAATCAGCACAGGGTATCTAAAATAATGATATAAATTTATAAATATTTTTCCTTTTACTTACTCAACTAAACGTAAAAACACATCATTTATTTAGGCGTAGCAGCGCACGCCGGGTATTAGCTAGTATTTTATATACTATTTTTTTTATTTATTTGATTTATTATACGGCTTGGTACCCATGCGATCCATTTGTAAATAATTCTGCATTGTCCTATAATATTATTTTACTCTAATAAAATGATACTACATTTTTATCTAATGTTATCATGAAATGGTGAATATGATTAAATGGTTCCTAGCAATATATTTCCAATCTAGCAATTGCCTTCACAATATAGGAAAAATAGATAAACTAAAAAAAAAAAAAATGCAACTCAGCCCGATTGATCTGCACCAATATTTGAACTAGGAATCTCCCGAATAGAAGTCTCAAACGGACCGCTTGAGTCAACTCGTTCGGTATATATAGGCTATATATATATATATATATATATATATATATATATATATATCCATCCATAGTAATTCTGCCCGAGGGAGGTCTTTCACTGCAATCATAGCATTTTCATGCTATACTTTGCAGCTTTATTAGGGAATTAAAGTTGTTGCTTCCCGTTGCTTTCCACAATATACATACATATATATTATTTCATCATCATTATCATAATCCGTTCACGAATTTAGCCATTTGTTGACCTGTTTCGGCTACAATAAAAATACCTTTCTTCATGTTGAGACTTCCAAATGAAGTTGAGATTCCTTAGGACGGGTTACTGGTTATTAAATTCAATTTATTGTGTAACAAGGTTTTGATATGTTCTGTAGCTTACAAACCAGAAACATTAATTATTCATGTTCGACAATTTCCGAAAAATTACGCATCAGGTCTGAAATTTCATTTTGAAAGTATTTCAATGATGGTCGATCGTGATTGGTTCAATCTAATATGAACTGTAAAATGGATTTTTCAATATTCAGTGCCTAGCGTAAGAACAAAATAGTAAAAACAATGTAATTTTTATTTAATTAAGATCTCCGAATATAATTTTGAACAAAATTATTTTAAGGATACCATATAAAAACACGAAGCCAATGTATATTGAATGAATTCCATATTCTTAAAAACATGAATTACGTTTTACTTAAAACTAGAAACAGTTTAATGTACAAATTAACACGCGCTTAATAAATACACACACACACACACACACACTGTACATTGGTCCAGTACCACGGCAAAAATATGTGTGCAGAGTGATCCGGTCACGGTGCGGCGAGGCGGGGCCTCACGGCTACACATTCCAACACGCCACCCACACTTTAGTAAATATATGTATAACTCTTCTTAAATCCGAGTTCCGTCATCATGAGAATGCGCACTACTCATCTCCCTCATTACTTTAATTTTACCCCTCATATTATATACACTTGTTAAAGAAGCCATGATATGGTAGTGCAACCGATGTCCCGCTACCTCTCTTGATAGAGAATCATACATAAAGAAGAAATATAAATATTTCTGCTGGGATGCCTGAGTGACGCAGTTGGTAGCGCATTAACGTATACAGTTAGAGGTCACGAGTTCAAGTCCCGGTTCAGGCGTTTATTTTTCTTTTCATGTCATATTTGGCTTTCATTGCTAAGTGTCAAAATTTAATTATAACATCGAAATGAATAAGCGTTACTGCTTTAAAATAAACGCTTTCTCTAAATGTTTATTTATTACGGAAGTCACGAGATGGCGATGCGAACGCAGCCATAACCCGCGCCAGTAGGTGTTCCTCGGATGCCATAGGGGTTTTGTAAATCAAGGATTTCATTCCACAGGTAGTAGCAGGGTCAAGTGGGAGAACGTGCAGGGTCTTTGGCGCCGAAAATGCGGGATAGTTGAACGTGTGTTCTGGTATTTTGCATGTATGGGAAAACGGTACGTTTCTGGACATGAGTTCCTTTGCTAAACGTAACCGTCTTCGTTCCCACTACACGTCCCCAAAGTCTGAAGCGGGAATTTTGTTACACCCTGTATATATCTTCCATGTTCAAAGGTACCTTAAAAAGGAACTTAACAAAACTACAAAATCCAGGAAAAAATTCTTCCTTTATTCAGAATGTGTCAACAAGAGGGGAAATATACGGCCAAATTATACACCACTTTCACATCTGTGATCCATTATCCACAAGTCCACAACTACAGAACAAGAGAAGGGGCTCTATAATACGGTCTACAAAATGATAGCTCGAAATGTTTGTAATATAAATTCGAAAAAAAAACTAAGATATTTACATATTAGTTGAATGCTGGCTTTCATAGCCGGTAATCATAATGTTTGAGTGATTCCGGCTATGGGCCGCGGTCCACCGGTAATACATCACGGCCACATAGCCCGGAATCACTCAACACTATATTCACACATTTTCATATATAAGTTATATTGTAGATTTTTGCGGATATAAGTATGATTAAGAAATTATTCTTGGGGTTTGCGTGTCATGGTTTCAAGGTTGTCCTTTGGCTACTGATTCCTACCTTTCGACATGATCCCACATGCCATTATCATGGAACGGCACATGGATTACTAGCCACTGTCCAATAGCATGTTAGATATGTATTGTCTATGGTATATAAGACCTATATTCGAACATATCATTCCTTAATAATGGCATGTGGGATGATGTCGAAACGTCGGAATCAATGGTCAAAAGACAACCTTGAATCCATGACGCGGAAACCCCAAGAATAATTTTTTCGTCAAATATATATATATATATATATATATATATATATATATATATATATATATAATAAAATGATCTACACATACTTGGAAACAAATCAATGTTGTAAAGAGGAAAGATAAAGTTGAACACTCACCATCATATCTCTCTGATCCTCAATATTGGCGATAAGACGTCCAAATTCTTTGAGAGATACCGAGATGCCAACTTCATCGTCTGTCTGAGAAGTGCCGATGCATTCAAAGTTGAATTTCACTAGGCTGTTCGATAGAGTTCTCTGTGCACGAGAAAGATCTGAAATCAAAATAAAAAATATATAATCGACAATATTTACTAAATCCTTCAAATGAAGGAGGAATTACTAATTCATTCACTGGCACTATCGAGAACCCGGAGGTACGAGGATCTACGGACATAAGCCCACCCTTTCCTGAGCAAATATTTTCCAACCATTCTCTGTGTAATTCACATCCCTCAAATCATGTTTAGGAATAAATAAATAATATATATATATAATCATCGGTTGATTAATGTCTTTGACATTGTCCGATTCCTAATAGCCAATTTTGTCGGTCCATCCAATCTCCTGGTTGTAGATGTTTCTCCTTCATGTATAAACATATTCTTTGGCTCCAGGAGTTTTAGGTCTTCCTCTGTCTCGTCTTCCCTTAATTTTCCATTCCAAAACAGATTTTGGTAGCCGATCCTCTTCCATTCGCTGGACATGCCCGTACTATCTTCATTGCCTAGTTTTAATATAATCTAAAATAGTGTCTTCAATCTTCATTTTGTTGTCTATCACCGACTCTGTTAAAAATATATGTAGGCCAACATGAAATATTAAAGAATTGGAGGAGAAAATGTTCAAGCATGGGAATTCCTATTTCAAACAACAAAACTTTATACAACTTACACTTTGCAGATGATCAATTGTTAATTGCACAAGATTATGAAGTTTTAGAATATATGACTAAAAAATTAATAGAAGAATACGAAAAATGGGGATTCAATTTGAACATGAAAAAAATAAAATATTTTAAAATTGGTGAACCAGAACAAAATTTAATTTTGGAGACTGGACAAACAATAACATCTTGTAGTGAGATCACAGATTTAGGGATTAAAATAAATAAAATTGGGAGTTATGAAGAGGAAATAAGAAATAGAAATAATAAAGAAAAAATTGCAATTGCTTGCCTCAATGGAATATTGTGCGATAAAAATATAAGTAATAAAATAAAATTAATATATATCATACAATTGTTAAACGCATCATTACTTATGGAGCAGAACTTTGGCAATTAACAATAAAAACAAATAAGTATCTTTTGGCAACGGAAATGGATTTTATACGAAGGGCAGCAATAATTTCAAGAAGAGAAAAAATTAGCAACTCAGTTATAAGGGAGAAAATGAAGAAAAAAAAATATATAGACCTATATATAAATAGCAAAAGCTCCTTATTCGCGGGTTAAAAAGTTGGGACACAGTACCTTTATTCGCGGCTAAAAATTTCCTTATTCCTTGATCCAGTCGGTATATAGAAGGATTAGTGTCCTTTATTAACGATCAGCGGTTTTTTTAAGGCATGTGCCAAGGCAGCTTTTACAAATAGTGATTCAAACCAAATGGACAAATAATATCAAAACAAAACAAACCTTACTGTCACTAACCCTAAAGTTCATTGTTAAAAGCTCTTGTATTTCACGTGTCGATATGTACTTTGACTATTTAACTCATGCCCTAAATGGGAGTCAATGACCAATCACGTTTCAATGATTTCTGTTTTACAGCCAATCACAGTCGTGTTTCACCAAATATTTATCAATGTTAAATTTACCATATTAAAGAAAGCTCCTCCTTTTTAATATTCTGAACAGGTCTGACCATTATTTTGCAGTGACTGATCCTATAAGAAATACGGCTACCAGATTGTATATATAGTGCATAGATGTCAACACATAGCGCTTGCAGGAGTTAATATAAAAATATTTGTAGCAATTGATTATACCAACAAAAAAAGAAACCACTGTTTGCACTTTCTTAAATGTATTTTTTTCCCAGTTAATAATGCAGAAAAATATAATTGTCATATTTACATCATACGACATCAGAAATGAATTAATATACAGTTTGATGTGTTTCATTTTTTCTCCACTAGAGAGCATTCTTACAATATTGCGTTCCTTTGGCAGTGGTTGTAGTGATAAACAAAAGAAGGAGATGAAGCGTAACAATCGTTTCTCATTTGTTTGCAAATATCGCCGTTTACAATAAATACATAAATATTTTAAAATATCTATAGTTAAATAATGATTTGTGAGTAAACAGCTTAATTTTATTCGTTAAATAGTCCTAACAAATGCCACTCTTGATTTCCAAATTCTCTAGATAAATTGGAAATCACTCGTTGCATTACTTATGATATATGCCTACATCGCCACGATCAGTATATTCATTGTTTCAACTTGTCATTCGTTGCAATAATTTTGATTAAATAACACGTGTCTCTTGTGCTTTGTTCCCAGTTTATAATGTCGAGTAAAAGGAAAGAAAAATTAGTACCAAGAGAAAAAAAAAAATTAGTGTTGCCGCTTAAAGTAAAAATAGAAATGCTTGACCATTTATAGGCGTTGGCGAGTCGTTTGCGCCTATATTATGCTGTTTCAATGTTAATGAATCAAGAAATATGAAGACAAAATAAGGAATTCTATCGCAGAATTCACAGCTGAATATCAATCTTCATTGAAAGACCTTTCAAAAGCGGCAAAACAGGAAAAAAT